>CM072524.1:10892608-11029158 GCA_036898135.1 Oncomelania hupensis | reverse complement strand
GGAGTTCCATGAGTGTGTCACTGTAACGTCGATTCTCATCACATGCACCCCACACACACACACACACACCTACACACACACCTCTTTTTGTAAAAACGACATTCTGATGACTGTTGTGAAAAAAACAGGGATTATTGTGACACACTTTTCATTTTCGTGACATTATTTTGACATTTTCAAATTTTTGAACCTGTCCCTAATTCTAACCCTAACCCCTAACCCAAACCCTAACCCTAACCCTAACCCTTACCCTAACCCTAAAACAGCTGTATCTATGCCGGAACTCTATTTTGACGTCAAAATAGGGCAGCCTTCCAAAAAAGTCAAAAGAAACCATGTGGAGTTCCATGAGTGTGTCACTGTAACGTCGTTTCTACATGCCCACACACACCCACATACAAACACACAACACAAGGGAAACAGAACAGAAGGGAGGCGCGGTGGCCGAATGGTTAGAGCGTTGCCTTGCGGATCTGAAGGTCCCGAGTTCGAGCCCAGGCCGGGGCATTGTGTTGTGTCCTTGGGAAAGAACAAACCATTCGTATTCGTATTCTCTCTCTCTCTCTCTCTCTCTCTCTCTCTCTCTCTCTCTCTCTCTCTCTCTCTCTCTCTCTCTCTCTCTCTCTCTCTCTCTCTCTCTCTCTCTCTCTCTCTCTCTCTCTCTCTCTCTCTCTCTCTCTCTCACTTTCCTTTGTAAACATTTTGTTTTTAAAAGTTGGGAATCAAAATGAGCCAAATGTCAGTCGGCCTGTCTGTCTGTTGGTCGGTTGGACCGCTGCACACCATATCTCAAGACCCACGGAACAGATTTTAACCAAACTTCATAGCAACATAATCATACAATATTAAAGGGTATTTCGCGCTTAATCAAAAAACTTGTTTGAACCGGTTTCATAATATTCAATTTTACTTGCAGATAGTTGAGAAAAGATAGTGACCCATACTTTTATCATCATATGCTTTAATTTTACTTTATTAGGGTAAAACCGAGTCGCAACGTCGCTACGAAACTTAACACTTTTGGAAATGTTGATTTTCAGCTATGTGTGCCACTGCCAGTGTGTGGAAATACATTGGAATGGCGGACCATCTTATTATATGGGTGCTTTACCATTGTATTGTGTTCTGCGGGTTTATTTATTTATTTTGTTTATTTATTTATTTAGTCAGTTATTTAGTTATGTATTTCTTTATCACTGTAGGCGAGTGGCCATTGGACGGCAACTTCAAGATGGACTTCTGTATCAAGGGACATAATCAGATCAGCAACTATGACATCGCTTGGCCTGCAGGGGATTACTGCATCTTGAAATACGGCACCTGTCCCTCTGGTAATACTTTTAAAAATAAATTCAATAACAATGGTGGGAATTAATAAAAACTTCACTTGCTGGTGTGAACAACTCCGCTGCGGCTGCTGCTGCTGCTGCTGCGGCGGCGGTTGCTGCTGCTGATGATGACGATGATGACAAGAAGGAGGAGGATAATAATGGTCATGATGTTGGAGATGATCATACCGACGATGATGATGACAGCGGTGGTGACGACGACGACGATGATGATACTGAAGGTCATCAATTCCATTTTTGCATCCGGATCCGTTCCACACTGCTTTAAGACGGTTGTGATCAGATCTCATTGAAAAGTCTGGTTTAGATCCCAGTGAGTGTAAGAGTTTCCGTCCTGTTTCAAACCTCCCGTATATCTGGAAACTTCTTGAGAGGGTTGTGGCTGATGAATGTATGCACCACTTTGTGCACAACTGCCTGGACAGATTTCAGTCAGCATATAGACTTGGCTTAAGTACTGAGACAGCACTCATGCGAGTTGTCAACGATATTTTGCTGAGTCTCAATTTAGGGAATATATAGAGCTTGTTTTCTCCAACACGATAGACCATCAATTACTGCTTTAGAGACTGCTATCTGAAGCTGGCATTAAAAATACAGTCTTGCAGTTGTTCGCTTCATATCTTAAAAGGCGATCACAGAGTCATAGTAGGTTCTTCTTCTTCCCAAATAAGACCTCTAAATTGTGGTTTTCCGCAAGGATAGGTATTGGGGCCTCTCCTTTTCTAAGTGTACATTCTCAGTTGGGTAGAGTTTTTGAACAGTGTCACATAGGACGACAGTTCTTTGCGGATGACTCACATCTATTGAACACTTTGCTCCAGAGCCCAAAGCAGTGAAGGGCGCTATTAGTAATCTTGAGGTGTGCTGCGCTTCCATTAAATCATGGATGACAAAACATCGCTTGACGTTAAATGATGACAAGACAGAAGGACTTGCTATGCTAAGACGAGGCGAGAGTTGGCTGAAGTTACTAGTGTGCAGATTGGTGATGCTCACATCTATTTTGCAGATTCTGTTCGTGATCTAGGACTGATCCTAGACTCTGAGATGTCCATGTCTAAACAAAATTAGCTCAGTTGTTCGCAGTTGCTATCTTCAGCTCCGAAATCTCGGAAAACCTCGCCTCATGCTAACGCAGACAGCAGCTCTTGCTTCGGTTATACCTAGAGTTGACTATTGCAATTGCACCTTGGAGGGGGGAGGAGGAGGGAAAGGGGGGGGTCTTCCTGCCACTCAGCTGGATAGATTGCAAAAGATCCCGAACACTGCTGCCAGAATTGTTACACGTACTAAGCGTTCTGCACACATTTCACCTGTGCTTCATTATTTGCATTGGTTGCCGTTAAAAAGCGCATATACCACAAATTATTGTCATTAGCTTTTTCCTACATGAACAAGATTGCTAAAGAGTATGAATTGTTACCAATATATCAACCACCTCCTCGCCTCCGCTCAAGCTCCCAGTCCCTGTTCTGCCGCCCTGCATCTGTTTACCAGATTTTTGCAAATCTAAAGAGTCCAAAAATGACAGTGTTTTAAAACAAATGTCCGTTCGTCCGTCTGTGCAAAACTTGGAAAGTGGATTAATATTTTAAAACCGATGACATGCTCACAGTGGTGAAAAAACTGAAACTCCGATGGTATGGCCACGTCACCAGATCATCAGGTCTTGCAAAGACCATCCTGCAAGGCACAGTGCAAAGAGGTAAAAGAAGAGGGAAACCGAAAAAGAGGTGGGAGGACAACATTCGAGAATGGACTGGTTTGACACTGAGCGAAACAATCAGGGTTGCTGAGGACAGAGAAAGATGGAGTACGCTGGTTAAATGATCATCTGCGGTGCCCCTACGACCTTGGAGTTACGGGATAGGATAGGATAGAATTTCAAAACTTATTTCAACTATCACAACCAAAATTGGTAAGATGGTGTTTACTCATGAAACCTCATAAATAATCGATGAGTGAATGACTTCACTTTAAGATCAAGGTCACAGGGAAAAAAATGTAAGATACAAAATGACAATTTGTCACAAAATGTCACATTTTTTGTAGGTTATTAATATTGAACTTGTGATTGTTTCATGCATGATAGACATCAATGAGACACACATACTACACACATTGGGTCAACCTCACTCCAAGGTCAAGGTCACTGGCGCTGTCCACGGTCGGTTAGTGTAGGTATTTTGAAGTGACCTTGCCCCTAAACTTTGAGAGATATAAAGTCCAAACTTGTTGTATTTAGAGATGATATGTTGATCTTTCATATGTGTTCCGTTTTTTTGTTGATCTTGAAGGTCAAGGTCATTTTAGGCCTTGCAAAAACATACACAAAATAGGTCATCGTACAGCGGAATGGCTGTTTATTTAAACCATAGTATGCAACAACATTGGGTTATTTGATCAGACATGCATGAGAGGTCATCCCAAAGTCAAGGTTACTTAAAATCAAGGTCATCCCAAGGTCACTTTTTTTTTTGCAAAATAAAATGTTTGCTATACTTTATTTGATATTACATGAGTGTATTTGGAGCCGGAGGTCAAGAGCATAGAAAGATCAATGCCGGGATTACTTTGCATTTTAATACCACCGTTAGCCCCGTTGGGGTGGCGGGGGTTTCAGTATAAATAGTATCCCCACTTTCTGGAAATTTAGTGCTTTAAATTCCCACTGTCGCTGTCTTTCTCATTTGCTCTTTCTCATTCCTACTCTGTTCTATCTGCTATACTATCGTCTTCTTCGCTAGCCCAGTCTCCTACCTTTTTTCTTGAAAACTCTTCCGGGATAAGACTCCTTATTTGTGTATGAGGTCTGTTGGATCAGCTTGGGAATATTGGACGCTTTCTGCCAGGTGGTCACTAGGGCTTCCTATGATATTATTTAGCAATGTAGGCATTTTATATGTATGTGTTTTGTTGATAATTTATAATGATGTTTGTATTCTATTTTGTTTTTGTTAACGTTGGTTCGATAAGTTGGGGTGAAGCCTCAGCCGTCCCCTGCGTGGGATGTCTTTATTGTAAAGTGACTGGCTGGTGGAGAGCTTTCGGTTTTACCACTAGGGTTATTTCAGCAGATCTTTTATGCGGATCGGGGGTTGTCCGGTCCTGATTTGGCTCGGAAGAGTCCGCTGGACCTAAAGCAATAATAATGTAATGTAATGTAATACCACCATTTCATTGTTTTCTCTTAACACTCATTTTCATGTTAAATATTGCAAGTTTCATAAGCATGTGAGTCATAATTATGGGCTTTGCCCTTCTAGTTCTTTCCTATCGTTTGATTTGTTTCGTATTCTTATTATGCGCACCCAGTAATAGTTTTGGATGGAGACATGGGCGTTACAAGTGGACATGATGATGATGAAGATGGATGATGGATGGATGATGTATGTGTGATGATGATGATGATGATGATGATGATGATGATGATGATGATGATGATGATGATGATGACCTGGTAGCAAAGCTGATAGGGTACTATAGTTTTCTATCCAGAAGGTCGCGGGCTCGAACCGCTCATGGGCCGAACACACATGACTTATATACGAGACTTTTCAGGACACACGGTTTTCTCCGGCCCCGAGTTATCTAGAAAAAAAAAGCGCCACAAAACGCTTCGATTGCTCTGCTCGAACTATGTTTGCTTCTGGGCAACCTTTTGCCATAAGCGAGCGCTTTTAAAATGGCGCAGCACATGTTGACTGCACCTCAGCCAAAGTGAAGTTGGCTGAAAGTGAAAGTTACTGTCAAACGCACTGACGACGCTACAATACTATCAAAAATGATGACTATTTCATACGGCTTGCACAAAAACATAATTATTCCGTCAAATAACAAATACACAAATCTTACCAGACCGTAAATGATCAAAAGTCCTTCCTTGCTATTTCACCATTGAACACATCGCCATTCGCAAACCGAAAACCCACCACTCTGGACGCCCTCTTTTTCTCTTCGCAAACAACCTTTCGAGACCGCTACAGAGCGCTCTCCGCGTGCATAGGGATGCGTAGATTTTCGTCAAAATAGTTACGTAACGTTACGTAGCGCTCTGCTTAGGCAACTCGGGGCGGGTATTACGATTTCCTCTCTCACCACAATCATAGTATTGGTTGCAGGCAATCTAAATTTCTAAAAGAAACATAGATTGCTTTTCCGCCCTCAGTGTTAGCGATTTTTTTAGATCGCCGCGCTGTGAGTTCAATTGAAGAAAAAGCACGTGGTAGCATCCTACATTATGATGATGATGATGATGATGGCAATGATGATGATGATGATGGCGATGATGGTGATGATGATGGCGATGGTGATGGCAGGTTTCCAGTCGGGCTTTATCCAATGGGACGACGAAGACGTCAGCAACAACGGTGCCAAGAACGGCACATTACCGGATGGCGTGTATGACAGTAACACCAGAATCTACTACTGCTGCAGGTCAGAGAGAGAGAGAGACTCAGATAGACGGTAGAGAGAGAGGGAGAGAGAGGAGGAGGAGGGAAGGAGGGAGAGAGAAGGAGAGAGAGAGCAATCCAGATTATCAGCGGATCAGCGTGCCGTTGAGCGCTTCCTGTTTATAAGGATGGGTTAAGATCAAGTGGAGTCAGCAAATTTTGTTTTTTATTCCAGCGAAATCGGAAGACGTGGCCACCATGACTAGTCATCCACATCTCTGACGCGGAAAGGTTTAGACCTTCCACTTCCACAATTATTACCCAGGATAAAGGAATAGGCTATAATAATAATATTTGGTGGGGTGGGGCGGGGGGGGGGGACTATCGATTGTTTTGTGTAATCACAGGTGCGTTACACGCAGAAAATGGGTCCTTGAAAGCAAAGCATATAAAAAGCGCACAGTCCTATCATAAACAGGCATACCCGTTGAAAGTGTATCCTCACTAGCAAAGCGGTAGACAGCGTACCTATAGAGGTATATTATGGGATCTTTGGGAATCGAGTGATTTTCGTTGTGAAAGTGATCCTGCACTACTTTTTGCCCTTGTTGTCAGCAGTTCTCATTAGTATGCAAGGGTGAAAGTTCACGATCTCGTTCTTAGTGGTTTCGTGGAAACGGACTTTCATTCGAAGTTTACGTTGTAGGTATATATTGTTTATTACATTGCTTGTATGACAACCAAAATGACGTGATTTTGTGAAAGGGACCTTACTCAACCATTCTATTTGTGAAAATGAGGATCTGCACTTGTTTTGAGTCTTAGAACATAGTGTGAAACGAAGTACTGGAAGTAGGTCAAGTTAGTCATTGCGTGGTGTATGATGCCCCCTCGCGGCAACCACGAAAATAGAAAGTAGTGCGGAAGTACTTTCTCAACAAAAATCACTCGCTTTCCAAAGATCCCTAACGCCCCTGTGGTGCAATCAAGGTGTTTGTTTTGCTTTTTTCTTGTTGTGTATCCAATTCATAGCTGAAGAACAAGCAGGATTCAGGGCAGGGCGAAGTACCACTGAACAGATTTTCAACCTCAGAATAATTTGCGAGAAATACCTACAACAACATCTATATCATGTGTTTATAGACTTCAAGAAAGCGTTTTACAGAGTCTGGCATGCAGCTCTGTGGGCAACCATGAGAGCATACAACATCAGCCCTAAAATTACTGAAGTCATCAAAAGCCTGTTTGACAAGGCTACCAATGCAGTCCTCCATAACAGCGCCATCGGAAACTGGTTCAGAACAACAATCGGTGTGCGTCAAAGATGCCTACTCTCTCCAACACTCTTCAACATCTTCCTAGAGCGCATCATTTCAGATGCCCTTGCAGATCACGAAGGCACAGTCAGCATAGGGGGTAGAGCAGTCTCCAACCTCCGTTTTGCGGATGACACTGATGGATTGGCTGGAGAGGAACAAAAACATGAACAGCTGGTACAGAGGCTTGACACCACCTCCAGAGCCTATGGAATGGAAATAAGTGCAAAGAAGACCAAAATGATGACCAACAACACGAATGGCATAAACACGGACATCAGTCCAAGACCAATCCCTCAACACATTGCATAGTTTCAAATATTTAGAAACCATTGTCTCAGACAATGTTTCCCGACAGGAAGTCCCCTCCAGGATCGCACAAACAACTGCTGCCCTGACAAGGTTGAAGCCCATTTGGAAAGACAGGACCATCAGTCTACACTCCAAGATAAGGCTGCTGCGCTCCCTTGACATCTCCATCTTCCTATACGCTTGCAAAATATGGACCGTCACAGCAAATCTACAACGAAGAATACAAAGCATGGAGGTGAGGTGCTACAGAAGACTTCTGGGCATCTCCTATACCCAGCACATCACCAACGACGAAGTCCGACAGACCATCACATTAGCCATTGGACAACACAATGTCCTGCTCACAGTGGTGAAGAAACGAAACTCCGATGATATGGCCTCGTCACCAGATCATCAGGCCTTGCAAAGACCATCCTGCAAGGCACAGTGCAAAGAGGCAGAAGAAGATGGAGACCGAAAAAGAGGTGGGAGGACAACATTCGAGAATGGATTGGCTTGACACTGAGCGAAGCCATGAAGGCTGCTGAGGACATAGAAAGATGGAGTACGCTGGTTAAACTATCATATGTGGTACCCCAAAGACCTTCGAGTTATAGGACAGGATAGAATAGGATAGTGGTGTATCCTATGTTTGTATTTATCTTTTGCAGGAGGGGTTCTCTTGGTCTCTGCTAATGATGCGTTCTTTCACATTTACTTATTCATGTGTTGTCTTTTGCTCAGAAACGACAGTCTGCCCACCCACAGCATATACCTTCCACTCGCGCGTCCGTTCTACCTGTTACGTCACACGCGCGGCTGCCAGCACGTGCATGGGATGACCTTGACCGAAGAGTTCGTGTCCTGGGACGAGGACTCGATGTTCGGGTTCAGCGCCGACGAGAGAGCGTGGGGGGCGCACCCCTTTGACGACGGAAACTCGGGAAAACACCGACTGCACTTCTGCTATTACGCTCCAGCTGCCGCAGCTACCCACGGCCATTCCGGTCCTATCATTGGATAACTATAGGGTTGTCTTTAAAAACGGGCCTCGACCACTGTTACAGTACTAGAAATCCGAAGCTTGATCGAAATCTGTAACTTCGTGTGTTATCGTGCCTTTAGCAAAGCTCCGGCTATCCCCTTCCCTCCCCCTCTCTGCCCCTCACTTCTTCCATCGCCCCCCCCCCTTTCCTCCTCTGTACGGGTACGTGAGATGACTGTATATTTACAACTAGTAATACTAGTAGCATATAGCCCCCTCGCATTCCGATACCGTCACTTGTGATTCTGACACCCCCCGTTGGGGTGCCGGGGGTTTCTGTATAAATAGTACCCCCACTTTCTGGAAATTTAGTTCTTGAAGAAGAACATATTCGAACAGTAACTTATCCACGTGTTTGAGCATGGTACCAGTCGCCAGTCCTTCTGAACTCTTAAAGTTCTTAAAGACCTTTCTCGTTGAATGTTTTTGTTTTATTTTGATTTTGTGGTTTAAAGTTTGCTGATGTTCTAAACAGTGATTTATCATAATTTGTTTTGAAGGCGTTCAAGCAATAATAAAGCTTCAGTTTCTATGGAAATGTGGTTCCATGAAACTGTTTTGAAGTGTATGACAATCTTTCTTTTGCGTCTGTCACTATTGTCAGTGCCATATCCCATTTGATTGTAACACTTAAAATCGCGGTATATCGGTACGAAATACCGATACGTCCTAAAAATACCGCGGTAATACCGGTACGACTTTGACCCACGGTACCCAGATCTATTAGGAAATGCCCAGGAATCTTCTGTAGCACATCATCTCCATGCTTTGTTTTCTTCGTTGCAGGTCTGCTATGAGGATTCATGTTTCTCAAGCGTATAGGAAGATGAAGATGACAAGGGAGCGCAGCAGCCTTACATTGGAGTGTAGACTGATGGTCCTGTCTTTCCAAATAGGCTTCAACCTTGTCAGGACAGCAGTTGTTTGTGCAATCCTGGCGAGGACTTTCTGTCGGGACCCATTGTCTGATACAATGGCTCTTAAATATTAGAATATATGCACTGTGTTGAGGAATTGGTCTTGGACTTTGATGTCCATGCTGATGCCATTGGTATTGTTGGTCATCATTTTGGTCTTCTCTGCACTTATTTCCATTTCAAAGGCTCTGGAGGTGGTGTCAAACCTTTGTACCAGCTGAACCAAGTTCTTGTTCTTCTCCAGCCAATCCCGCAATGTTGTCCGCAAAGTGGAGGTTGGAGATTACTCTACCCCCTATGCTGACTGTGCCTTCGTGATCTGCAAGGACAGCTGACATGATGTGCTCCAGTAAGATGTTGAAAAGTGACGTCGATGTGCTCCAGTAAGATGTTGAAAAGTGACGTCATGAGTTTAGAGGTCAAATTAAACTCCTCCCTTGTATAATTACACACAACACAGGTTGTCTGCTACGCCCGACTTGGCGAGCTAAGGCAGTTGAATCCACTTGTTGCGTGTCGATCTTATTTAAATGTTTCATATTATAGTCGAAAGAGTACATTACATCGTCATGAAAAAGTTACTTGTTGTAATGAAATTACACAGCTACACACGTTTATACATTCGAACCGGACCGTGACAAACATGGCGCCACTACCTCCGACCAAATGCATAAGCCATAAAACATAAGCCAATGTGGTCACTGAACTCATAAGTTGTGGCAACCCCTCAAAATTCCGGTCAGTGAAAAATCTCACAACCCAATGCATAAGCCGTAAAACTAAGCCCTGTATGGCTACTAAAGAGAAAATACCATTAAAAAAAAACACGACATCCCTCATCCTCATCCTAACGAGGTCGAACCCCTTCGGCTGGGGCCGTGCAGAGGGTCGACGAGCTCGAAGTCCTCTTCAAGGACTGACAGTAATAGGCCAGGACCGTTGTCTTCTAAAAGAGACTACGTCGAATCGTTTCACCTCCCTGAAGGTAGAATCAGTTGATATGGAGTCAGCACCTCCATCTCCAGCTAAAAATAGTCTATTATAGGCCTACTTATGAGAAACTTATGAGTAAAAAATTGCTTGAAATAAAACATACTACTTTTATTTCTTCTTATCATGACCTTTTTAATTTAATGGAACATTAGAGACCTTAAAGCCAACTACGAACAGTTGCTCCTGCTTACTAAAACCCGACCAAGTGTAATTTGTCTACAGGAAACTCTTCTGAGTCCTGATAAAATACTTCAGTTGTCTGGATATTCTTGCTTGCAATCCAATGTTTCTCGTGGGAACGCTTTATGTGTTCGGTCGGACATTTTATTTAGCCCATTTACATTGACCACACCCCTAGAGGCGATAGCTGCTCGAGTATCTTATATTTATCCCCTTCCAAAACCATATGCAAAGCTGATTTATTAAACTTGACAGACCAACTCCCATCTCTCTTAGTGATTGTTGGGGATCTGAACGGTCACTCCCCCACCAGAAGAAACCATCAGAATCCCCAAGGGAAAATTGTGGAGAATGTTGTCGATGACCTCAACCTCTGTATTTTAAATTCAGATTCCCCTACGTATTGTAGCCATTTAGGAACATTTTCTAATTTAGACCTGGCCATCTGTGACGCTTCTCTGTTTTTGGACCTGGATTGGAAACCTCATTCGGATCTATGTGGGAGTGATCATTTTCCTATCTTTCTAAAGTTTCTAGAAAATCACTCTGAGGAGCCCCAGCGGCGCTGAAATTTCAAAAAAAGCTGATTGGGACAAATTTGGACAATCCGTAGCATGTCGAATTATCAATGACATTCTAAATTCCGAAGATCCAGCTTTTGAGTTTTCTGATATTCTAATACAATGTGCTTCCGAAAATATACACAAAACATCTATTAAAAGCAGTGCCGCGAAGACCACTTGGTTTGATGAAGAATGCAAGTTTCTTCATCACCAAAGGAAACAAACCCAACGAAGTTTCTTTCAAAATCCTACTGCTAAAAATAAACTTAATCACCAGAAGCTGCGAGCCAAAACTAGGTATCTCTTCAAACAAAAAAGGCGTCAATCCTGGAAAATCTTCTGTTTCAAACTTCATACCAAAACCCCTAAAACAGTGTGGAAAATAATAAAAAGAATTAAAGGAAAAAACTCCAAAGCTGTGATCCAGGTGTAAAAAAACGTGGACAGATTATCACTGAAAATTACAAAGAAGAGGTGGCTGATTTTTTTGGCCTCTACCATCCATCGCAGTTCGTCGTCTGCTCCTTATTCCCCAAATTTCCCAAACATCAAAGATAAAAAAGTACAAGAACCCAGTTTTTTTGACTCCGATAATTGTGAACCATATAACATTCCCTTTTCTATGAAAGAATTGACAGATTCCATACTGGAATCCAATAATTCTGCTTCCGGCCTTGATGATATTCATTATCAGTTAATTTCACACCTGCCTAAAGATTCCCTTAAAATTCTCTTGGCTATGTTTAATCATATCTGGTCTTCTGGTTCCTTTCTCCCATCTTGGCGGGAAGCAGTTATTGTTCCAATCCCTAAACCTTGCAAGGATCACTCTGATCCAAACAACTACAGACCCATTGCACTTACAAGCTGTTTGTGCAAAACTATGGAAAGTATGATCTATGAGCGTTTGATGTAGCAGTTAGAATCCATCATCGCTCTTGTTATCTTTCAGTGTGGTTTCCACAAAAACAGGAGCACTTCAGATCATGTCGTTCGATTCGTGTCGTTCATAAGAAAGGCGTTGGTTAACGGCGAACATGTTGTGTCTGTGTTGTTTGACCTAAAAAAAAGTATATGACACGACTTGGAAGTTCAGGATTCTAAAAGATCTAGAACTCCAGGACTTCTATGGGAACTTACCCATTTTTATAGAACATTTTCTAACCGAGAGAAAGTTTTAGATCCGACTTGGCTCCACTTTATCAGATCCTTTTGAGCAGGAGATGGGTGTCCCTCAGCGTAGCATTCTATCTCCTCTTTTTGGTTAACATTAAGATCAACAACGTAGTTCAAAATGTCAAATAAGGCATCGATAAATCCTTGTTTGTTGATGATTTCTCCATCTCGGCTAAGGGTAAAACCTTGGCAGGATGGAGCAACAACTTCAGCTTTGCATAGATAACATTCTGGGGTGGGTAGAAGAAAACAGTTTCCAATTTTCGCTTTCTAAAACCGAACACATTCATTTTCATCGCAAACAGAACCAGGATTTAAACCCTTCTCTCCATGTTTATGGCCAACCAATCAAAGTTTCTAAACAAGTAAAATTTTTGGGTATTATTTTTCACAGCAAATTTACTTTTCTGCCGCATATTAAATACCTGAGGGAAAGCTGCCTAACGTTTTGCAAGTTATCAGCATCACAGACTGGGGAGCAGACAAGCAAACTCTGCTCCTCCTTTATCGATCTCTGGTACGTTCTAAATTGGATTATGGTAGCATCGTATATGGTTCAGCTAGGAAAGCCTTGGATCCAATCCATCATCAAGGTTTTCGGATCTGTCCGGGGGCTTTCCGCACTTCACCGAAGGAAAGTCTCTACGCTGAGGCTGGCGAACCTCCCTTGGAGATCCGCAGGCTTCAGCTCGCCATGAATTGTTTTCTCAAACTTAAAGCAAACCCTGAAAATCCCACTTCTGGTTGTGTTCTAAACCCGTTATTTACGCTTAAATACTCCAACAACCCGACAGAAATTCCTCCTTTTGGTATCAGAATACGTCCTCAAATTGACACTGCAGGCATAGATTTTGACTCTGTTAATGATGATCAATTGCTAACTGTACTCCCACCTTAGAACCTCATTATCAACTTCACTCTCACATCCTTCAAAAAGACCGAAACTTCCAAAGCTGTTTATAAGCAACTTTATCTCGAACAATGTTCATTGTATAAAGGATATAAAATACTTTTTACGGACGGATCAAAGAAAGGGGACTCAGTTGCTGCTGAGACACCTCGACCAGCCTTTGCAACAGCGTCTACCTGATTTTTGTTCTGTTTATACAGCTGAGCTCAAGGCAATTCATCTAGCTCTGAAACAGGTTTCTCAATCCAAAAGAACCTCGTTTTTAATCATGTCTGATTCACTGTCAGCACTTCAGGCTCTTTCTGCGAGAAAGATATCGCACCCTTTTCTGGCAGTGATCCATGACCTCCACACACAACTTGTTTCTGATAGTTAAAAGATGGTTTTTATGTGGGTACCTAGTCGCATGGGCATCCGCGGCAATAATTATTGCAGTGGACAAAGCAGCTAAAGAAGCTCTGCATCAAGATTTTCCTTCAGAGATTTTCCAGTTTGTTCCATAATCTGACCTGCGTTGTATGACTGGATCTTATTGTAAACGGCTGTGGCAGACCGAATGGTCTAATCTAATCAATATTGGATTATTTCATGTTCTTCCAGATTTTTCTGCTTCTTTGCCTAACTTTGCGTCCACCCGCAAAGAAGAAACTGTTTTGGCTCGCCTTCATATTGGGCAGACGTATGTCACCCTTAATTTACTTTTAAAAGGAGAAGAACTACCATGGTGCTTTGTATGTGACAAATCCTTTTCCGTATTCCATTTTATGGCTGAATGTGCTGATCTGATTGATGAAAGAGAAATATATTTTGTTTCAACACCTTTCACCGAGATTTTTAAAGTATGCAATAGTCAACACCTGTTTCAATTTTTACATGATATTGGTTTATTTGATCGCATATAAATCATATCGTCTTTTTTTTTTAAATTCCTGATTGGATTTTATTGGTGATACTGATTTTATTTACATCTGTTATCATATTTAAATGTTAACAGTTTAGTCTGATTTTACTTCATTTAATGTGGTCCTGATTCGGCTCTTGGCAGTTTGCTGGACCATATAAACACTGAATATCTATATATCTAAAAAAGCATGGTATAGAATGCGGAAGGCGAAAATGCACACACAATTGCACGCCCATCTAGTAGCTGATTGGTCGAAAACTTACACACCAAACTGCGCAAGCGCAAATGCACGCGCTATTGCACGTGCATTTACCGTTACATTAAAACTAGAAAAGGGAAATATCCGGAAATCCGTTCTATGTACCAAAATAATTTAATATAAATTGACAAATAATTTACAATGTAACCCACGCCACCCACACACTCCCATGCCTCCAACCCACAAATTAAATGTTATAGTACTAATAATTTATATTTTCTATTCTGTCTTTACTTTGTGTCCAATAGAACAACAAGAAGTGTACAGATAGTGGCATCAAACGTTTTCATTCACAGTGATTAAAACTTGATTAAAACTTAGCGTAGACTATCTGTGAAAACAGCGTAGCGATAAAAAAAACTGGAAAAGAAACAAAACAAACCTGTAGTTAAGATCTAGGCCTACAGAGTTCTAGATGACGAAAGTAAGCTATGACGTATTGTTCAATGATGCAAACTAAATCTTAGAAAAATAGATCCGAATAACTAAACACACAGGAACTACATTCTCCTTAGAAAAAATGATCAAACATCATTTATTATTGTAGATCATGTAACATGGTCTACAATAATAACTAAACCTACTCCGCTACTCAAATTGGTATTTTCAGAATATTTAAGATCTAACAAGATGAAGTCTACAATAAAGATAACTCCTACGATAGCTCCACGGGTTTTCCTATGCTTTTTCCGCTTTAAAAAAAAAAAAAACAACAACAAAACTAAATTATTATAATGTTTAATTTGAGGAGTTGGAAGCAAGGGAGCGTGTGGATGGATAGGGTTTCATTGTAAATTATTTGTCAATTTATATTATAATTATTTTGTTAATATAACGTATTTCCGGACATTTCCCATTCCTAGTTTTAATATGGCTCGTAGGTAAATGCGCGTGCAGTTGCGTGTGCAATTGCGCGTTGTGACGACACGAGTTTCAGCACATATTAGAGAGAGCTATATTTCGTGCGAAGTTGCACCTCTCTACTATGCAGTGTATATAGTTTTCTTTATTGCGTATGAAAGATGTAGTATCTCTGGATCTACGTGCATAACGCGGAAAAGGGTATACAAGTATGCTGAATTAGAAAGGGGGTACTGAACTCGACTCAACCGTTTACCTGTGGCCTGGTGTGTGTTTAGTAGGGCAGAGTCATTGTGGAGCTTTTTGCGAGAGGCCAGCTTTTAGGCAGAAGTAACTTGTGACTGTGTGTCAGATGAGAATTAATTTCTTCTGTAAGGGTAGATCGTTCGTTGTGTTTCGAACCACCCAAGGTCTTACGCCCTCGTCGGGGTAAGAATGTCTAAAAGTCTGTGGTAGGAGGATCGTAATCGCCATTTATTGGAAATAAATGTAGGGTTCTTTCCTAAGGTTGTGTAGTCCTCGATTAGGCACCTGCCAAGGCTCAATTTCTTTATCAGAATTGAGATGTCCTGATGCATCGCTAGCAATTACAGTACTCCTCTCTTAAGGTGACCACCCCTTGGGGTCATGAGCAATCTTGTCACTGTAGATTGTTCTACTAACCTATAAAGGGAAAAGTAAAAGCCCCAGTTGAAAACCTGTCTTGCCTTTGTAGGCATGACAGTTTCACTGCGGCAACAGTTCCCCCACCCCCCCCCCACCCCCCCCCGTTGGAGTGCCGGGGGTTTCAGTATAAATAGTATCCCCACTTTCTGGAAATTTAGTGCTTTAAATTCCCACTGTCGCTGTCTTCCTCATTTGCTCTTTCCCATTCCTGATCTGTCCTATCACTCTGCTATACTATCTTCTTCTTCGCTAGATCAATGACCTACCTTTTTTCTTGAAAACTCTTCCTGTTTGTGTATGAGGTCTGTTGGATCAGCTTGGGAGTGTTGGACGCTTTCTGCCGGGTGGTCACTAGGGCTTCCTATGATTGTATTATTTAGCACTATAGGCATTTTATATGTATATGTTTTTGTTGATGATTTGTAATGATGGTTGTATTCTATTTTGTTTTTGTAACCGGGGGTTCGCGTAGTTGAGGTAAACCCTCAGCCGTCACCCGCGTGGGATGTCTTTATTGTAAAGTGACTGGCCGGTGGAGGGCATTCAATTTTCCCACTGGGTTTGTTTCAGCAGATCTTTTATGCGGATCGGGGGTTGTCCGGTCCTGATTTGGCTCGGAAGAGTCCGCTGGACCTAAAGCAACAATAAATCAATCAATCAATCTTAAGGTGACCCCCTACTGGACCAAATTTTAGTTTGATCTTATCCGAGGGGCACCCTAAACAGTCCTCTGATAAGATCAACTACCAGTAAAAAACTTGATCTTATACGAGGTGCTAAATTTTTGTGTCGTGTGACAGTGTGGGTGTGTGCGTGTGTGTCTGTGTGTGTGTGTACATGTGTGCACGTTGGTGCGCGCGTATGCATGTATGCATTACTGTATATCTATTTTTTGTGCGTGTGTATGATGCATAAGCACACACTCAAACACTCAAACGAACGGATGCAAGCATGCATACACATACACACACTCACACACACACACACACACACACACATTGACGCGCACGCACACACGCAAATGAGAATGAAAAAATAAAAAGTATGCACCAAGACAGTTACTGTGTGTATTTGCATAAAACCTTACACAAGTTTAACGAATTGTTCACTTTGCACAGCGTCCCACACTATGTGAAAAGGAAATGACATCATAAGGAATATATGACATCATCTCAAAATAGGAAGTGACCTCATAAATGACGTCATCTGTGACATCAATTTCTCTTAAGCAGTAGCCTCCTCCATTTGGGAACCAAAACGGGGTTGACGTTATCAGAGGTTTTCCCTTATGCGAGGTGACGCTAAGCGAGGAATTCTAAATGGTACAAAGAAGGTGTTTGGCCGGGACCAACAACCTGATTGATCTTATCCGCGTTGTGACCTTAAACGGTAGTGACGTTAAAAGAGGAATACTGTAGCCAAATAACGAATTAACTCTCAGACTAACCAGTGTGTGTATTGTATAGTGTTGTGTTGTACAGTGTACGTCTGGGTGTATCACAAGCCGAGACTTAAAAGGTGAGTCAAAACCCTGTAATTCATTTCCTCAGTGGCGAGCACTTCGAGACTGCGTACGTGAATGAATGAGGGGGAAAGGGGTGTATTTGATAAATAGTAATTTATTGATTTTGTATGATTTTCATATGATTTTCTTGTTATTACATAAACGGAAAATGTTGTTGCTGTTGTTGCTAAAGTGGGTCAAAGGTGACGATGAAGAATGCCTGTTGGAGAGAGAGGGGTGATGTGTGTGAAGGAAGAGATAATTGTACTGTGCTGGAGAGGGGTGAAGAAGGTGATGGATATGAGGGGAGCATGTTTGTGTCATGGTATGATAGAGATAATATGGATGAAGGGAGATAATCATAATGTATTATAACAGTTGAGAGGGATGATGAGGATGGAATGAATTGGGACTGTGTGACTGAAGTGTAATCGTAGTAATTATGTATATTTATATAAACAACTGTGCTTATGGAAGAAGTATGGATTATTAGTATCAGGAATTGCATTATATTATTGAGATGTATGTATAGCATCCTGTATTATTATCATTATTATTATGTATAACCAGGTCAAGATGGCGAACGGCGGAAGGCGTATTATGTTATGTAGTATTTGAGTTTTGTAGACGAACTGTTAAGACTCTATATTTGTCTACAGGATTGGGCTGTTCTGCTGATTCGATGTTTTGCTCATCACCATGATGATGCATGCATGCATGCACACATGTATGCATATGCGACTACCATCAACTATTTCATCATTTTCTGGTAGTTCCCCATTGCCATTACTTCTTCCGTAGTGGAAGTAATTGAATAAAAGTGGGATTGTCTATCTGGCATTTTGTGTTAGTTTTTTTGTTGGAGTTTTATCCTTTCCACTCGTAGTTTGTGCTGACGTCGCGGAATAATTCTACGCTTTTACGCGCCGTTGCTGTACCTTTGTGCCGTGTGTGCATCCGCTCTGGAACCTCTGCCTTTGCAGCCGTGAAGTGTGGACATTGACGGGTCTTTTCGCCACCACCGCCACGTCTTTCTTCGGGATTGTGGGCGCCGCCGTTGGAGTCTCCATTTGCCACAGGAACTACACGCACCACACCCACGCACACACAGATTTGCACGACACGCACCTAAAAACATACTTCATTTATTTAATGTAAATCATTTCATCATGTTGTGTGAATAATTGCTTTAGCTCCTACTGAGCTCTGAATAACTGACAGATTCTAAACAGTGCTTCTGAACTGTAAGTTAGCTTTGATGATAGTTTGAATTTATAAGATTTGCAGCTCTAGTTATTCAGCTGAGAATTGTATTGATTTGAATTTGATTGTTTATTGCTATTTGCTGTACATTGTTGTGGGAAACCTGTTGATGTACAGTTCTGTTTTTTTTTCAGTTAAACAAGGGAGGTAATTGTTAGTAAATACTGGGTTGAGGGTCTTGATAGGGGTGGAGGGTGGTTTAGTACCCCATTGTCCTGTGTATGTGTGTTTGATTGTTGAATAAAAGTGGGATTGTCTATCTGGCATTTTGTGTTAGTTTTTTTGTTGGAGTTTTATCCTTTCCACTCGTAGTTTGTGCTGACGTCGCGGAACCCGCTCGGGTGACGTGACACGCGTGCATTAGCGCTTGCGCAGTTTAGTAAGTGTTCGACCAATCGGTTACTAGATGGGTGTACAATTGCGTGTGCATTGACGCTTTTCGCCTTCCATAGCATGGCGCCTTGTGCATTGACCACTCTTGTCACGTGAGTGGAATAATAAATAAATAAATAAATACATAATGTTTATATAGCGCAGTTCCCTGTAACTAAGCTCAACGTGCTCACTCTCACACACACACGCACACAGTCATGCCGAGAACTACTTAACACTAGGGAATTACAGGAAGCCAAAGGAAATTCCTTCTTTTCGTTCGGTATAGCCAGACAGGGGCGGAGGGAGGAGAGGGGGCTGGTGGGAAGGGGAGAAGGGTGAAAGGTGGTGACAATGTATTCATAATGACAGCAAGAACGGCACTATATTACAAGACACGTTAGCATCTAACTGGAAACAATAACATATTTATAGAATGAAAAAAAAACAGCAAAGATAATGGATTCATATGAAAGTAAAGAACGGGCAATGGAAATAGGGATGGAGGAGGAGGTGAGGGAATGTGTGGTGGAAATGGGGTTGAGGGGGCCGATACGGAAATGAGTAATTTAGACCGGTGTT
Source organism: Oncomelania hupensis (assembly GCA_036898135.1). Taxonomy (NCBI): domain Eukaryota; kingdom Metazoa; phylum Mollusca; class Gastropoda; order Littorinimorpha; family Pomatiopsidae; genus Oncomelania; species Oncomelania hupensis. Next base: position 11,009,610 of record CM072524.1, on the reverse strand, counting down.
GGCAGGATGCATTTCTGTGTGTGATGATATCTGCACTCACGATTATAGGATCTGTCGTTTTTCTAAATAAGTACTCGTTGTCGGGAAGAAAGAAAAGATAAAACACACACGCGCGCGCGTGCGCACACACGCACACACACACACACACACACACACATTTTTGGAGAAACGACGTTGTGATGACTGTTGTGAAAAAAAGACATTATTTTGACACACTTTCCATTTCTTTGACATTATTTTGAAATTTTCAATTTTTTGAAGCTAAACCTAAACCCTTACCCTGTCACAAGAGGCCGTTTTACACAGCACAGTTTAAGCTTTTGCCTTGTTTAGTCAGTCGGTAACAACACTAAGGTTGATGTTACTCTAAAGCCCACGATAGGAGTATTACTATCTGTGCTACACTCTGCTAACTTGATGCGAGCACAGTGTAGTGACATCATCCAGCTTAAGGATAGAGCTCATCTTATTTACAGCCAATCCGAACACAGCGAGATTAGTTATACCAGTTCTGCCTGGTTAGGCCGAGGCTAGGTAGAGGGTCATTCTGCGTTCGAACTGCGAGCAGTACACAGCTACATTCCAGAAATCTCTCCACTGACAGACTAGGGAAGCAGGACTTGTTGAAAATTCGAATCAAGTTAGCCACGGCCTGACATTGTCAAAAAGGTAAATGAACATACTTTTTTTCATCGTGATGTATTGATATTATTGTTGAAATTATGTTTGTGGAATTTGCCATGCTTAGAATTGAATCGTTAGTCCAACGTGCGTGACCACGTGGCGAACACGACCGGAATCGTTAGTCCAACGTGCGTGACCACGTGGCGAACACGACCGGGTTTGACGCCATGTTGTATTCCTTACGGACCCACTGTTGTTTAACCTATATGTATGCTTGCAGACCAGTGGCTGTACCAGAGAATGTGTATAATATTAATTATTTCTCTATGTGTATAGTTAGCCATGATTTATATTTATGTATGTATAGGAAATTAGAGTGGAGATTCCAGCGGACCACGGACTTAGCAGAATGTTTGTCCTTATATATAGAGATGTGGAGCTAATCACCGAGGGCTACTTCGGCCTTCAGTGAGAGGCTCTGCACACACCTAGTATACATGGTTGTGCAGAATTTCGTCTCATATGTTACAGACGAGCAGGCATCATATCGTGAGCCCAACCAGGCGAAAGAGAAGAAACAGTATTCCCTGAAAGTTGACCTGTAGAGGCATCGCTAGCAATGAGCAACGCGAGCCCACCAGTGTAGCACCAAGGAGAAGAAGCCACAACAACACAGCTTATCAAGGAAGCAACCACAACACAGTTCTTCGAACACTAAGTTAAGTGCATAGCGAAACAGTGCACCAAACCTGTATCACAGGACCACAGTAGTCCACTCTTCCAGAACTCTGACCAGTAGGGCAGAAAGTATCCAGTGCCCGATGATGATAAAGTAGCTGAATAGACTTATGGAGAAGCAAACCAGTCCAAGAAACATTTGAACTTTTAAGTTAATATCGTACTTAGCAGATCGTGTATAGAGTAGAAGAAATAAATGTGTGATATTTAGTGTTATCAAGTGGCTGGACTACCTATGTTTCATAGCCGTGTGAGAGCTAGTGTGACAGTGATCTTTTACCATTTTTTTTCTATCTCTGTACCCCCAGCCTAAACACAGACCGAGCTAAACAAATAAATGTATTAAGTTAAGTCACAGGGAGATTACTAGCGATCCCCATCGACAATAGACGAGTGAGTAATGGCATTCCATTGTTCAGAGCCCAGCAACAATAGACCCACCGTCACAAACCCTAACCCTTAACCTAACCCTAATCCTAAAACAGCTGTAACTCTACGGAGCACTATTTTAACGTCAAAATAACGGGGTCGTCAAAAAAAGTCAAAAGAAACCATGTAGAGTTTCATGTGTGTGTCAGAGTAGGCTAACATCGTTTCTAAATGCCCACACACACATTCATGACGTGCTTGAGCAGATAACTGATTAATTTAATTCTGTCTTCATAATTCATCAGACACTTGACAGTGTTTTGGCAATAACACTATGCAGTTGGGAATCTTTAAAAAAAAAATTTTTTTAATGTGGCACAGGGGCCGAAGTATTATAGCTAGATGTACAGTACATCTACGTTTAGTTGTAATAGACTAGAGGTGAGTCGAATAGAAGAATAAAAGGAAGAAAATCATTGTGAATAATGACCGCGGTATGTTTGTTACGTTCCCTTAAGTTTATTATTTATTTACTTATTTTAAGTAATCCTTCTTATAGAGCGCTTTTCCAGTTCAAGAGCTGCTTAAGGCGCTGACCGAAACAGAATCTTGTTTTATTTGTTTAACGTTCTCTCCTGCGACATTGGTAGTTGAACGAATATTAAAGATTAACTTTAGCAAGTTAATTACTCATTGTTTACAGGGTCCAGCGGACTGCAAAGAGCCAAATCAGGACCACAAAATCAAGACCACAACTGCGCTGAAAGAGGACTCGCCCCTGATCCGCATTAAAGATCTGCTGAAACAATCCCAGTGGTAACACTGAAGGCACTCCACCAGCCGGTCACTTTACAATAAAGACATCCCACGCAGGGGAGGCAGAGGCGGTACTCTAATATTTATCGAAACCCCGTTTACAAAAACAAAATAGAATATAAACATCATTATACAATAACAACAAAACACATACATATAAAATGCCTACATTGCTAAATAATAATATCTAATAATAAAGTATAATAATAATAACTGGCAGAAAGCGTCCAATATTCCCAAGCTGATGCAACAGACCTCACACTCAAATGAGGAGTTTTGTCCTGGAAGAGTTTTCAAGAAAAAAAGGTAGGTGACTGGTCTGCGAAGAAGAAGATAGCATAGTAGGTTGATAGAACAGAGTAGGAATGAGAAATAACAAATGAGAAAAATCGCGACAGCGTACAGTGGGAATTTAAAGCACTAAATTTCCAGAAAGTGGGGATACTATTTATACAGGAATCCCCCGGCACCCCCACGAGGGGAAAGATTAACCTCTACACCCACCATTGGCGATGTGATGGACGGGGCTAACAGTCCTATGAAAGGAGTTAGTACCTAAATCAACACTGAATCACCAGAACAATCATAATGCTAAGACAGACTCTGAAAATGGCCACTTTTGTTTTTATCTTGCCGATTCGATCGTGAGTCATCGGTGGGCCAGTGGAACGCTCTACCACTGAACTACAGTGGGACATGTTTGGTAGTTGTCTGAAAGCTGGGCTTGTATAATGATACATACTACTGCAGCTACCCTGGTGCTTTCTGGGACTCACTAATCAACTACGTAATTCTTCTCCGAGGGTCCATTGTTCTTGGTGAGTGCGCCTGTGATCTCAACAACAGATGGAGCTGAAAGGCAGTGCCTAAACACCTGCAAACCTGCGTAAAGCTCTGGCAATATATAATTATGTGGAAATCAAATCATGTCTATGTTAAGTCTCTGAACTTAACGCCCGTATAAATATGGATGATTCGTTTTGACTTTAAGTTACATTAAAAAAAAAAAGATAAAAATAAAAAACGATAATCGCTGTTGATCCGTACCTATGCGCTCAATAAAGCACTTTGAAACCGTTATAAGAACAGTAACTAAATAAATAAATAGTTTAATTAATTCCTATCCTATCCTATCCCATAACTCGGAGGTCGTAGGGGCACCACAGATGATCGTTTAACCAGCGTACTCCATCTTTCCCTGTCCTCAGCAACCCTGATTGTTTCGCTCAGTGTCAAACCAGTCCATTCTCGAATGTTGTCCTCTCACCTCTTTTTCGGTCTCCTTGCACTGTGCCTTGCAGGATGGTCTTTGCAAGGCCTGAAGATCTGGTGACGTGGCCATACCATCGGAGTTTCCGTTTTTTCACCTGTCACAAGCGGACGATACAGCCCTGGGTCTGCTCGCGTCAAGTCCACTTACTTGCCCGCTGGCCAAGCGACCTAAGCCCTGCCCCTCGGGATAGCCCCTTGGAACCCCGGAGCAGTTAGACCCCGGCGTCAGTCCAATTCAGCTAGCCCGAGCAAACACACTGCTTGCCGAAGACACGTCTGCACCCACGTTGCGACCGCTGAGCTTCGCCAATATTCTTGTGTTTCTACCCGCTCCTTGGTCAAGGTGAGAGTGGTGACTTATTTCAATATCATTTAGCATCCCCATCACCCGTCGATTTTCCCACATGTTCGTATGTCTTGTAGATATTTACGTCCATGTCTGTGATTCGTCTTGATGTATTGCTTGTGATATATTATTTTGCTTCTTGTATCCATTATCTGTTGGTTGATTGTTGCTCATGCCATGCTTGTGTTTATACATGTATATTTCCCCCTTCCTAGACTCTTGTATAAATCCCCCATGCCATGTTGTCCTGTTACCTAGATTAAAGTCCCCCAGTAAAGCACCCTTGCATATAGTAGCCATTGTCCTGTATTTATCCCCTTTGCTTCTCCCCTGATCCTTTTGTGTAAATATCCACCCCTGCTGTCCATAACCCCATCTTAGGCGCCGAAACTATTATCCATCAGCGGCCGCCAGTAAATTCCACCGAACCCCAATAGCCATTGTTGATATTGTTGGACAGTTGGAACGCACCGGTCAAGTCTTGGCCGGTGCTTCCAAATTCGAAAATCTGACTGGCATGCGCGCTCAATGGCGCGGCATCCAGAGTATGGATGCACCTCTGATACTGAGTCAATACTCCATTGCAGAACGGTACTTATACCGGGCTACTACGAGACTCAGACCCGCTGCGTGCAACCCATATCCCCTGGTTGACACCGTGAAGCGTGAAAGCAGAAATACAGCCCAACCGGCCAGCACCGTAGACCGGTTGTACCACAACTCCGATTACCCAAGAACTTGACCCAGTGACCTGGACTGGACGTCCCCAGCCACGCGCTGACCAATTACGCAACCGCCATCCAGACTCCTGAGGCAACCACCGCCTACACGCCATAGCAGATAAGTGCGCACCAAGCGCACACCACAATTCTCGGAATGTCTGGCTACCCACGCTAAGGCATCCAGATACCCCTTTGCCAAATGATGATATCTGTCCATATTCGCCCCAGTGACTCTCAGATAGCTATACCAGAATAACTCCAAGATACCCTGGACGTTAACAGACTATTACTAGTGACCCAGCCGCAAGCCTACCCCCTACGTCTGACCTGCATCTATCTAATAAATTTGCTAATATTGTATTATAACACCCGACTTCCCCTTGTTCAAATTCTCCACTAGCTTAGTTTGTATTCTTCTCGTCTGCCCTTTTAACTTTCTATCATTCTTTAGTACTCCCAGCATTATTTCCTTGAACGTCACCGCACGTTGGCCTAGTCAAGGGAGGCAACACAGCGCGGGGGAATAATTGCTAATCCTCACCCCCCCCCCCAACCCCCTATATTCGTGACATCACCACTGTGAGCAGGTCATCGTGTTGTCCAATGGCTTGTGTGATGGTCTTTCGGACTTCGTCGTTGGTGATGTGCTGGGTATAGGAAATGCCCAGAAGTCTTCTGTAGCACCTCATCTCCATGCTTTGTATTCTTCGTTGGAGATCTGCTGTGACGGTCCATGTTTCGCAAGCATATAAGAAGATTGAGATGACAAGGGAGCGCAGCAGCCTTACCTTAGAATGTAGACTGATGGTCCTGTCTATCCAAATTGGCTTCAACCCCGCCAGGGTAGCAGTTGTTTGTGCGATCCTGGAGAGGACTTCCTGTCGGGACTCATTGTCTGATACAATGGCTCCTTGGTGTTAATTAATTGTTTAAAATAATTTAATGCTAATTATCCTGAGTCACATAAAGTAGTGACCATGGGTCCGTGCATATAGCTTCGGTTTGTTCCTTTTTTTCGTCCTACTCTGTCCATATTCGTCCACTGTGATGACCCTATTCGCTTTTCCATTCCGATTGTGCCCAGTGACCATCCAAGCGGGAAGGAGTAGACATCTAATGCTGTATTGATCTGGCTCTATCGATCCTCTGGATCAGAACCCATCAAGAGATGACCATGAGGTTCGGGACTGTGGGCGTTTAGGAGAAATCCTTGCTGGTGTAGTGTTACATTTGGTCAGCAGAAGAAAAGGGGACGAAGCACGAAAACAAAGGAGATTGAAGAAAGAAAAGAAGGAAGGAAGAAAGAACAAAAAGAAAGACATTAGAAGAAGAGAAACAAAGGAAAGAAAGAAAGAAGATGAGAAAGAAACATAGACTGACGTACATATAGATAATAGATATAAGATGAAGAATGAAAGATAGAAAGAAAGGAAAGAAGAAAGATAGAAGCAGCAGAAATAACGAAAGATAGAAGAAGAAAAAAAAAGAAAGAAATAAAGGAAAGAAAGACAGCCAGACAGTAGAATAATAATATCTACAATAAAGACGACGACAACAACTCAAACCACTACTGCAACAGCGACGAGAAAGAGTAAAGTGGTTTTGTTCTTTTTATCTTGTCTTTACAGAGAAGTGGTGTCCTCCCATATTCGTCTGCTGTTTGTCGTCTTTTGTCATCTCTTCTTCTCCTCCTCCCATCCCATACCTGTTTCTCTTGCTTTGTCTCTGTTCAACCCAAGAAGCCGTTGAGGAAATATCTTGCTATGTCTCTGTCCAAGCCAAGAAGCCGTTGAAGAAATCGATTATTATGCCTGCTAAGTACTTATTCCATGTAGCAGGCAGTCTCGATCTCGGTTGACCAGCAGCTGTTGGATAGTTGCTATTCAATCTATTCCGGTTGAGTCTACTTCCCAGTAAATCGATACATACAAAAACAAATATTTTGGGCTAGATTCAATTTAAGCCTATATAGTTGTTAAAAATCGTCTTCATTAGGTGAAAAAAAGCTCCTATGTAGCCTGTAGTGTTAGTGAAAAGAGAAAAGCGCGAGAAATGATCCGTTGTAATTAATATAATAATAATAATAATAATAATAATAATAATAATAATAATAATAATAATAATAATTATTATTATTATTATTATTATTATAATAATAATAATAATAATAATAATAATAATAATAATAATAATAATAATAATAATAATAATTATTATTATTATTATTATTATTATTATTATTATTATTATTATTAATTGTTGTTGTTGTAAATCATCATCTTGTTGATGGTGGTGGTAGTGTTGCTGTTGTCGTCCTTCTTCTTCTTCTTCTTCTTCTTGTTATCCTCCTCCTGTTTGAATTACAGAATTGCATTGAATGTAACAAAATAAAAACTGTATTGTCAATATACAATACAGAATGGGCTGACATTATCTGTAGAAAAAACATATAGTTTTATTTAATGACGTTAGTAATCGTGAAAAAATGTCTTTCAAAATTGTGAAGGATGTTTTACAATATAAACAAAATGCAACAATGTTGGGAGTATTTTTAATATCAAAAGTAAGTTGGAATAAGCACCTAGAATATATTCTTATTGAAAAACAAGAAAAAGTTTACATTTTATAAAAATTGTAAGTAGGCACAAATGGGGAACAGATATATATATGCTCAGTAACTTACAAACTATAAAAGCATACAAGATTGCATTAGGTATCCAGTCCACACAACCAAATCAAAATATATTTGGAACTAGGCATTCTTCCATTAAATGATTACCGACAGCTTGCATCTGCAAAATATGTGTTAAGAGTAAATATGTGTTAAGAGTATCAACAATTCATAGTTCTAGTAGCTCTGAAGTAAAAATTAAATCCGATGAACATTTTTTCAAAACTAGCTAAAACTGTAAAACCTTGTAATACTATAGCTACCTATTGCACTGTTAGCTCAGGTGTGTACGCCGTATACTCAAATGTTAGGCGAAAACATTGCAGTCTGTAAAGGCAGAGGTTCAAAAGAATAATATCTCATTCATTTACAGAACTTTACAGATGGGTCATCTAATAATAAATAATATTTCAGGATTTGTGATCCCTGCTTGAAATATTTTAAAAAAAAGTCTTATTATTTAGGAAAACATTCAGTTTTTATAGCTGAACTAACTGCTATATTAATGGCTTGAAATTATTTAATATTTTCCCCAAAACCATTTTTTCAAATACTGTTTTAGGTGGACGCAAAATCAGAATTATATGCATTACAAACTTTGATTAGAAACGCTATGCACTGTGTTTAGGGATTGGCCTTGGACTTTGATGTCTGTGTGAATGCCATTGGTTTGTTGGTCATCATTTTGGTCTTCTCTGCACTTATTTCCATTCCATAGGCTCTGAAGGTTGTGTCAAGTCTCTGTTGTTCAAGTTCTTGTTCCTCTCCAGCCAATCCATCAATGTCATCCGCAAAACGGAAGTTGGAGATTGCTCTACCCACTATGCTGACTGTGCCTTCGTGATCTGCAAGGGCATCTGATATGATGCGCTCTAGGAAGATGTTAAAGAGTGTTGGAGAGAGTAGGCATCCTTGACGCACACCGATTGGTGGAGGACTGCACTGGTAGCATTGTCATACAGGCTTTTGATGACTTCAGTAATTTTAGGGCTGATGTTGTACACTCATGGTTGTCCACAGAGCTGCATGCCAGACTCGGTCAAACGCTTTCTTGAAGTCTACAAACACATGATATAGATGTTGTTGGTGCTGTAGGTATTTCTCGCAGATTATTCTGAGGTTGAAAATCTGCTCAGTAGTACTTCGCCTTGCCCTGAAGCCTGCTTGTTCTTCAGCTATGATTTGTTCAGCTTGGGGTTTCAACCTGTTGAGTATTAGTTTTAGGAGGACTTTGCTGGGATGGCTGATGAGGCTGATGATGCGGTACTTTTCACACTCCTGAAGATTACCTTTTTTGGGAAGAGTGATAACAAGCGACTGGGGCCATGGTGCAGGCCATCCCCACTCTGCCAGATCTTGTTACAGATAATGGTGAGGGCGTCAATCATCGCTTCACCTCCGTGTTGCAGCAATTTCGCGGGTATGTTGTCCACTCCGGATGACTTCCTCTTCTTTAGTGAATGCACTGCTGCCTCAACTTCTTCTCGGAGAATTGGAAGGTTTTCTTCCTCTTTTCGGTTCTGGGGACATGCTAGAACTGATGGGTCTCCGTTTGGTGTGTGGTTGTAAAGGTCAGAGCAGTACTATGTCCATCTATCCAACATCAATGCATATGGATCGTGGAGACCTTGGGCTGTTTAACACTTGTCAGCCGCTTCACAGCCTGGTAGGCCTTCTTGCTGTTGTTCTTGTTCTGACTGTTCTCTATTTCATGGCATTGATCTTCTATCCAGTTCTCCTTTGCTGTGCGCATACCATTTCGGATGTCATTGTTGATTTTTCTGTAGGCATCAGCTCCCTGTGAGGTGTTCTTTTTTCTTGTTCTTCTCTCTTCGTTTATCACACAGGTCTAAAAGTTCTGGTGTGATCCACGATTTCTTCTTTGGGCGGTGCTTGCCATGGATCTCAGTGGCGACATCTGTCTCAGCTGAGTTAAAAGTGGTGGTTATAGTGTTGACATCTACTTCACCAGCTCCCAAAATAAGCAGAGGTGCAAATTTCCCCCCAATTGTGGCTTTAAATATTTCTGCCAACTCCGGGTCTGGCAGTCTGTCCAGGTCGAGCTTCAGTCTGGTGCACTTTGCTGTGTTTACTCTCCTTAAGTGGAGCCGGAAGGACATCATCCCGAGATCGTGGTCACTTTCGATGTTTGCCCCTGGAAAAGTGCGTGTCCTGCCAATATTGATGCTTGATCTGAAGCGTTTCTTGACCATGATGTAGTCAATCTGGTTGTGACTCTCCCCGCTGGGACTGTGACAGGGTCCATCGTCTGGATTTTTTTGTGGAGACCACGCGTGTTTGCCAGTTTCTGATTGTTGTTTCAGGCAAACTCCAAGAGGTCTCTCATTTGTCTCGTTGTTGCAGTGAGGTCCACATGTGTCTCCATAGTTGTGGTGCGCATCTTGGCTAATATTGGCATTCCAGTCGCCTTGCACTATGACAATATACTTCTTCGGCACTTGGTCAAGGACAGCCTGTAAATGTTGATAAAAATCCTCGACTTCGCTGTCGTCATAGTCTGATGTTGGGGCATAGACCTGGATGCTGGTGATGTTGAAAGGGGCTGCTCTCAGACAGATGGTAGTGAGTCTACTGGAAACTGGGCGGCAACCCATGACAGTGGCTAGAATGTCTTAGAAGCCAACGCCGTGACTCTATAAACAATGACTAATGAACTAACTTTCTCGCTCTGTCTCTGTCTTTCTCTCTGTCTCTATTGTCTCTCTCTCTCTCTCTCTCTCTCTCTCTGTCTGTCTGTCTCTCTCTCTGTTTCTTTCTCTCTCTCTGTCTGTCTCTCCCTCTCGCTGTTTCTATCTTTCTCTCTAAATTCCCTTAATCCCCTTCCCTTCCTCCCCCACCCCCCTCCCTCCGCCCCACCACCCGTTTATCTTGCTTACTTTCTTATAGTTTTGTTTTTTGTAATGCATGGTTCTTATTCTCTTTCTTCTCCGTTTTCTGTGAACGCCAGAGGCAACTTTTGCATCATACATGTATATTCTCCCCTCTTTTTTCCCTATTCCTATCCCTATCCCGATTGCAAAACAGCGTAGCCTTTGAGACTATAAGAGAAGAGGGAATGATGATGATGATGATGATGATGATGATGATGATGATGATGATAATGATAGTAATAGTAATAAAATGACGATGATGTCGATGATGATGATGATGATAACAACAATGATAATAATTATTAAAAAAAAAATAATAGTGATGAAGAAGAAGACTACTACTACTACTATTACTACTACTACTACTACAACTACTACTACTACTACTACAGGTTTTTAAATATCGCAATTGCCCAATTACAGATTCAAACGCATATAATCTTTATCTCCACACATTGAAAAGGTTCCTCTACGTTATCTGCGCAGTAGTAGCTACCTGCTCTTGTATGTGTTTGTGTGTGTGTGTGTGTGTGTGTGTGTGTGTGTGTGTGTGTGTGTGTGTGTATGTAGGTGAGCACTCCAGTGCTACTGTGACGTAATTCATTGGAATTGTGCCAAGGGTTGGAACAAATTGCTTTCTCTGACCGGAAAGCTCCGCTGGCGTTGTATATATGGATGGTGGATAGGCGAAATGTAAATAGAGTGAGAGTGTGGATGCGTTGTAAATTTGGGGGTGTGGGTGGGTTGTAAAATGGGTGGGTGTGTTGCTGGATACAGTTTGAGGATGCGTGGTAAATGGGGGGAGAGGGGAAGGGAGGATGTTATTGTAAATAGAATGTATCGGTAAGAAGGGATTAATAGCGGGAGCGGGATGGCAGGGGTAGAAGGGAGCCCTGCAGACACTGATGAGAGGAGAGAGAAAGAAGATAAGATAAGATGATTCTTTATTTAACGAAGGTAGTGGAATAAGCAGTGGTCTTCTTTTTTTAACACCTGGCCATCGCCATTAAACTATTCTTTCCTATCCTATCCGATTGGATTACTTCTCATGTGTATGTAATATAATTTTTAATTTTTGTGTATTCTGCTATATCGCGCTGATGCTGCCATTGTAGCCTAATTGCTCAGTTTGAGATAAATAAAGTTGTATTGTATTGTATTGTATTGTATTGTATTGTATCCTATCCCGTAAGTCGTTGGGGCACGACCTATGATCGTTTAAACAGCGTACACGATCTTTCTCTGTCCTCAGCAACCCTCATGGCTTCGCTCAGTATCAAACCAGTCCATTCTCGAATGTTTATTTATTTTATCAGTTTATGGTCCCCTCTCTTCCCGTTAAGGATTTTCAGAGAGGAGACCTTTGATCACTCGAATGTTGTCCTCCCACCTCTTTTTATATCTCACTCGTGTTCTGCCTCCTTGAACCGTGCCTTTTTAGGATGGTCTGATGCTCTGTTGACGTGGCTATGTCCGGAAATGATTACAAATGAGAATCTTTTGGATTGATAAAACTGTTTCAGAGCTAAGGAAAGAGAAAGAGAAAGAGAGAGAGAGAGAGAGAGAGAGAGAGAGAGAGAGAGAGAGAGAGAGAGAGAGAGAGAGAGAGAGAGAGAGAGAGAGAATACGAATACGAATACGAGAATACGAATCTTTTATTCCAAAAAATTCAGGGCATCGCCCCTTTGGAAGGGTGTGTACATGAAAAAAACAACAACAAACATTGAATATATAATAACTTACATATAAATACAAAACAGGTTACGATACTGCTAGTCCCCGAAGTCTCATGGCTTTATATAAATAAATACATAGTTTTCTAACAGTCTCTTCGTTGTCAGAGGCTAACAGTAGAAGGAGACGTGTTGCACAAGGCATTCTATAATATTTTGGGGCTATAAACTGTTTCCTTAAGTTCGTTAGGAATGGACAACACAATACAAAATGTAATTCGTTTTCTTCAGCCGTTTTACACATAGGACAAATAGTATCATTAACAGCATGCACTCTGTATCTATAAAAGTGAACAAATAATTCTGAAACACCGAACCTAAATTTTGTCATCACAAACTTTAAATGCTTATCAATATTTAATTGCAAATATTTAGGAAGACTGTTGTGTTCAGAGTTACAAAACATATTATACATTTGAAAACGTTCACTGTTATTTACATGCTCACTCCATACTTGCCATCTACAATCAATCAATCTTTGTTTAAATTCTCTTAAAAACACTTTCACACTACCAACTCCTTGATTCATCCATACATGACCAAATCCATTCCTGCATAAACACATACGAACGTTCGTAACCCAATTCTTCTTTCCCCTAGAATCCAAATTATACAGCATAGAATACGCTTTCTTAGGCAACCTATCACCTTCCATTTGCTGAATTTTTATCCAGTAACGAATACAGTTTACAGCAGAATTTATAACAATCGGATATCTATTCAACTCATTATAAACAAAATCATTAGGTGTGCGCATATTAATGGACAAAAATTTCTTAAGACCATACAAATGAACTTTTTCACATTGTTGTGCAGCTTCTTCTAGACCCCAGATTTCTGATCCATATTGCATAATAGACTGCACTTGAGCATCAAAAAGTCTAAAAAAGATATCTACAGAAAAATTGTCATAAACACGAAGTTTATGCATGATAGACAAAAGTGCTTTCTTCGCTTTGTTTGCAAGGTCTGTGCATGCTGCAGTGAAACTCAATTTAGTAGAAAAATAAATACCAAGGTACTTATAGGCATTCACAACAGGCATACTCTTTCCATCATACATCCACATCTCTCTAGCACCCAAATAGCCACCTTTTCTAAAAACAACAATATTACTTTTATCATAATTAACTTTAAGACAAAGCGAAGTAGCTGCTTTATATAAACTATTCAGCTGTGTCTGAAGCCCAACAACAGTTTCAGAAATTAAGGCAACATCATCAGCTAACAACAAGATAAATAATTCAAAAGCATCCAATGAAAATGTAGCACCATGTCTTCCGTTATTGATAACTTCCAATGCAAGTTCGTTAATAAACAATGAAAAAGTACAGGACTGCATATGTCTCCCTGTTTCACACCGGAGGTACAAGACACACATTCTGAGAGTCTGTCACCACATCTAATACGCGCCTTCACACCCACATACATACTTTTGATACATTTATGCAACTTTCCTTTCAAACCATTCTTCAACAAAATAGGCCAAAGTAAATTTCTGTTTATATTATCAAAGCATTTTTCAAAGTCTATAAAAGCAACATACAACTTACGATTAAGACTAAACTGCTTTTGCACACAAGCCATTAAAGTAAATAGGTGATCTACAGTAGAGTATCCTCTCTTAAAACCAGCCTGATATTCGTTAGTAATATTATTCTCTTCAACCCAAGTCTGCAAACGCATGTTAAGGATAGTACCATACACTTTGCTGCTAGTATCACACAGACTAATACCACGGTAATTGCCAGGATTATTTACATCACCTTTTTTATACAATGGCAAAATGATGGATTCAGACCAGCTCTCGGGGTATATACCTTTCTCAAACAAAATATTAAAGAATTTCATGAAGAAAGGAACGCAAACATCATAAGCGTTCTTTAGAATCTCGCCAATCACACCATCAGGGCCTGCTGCCTTTTTAGACTTCAGCTTACGTAAAGCTAGCTGTACTTCTTCTTCAGAAATAGGCCTATTGAAAAAGTTACTATCATTATCATCTGTATCATCTTCAACTTGTACATCATCAACATTAGCTTCTTCTTCCTTTTCTAATAACTGTTTGAAATGCTGGAACCATTCATCAACTGTAATTTGATTTCGAACACCTTTTCTATTAGGCAACATGTTGCGTACATTATTCCAAAAATCATGCTGTGAATTTATAGATGCAACTAGTTTATCAATCATCAACTTATTGAATTGCTTTTTCTTATATTCCAATAAATGCTTATACTCTCTTCTGGCTTTACTGTATTCTGTTCTATCATCTTTATACAAAGTCCGTCTAAATCGTTTCAACATCCTTCTCACTTTTCTTCTATGTTCATTACACTCCCAATCAAACCAGTTTTTATGTTTCTTTCTACCACTAACACAAACACGCTTTTTCATACAAGTTGCAATATCTTTCACACAATCACTGAACATATTTAAAGCTAAATTAACATCCACATCAATCATTTCAATTGCATTGTGCATAACTCGCTGTATGGGTTCAGAAATCATGGCATCCTTAAACAACTGTATATAATCATAATTCCAAACAAACTTCTCAACAAAACATTCTTTTTCAGCACGCATAACATCAACAACATTTCCCTCAGGAAACACAACCGAGAGAACAACAGGCATATGATCAGATTCAGAGCGATCCAAAACATTCAAAACACATTTATCCCATACAGTAGCCAACAAATCACTAGACATTAGAAAATAATCCACCACACTGTTCCCAAAATCCGAAATAAATGTGTAGCGACCCTCACGGTCACCAGAACACACTCCATTTAGAATACACATATTCAAAGCAGTGCACATGTGAAGTACTGACTTCCCATAACCATTCAAAACATTGTCTTGTGAATTCCTGTTTACACTTGCAGGACTACTTACATACAAGTCATCAAAAGTATCATTTTCAATAGAGATTGGCTGCGAAACATTAGATGTTCGACCATTAAGATCACCTGATAGAATAATAAAACAATCATTATCCAAAAAAGCTTTATTAACAATACAATTTTCTAACATTGAAATACCATCACCATCAGTGTTCATAACTGTGTAATACCTAGAACCTTCAGGTGGACAATAAGCACAAACATACAATATATCCTTTGTCATGCCAAAGAGGCTTTTATCAAAAAGAAACAACAAAAAGTTACCATCTGTAACATTAATTTGCTTTACAAGAGGCAAAAACTCATTTTTAATAAAACATACAACTCCCCCTGAAGGCCTACCAATAGCAGACAATTTCTTTGACGACTGACAGAATGCTTTATAACCACCAATGATATCAGGGTTCAAAGTATCAACAAAGGTCTCAACCAAGCAAACAAAATGGAATGAAGTAATAAAAGAGATAAATTTATCATCAAAAAGTTTAGGCATCAATCCATTTACATTCCAATGCATAAATAAGAAGGCATTATTGCTAACATTATTTACATATACATATTCATCAAGACTGTTAGCAGAATTATCCGACAGAACACTATCATCCTTATCATCATCAGAGGTTGGGGCTCCGAACGTCGATTCCATAAAAGGGTAGTAAACAAAACTTGACCCGGCCTTGACCTCTGAACTATCACCAGGATGCGAGCATAACGTAGTAAATTGTGTGTAAGTGTGTGAAAGTACTCTGTCGTCATTTAATTCAAGAAGTCTAGCGCCGCGCTCATCGTTACAATACTGTGAGGTTGCAGATTCAAATGTATTCAAATTATGATTATTATCTGTAATATCGCATTGCCTGTCCTGCATGACATGTTTAGAAAAACAAACTGCGTAATTGCTTTCAAAAGATTGAGAAAAACAATCTTGTGAAAACCTATCATGTTGACATGCAAGATGTTTACATACACCTGTGCCATCGGGCTTACTAAACACACAATCAACACACTTGCACTCTGACAGGTCATGATTGGTACAATGGTTACACAAAACAGCATTCAATGTTTGCACACAAGTTTCATTGGGACTGCCAACACGTTATTCTGAATCAAATGCCCTTCTCCCTTTCACCTCATCTACCGCTACCACAGCTTCCCCATCATCCGCCAGTACATACTTTTTGCCGTCAACAAGTAAATGATCAAAAACAATGGCCACCCTTGTACCACTGGGTACCTTCTTTTCTTTTTTCAGTTTTGACAATTTCTTCCTAACCTCTCTGACCCTCCTAGAAAAATCTTCGCCAATAAACAGATTGCTACCTTTTAAGTTTTGTTTTGCTTTCAGCATTTTCACTTTATCTCTGTAGTTAGTACACCTGGCAATGATAGGAGCGTTAGGTTTTGAGCTAGTGCGATGTACTCGATCAAATTCAATGTCCTCACTCAGTTGCAGCTTGTCAGTGCACATTTCTTTGATTCTTTCTTTACAGTCCTCGTTTGTTTCACCTTGAATCCTATCAAAGCCATAGAACAACAGATTGTTCCTTCTAGACCGTCCCTCTAAATCGTCAGTGAGTTTTTCCACCTTCTCCATTCTCTCCAACAACCTGCTTTTATCTCTCCTCAACACTTCATTTTCATTCTGTAAGCCATTCATTTGTTCCTTTAGATTGTCAACTTCATTTTGCAATTGACCCACCTTGTTTTGGATAGCGTGAATATCGTTCCTCACCTCGTCTAGCTTGCTGTTGACGCCGCTGTCGATGGTGTTTAACTTGGCCATCACGTCCATCAAAGTCGGCTGTACATCGGTTGCAGCGGCGGCGTAGCTCTGCAGTCTCGTTTGTCGTTTGGAGTTGGTGTCAGTGGTGCTGGCGTTGGAAATGGCGGTACTTCCAGTGCTTTTGTTGTCCCCAGGGCCCGGGTTCTGCTCCACGTCGCCGGCCCTCAAAAGTAACAGGCTGCCCCAGAAAAAATAGGACAAAACCGTCCCCATGACAAGGCTGGTCGAACGACGTTTCAGCGATAAAACTCGCATTCTCATTTTCTTGTTGAAAACGGCCCTCTTCGTCATAAACTTCACAAAAGTAAACATGAAGGTACCACAGACGGCTCGAAATGCAACGGTACATGTAGGCATGATGCGACAGAATTGGTGAGCACTTGCTTAGAAAATAGTGCACGGTCAGAGCGCAGTGAAAACACGTCCTACCTCTACGAGCGCTTGCGACACACTCCCAGAGAGAGAGAGAGAGAGAGAGAGAGAGAGAGAGAGAGCACAACAACAACACCAACGAGGAATAGAAGAAGTAGGAGTGGAAGACAGAAAATATGAACGAGAAGAAGAACAAGAAGAACGTACCAATGAAAAGAGAGAAAGTGCCAGTGTCAGTGAAGAACAGAGAATGTCTTTGAGTGAAAATGCATTCAGTAGAATGTAACTGTCAAGTTTAGCCGAGGTTCTTCCAGCCTCCGAGGGGCATGTTTCAGTCATTGCAATGTTTTCAGCACAGAATACAGGCCCTATCAGGAAGAACATCACAGATCTCTCGAGTCGGATCCAGAAATTCCGTGTGCAGACAGATTGACCGGCGTTTTTGATGACGATGATGATGAATTTGGATGATGATGATGACGACGACGACGATGATGATGATGATGATGATGATGATGATGATGATGATGATGATGATGATGATGAGGTTGAATTTGGATGATGATTGTGACGATGCTGATGATGATGCTAACGACAACGAAAATGATGATGACTGTGATATGATGATGATGATGATGATGATGATGATGATGATGATGATGATGATGATGATGATGATGATGATTATGATAATGACGATGATCGTAGTAGTAAGTTAGTACAGACTATTCGCTAGTATATTATTTATGCTGTGAAATCATCCAGCTACTTAGGCATTGACAACGCATTAAAATAAATTAGCGAGTTGTGATGTTGACTAATAGTGTGGGTCTGTGCACAATTATCTAAACCTTGAAATATTCACTTTTTCGTGTAGACTTACAAGGACTCTCTTTTATTTGCCAAAAAACGTACAGCTACGCGTCCAGAACGTCCGGCTACGCGTCCGGAACGTACTGCTATGCGCCCGGAACATACATGTTCTGCTACGCGTCCAGAACGTGCATGTTTTTCTACGCGTCCAGAACGTGCATGTTTTTCTACGCGTCCACAACGTGCATGTTTTTCTACGCGTCCAGAAAGTGCATGTTTTTTTCTACGCGTCCAGAACGTGCATGTTTTTCTACGCGTCCAGAACGTACATGCACAGCTACGCGTCCAGAACCTACTGCTACGCGCCCAGTAGCTGTACGTTCTTTGCTTGTATCAAGAAGGTTATTTGTTTTATCATTTCACCGAAAATGGCGTCTAGAATGGACGGATTGCGTCTTGTTCTTGAAGGTGGAAAAAGGGGCTTCGCTTACAACCCATCACATCTGACTCGTTCTCAGTTTTTACAGTCTGTTTACGAACTTCATGGACGGGCTTGGACGGGAAGGGTGCTCCAGAACTTTGAGTCAGGCCTAAATTTTCAACCGGACATCCCGTCCTGCAATTACACGGAGTGACAACGTACTTAAATCGAGATGGACTTACTACAAACGGAACTCCCGTATTTTGATCCTACTAGGGAGTGGTGCGGTCGGGAGTCAATTGGCATTACGTATGCACGCCGACCCGGTAGGTTGGTAGCTCGTTCATACTGTAGGGGATGCAACACTCTCTTTTTCTTGACTCCCTGACTCAGAGACAGGCTCAGGATGCTCAGCAGCGTGCAGGGGGTGATCTGGATGGGCTTCACAATCGCTGGAGCTTGGGCACCTTGGAGTTTTGGCTGCTGTAACACGACCCGTCTTTCTGGCTCCGCAATTTTTTGGGAGGCATGATGATGAATTGATGATGATGCAGTGGTCACAACGATGGCCACAACTGTGGTGGACGTGATCAAGCGGCGATCGGGTATGAGGACTGACTTGACTTGTATAGATTAACGTTCCCGGACACGTTGCGTATAGGTGACAGCGAGGACTGGCGATTTTTTGCGATTATTTAAATTAACGTCCCCGGACACAGAGAAGCGAGGACTGGCAAGAACGCGCTGGGTTTTTATAGCCGTCGGGCCAGGGCGCGATAGTAATTACGCCCCGCACACAATAAGAACGAGATGAAGACTTTGTCAGAACGAGGTGAACTATGCGAACGAGGTGGTCGAGTTACGAACTAGTTAAAACGTTTTTGGACATACTGAGAACTAAGTAGAACTAGTTACGAACGAGTTTAAACTGACTACGGACGGGCTTGGGCTGCTTGCAAACGGTATCTGTATTATGTGAACGGGCAATTTTATCGGATCAGAACTTTATATGAACGTACTGCAGAATGGGATAAAGACGAGATGGACGTATTGAGGACTGTTTATGATCAGAATAGGAACGAGTTATAGACATTATTTGGCCAGCTTTTTAACGTTTTAACCCGACCACAGACCGTTTTACGATTTATTTAGGACGGGGTAGGAGGTTTTGAGAACGAGTTATGTGTGATGTGGCTTTTGACCTGCTTGTGGTTTTATCTACATTCATCAAGGTGAAGGTTGGACCTCATCGCCACCTTTTGCAGGTACGCACCAGTTTTATTTCAGTTTTGTTGTTGTTGTTGTTGTTCTTGTTGTTGTTGTTGTTGCTTTTGGTGAGCGGAGGAGATTATTCATTCCGAGATGCAGGCTGTGGCGATATTGTTGCCAAGCTTGAGGGTTTTAAAATAATTACCCAATCAGAATGTGTGGATCTTGTCCCACCGACGTAGCTCTGTGGCAGAGTGGATCGCCTGGCACACCGATGAACCCAAGTTCGAGTCTCGTGGTGGGGAAGATGACAGTGGCCATTTTTCACTGTCCATCTTCAAGTCAACACATCTTTGGACAATTTAGCAATGATAGCTCTGATGGTTCAGTGTTGATTTAGGTCCCAACACCCCTCTCCCCCCACCTCCCGCTTCTCCCCTCCTCCAATATTTCCCTGGGATGGTTATCCCCGTCTGCCATATCGCCAATGGTGGGTTTCGACGTTAAACGTTCAATGTTTATTCATTTGTGTGGAAAAGGTGTTGTCAGGGAGGAAGTACTGCCATAGTGATCTCCCTTACTTTTGTACGTAAAGGGAGACAAGAAGTGTGTGTAAAACGCTACGAATAGTTTATTGCTTTATTTATTTAGTTGTCTGGCCTAAAAAGAAAGGACTGGAGTGTTTACATTACGTTACGTTACATTACATTACGTTACATTACGTTACGTAACATTACGTTACGTTACGTTACATTACATGACAAGACATTACATTACATGACGTGACGTGACGTGACGTGGCAGGGCAGGGCAGGGCAGGGCAGGGCAGGGCAGGACAGGACAGTACATTACATTACATTACATTACATTACATTACATTACATTACATGATTATTGCTTTAGGTCCAGCGGACTCTTCCGAGCCCAATCAGGATCGGACAACCCCTGATCCGCATAAAAGATCTGCTGAAACAACCCTAGTGGTAAAACTGAGTGCCCTCCACCGGCCAGTCACTTTACAATAAAGACATCCCACGCAGGGGACGGCTGAGGCTTTACCCCCAACTAATCGAACCCCCGGTTACAAAAATAAAATAGAATACAAACATCATTTTAAATTATCAACAAAACACATACATATAAAATGCCTACATTGCTAAATAATAACATCATAGGAAGCCCTTGTGACCACCTGGCAGAAAGCGTCCAATATTCCCAAGCTGATCCAACAGACCTCACACACAAATAAAGAGTCTTGTCCAGGAAGAGTTTTCAAGAAGAAAGGCAGGTGACTGGTCTAGCGAAGAAGAAGATAGTATAGCAGATTGATAGAACAGAGCAGGAATGAGAAAGAGCAAATGAGAAAGACAGCGACAGTGGGAATTTAAAGCACTAAATTTCCAGAAAGTGGGGATACTATTTATACTGGAACCCCCGGCACCCCAACGGGGAAGACTGGAGTGTTACAGACGGCACCTCGGACAGAACCCTTATTAGATACAATCCTTTAGCGGGATACAGAAAAGATAGGAAAGTCCTGTCTGCCCCTTTTCGGCTGCCAGTGGTTTGCCACTTGTGGAACTGAGAGCCATAGATAAATACGGATGGCCATTTCGCTGGTGCCCCCAGCTCGTCAGTGCATCAGCTGGGCTTGCCACTGAAAGTCAAAGGACTTATTGTCAATAGCATAGGAAGACAGCTGAATGAAGAAGTCTTCAGGTCGGGAAGGGAGGGGGGAACCCACCATCTTTGTGCGAAAAAAGAAAATAAAAGTATCCACAATTTGCCTTGTTGGCAGAGTATGCGTAATGGTGTCACCTATTTCGTACAAATTTGGAGACAAAAGTTTGGCAAAATATGACGATACGGGCACAGAGAAATCAGCATTTGCATTGTGGTGAAATTGAAAGTTTAGACAGAGTTACTTCCCTTTACCCCACCCCACCAAGCTTCCAACCACCTCCACCCCCACAACCGCCATTTACCCTCTTGTCGCCTTGGCGACACCACTTTTTCATTTTGTACATGA
This sequence comes from Oncomelania hupensis, assembly GCA_036898135.1. Classification (NCBI taxonomy): domain Eukaryota; kingdom Metazoa; phylum Mollusca; class Gastropoda; order Littorinimorpha; family Pomatiopsidae; genus Oncomelania; species Oncomelania hupensis. The sequence goes on along the minus strand of CM072524.1, from coordinate 10,987,895 downwards.
ACAAGATATATCATCTTGTAGAAAGGTTATAGTTTCCGAACATTTATTCGATGTAGAAAAAAATTAAAAAACGGGGGCGAACTACGACTCGGTGTTCCCTTATGAGGGGAACTTTTCCTTGGGAACTCCGAGTTATAAAATTGATCTTGATGGTAGTGTTATGTTATGATGTTTTTGTTTTGTTTTTTAAAAATAGGTTGTTATTGTTATTGTTCTAAACCCCAAGGGCAAGATGTAAAAAAAAACAACACATTACATTACATTACATAATTGTTGCTTTAGGTCCAGCGGACTCTTCCGAGCCAAATCAGGACCGGACAACCCCCAATCCGCATAAAATATCTGCTGAAACAACCCTAGTGGGAAAACTGAATGCTCTCCACCAGCCAGTCACTTTACAATAAAGACATCCCACGCAGGGGACGGCTGAGGCTTCACCCCAACTTATCGAACCCCCGCGCAAAAACAAAATAGAATACAAACATCATTATAAATTATCAACAAAACACATACATATAAAATGCCTACATTGCTAAATAATAACATCATAGGAAGCCCTAGTGACCACCTGGCAGAAAGCGTCCAATATTCCCAAGCTGATCCAACAGACCTCATACACAAACAAGGAGTCTTGTCCCGAAGAGTTTTCAAGAAAAAATGTAGGTGACTGGTCTAGCGAAGAAGACGATAGTATAGCAGATTGATAGAACAGAGCAGGAATGAGAAAGAGCAAATGAGAAAGACAGCGACAGTGGGAATTTAAAGCACTAAATTTCCAGAAAGTGGGGATACTATTTATACTGAAACCCCCGGCACCCCAACGGGGGTAAAACAAACAAACAAACAAACAAACAAAAAACAAAAAAAAAAAACAAAAAAAAACAGTGCTTATTGTTTTACCCTTGTTAAATAAAATTGTTATATAATAATAATAATAATAATAATAATAATAATAATAATAATAATAATAATAATAATAATAATAATAATAATAATCCTATCCTATTCTACCCCGTAACTCGGAGGTGATAATGATAATAATAATAAGGGTATTTAGGCTTCTTCTTAATGTTATTAGTTCAAAGCGCAGTATTCACGCATTGTTACTTAACGTTAACATCGAAATACATACGAAAAGAAGTTAAATAAAAACAAGACACTAATAAATTATGCAAAGACATAATACAAACTTCAAAAAGAATATTTACAAATAAAATTTAAAAGACTTATCTTAACTTATCTTATCTTATTTTATGTTATCTTATATCTCAGGAGCATAGCAAATTTATGTTAAACGTACAGGCATGCACATTTTTGGGCAATTCTTCCAATTTTTGCAATGTTGTTGTTGTTGTTATTGCTTCTGCTGTTACAGTTATTATGTTGCTGCTACTGTGGCCTACCAGTTGTTGCTGCTGCTAATTTCTTCGGCCGCTCGTTTTTGGTTGTTGTTACTGATGTTGGAAGTTCTTGTTGATGCTGCTGTTGCAGACGGTATTTTGCTGCTGCTGCATCTCTCTAATAGTGCTGATGCTGTTGTTGTCGCTGCTGTTGGTGTGTTTGTTAATAATGCAGGAGCCTGCACTGATGGAGCCTAAAGGTGCCGCCACAAATACGAGTTTTGATGCTGATTCTAAAGCAGTTTCCAGACCCGTTTTATCGGAGTTTTATTGTAGTTGTAGTGTGATCGGGCCGTACTGCAAAAGCCGTGAGCACTGCCACACACGTTCCCGATCAAGCCGACCCTTTTGAAGGTTACGGTCGCTGACATCTTCCTGTTGTTCAAAATGCTGCAAGTTTTGACAGTGGCGACGATTTGCTTGCATTAGCAGAAGTTGCGCGCAATAGTCATAACTTTCCGGCACCTCTCATAAAAACTCGTGGGTATCGCCATTATAAATTAAAACGAGGTTAGCATGAAACCAAGTTCCGGTCTAGCTTGTTTTGCTTTTATCAAAGCTTGATGCGTGACTTTTAAATATGGCAAATTGCCGAAAACGACGATTGTTAGAGCCAGAAAACGAGTGGGATAAGTATAAAAACGGTGGAGGAAGTACATGCTCAGTGAAAGGATGCAAAAAACAATCGTAGAGGCCTGTATTTGTGGCGACTTCGGAGGTGCGTCGATCATCGACAGAAAGTGAAACAGGACCTGAAGACTCTTGTAGTTTTCCATAGCTTCGCCGTCGCAACCTTCACGAAACACGAAGTAACTGACTATATGTTAGGCGAGCGTTGTGGCCAAGTGGGCTAAGGCGGGACTAACTTGCCTTGTCCACAAGCCAGAAACCAATGGTGCCTGACAGGTGTGGGTTCGAGCCAGCATCTGGGCGTTATGTTTTTTCCGAATATTTTTCAAAAATTCACAAATAATGTTAGGTAGGTAGGGTTTAGGCGCGCCACTGGCGATAGAAAGGGATAATAAACTGCAGAAAAAAAAAATATGTGAGGGTACGATACAGGTGGCCAGTGACACATGTTATTATTCTTGAATATTTGGAAATAACTCACTAAAACACGCGGAGAAAAAAACCGGAAGTATGTTTCATAGAGGGGATTCCCGTTGGTGCATAGGATAGCAGAAAAGTGTGAATAAGGTCGAGAAAGGTAAAACATCGGCTAACAAAAGTGGGTGGGTTCGACCCACTGAGCTGACTATTAGTATTCAGCTCAGTGGTTCGACCGTGGTTTCTGCCGTCATGTTGACGCTGAAATCACGCACTCGCGAAACGCATTCTGATTGGTTGACGCTTAGAATCGGGGACGATTTCTAGCAAGCAGTAGGCACCAATCACAAGATTCCGAGCCGATCGAGATCGGACAGTTGTTTGTAGATTATAGTCACACGACACTTTCGCATATAGGTGACTACTGGACCGATTTATACTGACACCAGCGGGCCAGTTGTTGGTAAAGGGGAAAATAATATGATCACACTTTGACCAATCCGGGATTCGAACCAGCGACCTTTCGGTTACTAGCAAGACGCTCTTACCAACTGAGCTACCCGGCCCCATCGGTCGGACAGATGCGAAAGGCGTCATTTTATAGAAATCGGGTTGGGAATTGGGATCGTTAGCACGATCGATGCACAATCGGCATTGTGTGGCGGCATCTTTAGAAATGTATCTCCGCAAAACTAAAATGGTCATTGCGAAATGTACAGTGTACAGGGTTAAGCCATAGAATTCAGGACAAGGTAATTTTGCCAGTAATGGACAGTTGGATGGACAAGCTGCCGCTGCCTGGTAAAAAGTTAAAAAGGCCTTGTACGTTGTGTACAGTGTTGTCCTCCGAAGAAAGTATCCGCAGCGACCTTTTTTACCACAGTAATAATAATAATAATAATAATAATAATAATAATAATAATAATAAGAAGAAGAAGAAGAAGAAGAAGAAGAAGAAGAAGAAGAAGAAGAAGAAAATACTACTACTATTTTACTACTACTACTGGATGCTTTATGCGCCTTATTCCTAAATCAGATTCAAAGCGCGGCGATCTGTAACCAACATAATAATAATAATAATAATAATAATAATAATAATAATAATAATAATAATAATAATAATAATAATAATAATATAATAATCAGGGTATTTATATAGCACTTTTTCCTAACGACATCAGTTCAAAGCGCAGTTCTCACGCCCTTAAACTTAACGTTAACATCGAAATACGTACGAAAATAAATGAAACACAAAATCAAGACACTAATAAACTATGCAGAGACAATACAAACATGAAAAAGGAATATTTACAAGTAAAATCTAAAACATTACATGACGTGATTATTGCTTTAGGTCCAGCGGACTCTTCCGAGCCAAATCAGGACCAGAGAGACGTTATCTTAAAATATTGTAAAATGGTTCAAATTCTTAAAAGACAAGCCTGTTACTCTTAAATACTCAAACAAACTTTCACATGCAACCTCTTTAAAATTCTTCTTTAAAACTGATGTATTAAAAATACGTTCTCTTTCTTCAATCAAATCACTAAATTTAGTCTTACCAATAAAATCCAACCAACACAAAACAAGACGACATGATTTATATGCGATAAAACAAACCAACATCATGTAAGAATTGAAACAGGTGTTGACCATTGCATACTTTAAAAATCTCTTTGAAAGATATCGAACCAAAATATGTTTCTCTTTCCTCAAACAGATCAGCACATTCAGACAGGAAATGGCGAACGGAAAAGGATTTATCACATGCAAAGCACCATGGTGGTTCTTCTCCTTTTAAAAGGAAACTGTGGGTGACATATGTATGCCCAATATAAAGGCGAGACAAAACTGTTTCTTCTTTGCGAGTGGATGCAAAGTTAGGCAAAGAAGCTAACAAATCAGGAAGAATTTGAAATAATTTGTTATTGATATGGTTAGACCAGTCAGTCTGCCACAGCCGTTTACAATAAGATCCAGTCATACAACGCAGGTCAGAGTAAGGAACAAACTAGTAAAATTTAAAAGACGAGGAATTTGTCTAGTTAAAGACTGTCCCACTTACACAATAAACACACATTCACCATTCAAACGTGTGGTGTAAAATGCATGTCGCTGTTAGAAGACGGAAAGGATATTGAATATATATATTTTTGTGATATTTCAGTTAGACTGAATCCAATACGATTGGAATGGAATACAACCAGTCAGTGGGTTTGTCGGTCCTTCCTTCAGAGTTTCACCATTTGTGGTTAAAACAACAACAACTACAACCAAATAACTGCAACTGCAGTCGGAAAAACAAACTGTTACAGAACAACAACATAATGTGAATATTTGCACGTAAAAGGAATGCTATTGTTAAGATGATACACAATGAACTTTGAACTTTTGAACTTTATCCTTTTATTAACAAAACCACACACAATTCCAAACATGAAACGAGGCTCAGCCCCCAAGAGCATTTTAGCCAAAACTATGGGAAGAAAGGGAAGGGAGGGGTGAGGGGTGGCTACAGACATTTAAAAAACAACAACAACAAAAACAATGAACGGCATAAGTACGAAAAACCCTCAAATGTCCAAGCTAAACTGACCTTTTCTTTCATTTAGGCACAAGTAAACATAGATAATAAAAATTAATGAACTTTTAAATTAATAAAAATTAAACTAACACTAATATCAAAGGGGGGGGGGGGGGTAAACCCCAATACCAAGGAAAGACACAAGGACGGACACAGAAGCATCGAAGTATCGGATTACGCCCAGAATAAGTTAAAGGATACAGAAGCATCGAAGTATCGGATTACGCCCAGAATAAGTTAAAGGACACAGAAGCATCGAAGTATCGGATTACGCCCAGAATAAGTTAAAGGATACAGAAGCATCGAAGTATCGGCTGCAGGGATAGCTCAGTTGTCTGAGCGCACGACTTGTGTGAGTGCGTCTTGGGCGACGTGGGTTCGAATCCTGATTTCAGCAAACTATTTTGTGATTGCTGGATATTACGGGCCAGCGCCTTGAGAAGCTCTCTGAGCTTGTAAGTGCGCTATATAAGAGAAATCTTTCTTTCGGATTACACCCAGCATACGTTGAAGGACACAGGAGCATCGAAGTATCGGATTACGCCCAGTTTACGCCTAGAATAAGTTAAAGGACACAGAAGCATCGAAGTCTCGGCTTACGCCCAGAATAAGTTAAAGGACAGAGAAGCATAGATGTATCGGATTACGCCCAGAATAAGTTAAATGGACACAGAAGCATCGAAGTATCAGATTACGCCCAGAATAAGTAAAATGGACCCACTTTGACCACGCCCAATCCTTTTAACATTCACAGTAAGTGTTGCTCCAATGAAAAAACAAAAAAGCTTGCAACTCAAAATAACTCTTTCGAAAGAATAAGTTAATGTTGTTGTTTTTTTTAATGAGAATAAATTCCGTAGTTCTTGTGCCTATGAATAGCATCAATCGTTGACTAGTCAGCCAACATTCTGGAGCTAAAAATAGCAGCTACCAAAGCCGGCAAGAGACAGAACCCGCAAAAATCAATTGCTCGTAAGGTTTTTCGTTTTAACTGACTCGTTTTAATTAGTTCATAAAATAGATCTTAATCTACTCTTGGGGTGTCGGATAGCGCAGTGGTTGGAGCACTCGCTACTGTGTCGCAAGTTAAGCACCGTCCAGTGCGGTTAGCACTTGGATGGGTGACCGCAAACCGTGAAGCGACCAATAACAACGCCCCCAGTTGACGCAACTGTGACTGAGTACCTACTCTCTTAAGGGTGGGGAAGGTAAAGCAGCGAGGGAGAGAGATGGGCATCACCCTCATTACGCTGGCCCAAGATAAGTGTGATCTCCAACATCACGCTCCCCTATGGCCACTGGGCTGTGGGACTACCTTTACCTTTTTACTCTACTCTTCTCCAGGCACCAAAGAGGCGCACTTTAAGTCGAGTGGTTCACTCAAAAATAGGCTCATAGGCCACACCGATGTACCTTTGAAAAACAAGGGAAATAGCTCCATATCAGACCCCAAATTGACAATTCAAACTTCAGCGGTTGGGTTGAGTAACGAAACTCCACTTTAGCGTCTTTTTAATGTAAAACCATTACATTACATTACATAATTGTTGCTTTAGGTCCAGCGGACTCTTCCGAGCCAAATCAGGACCGGACAACCCCCAATCCGCATAAAAGATCTGCCGAAACAACCCTAGTGGGAAAACTGAATGCCATCCACCAGCCAGTCACTTTACAATAAAGACATCCCACGCAGGGGACGGCTGAGGCTTCACCCCAACTTATCGAACCCCTGTTTACAAAAACAAAATAGAATACAAACATCATTATAAATTATCAACAAAACATATACATATAAAATGCCTACATTGCTAAATAATAACATCATAGGAAGCCCTAGTGACCACCTGGCAGAAAGCGTCCAATATTCCCAAGCTGATCCAACAGACCTCATACACAAACAAGGAGTCTTGTCCCGGAAGAGTTTTCAATAAAAAAGGTAGGTGACTGGTCTAGCGAAGAAGAAGATAGTATAGCAGATTGATAGAACAGAGCAGGACTGAGAAAGAGCAAATGAGAAAGACAGCGACAGTGGGAATTTAAAGCACTAAATTTCCAGAAAGTGGGGATACTATTTATACTGAAACCCCCGGCAACCCAACGGGGGTAATGTAAAACCAATGCCAATTTTAGGATAAACCCGATTTGGCCAAAAGTAAACAAAGCCTTGGAATTTGGGGGCTTTTAACCAGAGGATTGCGTTCTCGATCTCAATAAAGGGAAAAAAATTGAAAGAAAGGAAGGGAAAAAAATTAACCCCCCGGCACCCCAACGGGGGTAATGTAAAACCAATGCCAATTTTAGGATAAACCCGATTTGGCCAAAAGTAAACAAAGCCTTGGAATTTGGGGGCTTTTAACCAGAGGATTGCGTTCTCGATCTCAATAAAGGGAAAAAAATTGAAAGAAAGAAAGGGAAAAAAAATCAACCAATTCCTGCGACGTCTTGTCACATTTACTGCATCGCTGAAGACCTTCTGGTTCTGTCGTTGTGAGACTGTTTATTGAGTTGTAAGGCGGACTGTAAGAGGTATGCCTTCTGGTTCTGTCGTTGTGAGACTGTTTATTGAGTTGTAAGGCGGACTGTAAGAGGTATGCCTTCTGGTTCTGTCGTTGTGAGACTGTTTATTGAGTTGTAAGGCGGACTGTAAGAGGTATGCGGCACAATGCCTGTAGTTTGTTCCGGATTTGGGGACAAGTAATCCAAGATGTCTGCTTCTCTTGCTGTTGTTGTTGTTGTTGTTGTTGTTCTTCTTCTTCTTCTTCTTCTTCTTCTTCTTCTTCTTCTTCTTCTTCTTCTTCTTTTCTTTTTCTTTTTCTTTTATATCATCATCATCATCATCATCATCATCATCATCATCATCATCATCATCATCATCATCATCATCATTCTTCTTCTTCTTCTTCTTCTTCTTCTTCTTCTTTTGTATCATCATCATCATCATCATCATCATCATCATCATCATCATCATCATCATCATCATCATCTTCTTCTTCTTCTTCTTCTTCTTCTTTTGTATCATCATCATCATCATCATCATCATCATCATCATTTTTTTCTTCTTCTTTATCATCATCATCGTCATCATCATCAACAACAACTCGTTCTTGTTCATCTTCTTATTCGTCTTCTTCCTCTTCTTTTTCTCATCGTCATCATCATCATAATCATCATCGTCGTCGTCGTTGTTATCATCGTCATTGTCGCCGTCGTCATCATCATCATCATCCTCGTTTTCTCGTGCATGGTCTTCTTCCTATCCTATCCTATCCTATCCTATCCTATCCGGTTTTCTTATTGTTGTTGTTCTTCTTTTTGGCCTGTCATTTCTCTTTTCTCTCTCTCTCTCTCTCTCTCTCTCTCTCTCTCTCTCTCTCTCTCTCTCTCTCTCTCTCTGTCCTACAAAACGGTCATTTTGATTTTTTAGATATGAAAATGAGGCGTGTATGTGAATATCACCTATGGCGCAAAGGGGCTCACACCGTCCAGATCGGAGCTGTATTATTTAATAACTAGCATCTAGGTCAGTGGGCCGTTGACTCACACACACACACGCTCACACACACATTCACACTCACAAGATTACACACACGTTTACACGCACAAGCAAACACTTATACACACACCTGCACACGCCTACCTTCTTTGATGTAAGTAAGCACACACACATAAACACACACAGAGCTATTCTCGTTGTGTGGAGGTAAAAAGAGGGGAGGAGAAACATTACTGACACCCCTTTTCTTAGAGACAGCTGTGTGGTTGGATTACAACGACGGGGCGTACTCACTCCCACGTAATCGGCTTTCTTCACCATTGTTTTGTTTTAAAACTTCATAATGCCGCATTACGATCCAGTGGAAGCACTCTCGTCATTAACCAAACCAGCCTATATGTCGAATCCCTCTGTAGTCACAATAATAGCAGCTTAGATTTGCCCATAAATAAACACGGAAATAGCATCAACAATGACGTCGCTGTCAGTTTCTGGTCCATTAGCGTCATTTTCTGAATATTATTGACAGGTCGGACCAACGGTCCGAAAGCACTGCAGGCCAACATCAGACGTTCGCCAACCATCATTTTCCATTCTGCTCACCCACTTCTTTCTCCTGCATCTTTCCTTCCCTCCACCATCATCCCGCTTTCCCTTCTTTCTACCCCCGATTTCCTTGTTGTTGTTGTTGTTGTTGTTGTTGTTGTTGTTGTTGTTGTTTTTAACAGACGATCACGAGCATTTCCTCGATAAACACGGCATTTCTGGTTCTTTACTTGCGCTCAAGATGATGATGATGAACATCATCATCATCATAATCAGCAGCTGCAGCAGTTGTCATACGTGTCATCTTCATCGTCATGAGCACCACCATTTTTATTAATCAGCAGAAACTGCAGCAGCAGAAGAATAATTATTGTTAGCAGCAGCAGCAGCAACGCTGTCATCATCACATCAGCAACATCGTCATCACTTATTATAAGCAACAGCACAGTTGCATTGTTGTGGTTGTCATCATCATGCTTGTCAAGTTTATCATCAGCATGCTTATCTTCCTCCCCTCCTCTTCCTCCTCCTCCTCCTCCTCATCATCGTCGTTGTCATCCTCCACCTTCTTCTCCTCTTTTTTGTTTTGTTTTGTTTTGTTTTCTTCTCTCCTTCCTCTTCACCCCCACCCTCTCTCCCTTCTTCATCATCAATCCCGCATAATTATAAATTTTGTCTTCGTATTAGTAAAGATCCAGCCACACTTGTGTTACGCTTATGAATTCCTTGTGTATTTCCTTGCGTACTGGCTAAAGTAAAATTTCACAAGGATAGCGCATGTTTGATTTCTTCTGCAAACATACATAAACCGGGCTTACGAGGACCAATCAGAAGCGAGGGTGCGACGTCACGAATTTAAAGGATCAACCTAAACTCCTCCCACACGTCCCACCGCCTTAGCTGAAGTGGTAGAGCGTTCGCCTGGCACACCGATGACCCAGGTTCGAATCCCGTGGTGGGCAATATACAATTTTCACTGAATGGGATGGTTATCCCCGTCTGCCATATCGCCAATGGTGGGTGTAGACGTTAAATCTCAATGTTCCTCCCACGCGCATGTTTACACGCCACACATGTTGTCTGCTACACATGACTTGGCGAGCTCAGGCAGTTGAATTCACTTTTGCGTGTCGATCTTAGTAAAGTTGTTTTATACTATAGTCAAATCGTGAAAGAGTCCATTACATCGTCATGATAAAGTGCCTTGTTTTAGTGAAATGACACAGCTATACCCATTTATAAATTGGAACCGGGCCTTAATAAACATGGCACCACTACCTCCGGCCCAAAGCATAAGCCGTATACGGCTTATGCATTAGTTTATGAGATTTTTCATTGCCCGGAATTTTGACGGGTGGCCACACTTTATGAGTTTAGTGGCCACATTTGGCTTACGTTTTACGGCATGTGAATTGGGTCCTAGATAGTGGCAACATATTTGTCACAGCCCGGTTCGAATTTATAAACGTGTGTAGCTGTGCAATTTCAATACAAAGCACTTTTTCATGACGATGTAATGGACTCTTTCACGATTTGACTAAAATAATTATGAAAATACTTTACTAAGATCCACACGCAACAAGTGATTTCAACTGCCTTAGCTCGCCAAGTCGTGTGTAGCAGACAACACGTTTTGCGTGTAATCATGTGTGTGGGAGGAGTTTAGATTTACCTCTAAACTCGTGACGTCAAACTCTCGCTTCTGATTGATCTTTGCAAGCCCGGCTTATGTCTTAGAAGAATTCAAACATGCCCTATCTTTTACTATAGCCAATACGCAAGGAAATATGGAATTCCATTTGTAAAATATTTATTTGCAATATTTTTGGGTATTTTTAAAAAAACACTTTCAGCCAATTAATCTTAATATAGAAGCGGAATTTGCTAAATAAAGTATTATTAAGAAGAATTTGCTAAATAATGCATTATTTACGTAAACAATTAATTGCTTAGGGACTAAACTTTTCATTATTTAGGGGATTCCAGGATTCACTTTTAAACTTGGTTTTTATAATTTGACGGCGTTCTATAATTAAATGCAAGGTCTTTCCAAAGATTGTCTATCTAAAATGTGTGTAAATTATTGATTTTTCAACATAAATCACTCCACACATTTGAAGATCAAACGTCTGTAACCTCCCGAACACAAACAAAAGGTGTCAAAAATCCGGTCAGTGAAAAATCTCATAACCCAATGCATAAACCGTAAAACGTTATCCAAATGTGGCCAGAGAGAGAGAGAGAGAGAGAGAGAGAGAGAGAGAGAGAGAGAGAGAGAGAGAGAGAGTGGGGGGGGAGTGAAAAGACAGACAGAGAGACAGCGACAAAGACACAAAGAAAGACAATGAGAGAAAAAGCGAGAGAGAGAGTGTGTGTATGCGTGTGTGTGTGAGAGAGAGAGAGAGAGAGAGAGAGAGAGAGAGAGAGAGACAGACAGACAGACAGCCTGACAAGAGAGACAGACGGAGGGATCAAAGTATTAAGTGTACTTGCACAAATTCAAATTTGTATGCTATGAACTTATTTACACACCCAAGAACAAATAAACGACTCCCTGACTAGCCTCAGACAGCGGTCTTACCAGATCAAACAGCGACCCAAAGATCGCGCGTGCATGTACATGTTTGCGAGCGTGTCCGTGTTTGCATATGCTTACTTCTGTTCGTAAGTGTTCGCTAGTGTCTAACCTTTGACGCGTTACTCTCATCATGGTAAACGTGGTACCGTAGTCTACATGTACATTGTGCACGTGATTGCATCATATCATCTATCTAGAAACAGGGAGTGTGTGGGAGGGGTTGAGGGCGGGGGGGGGGGGGGGGGTGGTGTGTGACGTCGAGAGAGGAGCTTTGCGAAATACTAGTCGATAACACGCAAAACACCATGTGTTACCATCAAGGACTAGTGGTGTTCGCAGCGCGTGGAGACATCGAAATGTACTGTCTTGTTTTATTAGGTAGGTGTAGTTACTGCGTTTGCGTTATTTCCTTCTTCCTCTATTTTATTTCAATTCTATCCTATCCTATCCTATCCTATCCTATCCTATCCTATCAGTGCCTCGAAAGTCATTGGATCGTTTAACCAGCGTTCTCCATCTTTCTCTGCCCTCAGCAGCCCTAATGGCTTCACTCAGTTTCAAACCTGTTCGTTCTCGAATGCTGTCTTCCCACCTTTCGGTCTCCCTCTTATTCTGCCTCCTTGCACCGTGCCTTGCAGGATGGTCTTTGCAAGGCCCGATGCTCTGATGACGTGGTCATACCATCGGGGTTTCCGTTTCTGGTACTGGGTATAGAAAAGGCCCAGAAGTCTTCTGTAGCACCTCATAGGAAGCTGGAGATGACGAGGAAGAGCTGCAATGTTTATTCTATCACAAACCTTATATTGTGTGGAATTTATCTATCATTGGACCGTATGTGCAAAGAGATCTGAAACATTTCTACATTAAAGAGATTGAACGCATGTAAGAAAACTTACAGCTTTTAGTTGATGCTTATTTTTAAAGAGTAGACCTAAGTTCTGGTTTTGACCAACATTCAACGCAGTGCACGATGCGGTCTTTCAGTTGAACCAGCTTTAACCGTCATGTCGTCGCCAACTGTTGCATGACGGGAGGATACATTATACAAGCCGCCCCACAATGCAACCGTTGCTATCGAATATGGCGGAGTCAGCATCCATGACAGTATCAGGGGAGCCACAGCTTTTAACGCTCGGTAATTGAAATGCATAATTCAGCTAATAACCATACAGTAATGTCTTTGTCCTGGAAGGAGTGTTTTCACTTGTCAAACGTGAAACCGAAACGTCGGTTCTCTAAAGAGAAACCCCACTGTGTGAAACTCTCTACCTCTTTATGGAACTTTATGGAACGTGACATTTGCAATGTAATGATCCCGAGAGCACGCAAAAACATGCATATTCAGTTCAGCAATTATGGGCTTCTGCTTTTCATAATTATTCTGTTGTTGTCGCCATTTTTAAAACTGTGTTTTATGGATTTGTTTTTTTGGGGGGGCCGTTGTTTCTCTTTTATTTTGAAAAAAAAAAACCGCCTTCATTTAGCACGGGCAATAAATAGTGCTGTGTCAACCACGTCAACCAATACTACCACAATCATTAGCATCATCACCATCACCATCATCATCATCATCATCATCATCATCATCATCATCATCATCATCATCATCATCATCATCATAATTATCATCGTTATACCTGTATCATCGTCAACAACAACGAAATCATCAACAGCAACAACAACAAGTCAACAATGCGGGGCAGCAAACAGCAGTGTCATCATTGTCAGTTGTGTGACACTGCTGTGTAACAACATGTTGACGTTAATGATCATTTAATTCACGTGAGAGAGAAAACAATATCGACAATGCAATGTCATACGCACTAACAAGCTTACAAACAAACAAATACCGCACACTCAAACACACACACACACACATACACACACACACACACACACACACACACGTATTTTATTCAGAAACAACGACAAAGCATTATAATATATATAAAAAAGGAATTGTAAACATTTGAAACCAACAGGTGCACGAAACATGAACAAATGGAACTCAATTAAGCATTCAAAATGAACACACCCACTCATGCCGGCACAATGGACAAGCAGTAAACAATTTTTTTTTTTGGGGGGGGTCATAAAACAGCTTTATCCAATATGGATGATTATCGAAACATTTTCAAAAGGTCTCTCTCTCTCTCTCTCTCTCTCTCTCTCTCTCTCTCTCTCTCTCTCTCTCTCTCTCATACGCACACACACCAAAAATACAATACATCACCACAAGAGCTGAAGGTATACTTGGATATTTTTCTTTATAATACAATGTGTACACACACACGTACATACACTCTCTCTCTCTCACACACACACGAGCGACACAAACACACACACTCTCTCTCTTCCTCTCTCTCACACACGCACGCACACACACAACACCACATGAACATCTTTATGCACTCAGAGAGATTGATAAACATAACAATCCGAAGACAATAAAAAAACAATTATCATCTGGATGAGACCAACCTCGGACACAGGTTAGGTAATAACTACATCCACACACATGCCCCTATGTTTGTCTGTCTGGCTCTATCTTAGTCTCTCTCTCTCTCTCTCAAACACTCGCAGACACACAAACACACACACAGAGTCACATAAGACATACATGTTCCTCTCTCTCTCTCTCTCTCTCTCTCTCTCTCTCTCTCTCTCTCTCTCTCTCTCTCTCTCTCTCTCTCTCTCTCTCTCTTTTTTTTTTTTTTTAGAACACCCACGGACACACGCACGGGCACTGACACACACAGAGGGTTTTAAAAACTAAATCCATCCACATGCTCCTCTCTCCCTCTGTCTTTCTCTCTCTCTCTTTCCCTTCCCGTTCTGTCTGGCTGTCTGTCTGTCTCTCTCAAACACTCGCAGACCTACACCCACACACCTCCCCTCCATCCCCCTCCCCCCACACACAGAGTTGCATAAGAACTACGCCAACAGACATATGTTCATCCCTTTCTCTCTTTTTCTCTCTCTCTCTCTCTCTCTCTCTCTCTCTCTGTCTGTCTCTCTCTTTCTGTCTCTGTCTATCTGTCTCTCTCAAAAAGACACACGCACAGGCGCAGACACGCACAGAGGGTTATATTAAAAACTACATCCAACCACATTCTCCTCTCTCCCTCTGTCTTTCTCTCTCTTTCCCTTTCTGTCTGTCTGTCTCTCTCTCTCTCTCAAACACTCACAGACTCGCGCACACACACAGAGCATGAAATAGAGACAGAGAGACAGAGACACGCATTGCATTAAAAAAGAATAATTGAAGGGGAGGACAGACAGACAGAGGGTGGGACAGAGAATAGACAGAGAAAGAGAGAGCCAGGCAGACAGAGATGGTGACAGACAAACACAGACAGCCTTTCTACGTTTTATTCGTCAACCCCAGTTAAATTAGTGTTCAGTGCCGTTTTGCCGACTGCTGTTATTAACCTGTGCGCTACTACGCGCTAAGTTCGACTATTGCGGTCTCATAATATAATATTTTATTATTGATTTGTAACGCGTGCAGCCAGAAGCGAAATTGGTGTATACAAAAATGTATTTGAGTAAACATCTGAATCGGAATCATTTCTAACTACGACGACGATGACGATGACGATGATAAGGAGGAAGAGCAGGAGGAGGAGAATATGATGAAGAAGATGTTGAGGAAGATGACGCCGAAGACAACATCGGAGATGAAGATGGTAATGTTGATTGATTGATTGATGACGACGATGATGATGAGGAGGAGGAGGAGAAGGAGGAGGAGGAGAAGAAGATGTTGATGCTGCTGCTGATAATAAAGAAGAAGAAGATGATGGTGATGATGATGAGGAGGAGGAGGAGGAGGAAGATGTTGCTGTTGCTGCATAAAAACAAATCAGATAGAAGGTGCGTGCTGAAGGAGAAGCAGGAGAAGGATAAGAAGATGTTGATGCTGCTGCTGATAATAAAGAAGAAGATGATGGTGATGATGATGAGGAGGAGGAAGATGTTGCTGTTGCTGCATAAAAACAAATCAGATAGAAGGTGCGTGCTGAAGGAGAAGCAGGAGAAGGATAAGAAGATGTTGTTGATGCTGCTGCTGATGATGGTGATGATTATGATGAAGAAGAAGATGAGGAGGAGGAAGATGTTGCTGTTGCTGCATAAAAACAAATCAGATAAAGGATGCGTGCTAATTGAAGACGATATTCCAGTCCTCATGGGACTCATTTATTAATCTCCTACATTTCATAGCTACGGTTTATCTGCTGATCGAGCGGAGCACATCCAACATCCTAGCGTGGCTTCCAACACTCCAACCCCCCCCCACACACACACACACCTCCACTCCCCTCCCCATCCTTCCAACTGCCTTGTGAGGTGCTTCTAGTCATGAAGAATGAGAAGTTTGATTCACTGTCACGCTAAGGCTTTGGACCAAAGTAAGTGGGAAACGGACACCGGAGCGACTTCCAGGTGGGCTTTATGATCAACCGGGGAGTCTGCTCGTCATCTACTATAAATCATCTGCCCTATCCCTTGCTCTGCCCTCCTGTTCTCTCTCTCTCTCTCTCTCTCTCTCTCTCTCTCTCTCTCTCTCTCTCTCTCTCTCTCTCTCTTCCCCCCTCCCCTCCTCAGCTTCCCCCCCACATCCCCTCTAGCACCCAACTCCCACACACAACCCATTACTGTGCGCGAACTTGTTTTTTCCAAACTAGTTCCAGTCATTCGCCGAAAAAGGCAATCACCGAAGTCGAGCGAAACTATCCGAGCCGAGTCGAGCGAAGCTATCCGATGTTTTACGAACGAATGCTTACAGGACTACGTGAAACATCCTTGCATAAAACTGGCCGCTGCGCTGTTGCTTCTAGATCTAATTCTGTTTCGATTTGCGCAGCTTCAAGCTGTAAGAAAAGTCGAGATTCTCATTTTGAAGCAGTGAATTTTGTTAAGGTGATGCCCTTTTTTGGCGGATGACTGGGACTAGCCCCCAAGCACCCTCACACATTATATTTATGGTGGTTTCTTTTTTTTTAATATTGGTAATTACATTACATTATATGATTATTGCTTTAGGTCCAGCGGACTCTTCCGAGCCAAATCAGGACCGGACAACCCCTGATCCGCATTAAAGATGTGCTGAAGTGGTAAAACTGAAAACTCTCCACCAGCCAGTCACTTTACAATAAAGACATCCCACACAGGGGACGCTGAGGCTGTACTCTAATTTATCGAACCCCCGTTTACAAAAACAAAATAGAATACAAACATCATTATAAATTATCAACAAAACACATACATACAAAATGCCTACATTGCTAAATAATAACAACATAGGAAGCCCTAGTGACCACCTGGCAGAAAGCGTCCAATATTCCCAAGCTGATCCAACAGACCTCACACACAAATAAGGAGTCCTGTCCTGGAAGAGTTTTCAAGAAAAAAGGTAGGGGACTGGTCTAGCGAAGAAGAAGATAGTATATCAGATTGATAGAACAGAGCAGGAATGAGAAAGAGCAAATGAGAAAGACAGGGACAGTGGGAATTTAAAGCACTAAATTTCCAGAAAGTGGGGATACTATTTATACTGAAACCCCCGGCACCCCAACGGGGGGAAATATTGGTAATTAAAAGGTATTTTCGAAAAGCAACCGATATTGTGGTTGGCGGATTGATGTATAATTGTATTTGTTGATTATTACTATAACTGCTACTGTCAGTAGTATTTGATTATTGCTTTATTGCTTTTAGTACTGTGGTTTTGGTGGACAGAGGTAGGTACCCGAATGGCAACATTAATTGATTACCTCCCCCGTTGGTGTGCCGGGGGTTTCAGTATAAATAGTATCCCCACTTTCTGGACATTTAGTGCTTTAAATTCCCACTGTCGCTGTCTTTCTCATTTGCTCTTTCTCATTTGTGCTTTGTTCTATCAATCTGCTATACACTATCTTCTTCTTCGCTAGACCAGTCCCCTACCTTTTTTCTTGAAAACTCTTCCAGGACAGGACTCCTTATTTGTGTGTGAGGTCTGTTGGATCAGCTTGGGAATATTGGACGCTTTCTGCCAGGTGGTCACTAGGGCTTCCTATGGTGTTATTATTTAGCAATGTAGGCATTTTATATGTATGTGTTTTGTTGACAATTTATAATGATGTTTGTATTCCATTTTGTTTTTGTAAACGTGGGTTCGATAAATTAGAGTATAGCCTCAGCGTCCCCTGCGTGGGATGTCTTTATTGTAAAGTGACTGGCTGGTGGAGAGCTTTCAGTGTTACCACTAGGGTTGTTTCAGCAGATCTTTTATGCGGATTAGGGGTTGTCGGTCCTGATTTGGCTCGGAAGAGTCCGCTGGACCTAAAGCAATAATCATGTAATGTAATGTAATGTAATTGAATACCGGGGTTGGGCCTCTAAACTTAGCCCGGTGGTTGTACATGCCGTGGATGAAAACGCTATGGGAGGGGGGTGGGGAGTGTGCGAACAAAGAACGAGGAAGAGGCTGAATGACCGATTTTTTTTGATTTTTTTTAGTTCAGCTGGGAGGTGAGATGAAGTTGTTGAATGAACACTTGGTGCTACTTGCTTTTTGAATTGATGTTGTATTCTATACTGACTGTTTTGTGTGGGTGTGACTGTCAGTGGTTGTTGTACAACGCAAAAAAAATTTCTGTGCTGTTTGTTGGAACAATACAGATTCTGATTGGAATAAGAGTAGAGATAGAAAGATTAGAAAATAGTCTGCTTTACCAGACACTCAGCCCTAAACATCGGCCCAAGTGCACAACAGGTTGGTTAGGGTAGCCGCTAAAGTTTCACGCTATGTCCTAGCTGCAAGGTAGCTAGTTGACAGCTAACTTGGCACGCTAACCGGAGTGCATATCATGACTTTAGCTGGTAGCTAGCTATCTTGCAGCTAGAACATAGCGTGGAACTTTAGCTGGCAGCTTAGGCCAACGGGTATGACGTTTACGAAGACACGTCACGAAGTTATAAATAGAATGAGGGGTTTTCTCCCACAAACCAGTGCGAAAAGTATGATGGCCGTTCCAACGAGAAAACGTAAAGCTAATTTTTCGATGAGCGAGTGCTTGTCATTGATGGAAGCTTATGGGCAGCATAGAGAGCTGCTGCAGTCTAAATTTAAAAACGCTGTCACCAACAAGAAGAAAGCCTTGGCATGGGCCAGCATCACTAATGCAGTCAACGCTGTATCAACAATGGTGAGAACCACTGCTGAAATCAAAATGTGCATCTTGTACGAATGTACAGTTCGGTATGAGAAAAAAGTTCGAGAAAATTTGTGTTCGCCATTTTTTGAAAACTTTGTTTCTTAAACAATTTATACAAGCTTCGTAATCTTATTTCATTTGGATCCTTGTTTTTATTTGAATAAAATAATACCAAGATAGAAGTGAAATATTGTGTTATACAAGTGAGATCATTTCAGTTGAACAATCTTTCTCTCTCTCTCTCTCTCTCTCTCTCTCTCTCTCTCTCTCTCTCTCTCTCTCTCTCTTTCTCTCTCTCTCTCTCTCTCTCTCTCTCTCTCTCTCGTGAATGTGTCTGTGTGTGTGATATTTTTTCTCATACCACTAATCGACCTTTATGTCACAATTTTTAGTGAGTGTAATCTACCACAAATCTGGCCTGATGACACACAAGGGGTTCCAGTTTGGGTTAGTTTTAACCAAAGAAAATAAGAAATGGCATTGGTTGTGATACCCCAACGTTGACAATGTTGATGCAGTTTTCACGAAACATAAGAAATATTATTCAGTAGTATGCTAACCTGTGCAGCTTCAGAAGAATCTCCTGACAAGTTCCAGTCGAGCAGCCCTTCCGGTAGTCGTTGGTGGTATGCCACATCCAAATCGGTCATCGTCATCATCGTTGTCGTCGTCAACAAGGTCTGGCTCTGGTGTTCCAAACAGGATAGCCAGGTTGTGGAGGACCATACAGGCGACTATGATCTTAATTGCCTTTTCTGGTGAATAACGTAGTTCTGCATGCAGGCAATCAAAACGGCGCTTCAGTACTCCGATGCACCTCTCCACGGTTGATCTGGTTGTTTTCTGGGCGATGTTGTAGCGCCTTTCTGCATGGGTCTGAGGATTGAGGAATGGGGTCATGAGCCAGTCTCTTAATGGATATCCACTGTCTCCCAAAATCAATCCATCCAGCATTTTGGGCTGTCGTTCAAAGTTTCTCCAGACACAGCTTTCTCCCAAAACTCTTTAAACGTGCATGGAGCCTGGAAACTTCACAACACAGTTGATCAGTCTCAAGTCAGCATCGCACACTACCTGCACATTCAGGCTATGTTTTCCTCGTCTGTTGACAAATTCATTCTCATTGCGCGAAGGAGCTTGTATATGCACATGCGTCCCGTCGATACAGGCAATCACGTTTGGAAATCGAGCCATTGCATGGAACGCCATTTTCTGAACGTTTGCCTGCTGCTGTGTTGGGAATTTGATGAATCTTCTTGCGCGTCTGCACAGTGCCTCTGACACACGATGGATTGCTCTTCCAACTGTCTTTCTGTGGATATTCACGGTGTCAGCAACGATCAGCTGAAAACTGTTAGAAGCATAGAAACGGAGGGCCACCAGAACCTGCATCTCGGGTGACAACGCACCTTTCCGTTGATAACCGTATTCTAGGTCATCCTGAACTAATTCGACGATTTTATGAATATCATTTCGTCGAAACCGGAAGCGCTCGTACAACTCGCAATCGTCATACAAAACCATCGGCTTGATTCTTTCTCGGTAGATTCGATTTGGTCTATTTCTTGCATGATATCCCAGCTGATGGATGGGGGCCGCCATGTTTGTTTTCAGCCTAACTTGGAAGTTAGAGCTGGTTCTACCAACTCTAAATTTAACCCACCAACTTAGCTGTCAGCTAGCCAAACTTGCTCTCGTGCACATGGCGATAGCTTAGCTTGCTGCTATCTCCCCGATTTTAGCTGACAGTTAGGATTTAGCTGGCAGCTAAGCCCTAACTGTCTGTTGTGCACTTGGCCCCAGATATCGAATTCTAGTTCTTGTGTTCTCCTTCTTCTTGTTCTTGCTCTTGTTCTTCTTCTTGTTCGCAGAATACAGAATACGGTATTGTTTATTCCTTCTATTCTTTTTCCCTCCCTCCCTCCCTCACTCTCTCTCTCTCTCTCTCTCTCTCTCTCTCTCTTATACACACTCTCTCACTCCCTCTCCCTCTCTCTCTCTCCCTCTTCTAAAGCATGATAACTGTATTCGCCTTCCGGCTTTTAACATCCGTCCTTAGCATGAATTTCGGGAAAATGGTGCTTTACAAGTCATCATCATCATCATCATCATCATCATCATCATCATCATCATCATCATCATCATCATCATCATCATCATCTTGTTCTTCTTCATTCACCTAACATGTACATTAGGAGGTACAGCACCTGCATTTAAACAGAGAAGATGAAAGATTCACAGGTAATGATTGTCTCAATTTTATTGATTTATTTATTTAATCACTTTTCTATTGCGCTTTACCAGCTCAAAACCGCTCAAGGCGCTGGCCGATCCAGGATCTAATTCAAGTCGCCAGAGACGCCAACTTGCAGCCTTTGGGCGCATAGTCTAACGCTCAGACCACTGAGCACAATCCTGGGCGACCCGGGATGGGGAAGAAGGGACCTAGTGCGTGCTGGGTGTATTTGTGTCGCCGGCACTCCCCCGTCTAGGACATGAGCGTCAGGATCTTTAAAGTCTAAAGCGATGGAATGCGTGCGTGTACAGACTAGACCTCGGTTTATACTCTCATCCGAAGGAGTAAAGGCGCAGTGTCTCCGTTGTTTAGTTTCTCTTGTCATGGTCACGTCGAATACACATACAGCCCTGTTTGACATTTCTCTTTCATATTTAAATTTACATTTACACACATGTTCCACCTGTCATTTCCTCAAGGAAAGCACAATAGTCGCAGCAAGCCGCCACCCATATACGCGGAACCCCTTGAGGTCATGAGCAATCTTGCCACTGTAGATTGTTCTAACCTATAAAGGGAAAAGTGAAAGCCCCAGTTGAAAACCTGTCTTGCCTTTGTAGGCATGACTGATTCACTGCGGCAACAGTACTCCCGTTGGAGTGCCGGGGGTTTCAGTATAAATAGTATCCCCACTTTCTGGAAATTTAGTGCTTTAAATTCCCACTGTCGCTGTCTTCCTCATTTGCTCTTTCCCTTTCCTAAACTGTCCTATCACTCTGCTATACTATCTTCTTCTTCGCTGGATCAATGACCTACCTTTTTTCTTGAAAACTCTTCCTGGACAAGACTCCTTGTTTGTGTATGAGGTCTGTTGGATCAGCTTTGGAGTGTTGGACGCTTTCTGCCGGGTGGTCACTAGGGCTTCCTATGATGTTATTATTTAGCAATGTAGGCATTTTATAGGTATGTGTTTTTTTTTGATGATTTATAATGATGTTTGTATTCTATTTTGTTTTTGTAACCGGGGGTTCGAGTAGTTGGGGTAAAGCCTCAGCCGTCCCCTGCGTGGGATGTCTTTATTGTAAAGTGACTGGCCGGTGGAGGGCATTCAATTTTCTCATTAGGGTTGTTTCGGCAGATCTTTTATGCGGATCGGGGGTTGTTCGGTCCTGATTTGGCTCGGAAGAGTCCGCTGGACCTAAAGCAACAATCAATCAATCAATATACGCGGAGAGAAGCCTTTCCAACCCTAAACTCCTCACTACTGTATTACCTCCCCTTTCCACTGTTACCGTTCGTCCCCCCTATCCCCTCCATTCCCTCATCACACATTCTTTAACTCCTCCATTTTGTATTCGTACACATCAAAAATATTAAAGGTGGTGGGAAAAACGCTCTGAGCATTCTATAGTAAGTAGCCTGGACTTTTGCGTTGTATAATCTCGCGGGTTAATGGCACTGCGGGCAGCAGTGCATGATGAAAGATACAGCCGCCTGGACTACCCTAAATGCTGCTTGTAGTACAGGTACCCTCACGGAGATAAGTGATGACAGCGCAGATATATACAAAGTACGGACCCTCACTCTCTCTCTTTCTCTATATCTCTCTCTCATCTCTTAAATGACGCGTGTTTTTCATATTTATTTTTGTAACTTTTGAAATTTTTGGTGATTTTTGTCTTTTCTTTCCTGTTTTCCATGTCTGTTGTGTTACCCCCATGCGTATAGGCTGGTAACCGCGCATTAAAGTTTCCTGAGTTCCTGAGTTCTCTCTCTCTCTCTCTCTCTCTCTCTCTCTCTCTCTCTCTCTCTCTCTCTCTCTCTCTCTCTCTCTCTCTTTCCCTCTCTCTTTCTTAAAAAAAATAACGTTAGCTTATCATTTTAAATGTTAAAATTTTGATGAATTGTTTTAAACCCTGTCTGAGGATTGTTTTGCTAAAGATATAAAAAGGTCAAATTGTCCAAAAACATTGTCTCTCTTCCTTTGCTTTAAACATAATTTTTTTTCAACAAACCAGATAATAATACAAGGCAAAACATCATGGCGCACAGAAGCACAAAGCCTAAATGAGTCACAGTGCTACCCAAATAATATATATATATATATATATATATATATATATATATATATATATATATATATATATATATATATATTACTGGCGGATGACAGCAAACAACAAACAAAACATTTCTTTATTCTGCATTCCTTTGCCCAGTCGAAAGTCTTG
Source organism: Oncomelania hupensis (assembly GCA_036898135.1). Lineage (NCBI taxonomy): Eukaryota > Metazoa > Mollusca > Gastropoda > Littorinimorpha > Pomatiopsidae > Oncomelania > Oncomelania hupensis. The sequence continues at coordinate 10,964,578 of CM072524.1, read as the reverse complement.
ATTGATCTCAGCAGTTTTTTTGCTGGTCACCCTTACTAAGATCTCATTACAACAACAACAAAATGTGTGTTGGTACGGCCATGCTACAAGATCCCGTGGCTTGGCGAAGACTATCATTCCTTATCCCTCAAGGAACAGAGAGCCAGACAGAATCAAAGTTGGAGCGCTCGACCACATTGAACAAAGGACAGGGTTGAACACATTTGGACTAACTTTTCCAAACCTAAACTCCTCACTTAAATAAGTCCTTAACCTCCAATTTCCAAGGCTGATGAATTGTACAAGGTGGGGCTGACTGGTGCACAGCCCCTCACAATGGTACCTCAACAATTCCTATTCGGAGTTACTGGATCAAGGCAAGGTGTCAAGAGGAAAAATCTAGTATGATTTTACACAAATACGCCCAGCAAGCACTAGAAATGCATTGCCCCCATTCCTGGTCGTCAAGGATTGTGCCCGGATGTCTGAGGCATCAGGCATTACATTACATTACAGGATTATTGCTTTAGGTCCAGCGGACTCTTCCGAGCCAAATCAGGACCAGACAACCCCTGATCCGCATAAAGGATCTGCTGAAACAACCATAGTGGTAAAACTGAAGACACTCCATCAGCCAGTCACTTTACAATAAAGACATCCCACGCAGGGGACTCTAATTTATCTATAAAATATCAACAAAACACATACATAGAAAATACCTACATTGATAAACAATAACATCAAAGGATACCCTAGTGACCACCTGGCAGAAAGCGTCCAATATTCCCAAGCTGATCCAACAGACCTCACACACAAATAAGGAGTCTTGTCCCGGAAGAGTTTTCAAGAAAAAAAATGTAGGTGATTGGTCTAGCGAAAAAGAAGATAGTATAGCAGATTGATAGAACAGAGCAGGAATGAGAAAGAACAAATGAGGAAGACAGCGGCAGTGGGAATTTAAAGCACTAAATTTCGAGAAAGTGGGGATACTATTTATACTGAAACCCCCGGCACCCCATCGAGGGAAAGGGGGAAAGGCGTCAGGCAGTGCATCTAAAGCAGCAAGTGGGACGCATCGGCGACTGGAGTTAGATCCCTTGAGATGGAAAAGCGCTATATAAGAACGTTGAATCTAAACTGGTTAGCGGACAACACTTGTTCCGGATTTGTTTAAAGAAAATAGGATAGTAATATTATTTTAAACCTAACCAGAGAAAGCGACGGGCGACTGTCGATCGTTTTAGCTTAAAGCGAGAGAGTCAAGGTTAGTACCTCCATTAAATTGTACTTCTGTAGATAAAAGGGTTGGAGCATTGTGTTTCCGGATTCGAAGGAGGGACTCGTGGCAGACCTGCTCTAGGAGGCGGTCAGACCCACAGGTGCGCTATCTGCTTCGTCGAAGGACTTCCGCTTCTTCTTGCCATGGGTGGGGGATGGTGAATGGGGAGAAGGGGGGACACCATCATTTGCGGTCGAGGTGATTCAAGGCTGTCCAAAAACGGAGCAGCATGCATCCTGTGGGAGACACCGAGCCGATACTCCATCTTTTCATCCTACCACTTTCATTTTCTCACCTGTTGGGCTCCTTCGACTGGGCGGGGGCGGAGGCTGGACCACGAATGGCGCCTCGACGTCTCGCTGTCGTCGTTCCTCTCCCAGGCTGCCCTGACCATTTTACTACGATTGGGCTTCCTGACCTGAGTTGTGGAGAGTGACGCCTCCGGACAACAGGCGTTAATACCAAGTTTCAAAGAAATCCGTCCATTAATTTCAGAGAAAAGAGCACAAACGTCACCTCCATGTGCTGGACGCCCAAAGCCAGAAACAATAATGTATTTGCCGAGCTTTTTTTACAGCTCGGAAACTAATAGTGGCCGACATTTTCCATTTGACAGAAAATCACTCGTTTGAGACTGACTGAGGCTGAAACTGCTTGCTGTCACTATCAAGAGTTGAAGATACTTGCTTGAGAAGTAGCATTACCAGGGGTTTGGGATGGGACAGGTTTGTATAGAGATTTGTTGGTAGAGGATGATGAAGATAAAATTAGCAATTAAGAAAGCATGATAGGTAAGCTTCTAAGAATAACGTGTACCTGTCATGTGTGTTTATCAGTTTATAGTCCCCTCTCTTCCCGTAAGGATTTTCAGAGAGGAGACTACCTGTCATCGCGACGTCTTCCTTTAAATATTCCACCCCCTCTCCACCCCTACCCAATCCATCCCCTCGTGTACTAATATCTCTCTCTCCTCCCCACTCCGCCCCCCCTCTTCTCTCTTCCCCCCTCCCGCGCACTCTCCATCCCTAGTACCGCCTCATCTTTTTCTGCATGCAAATTGCTATTTTCGCTGCCTGTCGTCTCGAGAAGCCCTTACGATAAGATTCGTGCTTTTGCGAGATTACTGTCGGCCGCGATATTGTTCTGCTTTGGTGAAAATGTTCTTTCTTTCTATAACTTTCTTTCTTGCTTTCTGTATGTCTGTATGTATGTCTCTCTTCTTCTTCTTGTTCTTCTTCTTCTTCTTCTTCTGTCCCTCCTCCTCCTCCTTCTTCTTTCTGCTACTCTTCTTGTTCCTGTTCTTCTTCTTCTTCTTTGCTGTTGTTGTTGTTGTTGTTGTTGTTGTTGTTGTTGTGTTCTTCTTCTTCTTTATCAGTACCATTTATGTTAATCTGATGAATAAAAATGGATACAACAATAACAACTTCTTCTTTCTGCTACTCTTCTTGTTCTTGTTCGTCTTTGTTGTCGTTGTTGTTGTTGTTGTTGTTCTTCTTCTTCTTCTTCTTCTTCTTCTTCTTCTTCTTCTTCTTCTTCTTCTTCTTCTTCTTCTTCTTCTTTTCCTCCTCCTCCTCCTCTAGAAAAACAATACTTCTTAAATTAAAGGTATACTACATTGCCTTGTGGTTGAACTTACCCATACCCTACACTACACTAAACAACACCTCTACACCGCCACCGTCTGTCGCCGCAGCTGTGCCATTCTCGACGCAGATGGGGATGCTGATGCGGGATGCTGCGGTTTCGCTGTGCCGTAGGCGGTAGTAGTAACAGTAGTCGCGACGGTGGTGGCGAGGGAGAGTAATGACAGACACGCAGACAAGCAGGCAGGCCCAAACGCCGCGAGCGAGTTGTAAGTGTAGGGCGATGCTTGCCTTAGCTTTTGTATAAGCGAAGCTAGCTACTGCTGTTGGTTGGCCATGCTAAAGCCACACACACACACACACATACACACACACAGGAGTGATACGAGAGACAGTCTAGCTTGTTTTTGTCTACGATAAGCCTTGATAACTTCTATAATATAGTAAGGTTCTCTAAGTGTGTGTGTGTGTGAAAGCTACGACGGCTTGTACATTCTGTTGTCTCTCTCCGTTTACCAGTGAAAACTCCTCATCGGTTGTGAACTTTTAAAAGCAAGTAAATCTATCAAAGTGTTAGTTCTACTTATACTAGTGCTGTAATTATAGCGAAATGATAACGACTTGTGTTGTCGTCAGTTTGAAAGTGGGAAATAGTAAAGTTTATTTTCGCAATTGCAAATTGCAGTTTCGTATAATACGATTTTGTGGGTGTCATTTACACACGTGATATAGAACTAGATCTAGAGCAATTGTTTTTCTTAATATATTTTATAATATATTTGGTAAGATTATTGTTTGTTTCTTTGTTTGTTTGTTTTTAATTCCATCAGTTGCTATTGTGATAAGCTATAACAAGTGTGGTTTTTTGTTTGTTTGTTTCTGGGTTTTTTCTTCTTATTTTTTATTTTTTTCGTAATATGACGTAGCAACGATTTATCCGAAGTTAGTACTTGTGAAAACGGACGATTTGATTTTGAGTTATATAATTATGTTGGAATGTTGTACGATTTTTGTTTTCATAAGTTATACTGAATTAACCGCGAACTGGTACGACGTTCTGTCAATTGAAACTCTGATTCAGAATTTATAAAATGTTACATTTGAATTTTGATAATGAGTTCGGTGTCAAACGTTATGACTTGTTTTTCACGAGTTGCACTGTAGCTTTTGTTTGTTTTGTTTTTTACGATTTAAAAAAAAATCCAAACCTATCTTAAAATATTTGAAATAGACGGGGGTGGGGTGGTGGAATTAAAACGAGCCAAATGTCGGTCCGTCCGTCGGTCCGTCTGTCAGTTGGAAGCCATATCTCAAGACCCACTGAACTGATTTTGACCAAACTTCACAGGAACATTACCTAGGTTGGGGGCCTGGCTCCCGTGTCACCATAATTACTCTGCCGCAAAGGTTAAGGTCACTGGAGATATTTTATGGCTAAACACTCAATATCTCATAATTATTATACCGCAAATGCCAAAGGTCACTGGAGATATGTTATTGCTAAAAACTCATTATCTCGAAAACTGCTAAATTGATTTTGTGGACTTTTGGTATACATGTCCTCAAAACCATGGGCCATCTTTCAGTAGCAGTTCAGTTGGCGGTCCGTTGGTCGGCGCGTCGCTTCCCGATTTCACTTGTTTAATTTTCTGTTCAAAACACAGGCCTTGCTGTATGTCAAGTATGACGCAACTTGAATTCGTCATTGTTACTTTGCGAAGACTTACTGAAGAAACTTACTGCTAAACATGTTAGATCTTTCTAATGTATACTTTCTCACAGGTCAAGGTCATTGTTCTTCGTGAATACGTTTTGCACTGTATATAAACACTGGTCGATAAGATTTTGATTTTAAAAATAACAAAATTTCTCTGACGTAATAGTTCAGCTAGAGGTCAATCATTCTGTGTGTGTGTTTGTTTTTTTCTTTTGATTCGTTAGGAAGAAGCCGAGTCACAGCACCTCAAAGAAAATGTGCACTTTTTTTTTGAAAATGGCGTATTTTTCGGCTATGTGTGTGAATGTTTGGAAATACGTTTGAATGGCTTGCCCGCTTGTTTTTCCCGCCACTTAGTTCTACGTGAGTGTGAGGTACTACGATTTGAGTTTGCGTCAGTTATAAGTGTGACATGGCACAATGTTTTCGTGTGAAGCTGAGCTCGATTGTTTTATAGCCCGCTTGATAATACGATATTGTTTTTAGTCAGTTTCTCCGTGCTAGTAGAAGAAAGTAACAGTTTGTGAAGGTTATGTCTAAAACATAAGGGAAAACATACATTCAAATAAAACAGATGATAAAATTAATCCTTTTGTATCCAATGCACACAGTCGTCCTGATCTTATTTTAAAAAAAAAATAAATTATTTTACAGGTTCAGAACAGTCTGTTTTTGACAATTGTAGCTGCCGTTATTTTCATTATTATTATTATCATAGATGGGTGTATGGTCGACAGTTTAATTGTGTGTGTCGTCCTCTGGTCAGTTGGTTGTGATTGACGGTGTCTACCAGTTGTGTCAGTTTCACACTGTCTTCTCCTAATGCTATTTGCGAAGTACCGGACACGTACGTCAACCTAACGGTCAGTGTTTGTTTCTTTTTTATCGTCATTTCTTCTTCTGTACGTTGTTATAGTCGCCTTCTTCTTCTTCTTCTTCTTCTTCTTCTTCTTCTTCTTCTTCTTCTTCTTCTTCTTCTTCTTCTTCTTCTTCTTCTTCGTCTCGTCGTCGACGTCATCGTCTCTTCTTCTTCTTCTTCTTCTTCTTCTTCTTCTTCTTCTTCTTCTTCTTCTTCTTCTTCTTCTTCTTCTTCTTCTTTGTCGTAATTGTCAACATCTTTCTTCTTCTTCTTCTTCTTCTTCTTCTTCTTCTTCTTCTTCTTCTTCGTCTCGTCGTCGACGTCATCGTCTCTTCTTCTTCTTCTTTGTCGTAATTGTCAACATCTTTCTTCTTCTTCTTCTTCTTCTTCTTCTTCTTCTGCTCCTTCTTCTTCTAGAAGCTGCTACTGCGACTTCTACTACTACTACTACTATACTACTATACTACTACTACTACTACTACTACTACTACTACTACTACTACTACTACTACTACTACTTCTTCTTCTTCTTCTTCTTCTTCTTCTTCTTCTTCTTCTTCTTCTTCTTCTTCTTCTTCTTCTTCTTCTTCTTCTTCTTCTTCCTCCTCCTCATCGTCGTCGTCGTCGTTTTTAGAAATGTCTACTTAATGTTCTTGCATCAAACTTTCTCTGTGTGTGTTGGTGAAGTGTATGTGTGTTATTGGCTTCAGGCTAGGCCGACCCGCACGTGCTGTTTTCCTAAAGTCCACGTTCTCTCTCCCTCTCTCCATCCCTCCATCTCTTTCTCCCTCTCTCTCCCTTCCCCCCTCCCTTCCTCTCTCTCTCTATCTCTCTCTGCCCAAATTCTCTTATTCTCTGTGCCTGTCTGTTTTTCTGTCTGTCTCATGGCGTACTCTAGTCTGTATCTCTCTCTGTCTCTCTCTTCCCTCTCTTTCTCTTTCTGTGCCCCCCTCTCTCTTCTCTTTTTTCTCTATCTCTGCTCTCAATCCGGGTGTGTGTGTGTGTGTGTGTGTGTGTGTGTGTGTGTGTGTATGTGGGAGGGTTGTGAGCGTACGCGTAAATTTAGTCCCCACGCCCGTAGTAGAGTGCATGTAAACTTTAATGAAGTACTGTATTTGTGTCACTTGATGTATGCATAGATCTCGATCTGTATTTATGCTAAAATTAATTCTGTAATGTCAGCGGCGGTTTGAACTGGATTTGAATTAGCAACAGCTTTTATGAGACTGAGTCAGCAACATTAATTAATGTAGCACATAAGCATCACGCGCCGTGCCCCCAATACGCAATAACCTTACACTTGGGCAACACTTTCCTGAAATTACGCCTTTAATCCATAATATATAATTATGTACATGTACTAAGAGTCACATTTTGTTGTGGATTCCTTCTCATTCCGGCATTTATTGGAATGATGTAGGTGATAAATTAGCGAAACAGGTATGGAATTTCCTTTACAAAATATTTATTTTCACCGCTTCCTGCTAAAAAAAATCTTTATTTAGGAGCGTATTTTCTAAATAATCCTTTGTTTACAAACAATGTAAGATTTCTCTAAATAAAATTTTTGTCGGTAAATAAATTATTATTTACCTAAACAATATAAATCATGATATAGGCAAATAAGGCATTCTTGCTTAATAAGGAACTATTTACCTATGTAATGCGTTGTTTAGCAGATTGTGTGGAATAATGGATTATTTAGAAATGTTTCTAAATGATGATTTGTTTACCTATATAATAATGCATTATTTAGCAGAATTTGCTAAATAATGTATTATTCGGAAGTTGTTGCTGCCTTATATACGTATACGATTCATAGTTTAAGGACTGCAATTTTTATTATTTATGGGATTTGCAGATACAAGTCGTATTATTGTCAGGTTGTGTGTAGTAATAAAGATAATGGAAAAATCGTGATTATACGCTGTTTTGCGATTTAAAATGAGACCATTGCTTTATTTCACTATATTTTATATGTTCGCAACTGTATTAATATATACTAAACTGCAACGGTAACGGCTTAGAAAAAGAGGGATCATCATTATTTCTGCATGGGCGGGATTATCTTCAGAGTAAGTAAACATTGGAAACTCGCAAGTTAAAGGCGATCTTGTGGGAAAAAAAAGAAAAACAAAAGACAACAGAAGCGTTGATTGCAGTTTTTCAACAAATCAATACTCTTGCTACTGCCACTTGGTCTATACATATCTCTGCGTTTTGGGGTAAATAAATACAACAAAAAAAGCATACTTTCTTTTTCTTCTGACGGAGATACTGAAAACACTGAACACTCCCGCACAAAACTGACCATGACCTTTCGTTTGAGTTCCGTACGTTACAGACATTTAATCATCGAATTTGTTGAGCGATCCGTGTTGAAAAATAATTAATTAACACGCATTTTGGATACACAATCTTTGGAAAGACCTTGCAATTAGCCTATAGAAAGCAGCCAAATTATAAAACCAAGTTTTCAAGCGAATCCTGAAATCCTCTAAATAATAAAATTTGCAGTCACTAAACAATAAATTCTTTACCTAAATAATGCATTATTTAGCAGCATCTTCTAAATAATACATTATGTAGCAACTTCGGCTAAATAATGCCTTATTTAGTTAACATAAATTAATCATTATTTAGAAACATTTTTAAATGATACATTATTTCACACAATCTGCTAATGAATGCATTTTATAGGTAAATAATTCCTTATTTAGTAACATTGCCCTATTTACCTATAATATCATGATTTATTTACGTAAACAATGTATTGTTTAGGTAAATAATATTTATGGACAAAATATATTATTTAGAGAAATCTTACATTGTAAACAAATGATTATTTAGAAAATATGCTTCTAAATAAAGATTATTATATATAGTAATTATATAGCTGAAAGTGGTATAAAAACACATAAAAAAAATCGCAAATAAATGTATTACAAAGGGAATTCCATAAAAAAGGGTGCTGTGAAGATCTACAATTCTATTACATATATAGCTATAACAAAATAAAGCCTTCTATATGTGAGTTATTATCCTTATTAGGAAATTTTATGAAATTCTAAATTAGATACAGTGCAAAGAGGCAGAAGAAGAGGAAGACAGAACAAGAGGTGGAATGGACTGGTTTGACACTGAGCGAAGCCATGAGGGTTGCTGAGGACAAAGATGGAATACGCTGGTTAAACGATCATCTGTGGAGCCCTAACGACTTTCGGAAGATAGGATAGGATTACACGTTGCATATAAGCTTGTTGCTAATTGGGAAACAGTTTTGTAGTAATGTCTAAAATAAATGTTAAAGAACTGAAATTTTTTGGGGTAGTAATGTTTATATTTGTTATGTCTGTTAGTTCAACTGTTTAATGAGAAACCGTACTCTTACATTAACGTCATTGTCAGCAAATTTTGTAATAAAGTAATTTGTACTCTTTCCGTATTTTGCTGCAGAAAATCTCCAACATTACACTAAGCCTTATCAAACCTTATTAAAGGTTGCGATCTATCGGGTAACATGATTTAAATACCTTTAAATTTGTCACACTTAAAAATATATTTATACGCTTAATGTTGGAAATCCGTTATCGTACTCTTAAATTTTGCCTAAAGTCTAGTTTTAGAACTACTATTAATTTTGCGAAAACTTGAAAGAGAATCGTTCTCGTAATTTCGTCATCACATTTTTCTTCTTCTTCCTCGTACTCCTGATTTTGTAAAAAATTGCACTAAATATGTTAAAACGTCATTTTATTCTTAATTGCTTGAAAGTCATTTTACTACTGTGACGGTGGGTCTATTGTTGCAGGGCTCTGCACAATGGAATGCTATTACCCACTCGTCTATAGTCTGCGGAGATCGGCTAGTGTAATCACCCTATGACTAATCTTAATACATTTATAAGTTTAGCTCGGTCTGTGTGCGGATAGGGTTATAGAGATAGGGAGAAAATGGTAAAAGATTCATTGGCTCACGGCTATGAAACATAGGTAGTCCAGCCACTTGTTAACAGTAAATATAACACATTTATTTTCTCTACTCTATACATAATTCTATAAACACTCTATTAACTTAAATGTCCAAATTACATCACCAACGACGAAGTCCGACAGACCATCACACAAGCCATTGGACAACACGATGACCTGCTCACAGTGGTGAAAAAATGTAAACTCCGATGGTATGGCCACGTCACCAGATCATCAGGTCTTGCAAAGACCATCCTGCAAGGCACAGTGCAAGGAGGTAGAAGAAAAAGGAGACCGAAAAAGAGGTGAGAGGACAACATTCGAGAATGGACTGGTTTGACACTGAGCGAAACAATCAGGGTTGCTGAGGACAGGGAAAGATGGAGTACGCTGGTTAAACGATCATCTGTGGTGCCCCTACGACCTCCGAGTTACGGGATAGGATAGGGTAGGAGGATAGGATAGGTCCAAATTCACTTCGACTAGTTCGCTCCTTGACTAGTTCGCTCCTATGCTGCTACTGTTCTTGATATTTGCTAATGTCTCGTCATTGGGCTATTTGTTCTGGTTTGCCTAATGTTTGTTTTCAGGAGAGTGGACTACCGCACAGTCCTTCTAGATCAGTGTTAGTGCAATTCTTATTGCACTTAGCTGATGGGTTGAGGTGTGGTGATGGTGTCTCCTCCTTGGTTGTTGACTAGCGGGCTATCGTAGCTCAATGCTAAATGTTCCACTGCAGGCCGAATGTCAGGGTTGCCTCTTAGTGGTCTATCCCTGCCTCGAACCAACTAGCCTTCTCGTCTTTTTGACAATGTCAGGCTGTGGCTATACTGCGATGAATGAGTTTTACCCGTCACCTGCTTTAGTCTTTCAGAGAGAGATTTTTCCACGTGTCCATCTCGGGTGAGCGTTGTTCTAACCTATAAAGGGAAAAATGAAAGCCCCAGTTGAAAACCTGTCTTTCCTTTATAGGCATGACCGATTCACTGCGGCAACAGTCCCCCCGTTGGAGTGCCGGGGGTTTCAGTATAAATAGTATCCCCACTTTCTGGAAATTTAGTGCTTTAAATTCCCACTGTCGCTGTCTTCCTCATTTGCTCTTTCCCATTCCTGCTCTGTCCTATCACTCTGCTATACTATCTTCTTCTTCGCTAGATCAATGACCTACCTTTTTTCTTGAAAACTCTTCCTGGACAAGACTCCTTGTTTGTGTATCAGGTCTGTTGGATCAGCTTGGGAGTGCTGGACGCTTTCTGCCAGGTGGTCACTAGGGCTTCCTATGATGTTATTATTTAGTATGTGTTTTGTTGATAATTTATAATGATATTTGTATTCTATTTTGTTTTTGTAACCGGGGGTTTGAGTAGTTGGGGTAAAGCCTCAGCCGTCCCCTGCGTGGGATGTCTTTATTGTAAAGTGACTGGCTGGTGGGGGCATTCAGTTTTCCCACTAGGGTTGTTTCGGCAGATCTTTTATGCGGATCAAGGGTTGTCCGGTCCTGATTTGGCTCGGAAGAGTCCGCTGGACCTAAAGCAACAATCAATCAATCAATCTCGGGTGAGCGTTAGACAAAGAATGACTACCTAGCCTTGTGGTCAGCCAAAGCCCGCGAAAATCTCGTCAGATCTGAGCGCCGGGGTGGTGGTGGCTATACGTTAGCGGGATGAGGTCACTACCTACCTGAGCGAGCGTTAGCTTACACATGCTTAGTACACAACTGACTTGTGTCGTCTGCTAACTTGTGTCGCCTGCTAGGCAGCGACTTTACGTTACCCAGGCCAAAGCAGGCTGAACTAGTTACGGCGAGAAGCCTTAGTGCAGGGTCTAAATAGCCTCTTGTGACAACTACTTCATTTTGTAAAAGTCATGTTGCTGTTAATTTTGTGAAACAGTATTTTTCCTGTTACTTTTATGAAAATGTCGTTTGTAATATTAACGTAGTGAAACGCCGTGGTTTTATCAATACGGCGAAACACGTGATAGAAAATAAAAAGAAATGAAAAGGGAATGATTCTTCTTGTTAATTCTTTTCTTTCTGGTCTACATAATTATATGAAGACGCCATTAGTTCTCCATTTGTGACAGAAAGGGGAGAACGCAATTTTTACCCTTCATTTGATGAATAACAGTCTTGGCATTTTCTGGCTCTGCCAAACAGGACGAAATGGTGAGCGAGACTAGTATTTTAAATGTAATCACAGGAACGTGAGATACAAACGGACGCCGAATATAGTTTTTTGATCACACATCAGAGTGACTTCATTATTACATTGCTGGCATATGACATGATTTGCAGACATGTGAAGAAGAGGCAAAGAAGAAGAAGGCGGGTGGATGGGATGGAGGAAAGGGAGAGTGGGGCAGGGGGAGACGGGGCGAGGGAGAAGAAGGAGGAGGAGGTTTTATGAAACAAAGGAAGACAGAATAGGAGCAATAGAAGCAAGAAAGGAAAATGATAAAAGGTAAAAAAAAAAAAAAAGGTAAAGGTGGTCCCATAGCCTTGTGGCCGTAGGGGAGCGTGCTGTTGGAGATCACACTTATCTTGGTCCAGCGTAATGAGGGTGATGCCCATCTCTCTCCCTCGCTGCTTTATCTTCCCCACCCTTAAGAGAGTAGGTACTCAGTCACAGTTGAGTCAACTTGGGGCGTTGTTATTTGTCGCTTAACGTTTTGCGGTCACCCATCCAAGTGCTATAGTTTTAGGAGATATTAACTTTCACTTTGACCAACCCCAGCAACCTTCCACCGCAAAAATGATTGAACTTTTAGATCAGTTTAGTCTTTCTCAGTCAGTCACAGAACCCACCAACAGCCATGGTCACATCATAGATTGGGTTATGCATAGGCCTCAGGATAATGTTGTTAGATCAACTTCAGTCACCCAAGAATTAACATCTGACCATTTCTGTGTCGTGTGCGAACTAAGCGTCGCAGCCCCCCCTCATCCTCCCATGTTTAGGGAGGCTCGCAGCCTGCGTACCATGATAGGGATGCCTTCAAACAAGAGCCTACCGCTAAAAAGACCCAAAAACTGTGCCCCACTGTGGATCAGCTGAATAGTACACTTCATGCGGTGCTTGATCGGCATGCTCCCGTTGCCCAGAAAAAGGTCAAGGCAACACGGTCAGCGCTTGGTACGAGTCTATTAAGGATGAGCTCTCCGAGGCGAAGAATCTTCGACGCAAAGCAGAGAAAAAGTGGCTTAAATCAGGTTTAGAAGTCAGCAAGCAGATTTTCACCGCCGCAAAAAAAACGGGTCACTAAAATAGTCCAGACTGCCAAAACCCGGTTATTTAGCGACAGAATTAGCAGCAGCGAAACTAGTAAACAGTTGTTCGACATTTGCAATCAGCTAAGGGGTAAGAGCAATGCAACATCACTCCCATCCACTCATCCACCATGTCATCTCCCAGATGTATTTTGTAATTATTTCACACAGAAAGTGGCTGACATAAGGGCCGCTCTTGACAGCCATGAGATCCCACTCATTAACCCATTCACACCTTCCCTCACTACCGCAAAGTTGGAAGTTTTTCAACCAATAACAGAGCAAGAAGTCAAGAAAGTAATTTTACGCTCAAAACCAACATCTTGCTCTCTTGACCCCATTCCCACTCCCATGCTGATAGAGAATCTCGACCCTCTACTCCCGACCATTACCCACATTATCAACGAGAGTCTGTCCTCTGGTGTTGTTCCGTCTGTGCTCAAAGCGGCTGTCATCAAAGTACCCCTCCTTAAAAAACCAAGCTTAGACAAAAATAATCTAAAGAACTATAGACCTGTTTCAAACCTCTCCTTCCTGTCCAAAGTCATAGAAAAAATTGTTCTCAAACAACTGTTTGCCTACCTATATGATAACGCTCTACTTTGCCCCAATCTGTCTGCCTAGCGACCCTTCCACAGCACTGAGACAGCCCTCCTAAAGGTAACCAATGATCTGTTGCTTGCCTTAGATAATGGCAACGTCTCCATTCTCACCTTATTAGACCTCTCAGCCGCCTTTGACACAGTCGACCACCACATTCTCTTTAGCATTCTTCAACACTACTTTGGAATCTCTGGCTCAGTCCTGGCTTGGTTCCACTCATATCTTTATGACAGATCACAAGCAGTCACTGTCGAAGGCTGTTTCTCCAGCATAGCAGACGTGGTGTGCGGAGTGCCTCAGGGTTCCGTTTTAGGGCCGGTGTTATTCACTCTGTACACCAAGCCACTGCTTCTCCTGCTCGGAAAGCAAGCTGTTGAGAGTCAGTCATTTGCAGATGACACACAACTTTATAAATCCACTGCCCCCTCTCTCATTAATTCCACTTTTCAGACTTTGGAGAACTGCATCACAGACATTAAGTCATGGATGACACTCAACAAACTTAAGCTTAATGACGATAAAACCGAAGCCCTCCTCATTCACCAGCACAACACCTCTTCCTCACTCTCGCCTCTCCCAACATCGCTCACAGTAGGGACAACAAACATTCAGTTCTCATCCTCAGCAAGAAATCTCGGCTACATTCTCTCCGCCGATCTGTCCCTCAACAACCACATCTCCAACGTCTGTCGCTCTGCATACACGGCCATACGCCAAATCAGCTCCTTTCGCCACTATCTTACAGTCACTGCCACCAAAACCCTAGTCTGCGCTCTCGTCCTTTCTCGTCTTGACTATTGCAACTCTCTCCTCGCTGGCTCCCCAAAACACATCATTGACAAACTACAAAAGGTTCAGAACTCAGCAGCTAGACTAGTATTCCGAGCAAAGAAACGCGATCACATCACACCTCTACTATATTCCCTTCACTGGCTTCCTGTGCAAGCACGCATAGAGTACAAACTCTCTGTTCTCTGTGACAACTTCTTCACAGATTCTTGTCCTTCCTACCTTGCTGATCTACTGTCTGTCTACTCTCCTTCACGCACTTTAAGATCTTCTGCTGACACTCGCACACTCAAGGTTCCCGTCACCCGCACTAAGACATACGGCCAACGTGCATTCGCTTACTCTGCATCCAAGCAGTGGAATTCCCTTCCCTCCCATATCCGCAACATACAATCAACACAGCCATTCAAAAAGGCCCTCAAAACCCACTTCTTCAACCTGCATTATTCAGACTGATTTGTATCCCGCTGCCATTCTCCCCTCTTTTGTTTCTGTCTGATCCGTAAGTGTTTACACGGCTGTAAATATTTATACTGTTTTCCTTTCCTGGGTCTATCTGGGCATATAAATAGCTGTGAATAAGTTTTTGCTATTCTATTTTTGTCTTTTTTGTCATTTTTGTCATTTTGTACATATATGTAGTTGTAAATAGCTCTTACTTTTACTGTTCCGTCTTTTGGTGTATCGTAACAAAAGCGATGTTTGATCGAGTGCATGTATTTTTATGTATTGACTATGTAAAGCGTGGTGAGTCTGGTCGTAGGCTGGAGTACCCGCTATATAAAAACCCGTTATTATTATTATTATTATTATTATTATTATTATTATTATTATTATTATTATTATTATTATTATTATTAACCGCACTGGACGGTGCTTAACTTGCGACACAGTAGCGAGTGCTCCAACCACTGCGCTATCCGACACCCCAATGAAAATGATAGGAAGATGGAAGTATGTGAAGTTAAGAACACGAGAAGGAGGAGGAGGAGGGAAAGGAGGAGGAAGAGGAGGAGGAGGAGAATAATTTGAGAAGAGGAAGATGTAAACTTTCTAAAATAAAATATATTCGATTTCCTTTCCGTCATCAACTGCCGTGTACACACTGACACACAGAACCCCAGAACAGAAATGGAAAAATCAAACTTTAGCTGTTGGGTGGCGACCGTCCACTTTATCACTGTTCAAAGTAATAACAATACGAATTTTAGGGTAAACCCGTTTTCGCCAAAAGTAAACAATGCCTTTGAATTGGGACTCTGTGTTCCCCTCCGCCCCCCCTCACCCCCCCCCCCCCGTGGGGCCGGGTAGCTCAGTTGGTAAGAGCGTCTTGCTAGTAACCGAAAGGTCGCTGGTTCGAATCCCGGATTGGTCAACGTGTGATCATATTATTTTCCCCTTTACCAACAACTGGCCCGCTGGTGTCAGTATAAATCGGTCCAGTAGTCACCTATATGCGAAAGTGTCGTGTGACTATAATCTACAAACAAACAAACAAACAAACAACACCCCCCCCCCCCCTCTCTCTCAATCTCTCTCTCTCTCTCTCTTTGTCGTGTCTCTTTCACGTCTCAATTATGCGTCATCAGTACGGTGGTGTGCATGAGAAGTGCCTATCAATAAACTAAACTCGTAGAGCATTACATTACAATACATTACATGGTTATTGCTTTAGGTCCAGCGGACTCTTCCGAGCCAAATCAGGACCAGCTCGTAGAGCAGGGAAGATTATCATTGAAGATCCCAGTCTTTCATCAGCTGAAAAACTCAAAGCAGCAAACCTCATGTCCTTATGCCACCAGTTTTCATTCACCATTGTGACCCTCTTGTGATTAGGTCACAGGCTAGCCATGGTTCATGTTAAGCAGCGTTCGGGCGAGGTTAGTTCTTGGATGGGTGACCGTACTTGGAAGGCAACACTACCAAACGACACAAAGAAAAGATGGAAACAAGCGCACGACCCACCCCAGTCCACCCAGCTGTGAACGGGTACGTGGCTCTGTTTAGAACCGGGGAAGGTAAAGCAGCGAGGGAGAGGAGCTGGGCACCTCCCTCATCAAGCTGGCCTAGAGGAAAGAGATGCTTCTCTGCCCAACGACCGAAAAGGTTAGGGGAATACCTGTATCTTTACATTTTAACGTATATATACACGCAGATTATATGAAAAATACTGTAATACTGGAATAGCTATTATTATTATTATTATTATTATTATTATTATTATTATTATTATTATTATTATTATTATTATTATTAGTATTATTATTATTATTATTATTATTATTATTATTATTATTATTATTATTGACTTCTACGTTAGCTTTACCGAAACACAACATTCTACGTGGATCACGCATTTTCGTACACGTTGGAGGTACGTGTTCGACGCCCGATCGATGAAACGCGTGAAGGACGGTGTTTACCATTACAAGTGCAATGCACAACAGAGCGCATGTCATGTTTCAATCGACGTGTCTTCTATTGACATCCCCAACACGGTTGCGTTGCACTACAGCAGACATAGAAGTTAGGGAACTCTTCCTGGCTCGTGCGTATTTTTTTAGGATCACAAGGGGCATTGACCTAGTAGAATGGATCCTCTATAGCGCAGAGGAAGGAATTGGCTCCTCCTCCAGAGCATAGATTAAGTGTCCTATTTCTAGATTTATAAAACACATGCTATTGCTTCCGCTGTGCTATGAAGGATCCTCTTCCACTTGGCTATCGAGGAGGATCCATGACACTTGGTTAATTAATGCCTTTTGTGTTGAGGACTGACATTTTTTGTCTCGACGCTTTGAACTTTGCACTTTGAACTTTGAACTCTCTGTAAACAAGAAGGGCGCGGAGTTCCAATCCTATCCCATCCCGTAGTTAACTCTAAGGTCGTTGGGGCAATGGTCGTTTAACCAGCATACTCCATCTTTCCTTGTTCTCAACAACCCTCATGGCTTCATTCAGTGTCAAGCCAGTCCATTATGGAATGTTGTCCTCTCACCTCTTTTTCTGTCTCCTTCTTCTTCTGCCTCCTTGCACCGTGCCTTGCAAGGCCTGAGAGTGGGTAAATGTTGGTGAGCGTATATGTTGGAACAGATCGCTGCGCTTTGAGCCTGGTTAGTAATTTGAGGTAAAGCTCGCATATATAGCATCCAGTATTTAGTAGTAGTAGTATTGATGCTTCAGGCGCCTAATTCCTATATCAGACTCAATTCGCCGCGATCTGTAACCAAAAAACGTACATGCTCATATGTCTTGTTTACAGACACGCCTACATATTCAACAAATACAGATTCATCACTCAAACATGTTCTGTGGAAGGCGAGTCGCTCTCAGAAGACGGAAATCGAAACAATTTTATTTGTGAAACGTGAGATAGACTGCATCCAGTTGCAAGTACTGAAGGGAGAGAGGAAACCATTTTGTGGCCTATTCTTGCAATCTTTATCTTGCAATAACTGAGAGAGAGACAGAAAGAGAGACAGAGAGAGATTGTGGCAGCGATGACAATGCAATGCAAACAGGCAAAGTCCAAGAAGAGAGACAGAGAGAATTCTAGACGTTCCATCGCCGAAGACCGGCTGATCGTGCTCGTGTCAGTCTCGGTGGCTCTTCGCACGCGGATACTCTCGGTTTCAGGGCAAGGTTCACTCACAGTGCAAACCCAGAAAGGTCTCGTGACGTCAAAACATAGCCAATTCAAAGATGCAAGGTTTTGACAAATCGTCCGTTTGTTTTGTTTTGAGGACGTACTCTCGTAATATCAGAACAACTAGCAATGAAATTCACACTAGAAACTGAGTGGTATCGTGGTCTTTTTAGGAAGGTATTTAAAGATTTTATTTTATTTATTTATTTTTTTTTGGGGGGGAGGGGTGGGGGGGAGAATTGGGTGACAATAATCGACTTTCTTTCTTTTGGCATCATGCGGCAGAGAGGCCAGCATCTTATGTGTGTGTGTTTCCGTCTGTGTGATCGTCAGTGTGTGTGTAATTGTGTGTGTGTGCGTGTGTGACAGCGATAGAAAGTGAGTGTGCATAAAAATGTGTGTGTGTGTATGTTTGTGTGTCTGTGTGTCCCGGGCAATCGTTTTTTTTTTTGTATTTGTGTGTGTGTTTATGTGTATGTGTGTGTATGCGTGCGCGCGCGTGGCTGTGTTTTTTTTTTTAAATCGATTTTATTTCCGTCTTCTAATTGCGACGTTCTTTTACACCACTTGTTTCAGTGATGAATGTGTGTTTGTTGTGTATGTAGGAGCGTTTGTAACATGTAAACGTGTATGTTGGTTACAGATCGCCGCGCTTTGAGTCTGACTTATGAATAAGACGCGCTTAGTATCCATTATTATTATTATTATTATTATTATTATTATTATTATTATTATTATTATTATTATTATTATTAAAGGCCGCTCTTGGTTTCAGAGCTGTGTTCTCGCAACAGGGTGCCAACATGTGTGTGTGTGGTATGTGTGTGTATATGCATGGGTGCGTGCGTGTGTTTGTTTGTGCTGTATGTGTGTATGCATGCATGTGTATGGAAGTTTCGTGCGTATATTCAATAAACAAACATTAGCGTCCACCATCACCTACACCCAGCAAGCAAGCATTTCTCGGCCCCCAGGTTGCCCCGGAAGAAGAAGAGTAAAGAAGCCATTAAAACTTTGAAAATGATTCTTCTTCTTCTTGTTATTCTTGTTCTTTTTCTTCTTTCTTCTTGTTCTTGTTATTGATGTTGTTTCTTCTTCTTCTTCTTCTTCTTCTTCTTCTTCTTCTTCTTCTTCTTCTTCTTCTTCTTCTTCTTCTTTTCTCCTACAGCTTCTTGTTCTTCTTGTTCTTCTCCAGCTTGTTCTTGTTCTTGTTCTTCTTGTTCTTCTTGTTCTTCTTCTTCTTCTTCTTCTTCTTCCTCTTGTTCTTCTTGTTCTTGTTCTTCTTGTTCTTGTTCTTGTTCTTCTTGTTCTTCTTCTTTTTCTTCTTCTTCTTCTTCTTCTTCTTCTTCTTCTTCTTCTTCTTCTTCTTCTTCTTCTTCTGCCGCCGCAAAAGTTTTAATTGCCATTTTGTTGTTTTGTTTTTCTTTTGATTTTGGTATTGTGATACCAACCCCGTTGTGCAAATAGTAAGCCAGAGAGAGAGAGAGAGAGAGGGAGAGGGAGAGAGAGAGAGAGAGAGAGAGAGAGAGAGAGAGAGAGAGAGAGTGTTGGTGGCAGTGATGACGATGCAATGTAACATGGTCAAGTCCAAGAAAACAAAAGCACATAGTATGAAGCTCAAAACTCATGTCGTACGCAGATGGAATCACACAGTTTAACAAATTGCACCCCCTCACCCTCTCCCCCCCACACAAACACAAACACACAACTCTGTAATATGGTCGTCCCTTAGACACAGGGACTTTGATTGATTGATTTATTGTTGCTTTAGGTCCAGCGGACTCTTCCGAGCCAAATCAGGACCGGACAACCCCCGATCCGCATAAAAGATCTGCCGAAACAACCCTAGTGGGAAAATTGAATGCCCTCCACCGGCCAGTCACTTTACAATAAAGACATCCCACGCGGGGGACGGTTGAGGGTTGACCTCAACTACGCGAACACCCCGATTACAAAACCAAAATAGAATACAACCATCATTATAAATCATCAACAAAACACATACATATAAAATGCCTATAGTGCGAAATAATACAATCATAGGAAGCCCTAGTGACCGGCAGAAAGCGTCCAACACTCCCAAGCTGATCCAACAGACCTCATACACAAACAAGGAGTCTTGTCCAGGAAGAGTTTTCAAGAAAAAAGGTAGGTCATTGATCTAGCGAAGAAGAAGAAAGTATAGCAGAGTGATAGGACAGATCAGGAATGGGAAAGAGCAAATGATGAAGACAGCGACAGTGGGAATTTAAAGCACTAAATTTCCAGAAAGTGGGGATACTATTTATACTGAAACCCCCGGCACTCCAACGGGGGGAACTGTTGCCGCAGTGAATTAGTCATGCCTACAAAGGCAAGACAGGTTTTCAACTGGGGCTTTCACTGTTCCCTTTATAGGTTAGAACAATCTACAGTGACAAGATTGCTCATGACCCCAAGGGGTTAGACACAGGGACGCGGTAATTAATACTACGGTGTCCAATGGGCACGTCAGGGGAGGAGGAGTTCCTTTGTGCCTGCCATCTTAAATGTTAGCAGTTTAGTCCGATTTTGCTTAGTTTTGTGTGGTCCTGATTCGGCTTTTAGCAGTCCGCTGGGCTCTATAAACACGGAATATCTATCTATCTATCTCTTGAGCCCACCTGTTTGATTGTAGAGCCCTATCTGTATAGCTGTAGCGTGCCCACCTGTTTAATTGTAGAGCCCTATCTGTATAGCTGTAGCGTGCCCACCTGTTTGATTGTAGAGCCCTATCTGTATAGCTGTAGCGTGCCCACCTGTTTAATTGTAGAGCCCTATCTGTATAGCTGTAGCGTGCATGCCGTTAGCTGCTCATTAGCCTTTGCTCATTATCGTCGAGACTTCCCAATTAACAACTCCTGGCATGTTGACCCTAGCGTGGTCACGTGACCGGTGCGTGGAGTTAAAAGGGTGGCGAAGAGTAAGAAGTTGGGGCAGAGGGGCCGGGTAGCTCAGTTGGTAAGAGCGTCTTGCTAGTAACCGAAAGGTCGCTGGTTCGAATCCCGGATTGGTCAACGTGTGATCATATTATTTTCCCCTTTACCAACAACTGGCCCGCTGGTGTCAGTATAAATCGGTCCAGTAGTCACCTATATGCGAAAGTGTCGTGTGACTATAATCTACAAACAACAAGAAGTTGGAATTGAGGGGCCGGGTAGCTCAGTTGGTAAGAGCGTCTTGCTAGTAACCGAAAGGTCGCTGGTTCGAATCCCGGATTGGTCAACGTGTGATCATATTATTTTCCCCTTTACCAACAACTGGCCCGCTGGTGTCAGTATAAATCGGTCCAATAGTCACCTATATGCGAAAGTGTCGTGTGACTATAATCTACAAACAACAACAAGAAGTCGTAGTGGGGTCGGGTAGCTCAGTTGGTAAGAGCGTCTTGCTAGTAACCGAAAGGTCGCTTGTTCGAATCCCGGATTGGTCAACGTGTGATCATATTATTTTCCCCTTTACCAACAACTGGCCCGCTGGTGTCAGTATAAATCGGTCCAGTAGTCACCTATATGCGAAAGTGTCGTGCGACTATAATCTACAAACAACAAGAAGTTGTACATTTGGTATTTAAAGCTGGATGTTGAGGGGAAAGACATATTATTATCTGAAGAGTAACCCTCTGTGATGGTGGAACGCAATTATTCTCAGCGGCTTGAGCAGGAGAAAAGCCCTATAATAGAACGCTATATAGCCTAGGGCTTAGTTAGTGTGTAGAATTACTGACGACGAAGTCCTCAAAGCAATCAACAATGTGAACGATGTCTAAGCTGGTGGTGTCGATTGCATTCTGTTGGAGATGTTGAAACTTGGCCAAACAGATTACAGCCGCAATGGATTTTTTCGGTTTTGGTTCTATTCATTTGTACAGTTTGAATAATTCCAGTCTCCAACACAGAAGGCTAAAGCAATTATTATCTCCTCTGTAGTCTAGAAGGTTCCATAGATGATACAGATATATATAATCATGGAGGAAGATCTTTATAGTGCATTACTAGTAAAGTGGTTGTTATAATCAAATTGTCGATGATGATGTTGTTGTTATAATCAATCAGTCGATGATGATGATGATGATGATGATGATGATGATGATGATGATGATGATGATGATGATGATGATGATGATGATGATGATGATGATGATGATGATGATGATGAAGGAAAGGCTTTAGTGTCTTTATGGCAGGTTTGTTTACGCGAAAGGTGGACACATTCCGAAGAACGAAAGACTACTCAGCACTTTTTAGTCCAAAAACACAGTATTGATATTCTTCTCTCTCTCTCTCTCTCTCTCTCTCTCTCTCTCTCTCTCTCTCTCTCTCTCTCTCTCTCTCTCTCTCTCTCTCCCTCTCTCTCCCCCTCTCTCTCTCTCTCCCTCTCTCTCACCCTCTCTCTCACCCTCTCTCTCCACCTCTCTCCCCCTCTCTCTCCCCCTTATCAAGTTTTAACCAGTCGATAAAAACGTGTGATAGGAAAAAAAGAGAATCGATTCCTCCGGTTAGCGTAAAAATGCGCACTAGGAACGACAAATTAAGTGAGGGCGCGCGCGCGCGCGTGTGTGTGTATGGGTGTGTGTGTATGTGTGTGTGCGCGTGCGTGTGCGTGTGTGTATGCGAGCGTGCCTACACGGATGCACTAGGTGACAGAGGAATGAAAGTGACGTTAATTGCCTCCGTATGTGTGAATCTTTCTATGGCATTGTTTTGTTATTGCGAGCTGATGCTGATAGCGTTGTTGTTGTGCTGCTGCTGTTGCTAATCTTTAACTTTACTAAGGAGCAGCAGCAGTAGTAGTAGTAATAGTAGTAGGTCTTCTTCTTCTTCTTCTTCTTCTTCTTCTTCTTCTTCCACCCGGTACACATTGGTCGAAGGCTGCCAGAAGCATGTTTTACTAGTCGCTTCAACAGGCGATAAAGCATGCTCTCATGCTTCATAGCACTGCTTCCTACACGCTTCAAGCGCTATAGTGACGGGAAAAGCGCAATTTCACTGTAAATATATACAGAATGTTGCTCTACAACATTCCGCTCTTTCCGTCTCAAAAACCCAAGTGCCTTGTTGGATTCTTAAATTGCATGAAACCAAGTGAGGACACTATCCGGCGTCAACAAACGGTTCAAAAACATTGTCAAACGGTTCGTAAAAGACAGTTGACCTAGAAACTAATACAGTTTGACCTAATTCGTCCCCCAGAGGAGACGAAACTTACCTTTTTCTATTTTCATGAGTTCACTGCAGTGAAATTGCGCTTTTTCCGTGACTATAGAGCTTAAAGCGTATTGAAAGCAATGCTCTGAAGCATGGGAGCATGCTTTATCGCCTGTTGAGGCGACTAATAACGCATGCTTCTGGTAGCGTTCGACCAATGTGTATCGGATGCTTCTTCATCTTCTTCTTCTGCTCCTGCCTGCAGCTCCTCCATCTTCTTATCAAGGGTATTAGTAGTAGTAGTGTAGCCGAGTGGAGTATTTGACTCCCGTCTTTCGTCCACCACCTTGAGGACACGGCCCAAGCCAAACTGTTATTTTTTATTTATCCCTCGCAAGAGGGACACACACAAATTTTAGCCCTGCAAGGCGATGGAGCGTGTTGATAGTAAACCGGTTTGCCGGCTACTAGTGCCACGACACTCTCTGCAAAGTCACTGCCACTGACTTGCATAAAATGCCTGCCGATAATATAGCTCTACTCACCACCAAAAGCAGAAGACGAATGGTCAACCGGGGAGAACAAATGTCGTGTCTTCATATCTGTGGCGGTGTGATAATAACCTGGAGAAGATACGATAATCTTACAAGGGGATTAAGATCTGTAGATAGATGAGGCGTTTAGCTATCTCTATCAGTCGTTCTTTACCAAGATTCCTAAGCGATGTGAGAGACTAAATCACGGTGCTTGGTCACATAAAAATTTATATTTGCTCTCGGGTTTCAAAGTATCAATGGCTCATTTTAAGAAATGATTTTTGCTAGTCAAACGACTAGTTTCATTGGTCTCAAGAGAAGAAGAGCTAGTAGACACACAACAATACAAATAGAATGACACCAGTCGTATATATATATATTTGATTTCAACTTGTATATCTTCAAAACAAATTCTAACATGACTTTAAATAAATGTAATTAATAATTATAAACTGTCCAATGTGCTGGGAAAGTTCTTTAGCAAGACTTCTTCATCATGTGCTAAGTAGATCTATTTATGTTTGATGGTCTAATATTGTTCCGAGTGGTTTTGACATCAGTTGCAGCTGGGAGGAGACTTAGCTCTCAAAAATAGAGATTATATTTATGTTATTGCCAATTTATGAAGCCAGGCAAGATTGCATTGACTGCTATGGCGTAGTTCATCAAGTGTTACTGTTGCATCATACGCCTTGTAGACAACGTGTGATTTCAGTCGTTATTGTATTGATCCCATTGTATATATGAGTTAGATGGTGTAGTATGATGTATATGTGTGTGTAAGAGAGAGATGGAGAGGGAGTGAGAGAGTGTGTGTGTTGTGTTTGTGCATGTGTGTGCGTATGTGGTGGTGGTGTGTGTGTGTGAATGTGTGTGTGTGTGCGTGTGTACACGTATGTATAGTCATAGTCAAGAAATCTTTATTCCACAAAAAACATGGGAAAATTTGTTATGTCACAGTGCACACATGACAAAAAGAAAATAATAATAATACAACAAGACATTAGAACACCCCTCCATCGTTATAGCAGCAAGCTGAATACAGTCTCCTCTCCCCCCACACACACACAAACCCACACACACGGTATGCTTATATACACACGCATACACACACACACACATATATACACACACATAATACACCCACACATATATACATGTATATACACACACATATATACACACGCATGCATGTACACACTCATATATTATATATTATATTATTATTATATTATTATATATTATATTATTATTATATATTATATTATATATATTAGATTATTATATTATATATATTATATTATTCGTATACACATACACATATATACATATATACACACATACATACACACATACATGTATACATATACACACATACACATATACATACACACATACATACACATATACATACATATACATACATACATATTCACACATACATGCATATCCATACATATACGCATATACATATATTGTGGGAGTGTATACATTGTTAATACAACAAGAACCCTTCATACCTCCCTTCACTGCACACCCACCACACACTCCTATTATCCATTTATTTAGTTATTTCTTTAGTGATTTATCTATGTTACTAGTATTGTTGTTGTTGTTTTTTTTTTTTTTTCTCTGATGTGTAATATAATATTACATCGGCCTGAACACACACTGGATTGCTTCATCCATCACCATACATTCTGGGGTGTAGGGCGGGCCATCCTCAGCTCTCTATTGAGTGCATCCTCGAGAGGATGATGACGATGATGATGATGCAGAGCTCCCAGACCTTTGATTCAGTCTGTTAATGGCATTTGGAACAAATGAGAGTTTGTATTTTACATAGACGGGTGAGTGCCGGTAACAAGAACACACCCAGCATGCACTTGGTCCTTCTCCCCCATCCCTGGCTGGCCAGGATAGTGCTCAGTTGTCCGGGCGTCAGACCATGCGCCCAAAGGCTGCGGGTGGGCGTCTCGGGCGGTTTGAGTTAGATCCTGTATCGGCCAGCGCCTAGAGTCTAGTCAAGTACGGCGAGATAAGAGCGCTATAAAAATCCCCAATAATAAAATAAAATAGTGTGTGTATGTTTGCATGTTTGTTTGTTTTAAAGATCACGTTGTGAAAAGAAGAGACTTGAATTATTGAACTGAACGGGGAATCTGAAATAGACAGTTTTTAAAGACCGTAGAGCGATACAGGTGGGCCAATCACAAGTTCAAACATTCTATCAGACGATAATTTCCAAACATGTTTACTCCAATCTCTAACTGCCCTGAAATATTTAATGTTGGTTAGTTTTGGTTACTGTTGTTTTTATTCGGTTTTGTGTGTATTTCTTTAACACAGAGATAGCTTAAATATTCTTGTCAGTACTTTCGACGTTTAAACCGATAGACTTGAACAATTAACTTCGAAATTTAACATCTACACCCACCATTGGCGATATGGCAGACTGGGATAACCATCTCATGGAAGACGGGATCGATGGGGGAGGGGGAGAAGGGAGTAGGACCTAAATTAACACTGAACCACCAGAGCAATCATACTGCTAAGACAGACAGCCCTTTTTTGTTTCCTGCCTCACAGCCCCCCCCCCCCCCCTTCGCCGCCCCTCATGGGATTTGAACCCGGGTCATTGGAGTGCCAGGCGAATCATTATCACCTCTGATCTACGTCAGTGGGACATTAACCGATATCTGAAAACTACCAGTTTTAGTCAGTATTCGAGCCATTAAAAAATATTAATACTTTTTTATATACCTCTTCCTTTCTTTCCTGAAAAGAATTGCGCGGACACTATAGCAGAAGATAAAAAGAAAATTATACGCAGCAGACTCAGTAACTATCATCCGCAATTTCAGCACTCCCAAACTGTTCGTAACGCAGCCTACTTCAAAAAATATAATACAATACCTTCGAAGTATATAAGGCAGTTGTGTTACTGACAACTTTTGCCGGGAATTCTTCCTTTGGGAACACGCGAGTTATTAGTTCGTTGTCTATATAAGCAGTATATCTATATACTTGGACAGGTGTGTTGTAAGGAATCAATACTTAACCATGTGTTTCACAATATCTGAGGTTTAGCGTGCAGTAAAGTTGCCAGCGGAGCAAAGTGCACTCAGCGTTCCTAAAGGAAGGACAGGACTTATCTGTGCAGGTGACTGCAAAGGAACAATGAAGTTTAACGTCTGCTGACACATTTGGCGATAACCGTCCCACGGAAGAAGCGAGAGAGGGGAGAAGAACCTAAATCAACACTGAATCACCAGAGCAATCATGCTCGTAAGGCGGACAGGAACTGAAAATGGTTAAGTGTTAACTTACCCCCCACGGGAATTGAGGTTTATCCGTTTGCCAAGTGAACCAACGATGTAACACCGAGCCACGGTGGTTTGTGGGGATCACTGGCGCTTGTAACTGGACACGCGAGCGCTTGTGCCTGTGTCGCGCCTCCCTCCTGGTTAACTAACTAGGTTCTACAGTTTATTATCCCTTTCTATCGGAAAACTCTGGGCCGCCTCCCCTGGGGAAGGCGTAGTCGCAGCCAGTGGCGCGCCCAAACCCAACCTACCTAACATTATTTGTGATTTTTGACATTTTGCCTATGCCTGTGACGCGTCTCCCTTCTGGTTATCTAAGCGCCTATGCCTGTGACGCGCCTCCCTTAATAGAGACGCGCCTATGCCTGTTTTAAAGGAGACGCGTCAAAGGCATGGGCGTTTAGATATCCAGAATTGAGGCGCGTCCCAGGTATAGGCGCTTAGATAAACAGAAGTGAGACTCATCACAGGCATAGGCGCTTAGATAAACAAAAGGGAGATGCGTCACAGGCGCTTAGATAAACAGAAGGGAGATGCGTCACAGGCGCTTAAATAAACAGAAAGGGGCTAGGCGCGTCATAGCCATAGGCGCGTCATAGCCATAGGCGCTTAGATAAAGAGAAGGGAGGCGCGTCACAGGCGGTTAGATAAACAGAAGGGAGGCGCGCCATAGGCATATGCGCTCGCGTATCCATGTACAAGCGCCTGTGGTGGTGATGATTGTGAACCAGAGCTAGTTTCCAATGCCGACGGGTGTGGAGTTCGATTCCCGCCGGGGTTGATCTTCATTCCTTAGCTTACGTGTGCCACTTTGCATCATTGACCGTTTTCTCCTGGTACACGCACTCGCGTGTATGTGTGGTGTGTATATTGTGTGTGTGTGTGTGCGTGTTTGTTTGTGTGAGTGTGTTGTGTTGTGTATGTATGTATATACAGAGAGAGAGAGAGAGAGAGAGAGAGAGAGAGAGAGAGAGAGAGATGTGTGTGTGTCTGTGTGTGGTTTTGTTTACTTAAAGCTATTTAAATTCTTACTTTATTGGGGTGTTTTTTTGGGTGCGGACTGTGTAGAACCATATTTCCCGAGAGAGAGAGAGAGAGAGAGAGAGAGAGAGAGAGAGAGAGAGAGAGAGAGAGAGAGAGAGAGAGAGAGAGAGGAGACCAGATCAGATTAGATTAGATCAAATTAGTTTAGATAAGAGCGCCTCGCTTGCCGAGGTCCTTTAGGGATGTTGCCAGTGTGTGGGCCATCTGTTGTGGCTGAGATGAGTGTTTTGCAACAAACCATCTGACACAATTAGCGTGTCGCTTGGTGCAGTCTATGCAATTAAAACTTGTTGGTCGCATGCAAAATCCAGAAACTACTAGTCCGATCCAGCAACAGCTACAAGTAGTGTAGGTTGCGGGGAGGTGGGAGTGGGGTGGTGGGGTGGGAATAGGAGGTGAGGGAGAGGTATAGAGTAATTTATGTATGTATCATTGTTTTATACATCCCCCGTTGGGGTGCCGGGGGTTTCAGTATAAATAGTATCCCCACTTTCTGGAAATTTAGTGCTTTAAATTCCCACTGTCGCTGTCTTTCTCATGTGTTCTTTTTCATTCCTGCTCTTTTCTATCAATCTGCTATACTATCTTCTTCTTCGCTAGACCAGTCACCTACCTTTTTTCTTGAAAACTCTTCCGGGACAAGACTCCTTATTTGTGTGTGAGGTCTGTTGGATCAGCTTGGGAATATTGGACGCTTTCTGCCAGGTGGTCACTAGGGCTTCCTATGATGTTATTATTTAGCAATGTAGGCATTTTATATGTATGTGTTTTGTTCATAATTTATAATGACGTTTGTATTCTGTTTTGTTTTTGTAAACGGGGGTTCGATAGATTAGAGTATAGCCTCAGCGTCCCCTGCGTGGGATGTCTTTATTGTAAAGTGGCTGGCTGGTGGAGAGCTTTCAGTTTTACCACTAGGGTTGTTTCAGCAGATCTTTTATGCTGATCGGGGGTTGTGCGGTCCTGATTTGGCTCGGAAGAGTCCGCTGGATCTAAAGCAATAATCATGTAATGTAATTGTTTTAGACGTGTTTTTTTATGTATGCATTCGTGGAGGTAAAAGAGAGAGAGAGAGAGAGAGAGAGAGAGAGAGAGAGAGAGAGAGAGAGAGAGAGAGAGAGAGAGAGAGAGAGAGAGAGAGAGAGAGAGGAGGGAAAGAGAGAGTGAAATGTGTGTTTCTCTTCGCGTGTGTATGCGTGCGTGTGTATGTGTGTGTATGTGTGTGAGTGTGTGTGCGCGCGAGCGTGTGAATGTGAGGGTGTTTGTGTGTTGTAATAACAAATGTTTTTAGCCCCTTCGATGAGGAAACCCTCGTCGGTGAATCGATAAAAGAAAAAAAACAAGAGCACGTCTTTTTGTTTTAAATTGACTTCGTTTTTTATTCCATTGAAAGTGCAGGAGTGAGTGAGTTAGTTATATATTGCTTACAGGGTCCAGCGGACAGCAAAGAGCCAAATCAGGACCACAAAATCAAAACCACACCTTGGCTGAAAGAGGACTCACCTCTGATCCGCATAAAAGATCTGCTGAAACAACCATAGTGGTAACACTGAAGGCACTCCACCAGCCGGTCACTGTACAATAAAGGCTTGCGCCTATTCACACTTTTCTGCTATCCTATGCACCAACGGGAATCCCCTCAATGAAACATACTTCCGGTTTCTTTCTCCGCGTGTTTTAGTGAGTTATTTCCAAATATTCAAGAATAATAACATGTGTCACTGGCCACCAGTATCGTACCCTCACTTTTTTTTTGGCTGCAGTTTATTATCCCTTTCTATCGCCAGTGGCGCGCCTAAACCCTACCTACCTAACATTATTTGTGAATTTTTGCAAAATATTCGGAAAAACATAACGCCCAGATGCTGGCTCGAACCCACACCTGTCAGCTGCCATTGGTTTCTGGCTTGTGGACAAGGCAAGTTAGTCCCGCCTTAGCCCACTTGGCCACAACGCTCGCCTAACATACTCAACTACTTCGTGTTTTGTGAAGGTTGCGACGGCGAAGCTATGGAAAACTACAAGAGTCTTCAGGTCCTGTTTCACTTTCTGTCGATGATCGCCGCACCTCCGAAGTCGCCACAAATACAGGCCTCTACGATTGTTTTTTGCATCCTTTCACTGAGCATGTACTTCCTCCACCGTTTTTATACTTATCCCACTCGTTTTCTGGCTCTAACAATCGTCGTTTTCGGCAATTTGCCATATTTAAAAGTCACGCATCAAGCTTTGATAAAAGCAAAACAAGCAGACCGGAACTTGGTTTCATTCTAACCTCGTTTTAATTTATAATGGCGATACCCACGAGTTTTTATGAGAGGTGCCGGAAAGTTGTGAATTGACACTTGTGACGGTGGGTCTATTGTTACTGGGCTCTGCACAATGGAATGCTATTACCCACTCGTCTTTGTCTGCGGGGATCGGCTAGTTTAATCACCCTATGACTAATCTTAATACATTTATATGTTTAGCCAGGTCTGTGTTCGGATAGGGTTATAGAGGTAGGGAGAAAATGGTAAAAGATTCACTGACACACTAGCTCTCGCACGGCTATGAAACATAGGTAGTCCAGCCACTTGTTAACAGTAAATATCACACATTTATTTCCTCTACTCTATACATAATTCTCTAAACAATCTATTAGCTTAAATGTCGAAATTTACTTCGAATAGTTCGTTCCTTGTTGGGTCTATGCTGCTACTGTTCTTTATATTTGCTACTGTCTCATCATTGGGCTATTTGTTCTGGTTGGCCTAATGTTTGTTTTCAGGAGAGTGGACTACCGCACAGTCCTTCTAGATCAGTGTTAGTGCGTTTCTTCTTGCACTTCGCTATATTCGTTGAGTTTGGTGATGGTGTCTCCTCCTTGGTTGTTGACTTTTGGGCTATCGAAGCTCAGTGCTCGATGTTCCCCTGCAGGTCGAATGTCAGGGTTGACTCTTAGTGGTCTATTTCCTGCATCGGACCAACAAGCCTGCTCGATTTGCATCAGTTTGGTTTTACCTTGGAGGCACAGATAAAGTCTAAGTACATACCAAACTTGAACCAAAATCCTCCAGTTGTTTGGGAGAAAATAGGATTAGAAAAAATGCACCCCAAAAACAAAGACTTCACCATAATGATGTCACCCGATTTGCAAAATGTTTATTTGTCCTTGTTGTCATCTGGTAGCGTTCACTATTTCCTAACTAAATACAAAGTTTCAAAGAACTCCGTCCATTAGTTTCAGAGAAAAATGCGCAAATGTCAGCTCCGGACCCCGGACGGACAAAGCCAAAAACAGTAGTTACCGAGGTTTACAGCTCGGGAACTAACACAGAGGTGGACCTGATCGCACAGAACCTAAAATTCTTCGGATTTTAAATACCCTTTGGAAAGAAGGCGTGAGAAGAGCTATATTCGTCGTGTGTAACGGGATCCGATGACAGGTTCCGAAACAGCTTGATCCGTCTGTTTGTCGCAAGGGTGCCAGAGAGCCTGTTGGCCATAGGCAGCTCTTTGAACTGGTTAGTGGGTGCTTTACCCCGTGTTTTCTCGCAAACATCAAGATCTCTCTCGTGATCCAAGTCACCCCAACCAACATCACACGCTTCGTCCTCATCTACTTCTCTCCTCCTTTTCTGCGCTCTTCCATCCATTTTCTCCTTGATCGTGAAAGGTCACCAGTATGTGCTCTTGTTTAAGGGGTGAATACACACTCGCACCGATCAGGCGAGGGTCAACGGTGAAACAGCCTCTTTGAACGTTGACGCGTGCGAGCTAATCCGCGTTACTTTGGAGAATGGGTTCTCTATATACTTCCCTTCAACATTCTTCCAATTCCACGGTGTTGAAAGCACCGTTCAGCACCACTATTTTCACACTTGCGGTGATTGACACGTGTGCAGGTGCCCTTTTGTGTGTATGCGTGATTCGATTCGATGATCTTGACATTCTTGCAAGCGCGTGGTATTTTGTGTTTGGCACACGAGTTGCTCTGACAGCTTCTGGTAACGTGGTCTCTAGGTTGAAATGTTATGACAGTTTGACAGTCCACTGACGATATCTCTAAAACGAGAGAGAGAGAGAGAGAGAGAGAGAGAGAGAGAGAGAGAGAGAGAGAGAGAGAGAGAGAGAGAGAGAGAGAGAGTTCCGAACATTTATTTTGCAAAGCATGCAATAGCGTGCATTTAACCTTTGATTTGATTCTGCACTTTTGCTAGAAAAAGCTTTGTATAATGGTAATAATTTTCGTCGATTGATATTGTTGTTATCGTTGAGAATTTTCTGGAATTACGTGTTTATTATCTGGCAATAGCTTGTAAACTGCGGAATGTCATATGATGTATGACGGTTCCGGTGACGATTTTATTTTTATTTTGGTGTTATTGCGTCATTCTGGAATGTACGAAGTTTGGATTGTTGAAAGACTATATAAGTAATGCACTGTCTGTTTGCGAAAAGTGATTTTTATAGTGATTTTCAAAAAAGCAATCTTGTATGCAAAGTTGGTGTTTGCCTTAAATTGTTGTTGGGTTAACAAGCTGCGTGGACAAACGAATTCGAGTTCAAGATTCAAGCATGGGGGCTGAATCGACTATTGCTAAATCGTGTAAGAGAGAGAGAGAGAGAGAGAGAGAGAGAGAGAGAGAGAGAGAGAGAGAGAGAGAGAGAGAGAGAGAGAGAGAGAGAGAGAGAGAGAGAGGTTGGGGGTGCTTCTTCAGTCTCATACAGCCTAGTTGAACATGAATATTGAGTGCAAGTATCAGGTTATTTATTAGAAGAACGCCGCTTTGGTATGTGTGTGTGTGTATGTGTTTGTGTGTGTGTGTGTGAGAGAGAGAGAGAGAGTATAATTATGTGTGTTTAAGTGTGTATATGTATGTTTTTTGTTGAATGTGTGTGTTTGTAAGCATGTGAGTGTGAGAGAGAGACATATATGCCAGAGAGAGAGAGAGAGAGAGAGAGAGAGAGAGAGAGAGAGAGAGAGATACAGGCAGACAGACAGGCACGCAGGCAGAGAGAGATACAGGCAGACAGACAGGCACGCAGGCAGAGAGAGAGAGAGAGAGTAGGTGGGGGGGAGTAGGGGATGAGAGGTGTGGATATTGTTATTAATTTTGTTTAATGATGATGGTGATGATGATGATGATGCTATCTTGTATAGCGCCATTCGCCACGTCGGTGGACATGCTCATTGCGCATTGTTCCCATTGTACCAGTGCCACGTCGTATTCATCACCGGATGAACGGAGTTTCGCTGAAGGCGTGTGCATATGCGTTGAATGAAAGTGCAAGAAGGGCTTCTTTGATTTGTGTTTTAATCTCCAAGGAGTTACAATCTTTTATAGAGTGTGGTAATAATAATTTTTACTCGGAGATTTGTGTATGTGGGTGTGATATATATTTCTATTTATCTGTGGGCGTAATTGGTTTTATGTAATCTGCTCAGATGAGACGGAATAGAAAACACTGTCCATTGAGAAACGGGCACATGCACTCTGTGTGTGTATGTGTGCGTGTGTGTGTCTGTATCTGTATCTGTCTCTCTCTCTCGTCCTCTCTCATACCCACACGCATACACGCACGCACTTACACACATGAATACTGCCACGCACACGCATAAACATATAAGTCCTTACACGTTAGCGCATGCGTACATTGTTGTTGTAGTTGCTGTTGTGGTACAACCGTTTGATATCATCAAGGAGATTCAGACTGATGCTTTCAGGCCCTGTCATGCAGCTCTGTATTGGAGCAGCTTGGAACGTTTTTGTTAAAAATCGTCGAGTGTGCAACTTGATGGTTATGACCACTCTGTGTGTCAATCCACATCTTCACACGTGATCTGATGTTTCCGAGATGACGGGCTCAAATCTAGACCGCCATTATAAATAACCAGGATGTGATCATTGGCTAAATTTCTGCTTCAAGCAATCCTGGCTTGTATTTCGGTACGTGTGGATTCCAAAAGGGTTTGGTCTGTTGGCTAT
The DNA here is from genome assembly GCA_036898135.1 of Oncomelania hupensis. NCBI lineage: Eukaryota > Metazoa > Mollusca > Gastropoda > Littorinimorpha > Pomatiopsidae > Oncomelania > Oncomelania hupensis. The sequence goes on along the minus strand of CM072524.1, from coordinate 10,930,841 downwards.
TTCAATCGGTGAAGTTTAGAACTAATAGGAAACTTTAGGTTGTCCTTTTTGGTTAATAGAAGAATAATCCTGGATGTTATTATGCTACGCTCACATGACAAACACACACACATCCACTCTCTCTCACACTCTCTCACTCTCTCTCTCACACTCTATCACTCTCTATCTCACTCTCTCCCTCTCTCTCTCTCCCTCTCTCTCTCCCTCCCTCTCTCACTCATTCTCTCTCTCATTCTCTCACTCTCTCTCACACTCTCTCTCCCTCTCTTTCACACTCTCTCACTCTCTCTCTCACTCTCTCTCACACTCTCCCTCCCTCTCTTTCACACTCTCTCACTCTCTCTCACACTCTCTCTCCCGCTCTTTCCTACACCCGCCACAACCACACGTTCATCCTTCAAACCTGTAAATGTAAATCGTTAGTAGAATACTGAAAGCTAAGGAAATCGAATGTTTATATTCCGAAAATGTTGTTAGATTGACTGCATCCAATACCATTATTGAAAGGAGGGAGAAAACCGGAGTACCAAGAGAAAACCCTCGGTGTTGACCTGAAAGGTCTCGTACCTAATTCACATATTACGTTTGTCCCTAGTGGGATTCGAACCAGGGGCCTTCGGCGTAGTTTTTGTCTGGTGGTTGTTGCAAAACGTGGAGTTTAGGTATACGTTTCAAATAAGGTTGTGGGCCTTGGTGTCGTTATGCTGTGACCGCCGTGCTTTCCCTAAGAGAGCGACCTGAACTTCATCCGAGCTGGTAGTAAGTATTTGAATATTATTTTCTAAACTATAAAGTCCGAATCCGGTAACGCAGCAGCAATATTGTAAAGTCCCCAGTTGATTGTTACGAGTAACAAGCGCTTATGCTTTTTTGTTCCTGCATGCTACTTGTTCGTCTGTGGTAGGCTAATTATAGTTAATAAACTAATAGCTCTCTACTTTATCCGTGCACTAATGTGTTCCAGAAGGGAAAGTGGGGGGAGGGAGGAGTAGAGATTGAGGGGGAGGGGGGAAAGGCAGTGGAACGAGAGAGGGAAATGTCATGGGCTGTCGTGATACTATTTACACCCACAAGCCTAATTCCTGGCGTTCATAACTGACTTCCCCACTCTAGCCATGGAAAGTATTCGCTTGTCACACCAATGGGCTCAGATCCTCCACTACTCTGGACACCCCCACCCTTCACCCCCACCCCACTCACCCCCTCTCCACCATCCACTGCTACCCTTCCACTTCGTAAGCCCGAATGGGATCGGAGAGATGCTTTCAGTGGTATCCTAGAACTTGCACACTGTAGCATCAATCTGTTGAGACAATGTTGCAACTTGATACTTTCGTGCGAAGTTTCACGATGATGACGCTGGTGACGACGACGACGATGATGATGATGACGACGAGGATGATGACGACGACGACGACGAGGATGATGATGATGATGACGACGACGAGGATGATGATGATGACGACGAGGATGATCACGACGACGACGACGAGGATGATGATGATGACGACGAGGATGATGACGACGACGAGGATGATGATGATGATGACCATGAGGATGAGGATGGAACAGTGTGAACACAATTTCTGTTTTGTTCATTTTGATACTTTTTCGTTGATGTACAATCTTTATTTTTTTTTTAGTTTTATTTTGTAGTTGTTTTTCTTTTGGGCTGAAAGCCCATAGAGACAAGAGCCTGAATAAAATTGAATGGAATTCAATTGAAATGATGATGATGATGATGATGATGATGATGATGATGATGATGATGATGATGATGATGATGATGATGATGATGATGATGATGATGATGAAGGGACCATTTTGTATACAATAATAATACCTCCTATAACTACGTTCTCTAGCAGGGATAGGGAAACCCCCGTTGGGGTGCCGGGGGTTTCAGTATAAATAGTATCCCCACTTTCTGGAAATTTAGTGCTTTAAATTCCCACTGTCGCTGTCTTTCTTATTTGCTCTTTCTCATTCCTGCTCTGTTCTATCAATCTGCTATACTATCGTCTTCGTCGCTAGCCCAGTCTCCTACCTTTTTTCTTGAAAACTCTTCCGGGATAAGACTCCTTATTTGTGTATGAGGTCTGTTGGATCAGCTTGGGAATATTGGACGCTTTCTGCCAGGTGGTCACTAGGGCTTCCTATGATGTTATTATTTAGCAATGTAGGCATTTTATATGTATGTGTTTTGTTGATAATTTATAATGATGTTTGTATTTTATTTTGTTTTTTGTAAACGGGGGCTCGATAAGTTGGGGTGAAGCCTCAGCCGTTCCCTGCGTGGGATGTCTTTATTGTAAAGTGACTGGCTGGTGGAGAGCTTTCGGTTTTACCACTAGGGTTGTTTCAGCAGATCTTTTATGCGGATCGGGGGTTGTCCGGTCCTGATTTGGCTCGGAAGAGTCCGCTGGACCTAAAGCAATAATAATGTAATGTAATGTAGGGATAGGGAATATTATATAATGTCTTGGGGACTCCACCCCGCCCCAGCCTCACCTCTCATTCCCAAAAGCCCGTCTTTTAAAGCTGTGTTGTAAGAAGCAGAAGCAGTTATTTTAGGCCACTGGAAAAACAAGAGAGGTAAATAGCCCTTAGCAAGTGGGTCGAGCCGTCCGGGGTTTCGTTTTCTCCACCTAGCCTTTGCATCTATTTCGTAACACACACTGCGTGACTGAGACTGGCCGAGTCTCTCTGCCTCTCTACAGAGAGGCACTCGGCAATTCTCCGCTACGCTGAGCGTTGGCAACACAGCCCCCAACCCCCCACCGCTGCCGTGGCGTCCTGATGCATGGAAAGCTCCTAAACAGTATTATTGTCCGAGACATGAATAGTGTTGCTGTTGTTGTCTGTGTTTTATACGTACCTCTCTCACTGGTAAACTATTCATGGCTTTGTTTCAGGTCTGGGATTTGTGTATCTATCGTCTAATAGTCTCTGTCCACCGCAGAAATGGCTGTTCGGTATTGTATTCCGATGTTTACATCTGTACAACGAAAACGCCTTTCCGTATTTTCTAGCTCTTGTTTATCTCGTCACTATACGGGTCGCTTTATAAGGGAATGTCGTGGTGGGGGGAGGAGGAAAAGAAAGAGAGGGAGAGAGAGAGAGAGAGAGAGAGAGGGAGGGTGTAATCCTCTCTTTGTAATTCTCTTTTTGTAATTCTATCTTTTTGTAATTATATTTCTCTCATTCCCTCCCTCTCTCCCCTCCCTTTCCGTTTTAAAGAGAGTGAGAGAAGGTGGGGTTTGACGTGGGAGTGGTCTTGTAATTCTCTCTCTCTCTCTCTCTCTCTCTCTCTCTCTCTCTCTCTCTCTCTCTCTCTCTCTCTCTCTCTCTCTCTCTCTCCTCTTTCACACTCTCTTTCTCTCTTTGTTAATATCTCTTTTTCGCGCACGAACACACACACACACACACACACACACTCACAAAACTCTGTCTCCCTCTCTCTCTCTCACAAACACACACGCACACACACCCACACACACACACACACACTCACAAAACTGTCTCCCTCTCTCTCTTACAAACACACACACGCACACACACACACTCTCTCTCTCTCTCTTTGCTCTCTCTCCACCCCAGGCCCTTAGCCCCTCCAGCAGCAGCAGCAGCAGCAGCTGAACCAAACATACGATGGTAGGTGCTCTCTAATTTGCCACAGATGTGCCTGTGCACACAAGGATGACAAGTGGAGAGAAAAGACAAAAACCTGAGTATGGGGAATAAAACACGCCATCTTTCTGTTTTACGTGTGAACGGACCCTACCCCCCCCCCCCTCCTCCCTCCTCCCATCCTCTTTTCCCATCGCTCTCTGCCTTCTCTTGTTGTTGTTGTTGTTGTTGTTGTTGTTGTTGTTGTTGTTGTTGTTGTTGTTGTTGTTCTTCTTCTTCTTCTTCTTCTTCTTCTTCTTCTTCTTCTTCTTCTTCTTCTTCTTCTTCTTCTTCTTCTTCTTCTTCTTCTTCTTCTTCTTCTTCTTCTTTTACTTTTTCTTCTTTTATACTACTACTACTACTACTACTACTACTACTACTACTACTACTACTACTACTACTACTACTACTACTACTACTACTACTACTACTACTACTACTACTAATAATAATAATAATATAGCTCGTTTTCCTAATGACGTCAGTTCAAGGCGCAGTTCTCACGCATTTGTACTTAACGTTAACATCGAAAAGAAGTGAAACAAAAACAAGACACTAATAAACTATGCGAAGCCATAATAAACCCATGGGAAAAGAATATTTACAAATTAAATGTAAAAAACGAGGGAGGGAAGGAGAGAAGGAAGGAGTAGATCAGCTAAGGATTGAGAGGGCGGAGGGAGCGTTGTTGGACGGCGGTGGTCTGAATCAGCAAGGAAGGAATGATTCTGGTGATGGAAGACGAGATCAAACATTTGTCAGGAAGAGAAGTTTTGAAGTCGGACTTGAAAGTGTTTTCTTCTTCTTCTTCCTCCTTGTCTTTCTGGGTTGGTTGGTTAAAGTCTTTTTCACCAAGAAGCTAAAAACTATGCACACGCATTCACGCATGTAAACAGGCACAAATGCACACACACATAGGCACACGCACTATCTCTATCTCTCTCATATACACATACACATAATTTATAACCGCATTAAAACATAAGTAACAATGTGAATTAAATTAAACGACTGACTGGAGAAGTAATTAAAGCTTTTGCCATTTCCATACTTAAATCATTGTTAATGTTTTTAACTGATGTTTGAGTATTTACTTCAGTGGCCAACAGGGGGTGAATATGAATGGATCTTCTTCTTCTTCTTCTTCTTCTTCTTCTTCTTCTTCTTCTTCTTCTTTTTCTTCTTCTTTCCTCCCACTCATCATCCTTCTTCTTCCTGCTCCTCCCCCATCAGCTCATTGTTCTCTTAATCTGTTTCATGTTCTATGTTCTAGTTCTCCCTCTTCCTCTTCTCTCCCTCTCTCTTCTCTTCCTCTTCCTCCTTCTCATACTCCTCTCCATCCTTTCCCCTCTTCTTCTTCTTCTTCTTCTTCTTCTTCTTCTTCTTCTTCTTCTTCTTCTTCTTCTTCTTCTTCTTCTTCTTCTTCTTCTCTTCCTCCTCATTCCTCTTCCTCCTTATTCCTCTTCCTCCTTATCATTATCATTAATTTAAACCTCATTTGCTGTATATGTCCCTGTCCTCATTAGGTAAGCCAGCGAACAGACAGGCCGCGACCACGAGCGTTCGTAGTCACACTGCGGAGCTGAGACTTGTCGTGGCATTACGTTTGCCCCTGCACTCGTGTTTAAGAGGTCCAAGTACCGGTAAGCTTCTGCAAGTCTCGGCCACGCGGTTTGTAGTACAGCATAGCCTAAAGTGGATCTCACCTATATGTTAGAAGCAAATTTACCCGTAGTTACGTTTGTGGTACCTGTCAGTGAAAATATTTTTTTACGGTCATGACAACCGTAATAAAACGGGAGAAAAAAACAAAATCAAACGGTCTTTCCCGATTGTGACGTAGAGAAGGAAATCACGATGGGCGGAAGGCGTGCTCTCTCTGGGTGTAGAATTGTATCCAGTCACAAGATAGGATATCATTAGCTTGCATTGACAGCTATTCCAAAAAGGCAATCCAAAAGGATAATTTTTTTTAATCAAGACCAGGGGTGAGGTTCAAGGTTTGTGACGTAGGAGTGAAAATTCCGTTTTTTTTTTTTTACGTGGCGTTTTTAATTGCGCTCGGCAATCTCCGGAAACGTGAACGTTGCTTGGGGTATACATACCTTGGCCACAGTGCGGTTCTAAAGAAAAGATAGATATTCAGTGCTTATGGGGTCCATCGGACTGCCAAGAGCCGAATCAGGACCACACAAAATTAAATAAAATCAGACTAAACTGTTAACATTTAAAGATGATAAAAGATGTAAATAAAATCAGTCTAACTAATTAAATTCAACCAAGAATATTCAACAAGAGGATATGACTTAAATGCGATAAAACAAACCAACATCATGCAAAAACTGGAACAGGTGTTGACCAGTGCAAACTTTAAAAATCTCATTAAAAGGCATTGAACCAAAACATCTTTCTCTTTCATCAACCAGATCAGCACATTCAGACATAAAATGGCGAACGGAAAAGGATTTGTCACATGCAAAGCACCATGGTGGTTCTTCTCATTTTAAAAGGAAACTATGGGTGATATAAGTATGTCCAATATGAAGGCGAGCCAAAACTGTTTCTTCTTTACGAGTGGATGCAAAGTTAGGCAAAGAAGCTGACAAATCTGGAAGAATTTGAAATAGTTTGTTATTGATTTGAGTAGACCATTCAGTCTGCCACAGCCGTTTACAATAAGATCCAGTCATACAACGCAGGTCAGAGTATGGAACAAACTGGAAAATCTCTGAAGGGAAATCTAGATGCAGAGCTTAAGGGTGCGCCTTTGGACTTTATAGTTTGGTGTATACCCTTGAATCCACAACAGAATGTTTCATATGTGACGTGGGACTTCTATCTATATACACTAACTAGTATTTGGGAAAGGTACTCAACGAACCTCAACAGCTACGAGCCTCAGCATCTACTGAACCTTTTTTCTCATCAGCGCCTGCTCGCACGACATTGTTAAGTTCAATTTTTCTAATGGATCCTGTGGCAATTTTGTTATTGCTAATGGAGGAGACTCTTTTAAAAATTGTATTTCGGCGTCTAACATGACGAAGAGAGAGTTGCTACTGTACATTAAAGCTCAAGTCCTACGAGTAACAAACGCGCAAACTTTAAACACGAAACATTTGGTGAACCCCACACGACTATTTTCATCACGCTGTTAGTACTACTGTGTCCTGCTCGTGTGAGCATGTCTGAAACATCTGTTGTGCAAATGTTTTTAAAATGTTTCGTGATTTAAACCCTGATTGAAGAAAAATTTGGGGGAGGGGGGGGATGGCACTGACATTGCTGTAGCCAATCAAATTTAAACCTTCAGGGGTGGTGGAAATGAAAGATGGTAAAGGGGGGGGGGAGGGGGATGTTCGTGTTGGAGCTTATCAAATACTCGTACACGTCCAGCCCATGTGCAAACCAAGAGCGTCAAAAATAGGGGCGATAATATCGGGGTCGATGCGAATCTGACAAGGCAAAAATTACACGTGCCATGATTCAGTTTGGGCAGTCAAGTCCTCAGTAAATATTACGATCGCTTCCCCTATTGGCTGTTGCGTCAGAAAGCCTAGGGAAAAGAAAAAAAAAAACGGCCACATTTTACAAACGAGAAGCAATCAAGGGACGTAATTCCTTTCTGAACTGTGTTGTTTCGTGAAACTTTGTGTATATTTACGTGTGGCTATGCCACTGTTGCAACACAACGGATTCAGAGGTTGTTTTTGTTGCAGGACAGTCGCTCGTCAGACTTCCCTTTGTTCGTTGTCACCCATTTTGCACAAAACATAGCGGATAGAGCTGTTCCAGTAAGTGTTGTCACTGGGCTGAATAATTTACAGCAGGCCAAGGGTAGTTTTAACTCTCATAGCGTACTTTCTCATGCCAAGAGCTAGTAGGTCGTCACGCTCTCTCTTTTTTTCTCTCTCTCACACACACACACGCACACACACAAACACACAGGCAAGCAGACAGCTATAGTATTAAGTGGTAGCGGCTTTAATTAATTAGCTCAGTCGGTAATTAGCTTTGCCTGGCTGAGCAAACGAATAGGGTTCCATTCTCAATGGCGATGGCAGATTTATTCTCCCAAGAGCCCAAATTTCCTCCCTCTCATCTTCCAACCCGTATCGTTAAAGAAACTGTTCTCTCAGACGAAAGCTAAGATTCCAATACACACGCTAGCACTGGAGCCAGCTCTTTGAAAAAGTGCTTCATAAATACACATAGTAATAATAATTATTTAAAAAAAATAAAAAATATATACAGGCTGTTCCAAAAGTCTTGGGCACATTTGAAGTCCCCATATCTCAATTACTATGAATGGTAGTAAGATAAAAGTTGTGCCATTTTAAAGCTAATTACATTAATTTTTTGTAAAGCTGTAGATTTTTTAATTTCTTTTCAGACACATTAATGGCGTTCACTCAACCAGAAAATGCTGGGACGCGTTTGGCAAGAATTTGACTATCGCCTTGATGTGTGTCGTGTGACCAATGGTGCTCACATTGAACATCTTTGAACATTCCACGTAAAAATTGAGATTACAAACTTTCTGAAATTACCAGATGCGTTTTCATATCCTTAATAGTTTCGGAAATATTCAATGTCCAAATGTGCCCAAGACTTTTGGAACACCCTGTATAATAATAATAATAATAATAATAATAATAATAATAATAATAATAATAATAATAATAATAATAATAATAAATTATTATTATTATTATTATTATTATTATTATTATTATTATTATTATTATTATTATTATTATTATTATCAATGTATTTATTTATTTATTTACTTATTTATCTAATATGCAGGAGAAGGCTTTCTGAAATGGGTTAGTGTATAAGGTCACTGCAATGTTGGCCTTGACCGTATGTTAAAGATTCCAGTAATTCTGTCACTTGTAGAGGCTAGAGACTAAAATATGAAACACGGATACATTGATGTTGACGGCGTTAAACGGCTGATTTCACTTGAGCAATCTCGTTGTAATTTGAAGGATGAATGCACGACCGCCAACACGCCACTGATTGCCATCACTACCAAGTATAATACTCGTAGAACTAGGAGATAGATGGAGATTAACCCAAAAAAAAACAACCAAAAAAAGGACATAGAAAAAGCGAGTGGGTGGGATGAAGGGAAGAGAGAGAGAGAGAGAGAGAGAGAGAGAGAGAGAGAGAGAGAGAGAGAGAGAGAGAGAGAGAGAGAGAGAGAGAGAGAGAGAGAGAGAGAGAGAGCAGACAATGAATAGGGGGAATCATTCTGTCATCCACAGTTTGCGCGTACATAAATTATGAAGGAGAATGGAGGATATAGCCTGGAGTGTGAAATGTCAATGTCTTTAATCCTCTTGCCTGTTATCGTCGCTATCTCATTAACAGACGATCTGATGAAGATCTGCGAGTGAATCAGAAAAAAAGATGGACAGAGAGATAGACAGAGAAAGTGAGTGGGAGATAGACGCAGAAAGACTGGGAGATACAGAGAGTTTGAGAGGGAGGGAGAGAAACAGACAGACTCTCTCTTTATCTTTCTCTCCTTCCTTACCCTTCCCATTAACACCCCCTCCCCCACCCCCCAACTGGCACCACGGACGGTTCCATTGGTTAGAGAGATGTTTAGAGTGTTGTTGAAACGTCAGTGTACTGTGAAATTACACCGATTGTCAGTATCGTCTGTCCAACGGTTTCCGACTGCGTGATTTGTCTTCGGTGGAACAATGATCTGATGAAATTCTGCTGAGTTTTCTGTTCATCCTCTACTGTTTTTTGTGATCTGCGAGCCAGCGTCGGCTCAGGCTGCCGAGCGTTCGTGATGGCAACACGCACAAAAAAAAGTATGATCTTTTTACAAATTCTGCTCCCTAATCTTTGGAATTCACTGCCTCTTCCACTTGAAGCGTAGACATAGTTTATCTTCGTTCAAAAGGGCCGGGAAAACTCGTCTTTTCAACAGTACATTATGACCACAGTTTACACCAAAACGGTAAATATGCATATATGCTTTTTATTGTTGTTTTTTTTTTTTAATGTGATGAAAATTGAGTGGGGTACAAAGTTTTCATTAGACGCAGGTACAAGTGGTAGAATTTCAACACATCCTCGAACCTTTCTCATCGATTTTAGCTTTAAATTCGGTGCTTGTTTGTGATAGGCTTGTACGGGAAGTCAGGTTCTTCAATGTCAGGAAAATAAAGCTATTATTTTTCTGGATGGAAGTAGACGTTATGGCTAATATACGATCTGGAATGTTAAAATGTGATGCAGCCTACACCCATGTTTCATGGAAGAGTTATTTAGGATGTTTAATGAAACGTTAAAATGTTGTTGTTGTTGTTGTTTTTTATTTGATCTCTTTGGCACATAACAGTCCTGGGTTACCCCTTGGGGTCATGAGCAATCTTGCCACTGTAGATTGTTCTAACCTATAAAGGGAAAAGGGAAAGCCTCAGTTGAAAACCTGTCTTTCCTTTATAGGCAAGACCTATTTACTGCGGCAACAGTACCCCCCGTTGGAGTGCCGGGGGTTTCAGTATAAATAGTGTCCCCACTTTCTGGAAATTTAGTGCTTTAAATTCCCACTGTCGCTGTCTTCCTCATTTGCTCTTCTTCGCTAGATCAATGACCTACCTTTTTTCTTGAAAACTCTTCCTGGACAAGACTCCTTGTTTGTGTATGGGGTCTGTTGGATCAGCTTGGGAGTGTTGGACGCTTTCTGCCGGGTGGTCACTGGGGCTTCCTATGTTGTTCTTATTTCGCAATGTAGGCATTTTATATGTATGTGTTTTGTTGATAATTTATAATGATGTTTGTATTCTATTTTGTTTTTGTAACCGGGGGTTCGAGTAGTTGGGGTCAAGCCTCAGCCGTCCCCTGCGTGGGATGTCTTTATTGTAAAGTGACTGGCCGGTGGAGGGCATTCAATTTTCCCACTAGGGTTGTTTCAGCAGATCTTTTATGCGGATCGGGGGTTGTCCGGTCCTGATTTGGCTCGGAAGAGTCCGCTGGACCTAAAGCAACAATCAATCAATCAATCAATCAGTCCTGGGTTATTTTGGAATATTGGAATACGTATAATGTCTGTTATAAAGTCGTACTCAATGGAACATTATTGGGTTTTAAGGAACAGGTAACGTGTCGTTTGATCTTGTCAATACTAAACTTCGAAATGTTACACACTAATAATGGAATACTCAAGCGTGGTTGAGGTTTCTGCATTATGGCGGCGTGGACGCGTGATCGTGCATTACAATGTTACGTAATGGACCATTTATTGTGTTATTTAGAAGTCTGGAATGTTCTCTCACTCTTGCCTCTTGTCTTTCTATGTTTGTCGGAAGCGGTTTCTTTAAAGATAATCTGAAGTTGTTTTTTTTTTTTCTTTTCCAAAACACTTCGACACTACATTGTCTGATCATAGATGGGTTTATACCTCCACATGATTGAAAGGAAAGTTCTCAAATAAGTCTGTACGCATCTTTACAAAATAAAAACAAGACATTCCGTCCTTTAATGACGTCACTTTCGACGAGTTTCCTTAACTCTACAAGTCATTACGCGTCAAACGAACAAACTGGCGCATCGAAACAGCCCCAGGAAAGGCTCTGATACTGCAAACTGCATAATATAACTGCAGGTTTTCCGCGCCTGTATATGTAAGGGCGGTAAGCCACCCAGGCCGATTGTCTAGAGCAAGACGACCTTTTTTAAAAATTTATTTTACTAGTCGGACACGAAGTTTAGATACAATTTTCGAAAATTACATTACATTACATGCTTATTGCTTTAGGTCCAGCGGACTCTTCCGAGCCAAATCAGGACCGGACAACCCCTGATCCGCATAAAAGATCTGCTGAAACAACCCTAGTGGTAAAACTGAAAGCTCTCCACCAGCCAGTCACTTTACAATAAAGACATCCCACGCAGGGGACGGCTGAGGCTTCACCCCAACTTATCGAACCCCCGTTTACAAAAACAAAATAGAATACAAACATCATTATAAATTATCAACAAAACACATATAAAATGCCTATATTGCTAAATAATAACATCATAGGAAGCCCTAGTGACCACCTGGCGGAAAGCATCCAATATTCCCAAGCTGATCCAACAGACCTCATACACAAATAAGGAGTCTTGTCCCGGAAGAGTTTTCAAGAAAAAAGGTAGGGGACTGGTCTAGCGAAGAAGAAGATAGTATAGCAGATTGATAGAACAGAGCAGGAATGAGAAAGAGCAAATGAGAAAGACAGCGACAGTGGGAATTTAAAGCACTAAATTTCCAGAAAGTGGGGATACTATTTATACTGAAACCCCCGGCACTCCAACGGGGGATTTTTTTCGAAAATATTAGACTGGAAACAATGTATGGCTACTTAAAAGCGACCCACTTTGACCACGCCCCCTCGACATTCATAGTGAGTTTTGCCCCACTGAAAAACAATTCCCGAGAAAAAAACTTTTTTTTTTTTTTAAATTCTGGTTTTGGGGTTTTTGTGCCTATCAACAGCAAGTGCTAGCCAACATTCTGGAGCTAAAAATAGAATCTACCCAAGGCAGAACCCCTAAAAAACAACAATTCTCTTAAGCTTTTAGTTTCGGGTTGATTAATAGGCTGTACCCTACCCCATATACCAAAGAGGCACGCTTCAAGCTGCGTGTTTCACTCAGAAGTATAGTCAAAGGTCACACGGCTGTACCGTTAAAACAGGGGAAATAACTCCCGGTCAGACCCGAAATGTAAAATTCAAACTTTGACGGTTACTCTATAATTGTTTAATGTAATAACAATGGGAATTTCAGGGTAAATCCGTTTTGGCCAAAAGTAAACAAAGCCTTGGGATTGGGGCATTTAATGCTTAGTTGAATTACTTATTTTAGAAATTGTCTTTTGCGTCATTTTGATATCGACCTCAGACACACTTTAATGTCAGGGAATGCATCTCGCTAGATGTATGCAGGATGTACGTGGCTTGGACTGCTGTCCCAGGAGATATATTGTTTGTAGGTAGTGGAACAGTAGACTGCAATGTTACTTGCTAGCTAATATAACGATTCTGTTTCTGTGTGTGTGCGTGTGTATGTGTGCGTGGGAGTGTGTGTGTGTGTGTGTGTTTGCGTGGGTGTGTGAGGGTGTGTGTGTGTGTGTGTGTGTGTAGAAAGCTATAGTCACCGATTACTCTATCGTGTGCAAATTCAGGACTTCACTAGTGACAAGTCTAGCAAGCAACAAACCTGAAATTTGCAGTGTGGATCATCGTGCCAATCGCCTCGCTTTTGTTGTGGACGTGGCCACGCTGTATGTTTCTTGTATAAATAATTGCTATAACCAGACATTTCCGAAGTACGTTCCTTTGTGTAATGTTCTAAACGAGGCAGGATTCAGAACAAAAATCCTACGCTCGGTGACTGGCTCCTTAAGGCTAGTGCACATGAAGTTGTCTGCCTGGACTGCAGCTCATCATTAGACTATCACGGCGGCAGGGTAAAAGCCTCGCCCCATTCTCCCCATTGTCATGATCGGCTCTGGAAAAATGTGGCAGATGAGAAGATTCGGGGTGGCGTCAGCTTAATTGACGAACTGTGCTGAGTTTATTACAACTCTGTTAAAGTTAACGGTTTTGGTACCCCTTGGGGTCATGAGCAATCTTGCCACTGTAGATTGTTCTAACCTATAAAGGGAAAATTGAAAGCCCCAGTTGAAAACCTGTCTTGACTTTGTAGGCATGACAGATTCACTGCGGCAACAGTACCCCCGTTGGAGTGCCGGGGGTTTTAGTATAAATAGTATCCCCACTTTCTGGAAATTTAGTGCTTTAAATTCCCACTGTCGCTGTCTTCCTCATTTGCTCTTTCCCATTCCTGCTCTGTCCTATCACTCTGCTATACTATCTTCTTCTTCGCTAGATCAATGACCTACCTTTTTTCTTGAAAACTCTTCCTGGACAAGACTCCTTGTTTGTGTATGAGGTCTGTTGGATCAGCTTGGGAGTGTTGGACGCTTTCTGCCGGGTGGTCACTAGGGCTTCCTATGATGTTATTATTAAGCAATATAGGCATTTTATATGTATATGTTTTGTTGATAATTTATAATGATGTTTGTATTCTATTTTGTTTTTGTAACCGGGGGTTCGAGTAGTTGGGGTAAAGCCTCAGCCGTCCCCTGCGTGGGATGTCTTTATTGTAAAGTGACTGGCCGGTGGAGGGCATTCAATTTTCCCACTAGGGTTGTTTCAGCAGATCTTTTATGCGGATCGGGGGTTGTCCGGTCCTGATTTGGCTCGGAAGAGTCCGCTGGACCTAAAGCAACAATCAATCAATCAATCAATCAACGGTTTTGGTTGAAATAAAGTTATCGAAATGTGTGTGTGTGTGTGTGGGTGTGTGTGTGTGGGGGGGGGGGTGTGCGGGTGTGTGTGTGTGCGTCTTGTCTTGTCTTGTCTGTCTGCTCGCCTGGCTGTTTGTTGTTGAGGAAAGACAACGGAAACAAATCTTAAAAGGGGGAGTCGAGGGGATTGGTTCCTAAAATAAAATACGATGCCGCATTGATCCGTCCTGTGTATTGCTGGGTAATTCCAGGTTTGGACCAAGAAGGGGAGGCAATGAGAGCGTCACTTGAGCGGGTTTATCTCCCTTGCTTCAGGGTTTCGTCCTTTAAAAGGATCGGGTCTTGCGCTTTCTGAATTGCTTCCCTTGAGAACTGTTGTTCTCCTTGACGGGGCGTGGACTCCAGTGTAAGAGGCAGAATTAATGGACGCGGGCTCATTTAAAGAAGGCAAAAAATCCCAGTTTTGGGTTTTGTTTTGTTTTTGGTTTTTGTTCCGTTTTGCTCCTCCCCTTTTCATGTCGAAAGTGCTTGACCGCTAACGGAACCGGGGGCATTCACCCAGCACAATGGATCCGCAATAGCAAAAAGAAAGTGGATCCTCCATCGCACAGCGGTAGGTAACACACAGCCATTTGTATTATAAATAGGAAGGGTTGGGGTCAGACTGCGTCTGTTGGCGAAACGAATCGGCCCCTCAAACGGTTTAATCTCAAACTGCGTAAGAACGAAAACGCAGTCTTCCCTTAAAATCGAAACGATACAGGCCTATGCTTGGCGAAAGTTCCGCATATAACAAACTTGGCCTACATCAACGTTTTCCCAGTTACTGGACTGTATTTTTCGATGTAGATAAAGATATTATAGGTTCGTTGGTACGCGGTTTGGGAATACAACCGTTTGGGTGGCAGATACGTTTCGCCAAAGATGCATTCTGATCTCACCCTTCTATCTATGATACATGGGCTGTACGCTACTACTGCTTTATATCTATGATACATGGGCTGTACGCTACTACTGCTATATATCTATGATACATGGGCTGTACGCTGTTACTGCTATATATCTATGATACATGGGCTGTACGCTACTACTGCTATATATCTATGATACATGGGCTGTACGCTACTACTGCTATATATCTATGATGCATGGGCTGTACGCTACTACTGCTATATATCTATGGTACATGGGCTGTACGCTACTACTGCTATATATCTGTGATACATGGGCTGTGCGCTACTACTGCTATATATTTATGATACATGGGCTGTGCGCTACTACTGCTATATATCTGTGATACATGGGCTGTACACTATTACTGCTATATATCTATGATACATGGGCTGTGCGCTACTACTGCTATATATCTATGATACATGGGCTGTACGCTACTACTGCTTTATATCTATGATACATGGGCTGTACGCTACTACTGCTATATATCTATGATACATGGGCTGTACGCTACTACTGCTATATATCTATGATACATGGGCTGTACGCTGCTACTGCTTTATATCTATGATACATGGGCTGTACGCTACTACTGCTTTATATCTATGATACATGGGCTGTACGCTACTACTGCTATATATCTATGATACATGGGCTGTACGCTACTACTGCTTTATATCTATGATACATGGGCTGTACGCTACTACTGCTATATATCTGTGATACATGGGCTGTGCGCTACTACTGCTATATATCTATGATACATGGGCTGTACGCTACTACTGCTATATATCTATGATACATGGGCTGTATGCTACTACTGCTATATATCTGTGATACATGGGCTGTGCGCTACTACTGCTATATATTTATGATACATGGGCTGTGCGCTACTACTGCTATATATATGTGATACATGGGCTGTACGCAATTGCTTCTATATATCTATGATACATGGGCTGTGCGCTACTACTGCTATATATCTGTGATACATGGGCTGTACGCTATTACTGCTATATATTTATGATACATGGACTGTACGCTATTACTGCTATATATCTATGATACATGGGCTATACGCTTTTACTGCTATATATCTATGATAAATGGGCTGTACGCTACTACTGCTACCGCTATGCTATCGGGGATGCACTTTCCTTGTGCTATCATGGATCCATTCCATTAAATGGATGCCCCTGTGCATAGGTTAATGAAAGCCACATCAAAATGAAAACAGTCTGCTATAGGAACCTTTAATTCAATAAAGGTTGTATATAAAACCGAAGTAGTAGTAGTCAATAGTGGTAGTAGTAGTGGTAGTAGTAGTAGTGGTAGTAGTAGTAGTAGTAGTAGTAGTGGTAGTAGTAGTAGTAGTAGTAGTAGTAGTAGTAGTAGTAGTAGTAGTAGTAGTAGTAGTGGTTATGATTATGGGTGTGTGATTGTGTGTGTGTGATTTCCCGTGTTTTATTCTTATAGTCGGACAACCAGTGTTGGGTGCCTGTATAAGCATTACATAAGTTGGGCGCCTGTTTTAGTATTGCAGGAACTGAGTGCCTTCATAACCCTCAGTTAGGGTTGGTTATTGATACACGACCCTAGCACACGGAAATCCTGTGCGCTATCTACCACCTCTCTTTGCTACGGAAGATCCGCTATGCAGACAGGCACCCGACTCCTGTAATGCTGCCCCTGGGGTCAGACCGATGCAATCACGAAGTGGATCAAACAAGGGATTTTCTAAGAAAGAGTCGATGGCAGACGTCTTTGCCCACTCTTCTGCCCAATCCTTCAAAACTCTTCTTCCTTCTTTCAACACGCAGGCACGAAATGCATTTGAATGGAGCGAGTGCACGCCATCGATAATCTGTCCACGCGATGTTTCATAGTATGAAGTCGTCTGATAATGCACTTGACCTTTTTTTTTTGTTCGTTTTGTTAAATTGTTTTATTTTGTTTTAAAATAAAGTTTTGGTCTTCCGCACGTATGTAGCAAATGGATTGCACGTTTCAACGATCTGGCGATGAAAGCCTCGTCAAGGGGTTGATTAAACGATGAACCACGGTGGAAGAAACTTGTGCTCGATTGTCTGGGCTTTAGACGAGGATTGGATGCGCTTAAGGTAGCGAGCGGGTAGCTGTGACGGTTTGAAGGGAACCTTCTAGGTTGAATTTCTGTAACACTCTGCATGCCACGATAGGATCTCATTCAAAACCCCAGGCTGGCTTGGCTTACCGGACGGCACCTTACAGCAAAAACCAACAACATTGAAACTAAAACTGAGAGCATTATTTTGATCCAAGTTACGTGGCTGTGGGAATTGACGAACGGGGCTGGCGTGAAGAAAGAGGCGCCCTGTTCTTTCTTGTTCAATAGTGAAGCCTTAAGACTCTTGTTACAGAGCAATCGCAGAGCGATGCATCATGCTGATGGCACCAAAGCTCGCCTGTCTTCTTCCCCGTCTCCAGGGAAACCCGCTTGTGGGTTGCCAAGGCAACGCGCATGGAGAGTAGCGGCTAGCTGTCGGAGATTTGTCTTCAAGGTCATTTATTCTCGTGTATCCGTGTCAAAAGGATCGAGTACGCATACACATCGTTTTTTTGTTATTTCTGTAAAGTGTGTTTTGGCGGCGAAGCGATGGTTATTGTCGGTTTACGTGATTTAGTTATACACAACAATATCTTCTTCGTCAGCAAGTAATTCTTTGCGGATACATATTCTGTCTCTCTGTTTCTGAGAGTCCGTCTGTCCGTCTGTCTGTCTGTCTGTCTCTCCCTCTCTCCCTTCCCTCCCCTTCCCGCCCTCCTCACATTCCCCCGCCCCCCTTCTACTTCACCTCAGATTGCTCTTTTTCTCCTCTTCCTCCTCCTCCTTCTTCTTTCTTTCTTTTCTTTATTTCTTTTCCATTATTCATTCCTCCTCCTCTGCCCCACCCTCACCCTCCCGCTCCTGTTTTCCGTCTTCTTCCTCTCCTCATCTATTTTCTCCTCATCCTACCGCCGTGGGGGTGCCGGGGGTTCTGTAGAAATAGTTTCCCCACTTTGTGGAAATTTAGTGCTTTAAATTACCACTGTTTATGTTATTCTCGTTTGTTCTTTCTCGTTCCTAATCGGTTCTATCAATCTTTTTTTTTTCTTCGCTAGACCAATCGCCTATCTTTTTTCTTGAAAACTCTCCCAAAACTCTTCATTTGTGTTGAGTCAGTTTGAGAATATTGGGCGCTTTCTGCCAAATGGTCACTAGGGCTTTTGTATGGTATTATTATTTAGCAATGTAGGCATTTTTTATGTATATGTTTGTTAATAATTTGTTAAAATATGAACATCGTTATAAACAATATTAACAAAATATTAACAAACACATACCTAGAAAATGCCTACATTGCTAAATAATAATTTTGTTTTTGTAAACGGGGATTCGATAAATCAGAGTACGGCCTCAGCGTCCCCCGCATGGGATGCCTTTATTGGTGGAGGGCCTTTAGGGGTACCGTTAGAGTTGTTTCAGCAGATACGGATCAGAGGTAATTTCTCTTCCAACCGAGTTGTGGTCCTGACTCGGTTCTTTGCAGTCCGCTGGACCCTGTAAGCAATGACTATCTAACTAACTAACTAACTATCTTCCCAACCTTTCCTTATTCTCCTCTAGTTCTAGCTCTTTCTCCACCCTCACCGCCTCCCCCCTCCCTTTTCGTCCTTGGTCTTTCTCCTGAACGTCATATTCTTTTCCTCAGCCTCTCCTATTCCACAACCCACCTTTCTCTTCCTCCTCGTTCTCCTCCTTCTCCTCCTCCTTCTCATCTCTCTTTCCTAAGTTCCTATCCTTCAATCTATAAAGGTAAAGGTGTCCACGTGAACTTTCGTTCGTTGGGTATGGAAGCGTGTGTGACCTCCCTTTGCTGTAGGCCAGTTTAACGAGGGCGGGGCCTTTATCTTTCCTCCCTCGCTGTTTTCTAAACAGATCCAGGCAATCTATGGCGGCATACTAGCGCCAAAACCTGATAATTACAATTATCATATGATAATTACAAATATCATGGGATAATTACAATTATCTAGAGATAATTACAATTATCATTGAAAAATTACAAATATGTTCGTGTGATCATGTTTAATTTTCAGTTTTGGCTCTGTCAATCCTCCTGGAAATGCGCCAAAACTGAAAATGGTAATTATCACATAATAATTAAAATATTCACTTGATAATTATAATTTTCACGTGATCATGTTTAATTCTGGTAAGGCGGCTTACTAGCGTCAAAACCTGCAAAACTTACATGTATCAGTGATAATTGTAATTAACACGTGTTCTGTGTAATTCACTGAGATACTGGTAATTCACAGTGTTAATGACTAATTTTCAGTTTTGGCCACGCTGTACTAGGGCCAAAACCCCAGGCATGCTGGGAACAGTGCCGCTGCCGCGCATGCGCATCGCGCATTGGGCCGCGCATGCGCATCGCGCCAAGGGCCGCGCATGCGCATCGCGCCACGGGCCGCGCATGCGCATCGCGCATCTGGCATCGGGCCGCGCATGTTCATCTTGATATTTATAATTTTCAGTGATAATTGTACTTATCGCTTGATAATTATCTCTTGATATTAGTAATTATCAGGTTTTGGCTCTAGAAAAGCATGGCAAATACTAATAATTATTAATTAACATTGCGGATTACCGGTATCTCTGTAAATTACACAGAACACGTGATAATTTCAATTATCTCTTGATAATGGTAACTCTCGGTTTGGGCGCTAGTAGGCCGTCATACAACCCCAATCAGCTGGGTGGTGGGTTGGGCTGTGTCGTACGCTTGTTCTCAATCTTTTTTTTTTCGTGTGTGTTGTTTGATGGTTGCCTTTCAGCCATGGTCACCCATCCAAGTGGTAAATCTTCCCGTGAAACATTTGCTAGCGTGCGACCAGGAAAAGACCACTACACTACGTCAGCACCTGATCAATCTGTAAAGAAGAGCAAACAACACCGCGCACTGTTAATTGAAGACATAATCTTGCCGTGGGCTCTCTCTCTCTCTCTCTCTCTCTCTTTCTCTCTCTGTCTCTCTCTCTCTCTCTCTCTCTGTCTCTCTCTCTCTCTCTCTCTCTGTTCAATAAATAATGTGAGCCAGAAGCCTTGTTTGGTGAAGTAAGGTTACTAGCAAGGTCTAGTTACCTATTGGCTGAACTAGCATTACGTATGGCTCAACGTAATGCTCAACGGTGATCAACCTCTTCATCGCTGACTGGTGTGAAAGCTGTCGTCCCGCACATCAGTCTGTGTGTGTGTGCGCTTGTGTGTGTGTGTGTGTGTGTTCACTGTCTTTGTCTTTCCTGTGTGTGTGTGTGTATGTGTGTGTGTGTCTGTCTCTTTTTCGCTCTTTGTCTCTTGCTTTCTCTCTCTTTCTCTGTGTCTCTTTTTCTCTGTCTCTCCTTCTCCCTCCCTTTCTTTCTCCCTTTCTTTCTCTCTTTTTTCTTCGCTTTCTCTCTCTCTCTCTCTCTCTCTCTCTCTCTCTCTCTCTCTCTCTCTCTCTCTCTCTCTCTCTCTCTCTCTCGCTCTCGAGCTGTCTGAATAAAAAGAACAAAAAAACTGCTTTTCTTTTTTTTTAAAGGTGTGGATAGTGAGTGGGGATAGTGAAGGTGGTGGGGTGGCGTTGGGGGTGGGATGAAGCTGTGCCGAGGGAGAAGGAAGGTGTTCAAAGATGGATACCAGAGTCGGAGAAAAAAACACGTTTGGAACACAAAACGCCTTGAGAGGCTTCGCGAAATTCCTTTCAATTAATTATCTGTACATGTTGATCCTTCTTTTTGTATTCCCAGACTTCAACTCACTGGAAACACTTTGATATATAGCCAGCCTGTGTGTCGGTCGGTCTGTTGCATGCCCTATCTCCAGAACCGCGGAACAGATTTTGACCAAACTTCATAGGAACATTGCTTGCGTGGGTGGCCAGCTTCCTGTGTCATGGTATTTGCTCCATTTCCGAGGTCAAAGTCGCGAGAGCCAATCCTTTGAGGAACACTATTATCTATCCTATTCTATCCCGTAACTCGTAGGTCGTTGGGGCACCACAGATGAGTGTTTAACCAGCTTACACCATCTTAAGGAACACATTTGCGCTATATCTCAAAACCGCTAGAACCGATTTTTTTTAAAATGGTACTACGACGCATGGCCCATAATTCCGTAGCAGTTCGTTATTTGGTCAATTTTCGGTCGGTTGGACCGTCGGTCAGTATTTAACTTTTGTATTTTTGTTACGGGCTTGCATTGACTCAAACTTGATTGCTCTTGGAAGGAGTAGGTTGAGAATTTTAAGTTGTCCCCATCCTTGGTTTCTCATGATTGTCTACGTGCATATGAAAGGGAATAATAATAATAATAATAATAATAATAATAATAATAATAATAATAATAATAATAATAATAATAATAATAATAATGTTTTTATTGCTGTCTGGAGTTTTACTATAGTTTTGGTGTTTAAATGCTGTGTAGATTATCAATAGCAAAATATGGATCTAGGGGTGGAATAATAATAACGCGTTACCTATGCGGAATTACCTATGCGGCCGAAATTCCTGATCATAATATGAAGATAGTTTTTAGATACTCTGGGTTATTAGGTGATTTGAAACAAAACATATCTGGCACTGTAGTTAAGGATCCGAAGGTCGCTTGATCATCTGGTTAGGTGCTAAACCAGTAGAAGCCGGACAAAACGGAGTATATGAAGATTTCTTTTTATGCCTTGGATTAGTTAATGGAAGATGTAAAAGAGAAGAAAATGCCGGGCATAGCAGCCCTGCAGGGACGACCTTTCCCTGTGGAGAGCTCAACTAGGGTATAAAATATCGCCGTTCTTGAAATACAGTCACAGCATTTATTTATTTGTATTTAATCACTTTTATATAGCGCTTTTCCAGCTGAAGAGCCGCTCAAGGCGCAGGCCGATACAGGATCCAACTCAAGCCGCCTCAGGCGCCCACTTGCAGCCTTTGGGCGCTTTGTCTAACGCCCAGACGACTGAGCACAATCCTGGGCGACCGGTAATGGGGAGAAAGGACCTAGTGCTGGGTGTATTTGTGTAGCCGGCACTCACCCGTCAAGGGCATGAGCGTCAGGCTCTTTAAAGCCCGTGCTATGGAATGCGTGCGGGCATGGACTAGACCTCGGTTTATACTCTTATCCGAAGGAGTAGGGGCGCAGTGTCTCTCTCTTTTTAAAACCCACAAAAACTCCAGGCCGTGAACGGCTTTTGAACTACTGCCTGTACAGGCTGCAATGTTATCGCTTGACAGACGAGTACACGGCGTACACCACTGAGCTAAATGCGCGAAAGGCCCGGCCACACTTGTGTTACATTATGAAGTCCTTATATATTTCCTTGCGTACTGGCTTACCTAACATTTCACAAAGATAGCGCATGTTTGATTTTCTTCTGCAAAAAATATATAAGCCTTTTTACGAGGACCAGTCAGAAGCGGGAGTGTGACGTAGCGAGTTTAGACGTCAACTTAAACTCCTCCCACACGTTTGAGTACACGCAACAAAGGTTGTCTGCTACACCCGACTTGGCGAGCTCAGGCAGTTGAATTCACGTGTTGCGTGTCGATCTTAGTAAAGTTGTTTCATATTTTAGTCAAATCGTGAAAGAGTGCATTACATCGTCATGAAAACGTGCCTTGTTGTAGTGAAATTACAGCTACACAGGTTTATACATTCGAACCGGACCATGATAAACATGGCGCCACTACCTCTGACCCAACGCATACTCGTAAAACGTACACCATAATGTGGCCACTATATTCATAAGGTGTGGCCACCCGTCAAAATTCCGGTCAGTGAAAATCTCATAACCCAATGCCTAAGCCGTAAAACGTAAGCCAACTGTGGCCACTACTATAACTGCTAACATCTGCAGTTTCACGTTAAATGAGCTCCTTCATCACTCTTTGAGTTTGAAAATGTGTTTTTGTTTTTTTAATTAGTAGCATATTAATCCATGAGCAGTCCTTTGAGCTGGAAATTGATGTGCTTTTTTTTAGCAGTGTAATAAAATCCAGTCCATGAGTAGTTCTTTGTGATTTATTGCACTTTACTAGCATTATGACAAGCTCGTACTCGATAATGTTGTTTCTTCCTGCAAAGAAATTTTCAAAAGTTATAATAAGCAGTGCTAGATTCGTTTAGTTTAATTCTGCGTATATTAATGATGACAAACAACATTCTGTAGCAAGCGTGTCCTACTCGAAGACTCTATTTCGTGGGTAGCGACAAAAGGTTTCGGAATTTGTTTTTATGTGAAATGTGTTAAGAAGATCTCACTACTTGTCTTTAATAAAAACTTGCCCCCCGTGGGGTGCCGGGGGTTTCAGTATAAATAGTATCCCCACTTTCTGGAAATTTAGTGCTTTAAATTCCCACTGTCACTGTCTTTCTCCTTTGTTCTTTCTCATTCCTACTCTGTTTTATCAATCTACTATACTATCTTCTTCTTCGCTAGACCAGTCACCTATCCTTTTTCTTAAAAACTCTTCCGGGACAAAACTCCTCATTTGTGTGTGAGGTCTGTTGGATCAGCTTGGTAATATTGGATGCTTTCTGCCAAATGGTCACTGAGGCTTCCTATGATGTTATTATTTAGCAATGTAGGCATTTTATATGTATGTGTTTTGTTGATATTGTATAATGATGTTTGTATTCTATTTTGTTTTTGTAAACGGGGGTTCGATACATTATAATATAGCCTTAGCGTCCCCTGCGTGGGATGTCTTTATTGTAAAGTGACTAGCTGGTAGATTGCCTTCAGTGTTACCACTAGGGTTGTTTCGGCAGATCTTTTATGCGGATCAGGGGTGAGTTTTCTTTCACTTCTCTGGTCCTGATTTGGCTCGGAAAAGTCCGCTGGACCTAAAGCAATAACCATGTAATGTAATGTAATAAAAACGTGAAATATTTGTGGAAAGGGAGTCTCCCCCACTCCCCTCTCCCCACCCGTCCATACTTATCCCATCCTAAATTAATGTATGACTTAAAACACGCTGGAATATCTCTACCAAGTCCAAATGGCACGATTGCATCGTTGGCTGTATATAGCACTGTGAAGAAATTTCGCAGCTTCCTTAATAACTTATATGACACACAAAGCAAGATGGCTCGTCCCGAATGTCAAGAGTTCGTACTTTGTGAAGCTGAACAGCCCGGCTGTATTATTTTTACTGCTTAGCGAGAAGCGGCGTTTTAAAATATTATTGCGGCAAGCCATTTCCATTGGCTTCTGTTGCGTTGTGACTTTGGCCTCTTCATTCCCAATGCTACGCACCCTTCTGTTGACTTTCTTCTTATGCATTATGACTATATCTTATTCATCCTTCATCTTCTGTCTTGTTGTTGTTGTTGGTGGTGGTGGTGGTGGTGGTGGAGCGGTGATGATAGTGGTGGTAGTTGTGGTGGTGGTTCCTCTTGTTGTTGTTGTTGTTGTTGTTGTTGTTGTTGTTGTTGTTGTTCTTCTTCTTCTTCTTCTTCTTCTTCTTCTTCTTCTTCTTTTTTTTTTTTTTACAAACACAATTCAAGTATAGTTTAGCTATACAGATGTTTAAAGTAAACAATAATATAGCGCCTTCTTACTTACGTGATGAACTAATGTCATTTCCTACACAATATCATTCTGAAAACTACCGACTTCCAAAACCACGAATTGACATTTTTAAATCTAGCTTCTCTTTTAAAGGCCCCCTGTTATGGAACACTCTTTCTTTAGAACTAAAAAAATGCACATCGTTAAACAGCTTCAAGTACAAGATTTACAACATATTTCTTAATAATTTCAAAAATCATACATTCTAGCATGCATCAATTGATTTTCCTCTTTCATCCCCCCCCCTCTCTTCCCACTCAGTCCGTCAAGCCTCTCTCTCTTTATTAAATTAAATGGTTCCAGATAAATGTGTTATATTTAGTATTGTTAGTTTCCTTGTTACGAAGTTAGCTTGTTAATTCCTTTAATTTTAAATCAATGTTTGTCTTTGCATGAATGCGGATGAATGATTAAAGTAAATGTGTGAGTGATTGAAAGAAGGACTGATTGTAATATTAGCAAATTAATGCTAACATCATATTCTTCTTGTAATAAAACATTGAATCTTCTTCTTCTTCTTCTTCTTCTTCTTCTTCTTCTTCTTCTGCCATCACCCTTCTAATCCTCCTTCTTGACCTTTTTCATATCTCAGTTCTTTTCCTCCTCCTCCTCATTCTTCTTTTTCTATTTCTGCTCCTTGTTGCTGTTGTTGTTGTTGTTCTTGTTCTTCTCCTCCTCCTCTTTCTCTTCTTCTTCTTTCATTTTCGCTTACCATCACGTCAGGTTGAAGTCAAAAGATGTTTTCTTTGGCCATTACTAGTCACTCACAGACCGCAAACTAAGTGCCTCAGGTAGGATTTCTCGCCAGGTGAATCGTACCCACCTTCTTTTCCATCCTTTTCTTTCTCCCTTCTTTCTGTCTTTGTGGTCACGTCAATCAGCACAGGAAGTGCCGGTACGTAAAAGTCAAGAGATTTTATCTTCAGCCATGGAACTGGCCGTAGGCCGCGAGCTAAGTGCTGGAATTTTATTTGCCTGCAGATGAATTATACCTTCCTTCTTCGTCCTCCTCTTCCTCCTCCTCTCTTCTTTCTTTCTTGTTGACCAACTACGAACCTTCATGCTTAGCTATTTGTAGGTGAAAGTCAAAGATTTTATCGTCGGGCGTTAAAGGTCGTAGTCTCGTAGAACACAAAGGTAAGCGTGAGACTGAGATATCATTTCTCGCCAGGCGTGTTATACCCACTTTAATCTTCTCTTCCTCCTTCTCTTCCTGCTTCTTCTTCCTCCTCTCTTCCTGCTTCTTCTTCCTCCTCTCTTCCTGCTTCTTCTTCCTCCTTCTCTTCCTGCTTCTTCTTCCTCCTCTCTTCCTGACCACTACATCCGCGTGCTTGCCTAACTGTAGTCGAAAGTGAAGATTTTATCTTATGGCTAGATCTGATTGTGGACCGAGGGCTTTCTGGCTGAATAGCGTCTCTTATCAGCAACCCTAAATGAATTAAACATACATGTGCGTCTATCTTTATGTATAATTTAATCTTTGTCTTTAAAGACATGTAGAGTTATTTACAATACATTATTAAAGTGTCTATATATAATTTAGCATCTCATATTGTGTGTGTGTGTGTGTGTGTATGCGTGTGTGTTTCCGTGTCTGTGTATTTGTGTTTCTGTGTTCCTGCAGAGTTGTGTTTGTGAGTTTATGATTATTCTTGTTTTGTTGTTTTAAATTTCGTTGCGGGGCTACACTTTAAAATGTCATTATTTTTCTGCAGTTGTAACGCTGTTCTATATATAAAGTTGTAACTATGTATAGACCAAGACCAACTAATAAAATAAATGGGTTCGGGCCCTAAATAGAATAGACCCAACGGAAAGACAGGACCATTAGTCTACACTCCCAAGGTAAGACTGCTGCGCTCCCTTGTCATCTCCATCTTCCTATACGCTTGCGAAACATGGACCCTCACAGCAGATCTACAACGAAGAATACAAAGCATGGAGATGAGGTGCTACAGAAGACTTCTGGGCATTTCCTATACCCAGCACATCACCAACGACGAAGTCCGAAAGACCATCACACAAGCCATTGAACAAACAACACGATGACATGCTTACTGTGGTGAAGAAACGGAAACTCCGATGGTATGGCCATGTCACCAGAGCATCAGGCCTTGCAAAGACCATCCTGCAAGTCACGGTGCAGGCAGAAGAATAGGGAGACAGAAAAAGAGGCGGAAGGACAACATTCGAGAATGGACTGGCTTGACACTGAGCGAAGCCATGAGGGTTGCTGAGTACAGAGAAAGATGGAGTACGCTGGTTAAACGATCAGCTGTGGTGCCCTAGCGACTTTGAAGTTACGGGATAGGATTGTATGAGAAAAAGGATAATAATAAATCCAGTAAGGATCCGGTTATGTGCGAAAAAGGCATACTGTTATAAATAATAAGGGTCCGGTTGTATGTGAACAAAGCATACTGACAAATTTAGTAACAGCCTCTATATAAATTATGAAAATTATTACAACGCTCTTTTTCATACAACCAAACCCTTGTTAGATTAGCGGTTCGCTTTGTTCTCACACAAACAAAACCTCATTAGATTTATTGATAGTTCTTGGTATCATGCAACCGAATTCCCTATTATATACGAGTATTTCGCAGTGTCCTTTGATCTCATACAACCGGACCCTTGGAGAACTAGCGTCATGCTGCATTCATAGAGAACCCCGCCCTCTTTCCTAATGGAGATTGTAACTGATATCGGTATGTTCCAGCTCAGGGGTCGAATTCATGACCCGTTAAATTATAGGCGATGGTTAACGTTACCAACATTGGTTTTGTAACCAACAATGGTATCGTTAACCATCGTTTAGCAGATCGCTATTCATGAGCGAGTGTCCACCCATTGGTACGTAACCAAGGCTATTTTTGGGCTGTACGGGAATATCCGTAAGGGGGCATAATTCAAGCAGCTGTTTTCCTTCTTTCGTCAACAAAATAGGCCTATGAAAATGGCTGTGGCAATGGCAAAGAGAAAAGCAATTTTTTCGTACACTGAAACTAATGTTCTCCTTGAGAACGTTATAGAATTTAAACATATACTGATGGCAAGTTTATCAACTGATGTCACGAACCGCCTAAAAAACGACTGCTGGAAAAAAATCGCCGAAAGAGTGACTGCAGTTGGTGGTGCGAAGCGAACAGCCGAAGACGTGAGGGAGAAGTTTTATAACCTTAAAAAAGAACATCGGAATCGTGCAGCCGCACGATTAAAGTCTGGCAATGGTGGCGTGATTAGCAAGCCTACCGACAGCATGCTGGATATCATAGTGAGCAAGGAGAGCGAGCTTTTTGTTGGGGTGAAAGGAGAGAAATCACTTTTGATCACTTTGTAGTTTGTAATGTTAGGCCTACATTTTGTTTTTAGACTGAGGTGTCAATTTCTGCCGTTTCTGGGTAGTTTGGAACTTGAAATGTTGTCTTTATTTCGTAGGGTTGCATTACCCTACGAGTATAAACTATACAGATGCACAATAAGCCTACACATCACCAGTCAAACTCCAACAACAATATTTTAATAATAATAATATTAACCCGTTTTATTAATATGACAGATTATTAAAGGTGCCAGAGGCATAAAAACGAAGAGTGAGACACACATGTAAAAGTGGTGACAAAACGCCTTGCCGATCACACAGTTTCAGTCTGTCTACCGCGTTCGTTAACGTGATGATATCATGCCGACGAAAACGAAATTTTGATACCAGTTCCACATCATCAAATTTGTCAAGTGGATTACTTCTGTCGCGAAATACTCTCTCTCTCCTCGGAGCTCGTCTCTGTCGAAGTTGCCACCAAACGATGGCCGCCATTTTTAACCAGTGTTCCATTGGTTATCGGGTGGTCCCCCCTCCGTTAAAATAACCATGGTTAGCAACCGTCGTTAACTCTGCTAAGGCCTCATGAATTTAAAATTTCCAGCTTAACCAACGTCGTTAATTTTACCAACATTGGTTAAGCCTTAACCAACGGTCATGAATACCACCCCAGTTGATTACTTTAAATCTGGATCCTGACCGTTAATCGTTCTTTCATCTTTCTTTAGTCGTCAATTCTAGATATAGAAAAAAACTGGGGAGGGGAGGAGGTGACAAAGGCAGCACGTAACAGCTTGTGTTGTTGAATAGCTTCCGGTGGGGGAGGAGGGATGGGTTGGGGGTTAGATAGTAGGGGGAGTGGTTAGATAGTTTGTGTTAAGTTAGAGGTGTTATTGTCATAATACCCGGTACCCTCTTCCGTTGCAGCAAGAAGAAAGGAAGGGAGAGAGAGAGAGAGAGAGAGAGAGAGAGAGAGAGAGAGAGAGAGAGAGAGAGAGAGAGAGAGAGAGAGACAGACAGACAGACAGACAGACAGACAGAGAGACAGACAGACAGAGAGACAGACAGACAAGGACAGACTAACATACATGGACAAAGACAGAGGTAAATAAGGGTTCCAAACGACCATCATGATAACGCAGTCATCTTCTCTCAGCTCTCCCTCCACTGCCCCAATAGTAATTAATGAATTCTTAAGACACTTGTCTGATTTTGAACTTCCGTTGCTTACTGCATAAAATCCTCCCTCAGCCAACAGAAACCCTAACCATACGATTGAATTCTAACTACAAATTCTCATTTTAAAATAATAATAATAATAATAATAATAATAATAATAATAATAATAATAATAATAATAATAATAATAATAATGTTCGTCATTTGTAAGGCGCCTTAGCCTAAGGATCAAGGCGCTGGCCGATACAGGATCTAACTCAAACCGCCCGAGACGCCCACTGTCACGCTACGCAGTTTGCAGTCGCGCGCCTATGTATATAGTTTAATCATCAGCCTGTACATAGAGGTTAAAAGTTACGACAGTCAAGGGGAGAGAATCAGAATAAAATTAATTAAGTTTATAATTAGTAAAAGTAGCGAATGATTTGCGCCCGTGCGGAACGCACTATGTTAGAAAACAGCATAGTTGGCTATTTTGTTATTGGTAAGATTGAGTGCTGCCATGCGATATTCTATGTGTGAAATGCGTGCTCTAATCGCGAACGGTGTAGGGAATGAATTATAATTAAAACGAGTATGTTCTAGAAGATTCTTAGCTAATCGTATAAAACCCCATGCACTGTATATTTTGGTAGGAGCAGTAACATTTTCATATCGCTTTTGTAGCCAGAATCAACAGATCCGAGTTGGGTCAAGGTGCCAGTTAGTGACTTTGTCTGTGGGTCGTACTGATCAGACCGTCAACGAAAAAGAGCCTAATTATCGGAAGAGGAGGACTGTTTTGGGAACACTTTGGAAGTGTTTGATTAACTGGAACCGTTCTAAGCTGTTTAGAATACCAGCTGTGTATTCTCGGTGAAATCTGAGTTATCTACGTATAACGTCGGGTGACCTGTGACTCCGTCTAGGACTTCTTCTGCCTGTAAATCACCTTGCCTAACCATCTGTGCCTGTGTGTTTGTCCAGTCATTGTGTGTCTTTGTCAACAGGCCGGAGGATCCACTGGTAGCGTAAGTTGCTTGCCTCAATTTCTCAGTTGGCCATAACGTTCGGGGGTTTGGGTTATGCATGCAGTGTGAATGGATAGTTAATTATGTTTTCTTAACTCTATTTTATGTTTCATATTGTTTGCTGCATAAATACCTAGCAATAGAGAGAGAGAGAGAGAATTTTCTAAAATGTATTATAAATTAAATAATTATAAATTGATATAAAAGAATTCGCTGTTATGTAGCGAAGAGATGACAGAAAGGAGGTGATTGTGAATGTATATGCGCGATGACAGGGAGGATGAGTAAGGATGTTGAAAGGGAGACAACCATTCCGATAGCGGGATGCTTGTGCAGTATATTGTAATATAATTATTAATGGTTGCGTATTTTTGTATGTATTGTTGTAGATGTACCAAAACCAAAACCTTAGAGCAGATCGTTGATGGTGTGCTGAAACCTTGCTGGTGTGAAGCTGGTGTGCCTCGGCCTATTACGCCGGTGTTTCCGTGGGTCAACCTCGGTTGCGAAGGTTGTGGTAGTCGACCAGAGAACTTTATTTCGTTTATAAAGCACACACACGCACACTCCACCATACACAACAAATAACTATAACCATTGATAAACAGTTGTGAGGAACAATAACTGTTTTACATGTGATAAATTATAAATTACAGCACATTGAAATATATTTAATCTGAATTGATTGATAAACGTTGTTGAGTAATATTACCTACTAGATTAAGTAGCCCTGTGATTGTATAGTTTCGTCTGGGGGAATTATTTCGCCAGATATTAATTAATTAATAATTTAGATTAATTTCTTACAAATTCTATTTTGCATAAAAGATAAATTTTTTATTCATTTTATAAAAGACTTGTTGCAGCTATTTGAAGTTTAAGTGGAACAAAGTTTGAATATTTATAAAGATTTAAAGCAGTTGCTTACTGTTATTTACCTTGTTGTCAGTAAGCTGTTCCAGACATCATTATTATAAACCTTTTGTACATTTTGTAGTTAGTCATTTTTCATTTTCATTTAATTATCATTATTATTTTGAGCGAATTGTTTATGTATTAATTTTGGGTTATATTAGTGGGTTTGAGGGTTGGCAGGTTGGGAAGTGGGATAAAGGGAGTTAATTTTTTAGTGCGAATGAGTGAGTGAAATAAAGAATTGTCCTGTCACTTCTGGTTTTGTCTTTTAGAGTTTATTTAGGTGTTGGGGTTTTTTTCTCGTGTGGAAGTTACACATGTCGAACCTCTGTTGAGGCAGTTGGGACGTGACATTTGGTGGCAGCGGTGGGATAGATCTAGGATAGGTTAGGGGGGAGTAGTTAGGGTAGATTTATTTTTGATTGTTTAGATACCAGAAGTCAGTGTTTGTTTCTTTGTCGTCTTGTGTGTCGGATGAGTGGCCAGTGGGTGGTTGGTCGGGAGTGAGGTTGCGCTGCGCAAAAGGGTTCACACCCCGAGCGTGTGTGCACAAACGGGAAGTTGAGGTAGGCAACTTTGTCGTCGAGGCCAGACGATAAGGGACTTCTCCGGCTCCTGTTACCGTTTACTTGTCATTTGTTCGACTGTTTGTATATGTGTTAATCGTTATTTGTTTCATTTGTTATTCACCCATTTTTTCCCATTTTCATTCTTAGTCCGCGACTGTATGCTGACGAGGGCTGCGACTCGGAGAGCAGCTGAGCAGGCGCGAGCGATGGACCAGTACACCGAGGCCGACGCAGCCGCTTCGCGTCAGGCACCGATGGACGAGGAAACCACAGTGAGTACGCCTTTCGCTCATAGTACTCGCATGGCAGCTGATCTTACTCCGACTTCAGTTAAGGCCGGTGCAGGAAAAAGTAGCGTTGGCATGGATGTATATCTTAGATATAAGGAGCTAGGCGCTAGCATGGGGCTGAAGGGAGCAGGTCTAGCCAGTTTTGTGGTAGACGGGGCGAAGAGGGAGCAAGAAGCTGCTAGATTAGCGGAGGAGTCTGCTAGATTGGCGAGAGAGATGGAATTAGAGCGAAGGGACAGAGCTAAAGAAACAGCTAGGCTTGAGAGAAAGATGGAACGAGAAGAGAAGAGGAGAGCAGAAGATTTAGCCCTGGTAGAAAGAAGGCTAGAGCAAGAGCGCAAAGATAAAGCTAGAGAACTGAAGCTCTTAGAAAAGAAAATAGAAGCCGAACGGGAAAACGTCGAGTTGCGTCTGCAAGAGGAGCGTGCAGCTAGAGAGCAGGCCCGGGAAGATGACAGAGAAAGGCTTAGGCTGCAGTTGGAACAAGAGAAAGAACTAGAAGCCCAACGTAGGAGGGATAGAATTCAGTCTGATAGCTACAAGATCAAGGTCCAACCATTTGATGGCAAAGAGGATATTGAGAGCTATCTTCAGCACTTTGAGCAAATAGCTAGAACTCAGAAATGGAAGGAAGAGACGTGGTCGGCTAGGTTGTCACCGTTGTTGTCAGGGGAGGCAAGAGAGACTTATCTGAAGTTAACTCCAGAGCAGATAGTCGATTTCGAAGTGGTCAGGGGGGCTCTTCTGAAACGATTTAGGAGAGATGCCGACTACTACCGCAAACAGTTCAGGGGGAGTAGGAAAGAAGGGACAGAGACTTTTCCGCAGTACTTGAGTAGAGTACAAGTCTTAGTGAAGAGATGGTTTTCTTTGGCTAAGAAAGATATAGATGATGCGGGCGTAGTGCTTGATGTCTTTCTGACTGAACAGTTGTTGTCAGTAATGAACCCTGAGTTAGAGCTGTTTGTGAGGGAGAGGCAGCCTGAGAACGGCGAGCAAGCAGCTGAGATTGCCCAGTTACATGTAGATGCGAAACGGACAGTGGGTAACAGACCAGTGTTCGGTAGCGTGCCATACAAGGGGGGTAATCGTGCTGTCAGTCAGCCTGTAGGGGCAGCGAGGAGTGGTCCTAGTGGCAACAAGGGTGAAGAGGATAAGAGGAGGGAACCTAGTGGAGAGAAACGTCCTGTGAAGTGTTTCAGGTGCGGGAAGCTAGGTCACGTAGCGAAGGAGTGCCGTAGTCCGAAACAGTTGCTACGTATCACTGTCAGTCCGGATTCAGGACCGATTCACTCGGAAATGGCTAAGATTAGTTTTAGCACCATTCAGCCGTACAACCCGTGGAGCATGGGAACAGTCAGGGGTCAGCCTGTGAAAATTCTGAGAGATACTGGTGCCGAGGTGGGGGCAGTAGCAGCCAAGTGGGTGCGTCCTGAGGATATGACCGGTAGAGAGATCGAGGTCATGTTCGCTGATCAGGTCAAGTCAGGGAAGTATCCTACAGCGTACGTAGAAGTAGACTCATCTTTCGTGAAGGGTACAGTAGAATTGATCGTCATCGAGCAAGTTGTACCCGATGTCATTCTTGGCAACTGGGTTACCTTCAAGGGAGGCTATCGAAGTCCCGTGGCTGTAGATGGGTTAGAGTGTGCGATAGCCGCCGTTCAGACCAGGGCACAGGCCAAGGCAGAAGGGAAGCAGGAGAAAGCACTGCCGATTCCGAAGCCATTCCAACTCGACGTGACGCCCGATCAGTTGGCCAAGTTGCAGGAAGAAGATCCCACTTTAGCTAGAGCTAGAGAGTGCGAGAAGCAAGGGACGAAACTCAAGTCAGGCAAAGCGATGGTTAGCTTCTGCAAAAAGAAGGGCATTTTGTACAGAGTACACCACCAGGGAGAGGAGGAGCTAATGCAGCTAGTCGTGCCTAGCAAGCTAAGAGGAGAGGTGATGCGCCTGGCGCACGACCCTCCTATGGCCGGACACTTAGGTGGAAAGAGGACACGTGAGAGGATATGGGGGGTGTTCTATTGGCCAGGAATGTGCGGGGATGTTAGGCGATTCTGCGAATCATGTCCCGAATGCCAGAAAACAGTTCCCAGGGGTAGGGTAGCAAAAGTTCCGCTGCAGAAACTACCTCTGGTCGACGAACCGTTTCAGAGAGTTGCAGTTGATGTTGTGGGGCCTATAAAACCGTTCCCTCCTTCGAAGATGGAAACCATCAGGACAGAGATTGGGACGATGTTAATCATGGGAGCGATCGAGCGGGCAGTTTCACCAGTCAGTTCGCCGATTGTGGCAGTAAAGAAGAAAGACGAAGCAGTCAGATTTCGATTTGGTGGTAGGAAGCGTGCCAGACGCAAGCTGGAGTATTTGGGACACATAGTGGGAGAAGGTAAAGTGCAGCCAGAACAAGGGAAGATGGACAAGATCCAGAATGCACCACGTCCCACTACCAAGAAACAGGTCAGGTCATTCCTTGGATTAGCAGGATATTATCGGAAGTTTGTGCCGAATTTTGCTGCGATAGCGGTGCCGCTGACCGACTTAACCAAGGGAGGCAAATCAGGTCCGGTACAGTGGTCCGAGGCTTGTGAAGTGGCGTTCCAGACGCTCAAAAACCGTATACGTTCCAAACCTGTATGCTGTATGCCAGACATGGAGAAACCATTAGTGCTACAGACTGACGCATCAGAGATTGGAATAGGGGCGATTCTGTGCCAGGACCAAGGTTTGGGTTTACAGCCAATCACATGTGCCAGCAAGAAGCTAAACCAAGCAGAGAGGAACTATTCCACCATAGAGAAGGAATGTTTAGCATTGGTGTGGGGGGTACAAAAGTTCAAGCAGTACCTGTATGATCGGACAGTCATTGTGCAGACCGACCACAGACCTTTGCAATACCTGCAGCAAGCAAAGACTACAAATTGTAGACTCATGAGGTGGGCACTTCAACTCCAACCTTTCGATCTGATAGTGGAGAGTATTCCAGGGAAGGAAAATGTACCAGCTGATTTCTTGAGCAGAACTGAGTAGCGTGGTTGTTAAGAACTAAAACTGTTAGTTTTCGTCTTGGTGGGGTGCTGTGTCACGCTACGCAGTTTGCAGTCGCGCGCCTATGTATATAGTTTAATCATCAGCCTGTACATAGAGGTTAAAAGTTACGACAGTCAAGGGGAGAGAATCAGAATAAAATTAATTAAGTTTATAATTAGTAAAAGTAGCGAATGATTTGCGCCCGTGCGGAACGCACTATGTTAGAAAACAGCATAGTTGGCTATTTTGTTATTGGTAAGATTGAGTGCTGCCATGCGATATTCTATGTGTGAAATGCGTGCTCTAATCGCGAACGGTGTAGGGAATGAATTATAATTAAAACGAGTATGTTCTAGAAGATTCTTAGCTAATCGTATAAAACCCCATGCACTGTATATTTTGGTAGGAGCAGTAACATTTTCATATCGCTTTTGTAGCCAGAATCAACAGATCCGAGTTGGGTCAAGGTGCCAGTTAGTGACTTTGTCTGTGGGTCGTACTGATCAGACCGTCAACGAAAAAGAGCCTAATTATCGGAAGAGGAGGACTGTTTTGGGAACACTTTGGAAGTGTTTGATTAACTGGAACCGTTCTAAGCTGTTTAGAATACCAGCTGTGTATTCTCGGTGAAATCTGAGTTATCTACGTATAACGTCGGGTGACCTGTGACTCCGTCTAGGACTTTTTCTGCCTGTAAATCACCTTGCCTAACCATCTGTGCCTGTGTGTTTGTCCAGTCATTGTGTGTCTTTGTCAACAGGCCGGAGGATCCACTGGTAGCGTAAGTTGCTTGCCTCAATTTCTCAGTTGGCCATAACGTTCGGGGGTTTGGGTTATGCATGCAGTGTGAATGGATAGTTAATTATGTTTTCTTAACTCTATTTTATGTTTCATATTGTTTGCTGCATAAATACCTAGCAATAGAGAGAGAGAGAGAGAGAATTTTCTAAAATGTATTATAAATTAAATAATTATAAATTGATATAAAACAATTCGCTGTTATGTAGCGAAGAGATGACAGAAAGGAGGTGATTGTGAATGTATATGCGCGATGACAGGGAGGATGAGTAAGGATGTTGAAAGGGAGACAACCATTCCGATAGCGGGATGCTTGTGCAGTATATTGTAATATAATTATTAATGGTTGCGTATTTTTGTATGTATTGTTGTAGATGTACCAAAACCAAAACCTTAGAGCAGATCGTTGATGGTGTGCTGAAACCTTGCTGGTGTGAAGCTGGTGTGCCTCGGCCTATTACGCCGGTGTTTCCGTGGGTCAACCTCAGTTGCGAAGGTTGTGGTAGTCGACCAGAGAACTTTATTTCGTTTATAAAGCACACACACGCACACTCCACCATACACAACAAATAACTATAACCATTGATAAACAGTTGTGAGGAACAATAACTGTTTTACATGTGATAAATTATAAATTACAGCACATTGAAATATATTTAATCTGAATTGATTGATAAACGTTGTTGAGTAATATTACCTACTAGATTAAGTAGCCCTGTGATTGTATAGTTTCGTCTGGGGGAATTATTTCGCCAGATATTAATTAATTAATAATTTAGATTAATTTCTTACAAATTCTATTTTGCATAAAAGATAAATTTTTTATTCATTTTATAAAAGACTTGTTGCAGCTATTTGAAGTTTAAGTGGAACAAAGTTTGAATATTTATAAAGATTTAAAGCAGTTGCTTACTGTTATTTACCTTGTTGTCAGTAAGCTGTTCCAGACATCATTATTATAAACCTTTTGTACATTTTGTAGTTAGTCATTTTTCATTTTCATTTAATTATCATTATTATTTTGAGCGAATTGTTTATGTATTAATTTTGGGTTATATTAGTGGGTTTGAGGGTTGGCAGGTTGGGAAGTGGGATAAAGGGAGTTAATTTTTTAGTGCGAATGAGTGAGTGAAATAAAGAATTGTCCTGTCACTTCTGGTTTTGTCTTTTAGAGTTTATTTAGGTGTTGGGGTTTTTTTCTCGTGTGGAAGTTACACATGTCGAACCTCTGTTGAGGCAGTTGGGACGTGACACCCACCCGCAGCCTTTGGGCGCATGGTCTGACGCCCGCACAACTGAGCACAATCCTGGGCAGCCAGGGATGGGGGAGAAGGACCAAGTGCATGCTGGGTGTGTTCTTGTTACCGGCACTCACCCGTCTAGGACATGAGCGTCAGGATCTTTAAAGTCCGTTATGATGGAATGTATGCGACACACAGACTAGACCTCGGTTTATACTCTCATCCGAAGGAGTAGGAAAACAGGAGTAAAGTGTCTTTCCCAGGGACACAACACAATGGTCCGGCCAGGGCTCGAACCCGGGACGTTCAAATCCGCAAGCCGAAGCACTACCATTAGACAACAGTGCCTCCTATTTTACTCTTACCCTCTCAGCGATTTTTTTAAAAACCATACAATCAATTATTTAAAACAGTTTAATGACTTTAAACCACCCCCACCCATCCTAACGCCATGCATAACCCCCAACCACTCTCCTTTCATAAAATAAATGACGTAACTCTTTAACCGACGTTGAACTTCTGATTCTGGTTCTGACAGTGGTAGCTACTAGTGGGTGGTCAACCTGGTTTCGCGCGTCCTTATTTTGTGGTCACACTGGAGGTTTTCTTTCTGTGTGTGGGGGTGGGGAAGGAAGGTTAGGGAGGAGAGTTGGAAGTCAGGAACGTCCGTTCATCTGAAAGTCGATAGATTTTTTTATTTGTATTTTTTTTTACGTGTTACAAAATTGTCCTGACAATCCTGGAGACGTTTTGCAGAATGCCTAAGAATGTGGTGAAACTCTTCTGGCTTAACGTAATCAACCTCTCCGTCGACAAGGCTTGGCCAGTCTAGGGGTTGTTTGTTCAGCCAGAACTGGAGACAGTAATGTGTGGCATTAGCGTTCTGACTTTTATTTTTTGTTTAACTTTATTGTTCTAACTTTGAAAATTAACGAACTATGTTTTCCAAAAGAAAAGTTAGCTTATTGTCACACCAAACAGATTGCCTTTCTAACGTTCCATGGTAAAAGCATTAGGGACAAGAGTTCGTTTTTATCTTTGTTGTTACTGGTGCGCGCGCGCGCGTATGTGTGTGTGTGTTTGTGTTCAGACATGAATTACACGGCGCCAACGCCTATTGTGAAATGAAGGTCCGTGCACTGTCGAATAAGATTCAGCGATAGGGTGAAGGTGGGTGGGTGGGAGTGGGTGGTTGTGGTTGTGAGGGTTGACTCGTGGAGGGTCAGCTGTGAGAGTCAGCTGTGAGCAGGCCGGTAAAGGGTTAAGTCTGATACTGCTGGCTATATACACCCTCATG
>CM072524.1:10802608-10887608 GCA_036898135.1 Oncomelania hupensis | reverse complement strand
CTATGATTGTACTATTTAGCACTATAGGCATTTTATATGTATGTGTTTTATTGATGATTTATAATGATGTTTGTATTCTATTTTGTTTTTGTAACCGGGGTGTTCGCGTAGTTGAGGTCAACCCTCAGCCGTCCCCCGCGTGGGATGTCTTTATTGTAAAGTGACTGGCCGGTGGAGGGCATTCAATTTTCCCACTGGGGTTGTTTCAGCAGATCTTTTATGCGGATCGGGGGTTGTCCGGTCCTGATTTGGCTCGGAAGAGTCCGCTGGACCTAAAGCAACAATAAATCAATCAATCAATCAATCGTCATCATCATCATCATCGTCATTGTCACAAGAGGCTAGTTTGGACACTGCAGTAAGGCTTTACACCTCTAATATTTCATCCTTCTTTGGCCTTTGTAACTTAAATTCGAGGTCTAGGAGACGACAAAAGTTAGTTTTGTTCTAAGGATATGTAAGGAAAATTTTCGCTAAGGTATGCCGTGGCATAATCCAGCTGACCTATATTCATCAGCCCCCGCGAGGGCGCAAAGATTTATGGGATATCGCGGGCATTAGCTGGCTACACAGTTAAGATCAGTCTTTGTTTAAACCTCACCCGAGAAGGACGAACACATTGAAAGTTCTCTCTCAGAAGACTACGCTGGCGACGGGTGAAATTCATTCATCGCAGTATAGCCATAGCCTGACATTGTCAAAAAGGTAAATGATCAATCTTTTGTTTCACCGTGATTTATTAATATTATTATTGGATTATGCTTGTGAAGTCTTGCCATGTTTTATAATTGTGAATGTTGGTAAAACTTTGCTTCACCACGTGGCTGACCCAGGCGACCGGTTTTGAGCACCACGAGGTAGCCCCTACTGACCCACTGTTGTTTCTCCTATGTGTATTGCAGACCAGTGGCTGTACCGAAGAAGGTGTATATTATTAATTACTTCTCCCTGTTTTTATTTTAGCCATGATGTGTGTATATATATATATATATATATATATATATATATATATATATATATATATATATATATATATATATATATATAGATAGATAGATAGATAGATAGATAGATAGATAGATAGATAGGAATTATGTTGGAGATTCCAGTGGACCACGGACTTAGAAGATTGTTCGTCTCTTATAAGTGGAGACGATCTCGCTGAGGGCTGTTTCTGCCAACAGTGAGACACTCTGCACCACCTTTGTAAGCAAGAAACTTGTCTTATATTGTGCATGCTTAGTCACCTATACGCTGATGTGTCCTGGGACGTTAATCTACCTGAACTGAACTGAACTGAACTATATTGTGCAGACGAGCAGGCTTAGTCTGCGGCAGGGGATAGACCCCATTGAGAGTCATCCCGGACACGCGACCTGCAACTGAGCAGCGAGCATTGAACTCCAATAGCTCAGTAGTCAACAAACGAGACGAGGAGAAAGCACCGCTCCTCGACGATCAAGTAAAGTGCCATAGAACAAGTGTGTTACACTCAGTTTGATGTTGGTGTTTTCTATCAGTATCTGATTCAGCCCCGATGCTTGAATTCCTGATAGTTGCGTAACTCAGATTCGTTTATTCACGCAGTCCGCTCAATCAGCATACAAGTCACAAAGTCGACGTATGAAGTTTTCCACTTTTATTCAGCACACATCAACAACTGCATACAATTCTCAATTCAACTCAACAACTTTCACAGCAACTCTCCAAATCACTATCAACAACTTTACTCTCCCCCAACAACAGTGCGGCACACAATTTTATAATCTCTCTCTTTTCCGGAAAGATTTCGAATACCGTAGAAATGACGCACTGCCACCAATCGAATAAAAGATCGTCATCACTGACTTACGTCATTCATCTCTCCACACATACCCCGAACCTTCTCTTACTTCGACAATCGTCCCGAACCTTCGATCGATGGTAAACAAGGAAATCCAGAGTATTCTCCGACAATATCGACCAACGAAAATTATCAACGTTATACAAAGCCTCTCCTAACAACAATGCAAACTCAAATCAAAGGTAAATAAACTCCATTATTGAATACTTTGCAAATCGAAACGATTAGATCTATCGTACACGCTTCCGACATACTTTCGTTCGCGTTTCAACGTAACATAACCCCCCACTCAAGAAGAAATTTACCCAATTTCTTTCAACAACGTTGAAACGTAATGCACAAACAAAATTCAGAATTAAAACTTATTTCAGACTGTCTGAACACTGTCAATGTTCTCAGCTCATTCACACAGAGTCAATGGTTTTCATCTTCAAATCTGCCTAGATATTGTAAGCCCCTCCGGTTGGCTTATCAAATATTTCATTTTAAAAAAATAATAAATTAGTAAAATTGTAAGCCTCTTTGGAAGGCTAGAAAACCTTTTGTTGTAAATTTATAACTTGATCATTAATTAATAACTAGGTTGCATGTGCCTATGGTTGTTTTGGTTATACATGTACATTGGCCTATAGGAATTTGTGCCTTTTGAGCTTGAGCAGACGACAACAGTAAGCATGCAGGTACTAGTGATATTATTATTGTGAACTGTGTGTTTTTATAGTGGTGTAAAATTTTGATCTTCGAATTGTATCTGAGATTGATTTCTGTGGATGTGTGTGAGGAAAAATATTCTTATTTTATCTAGGGATAGTTTTGGTGCTAGATCTAAATATCGAAACTGAGTTTTGTGTGTGCAGTGAAAATGGCATACCAATTGAGAACTATTTTTAACGAATTCTTGGATGTGATGTGTAGTGAAATTTGAGTGGTTAATAGATTTGTTCAGAGTTGCTAGGAGCGTTTTGTGAAGGAAAATGTGATTGATCAGTAGACTGTGAAAAAGAATTTCCGGTTGCCATATGTTGTCAAGGTAACCTGATTGAGAATTTTAGCGGGATTCTAGATCTAGACAGTATGTTTAGTTTTCTTATGAAGAATTAATTCTAGCCTTTCCGCTGACTGTATTTTTGTTGGTCTTTTATAGCAAATAGAATTGTAAATAAAATGTAGTGTGGAGGAGAAGTTTTAGATTGGGAATTTCCATTATAAAGACAAAAGAAACAGTTCAATGGAAGAATTGCCTAGGCCCTTACATTTATAGTTTGAAGAAGTTAATGGAAAATTGTGCTAAATTGGTGCAGCTATCCGAGTCACTTGGAGCACTAATCCTAAGTGTTTAAGGTTGTTATTTTTATGCACCGATTACAGTATGTCTGCACCGGGAGTAAACATGGAAGAAAAAGTTGAATGGAAAAATTACACAGAGATTTTTGTTGATAGTTCGGAAAGGTCAGAGAAAATAGTGTTAAATCGGTGCAGCTGTCCGACTCATAGGGAGCGCTGATCTTAAGTGTTTCAGGTTGCTAAAAAACCGACTCACGTTTTTCTGCACCGATTATAAATATGTTCGAACCGGGTGGGAACCGGGTCGATTATTCATACCTCAAATTTGTCACCACGTTGGTGCTAGGCCGGTTCAACATGTTTGAGTTCGTGTATTTTCTTTAAGAATTATCAGATTCTACTCCTCGATGGTTCCTAATAAAGTATGACCAATAAACTTCTTACCTATGATAATGGTAGACCCTGTTATTTTCCAAAAACCAGTACATTTGATTAAAATCTGTACACACTAGACTGTTTCCCTCTCTCATTGATACAGGAATGTTAAAACCATTACCTGATTTGCTAGTATAGATCACGTGTTGTGAAACATGGATGTTGATTGGCTGTTTTACCCTTTTGTTTTGCTTATAAAACGGACTGTGATGGCGGCCAACAACTCTTACGCTGATTTAGATCAAAGATGATGACAGCTTGAATGTGAAAGTAAATTTCGGTGGGTTTGCGCGTCCGTGGACTTAGTTTTTTTTTCCTCCCTTCTTTTCAACGCTGTTTTGAGCCTTTTCGGAATTTTAGAATTACAATAGCCCTCTAAGTCCACGTAAAAAACAAAAAATTTCTAACTAAATTCTCCTAACCCGGTAAACATTTTATTGCGAAAATATGAAATTTCTAAATTCTGACCGTTATTCCCTGAGGTTGTGAATGGATTTGAATACTAGAATTTCTGTGTTTCTGTGACTTCACAATATTTTATTTTACTAGTTTTGATTCACGGTGGTAGCCTGGAATTTTTATGTTTTGAATCTATGAGATTTTCAACGATTTTTGGTTTCCAATGAAATACCCGGAATTTCCTTTTTCTTATGTATTTAACCCAAATAATAATTTTTAGAACGCTAGAAAATATGCAACAACCTGAAATCTGTAATCAGTTATTATTTTGTTATAATTATAGAACGAAATATTTAACAGAATTCAAATAATACTAATTTTTATAATATGAAATTTTCTAGAAGTGCCAAATCTTGTATGAATCGAAAGCTATGTTTTGCAAGAAAGACAACTGTTAAAGTTTTGCATGAATGTGATGTGAGAAAAACCAGAAACCAAACCCCAAAGAAAAGAATAAATTATTTCTTTTATTTCCCCATCATTCTGTGTGTGGTCTCCGTTTTGTATTAAATGTTTTGTGAAGTGTCGTTTAAATAAAATGTGTGTTTAGTTAGTATTTCTTTTTCTTTCTAAATACTCTAATTGTTTAATCTAAGACAAGAATTCTGATTCTATCTCTATTTGAAGTTAACCAGTCACTGGGCATTTTCATTTCATGCATCTCAAACACATTTGTATAATTTTTACAAACAGAGTTTAAAATAAAATTTATTATATTCAACACATAACTTTCAATAATGAAAGTAAATAAATTTTTCTCTGACAGACCTTTGTTTCCTCAGGTTGTGGCTTTTGGGAAGGCATCCATCCTATTAATATTTTGGGAAACGCAATTCTCTCCGCTGTGGGCGGGAGGTGTTGTTTCTTTTTGGGTGGATTTGGGATGCCTCGGCGAGCCTATACCTGTGGAAAGATCGGTTTGTCGGGGATGGTGTCAGAACTGATATTTTATTTAACCCGGCAACCTCTTGTGAGCCCTTATGAAGCCATTCCTGACAGAACCCTTGCCGTATGGTGTGATCTCTCTTTTTGTGGGGTGCGCCGTGGGGTGGGGGGGGGGTGAAAGGGGCTTACAATATTGTCAATTGTTCACAGTTCATTCACACAGAGTCAAAGTTTCTCATCTGCAAGTCTTTCTGGATACTGTCAATGTTCACAGTTCATTCGCAAGGAAACGACGCCCTCGTCAGTTGCGGTCGTCATCGGCCCAGGGTCAAAGACGATGATCACGTGGGCTTCCCCGGTATCAGTGCGTCCTCCGTTGTCTCCTTCTTCCATCGGATGTCCGACGCAGTCGACGTTGTCAGCTTTCAGAATGCATTCGCTGGGTCTCACGGTCAGGTTGGCTTCTGCGGGACGGTGGAACAGCTCCCTCAGGGTCTGCAGATGCTCCTTCCAGGTCTGGGTGTGGACTTCATGTTCGACCAAAGTCGTAGAGCCTGGGACATCATTGAAGTTAGGGGGAAACTCGCCCATAATGTCCTCGAGCTCCAACGTTTGACCTTCCGTCAAGCTCGGTCCTAGCTAACATTATCGATGCCTTCTTTGCTGTGGAAGTCTCCCAGTTCCAACAGTTCTTCGCTGTCAAAGCTGTCGTCGGTCACAGCTGCTGTTGCTGCATGTACAATCTCTGGCGGCCTCTCCACGTACAGCTTAAGGAGGTTGGCGTGGTATATTTTGGAATGCTGGCCGACCTTCACCTTATAGTCGTTGATCCCCACCACGGTCTCCACTTCGTACGGGCCTCTCCACTGCATCAGCAACTTATTATGATCGGTAGGTAGCAGCACCAGCACTTTGTTGCCAGGTTTGAACTTCCTGTTCACAGCCCTACGATCATAGTAGTGCTTTCCACAGTCCTGGGATTTCTTCAGGTTTTCTCTGGCTATCTCGAGAGTCTGCTCCAGCTTCTCCCGTAGCTCAAACACGTACTGGTAGCTGTTCTTCACCTCTGGGGTGTCTACTTCTTTCGTCCACAGTTCTTTTAGGATGTGCATCGGCCCTCGGATGGTTCTTCCGTACAGCAGCTCGAACGGAGAAAAGCCGGTGGACTCCTGCGGTACTTCTCTGTAGGCGAAAAGCAAGGCGTTGATATAGCGATGCCATTGTCTGGGCTGCTCGCTGCACAGTTTCTTCAGGGTGGACTTCAGCGTAGCATTGAACTTCTCGACAAGCCCGTTGCACATCGGA
Source organism: Oncomelania hupensis (assembly GCA_036898135.1). Classification (NCBI taxonomy): domain Eukaryota; kingdom Metazoa; phylum Mollusca; class Gastropoda; order Littorinimorpha; family Pomatiopsidae; genus Oncomelania; species Oncomelania hupensis. The sequence continues at coordinate 10,881,397 of CM072524.1, read as the reverse complement.
TGGTAGGGTGTCGTAGTCAAATGCCGGATGCTCAGCAGTCTGTTGACCTCCTTCATGCAGTCAGAGACGAACTGCGTCCCAAGGTCTGTCAGAATTTCTTCGGGCACTCCAAGTCTACTGAACATGTCCACCAGCGCCTCTGCAACAGTCTCAGTGTCAATCTTCTTCAGAGGCACTGCTTCTGGGTACCGAGTCGCATAGTCCACTAAAGTCAGTACCCATCGATGACCTTCTTCACTCGGAGGTCTTATTTCGCCGATTAAGTCTAAGGCCACCCTCTTGAAAGGTCGGTCGATCAAAGGCTTCCTCTGCATTGGCACTTTCGGGACCCTTCCTCGAGGTATGGTTTTCTGGCAAATGTCACATGATCGGCAGAAACGGCTGACGTCCGCATGAAGCCCTGGCCAGTAGAACACCGCCTGGATTCTGTCTGACGTCTTTCTGATGCCTAGGTGACCTCCCATGATAGAGTCATGAGCTACTTCCATCACTTGGCGCCTTAGAGGTAACGGTACCAAGACTTGACGTAGTGGTTTCCCTCCGTTGACCCTCGGGTGCTGGAAGATTCGGTACAGGATCTTGGCCTTCACCTCAAAATAGACCGTGCCACTGCGTTTGGTCACGTGATCTTGGCGGTTCCTGTACTTGTTTAAAGTGCTATCAGCTTCCTGGAGCTGAATCAGCTTATCTCTGTCCACGATGGCAGCTTTAGAGTTGTCGGCGACCTTCAGTGGCGTAGACGTCTTGTCTCTCTTGGCCTGGGCCCTGGTAGTAACAGCACCGACGATCTCTGGTCGGCAGGGCTGAGCCGGAGTAACCACATTTTCCCGTAGCAGCTCTGTAAGGTCTCCATCGGGAAATGGCAATGGATCCTCCTCCACAACTTCGACGCGTTGGGTTGAGGCAGGACTCCACTCTGGATCGGGGTTGTCGGGTCGTCTCGCGCCGTCGATATTCCCGATCATCAAATCATACAGCGGCTTCTTCAGGCAAACCGCTTCGATTTCGCCTATGTAGAAAGGGGTGTTGACATGAATCTTCGCAACTGGCGCTCTCACACATTTGCTGTCGGCCATAAGTGTCCATTTTGAATCGCCAGTGAACTGTTCTTTAGCGATTAGGTCTTCTCTGACGATGACCCCACTGCAGCCAGAGTCTCTTAAAACAGTCACTTCATGATTTCCGACGCGTCCCTTGGAAACAGGCATGTTCTGTACTGTCACAGCTGCGCTGGCGACGACGGGGATGGATTTCCCGTTGGCAAGGAGGAGTTGGCCATCAGTCATGCACTCTTGCACGTCCGCAGGGGTAGCTGTGCGCTCGGTCTCACTCGGAAGAATGACGCTCCCGCCGCACACTTGATGGTCAGATCTACTGGTTTGCCGTTGATTGGAGAAACGTCTCTGTCGGTTGCCCGCCGCTGCGTTGTCCGTACTGCTCCGCTGTCCGCTACTTTTGTTTTGAGGACAGTTAGCCGCCCTGTGGTCTGTAGCGTTGCAGGTGAAACAGCCTCTTGAATGCCCTTCCCTGGGAGGAGGCGTGGAGTCCGTCTGTCTCTGGCTCGTCTGACTTCCCTGGATCTGGTTCCCATGGTTTCCAGTCTTCTGAAAATGTTTCGTCGCGCTGGGTGGCCCCAACGTTTTCTCATGAGCGATGAGATATCTTTCAGCAGCCTCAGCAACGTCTTTTAGCGTCTGCAACTTTTGTATTTCCAAGTGGATCGCGAGGTCCTTAGGGCAGGCGTTGAGTAATTGTTCCCTCACGATCAGCTCATGGAGACTCTCGTAAGTCTTCCCTTTGCCTGATAATTCCACCCACTTGTGTAGATATGATGACAGGCGCTCCACAAATTGCTTTGGTGTCTCGTCTGACAAAGGCCGGCATTCACGAAAGCGTTGACGGTAGCCCTTTTCTGTAAAGTTGTAGCACTGCAACAGGGCCTCTTTCAAGACGTCGTAGTTTTTGGCGTCATCGTTCGACAGTCTGGTGTAAACTTCGAGAGCTTGCCCCGTCAGAAGTGCACTCAGTCGAATTGCCCAGTCTTGAGGTTGCCAGTTAGAGCTTTCAGCGAATCTTTCGAATCTCGCCAGATAACTGTCAATCTGGTCCTTCCCGTCGACGAAAGCTGGCAATTTTGGAGCCGTATGGTCGTTGGTGACTTGTGGCGCATGCTGATTGTTTTGGATACGCGCCAACTCTAGCTGGTACTGACGATCTTTTTCTTGCTGCTGCTGTTCAATTTCCAGACGCTTCAGTTCAAATTCTCTTTCTTCTCGGCGTCGTTGCTCTTCTTTTTCTTGCCGCTTCTCTTCTAATTCTCTTTCTTCACGGCGACGCTGCTCTTCTAATTCTCGTTCTTCGCGCCGTCGCTGTTCTTCTACTTCTAGACGCTTCTATTCTAGTTCTATTTCTTTTTCTAGACGCTTCTCTTCCAATTCTCTTTCTCGTATTCTCTCCTGAGACTTGACGTACTCCGTCAGCTGCTTGCCTTTTAGATTCAGTTCAACCCCTTTCTGCCAGAAGTCAGCCATCTTGATGCTTCTGGAAAGTTCTTTTCAAGAAAGTTCTTTTCTGGAAGGTTCTTCTTCTAGAAAGTTCTTGACTGTAGAGTTCTTTTTTTTCTGGAAAGTTCTTGACTGTAGAGTTCTTCTTTTTTTTCTGGAAAGTTCTTGACTGTGCTGTACCTTTCTAGACTGTTCTAGAACAGCACGCTTTCTGCAGTAGCGCTGATGCTTGTCACTAGTCGCCTTCGCTGACGCAGGCCTCGCTGTCCTCGTCGTATGCGACGCTGCACCACGCTGGTGTTGATGTACACGCTCCTGTGCTGAAGTAGACGCGACGTCCGTTCGTCGCTCTCTCTAATACTGGCGATGTAGCTCCGAGACTGTCCCTCGACGTAGTCTAACGGCAGCAATGTAGTCCCGATCTGTTGTTCGCTCACGAAGCAACTCTTCGGCGACTACACGCCCTTGCAGTCAACCCGAATCTATCGGATGTAGTCCCAGTATGTTGGCCCCTCTCGACGCAACTCGTTGGCGGCTACCCTCGATGACTGCCTCTCGTAACGTTGACTCGCTTGTTGTAGCAGTTGAACCCTTGGCTATGGCGTGAATCGCGGCTTGACCCCCAAAATGTTACACTCAGTTCGATGTTGGTGTTTTCTATCAGTATCTGATTCAGCCCCGATGCTTGAATTCCTGATAGTTGTGTAACTCAGATTCGTTTATCCACGCAACCCGTCCAAACAGCATACAAGTCACAAAGTCGACGTATGAAGTTTTCCACTTTTATTCAGCACACATCAACAACTGCATACAATTCTCAATTCAACTCAACAACTTTCACAGCAACTCTCCAAATCACTATCAACAACTTTACTCTCCCCCAACAACAGTGCGGCACACAATTTTATAATCTCTCTCTTTTCCGGAAAGATTTCGAATACCGTAGAAATGACGCACTGCCACCAATCGAATAAAAGATCGTCATCACTGACTTACGTCATTCATCTCTCCACACATACCCCGAACCTTCTCTTACTTCGACAATCGTCCCGAACCTTCGATCGATGGTAAACAAGGAAATCCAGAGTATTCTCCGACAATATCGACCAACGAAAATTATCAACGTTATACAAAGCCTCTCCTAACAACAATGCAAACTCAAATCAAAGGTAAATAAACTCCATTATTGAATACTTTGCAAATCGAAACGATTAGATCTATCGTACACGCTTCCGACATACTTTCGTTCGCGTTTCAACGTAACAAAGTGCACGAACACTGATCTGTAGGGACTGTGCGGTAGTCCATTATTCCGGAAAAAAAGAACATTAGGCAAAACAAGAACAAAGCCCAGGGATGACACAGTAGCAAGTATCGAGAACAGTAACATCGTCATCATCTTCATAATCTTCATCATCATCGTCATCATCATCGTCATCATCGTTATCATCATCGTCATCATCATCATCATCATCATCATCATCATCATCATCATCATCATCATCATCATCATCATCATCATCGTCATCATCATCATCATCATCATCATCGTCATCATCATCATCGTCATCATCATCGTCATCATCATCATCATCATCATCATCGTCATCGTCATCATCATCATCATCATCATCATCATCATCATCATCATCATCATCATCATCATCATCATCATCATCCATTTCAGGCTAAAACAAGTAAGAAGTATCAAAGGGATAATAACCAGTCAAACTAAGTAACACAAAGCTTATGTCGGTCAATTCCAATGATTATTTGTTTCTGGTAATACTTATAAATAGGTTACTACTTTTTGTTGTTGTTGTTTTGTCGTTGTTGTTGTTGTTTGCCAAATATTATGAAGGCTTTAAAACTTTTGATCTAATTCATATTTATACATTGGCAATTACTTTTCTTTCTTTTATTTTTTCGTGTGTGTGTGTGTGAGAGCGCGCGCGCGCGCGTGTGTGTGTGTGTGTGTGTGTGTGTGTTCAATACTGCAAAGCACCTTTAAATTGTTTGATCTTCACTACAGCGGTAGAAATAGATTAACGTATACTAACTTGGGATGTGTGACCTCACACCTGACAGAACTTCTAAACACATTTATTTTATTAAAAATTCAGCATATTATTTATTTTTATTTTTTTTTCTTGTTTTTATAATTTTTATTTTTTTCCTTAAGCAGTAGCGGTTGACGTACATACTTTTTATGTTAAAAGTGCGAAGTTGTCAATTGTTGGTTGTACGGGAGGACGGAGATACATTTCTAAGGGAAGGATGGAGAGACAAAGAGGGAGAGAGAAATGAGAGAGGGGAAGAGAGATAGGGGGGAAGGAGGAGAGAGAAAAGAGAGAGAGGGAGGAAAAGAGAGAGGAAAAGAGAGAGGGAAATGAGAGAGAACGGAGGGAAGGGTTCATAGACAAAGAGAGACAGACAGAGAAAACACACACAGACACACGCACGCACACATACACACACAGAGATAAATCAAGAGGAAGAGTGACAAGACAGAAAGCAAGAATGAGAAAGAGAGACACGAAGAAAGAGATAAAGAGAGAGAGGGAGGGAGGGAGACGGACAAAACAAAGACAGATAGAGTAATAGAGAAAAACAAAGAGGGAGAAATACAGGACTTAACGAAGAATAAAAGAGAGACAGAGGGAGCGGAGCTAGCGAAAGAAAGAGTCAAATAGAGACAAACAAGCAGAAAATGACGGACAGAAGAAAGTGATGGAGACATAGAGATGGAGAGAGAGAGAGAGAGAGAGAGAGAGAGAGAGAGAGAGAGAGAGAGAGAGAGAGAGAGAGAGAGAGAGAGAGAGAGAGAGAGAGAGAGAAGAACAGGCCGACGAGGAGGAAGTGTGAAAATACTAAGCAAAGCTGAAGAAGATTCAAAGGAATAGTTTAAGCGTTATGCAATTTCCCACTGTTTTCTTAACCAGCTAGCACGTGAAGCCACTCCAATGCAGAGAGAGGAATCTACGTGGCAAATATGAGTATGTCAGGAAGAAGCATTATGAAGCTTATGTTCTCCCAAAACTCGGTGGGTGGTCAGAAGGGTGACCAAAAACAGAGGGTGCGAGGTGGGGTAAAGGCAGGGAGCTCCCTTTTAGAAGACGGAAATAAACTCGAATGTTATTTTTTTAAGTTTTTAGCTTAACTGCATGCAGTTCTATTGTTGAAGATGACAATGACGACGATGATGATGATGATGATGATGATGATGATGATGATGATGATGATGATGATGATGATGATGATGATGGTGTTCGTTCTGTTGTTGCTGGTGTTGGAGCTGGTTTCCGAGGTTGCTGCTGCTGTATGTGTGAATGATAACTACGAGGACGTTGAAGACAAAGATACCATTTCCCACAGACTATATTTATAGGGATACCAGCGCTTCGTATGCGGCCTGAACTTGGTGACCCGAACATCATCCGGTTGACCTCATGAGAACCGGAAGTTATATTTCAAATCCCCGCGAAATGAATCTAACCGTGCAATTAAAAAAAAAGAAAAAAAGAAAAGCAGACCGAAGTGTTCTTCACTTGTTGAAAGCTGCATGTGCTTGTAGATTATCTCCCCTTCTTCATCCCTCCCTTGGTGAGACACGGTGAGCAGCAGACTGATAAGACAAAGTAAAGAACGTCTAAAGATCGTGCACAGCTATTGACATTTGGGCGAAACATGCGCACGTAGTCACAAATTTGTAAGCAAATTTGTAAGCAGGCGAGCGAATTAAGGATCCGCTAAGATCGTGCACAGATGTTCAGATTTAGTCGAAACATGCGCACTTAGTCACAAATCAGTAAGCAGATTGATAATACTAAGTACTAAGGATCGGGTAAGACAGTGTCAACATCTGTTCGAGTTTGGCTGAAACATTTACACTTAGTCACAAAGTCCATTTTATCAGAACATCAGCCCAGGCTTTTGAGGTTGTTGTAAGTTTCCCGTTTGTTGTTCTGTTATGAAAGCAAATGATGTGTGATAAAACTGGCAGTGTGTTAAGATATTTCTACTGTTTTGTTTTGTTTTCTCAACCTATTATAATATCGGTAGTAAATTCTCTTAATTTGTTGGAGAATTCATTAAACATCGGGCAATGCCAGAACCTACTATGTCATGAAGAAACTGGAAATTAGTTTTAAAAAATTGATTATAATTTTTTTTTTTAAAAAGTTTGATAAAATGAGCTGTTGAAAATGTTGGAAATACGTTATAAAAAAATTACATTCACACTCAGTTAAACACATGTAGTACTAGGGCAAAATACACACAAACACTGAATGTGTAATTATGCTTCAAACATGTCACTTTGGCTTAGTAGGCCCACACACTCGGTGCCTGTGGTCTACAGCCACAACTTGAAAAGGTGTAGTTTACACAAAATTGTGGTATTTTGAGTCATCGTGGGACATCATGGTGAAGTAATAAATTGTTGTTTTTTGTAATCCTATTTTTTCCTAAACTACTGGAATGGTTTGGTTCAAGTTTGGTATGTACTAAGACTTTACCTATACCTTCAACGTAAAACCAAACTTATGCAAATCACATGATTACGTCACCATTTATGATTTTTTTAAAAACATGTCCTTTAAACTCTAACAGCCCCAACAACCCTCAATTCCTCCACATCCATCACCACCCAGCAGCAGCAACAGTTGTTTGACACCCAATAGCACTGAAATAGATCTATAGATGTTTTAAAAGAAAAAAAAGCAGGGGCATTAACCAAGTAGAATGGATCCGCGATAGCAAAATGGAAGGGTATCCTCGATCGCGCAGCGGTAGATAACACATAGCCGTTTGGATTATAAAAAAGGAAGGGTGGGTTCATATTGCACCGTCTCTGGCAAATCCAATCTGCCACTCAAACGGTTTTATTCTCAAACCGCCTATTGTAATCTTACTTTAACTGGAAACCATATAGGCCTATGATAGGTGAAAGTTCCGCATATAATAACATAGGCCTATATCAATGTCTTCCCAGTTATAAGACTGTATTTTTTCGATGTAAATAAGGATATTATAGGGTCGTTGGCACGCGATTTGGGAATACACAGTTTGAGCGGCCGATACGTGTCGCCAAAGATGCAGTGTGACCCCACCCTTCTACAATTCTATCTATGATACATGGGCTGTACGCTACTACTGCTACCGCTATGCTATCGGGGATCCACTTTTTTGTTGTTATCGCGGATCCATTCCACTTGATTAGTGCCCCTGTGGGAAAAAAAACTTGTACTGAAGTAATAAGTAGTTAGTACTTTGTTGATCATCATGAGAACTCAGAGTTGTTTTTTTCCTCCAATTCAGCCCCATTCCTACTTGAACCGGTAGGTCAAAATTCATACCCCCACACCCTACCTCACCCCTACATTTAACCCCACTCCCACCTGTCGCGAGAGGCTAGTTCAACCCAGCACTAAGGCTTCAGCCTCCAACGTTCAGTCTGCTTTGACCTATGTAAGTTAAGTCGTTGACTAGCAGACGACCGAAGTTAGGTTGCTCTCAGCATGTGTAGGCTACAGTTTCACTAAGATAAGCCGTGACCTTATCCAGCTGACCAATCACCAACAACCCCAACTAGGTGGCGTTACGTTTCTTCGTAGTCTCGCACGATAGCAGACCCCAGCGGGAGGATAATTAGTCTTGTCTGAACAGCACGGTAGAAGGACGCACGTTGTAAAATCTCTCTCAGAAAGACTAAAGCAGGTGATGGGTGAAAATCATTCATCGCAGTATAGCCAGAGCCTGACATTGTCAAGGAGGTAAATGATCAATCATTTGTTTCATTGCGATTCATTGATATTATTGCTGTTTTATGTTTGTGAAGTTTTGCCATGTTTTAGAATTGTGAATGTGAGTCAAACTTTGCTTGACCACGTGGCGGACACGAGACCGGTTTTGGCACCACGAGGTAGCCTGTACTGTCCAACTGTTGTTTCTCCTATGTGTATTATTGCAGACCAGTGGCTGTACCGGAGAATGTGTATCTTATTAATTACTTCTCCATGTGTGTAGTTTATATAGGAATTATGTTGGAGATTCCAGTGGACCACGGACTTAGAAGAATTGGTCGTCTCTTATTTGTTTAAGTGGATGCGATCTCCCTGAGGGCTGTTTCTGTGAGACGCTCTGCACAACCTGTGTATACAAGGCGTTGCAGACATTCGTCTCATATTTTGCAAACATCTTGGTCCACGGCAGGGAAGAAACCCCACAGAGAGGCAACCCTGACACGTGGCCTGCAACCTTGAGCAGCGAGAGCATTGGCCTCCACTAGCTCAGTAGTCAACTACCAAGAAGAAGAGACAACAACACCGCACATCGCCGATAAAGTTCTCCGAAACCGTGCACAAACACTGATCTACTCGTCCAGAAAAACGAATAATAGGACAGAAAGAACTCGTAGCCCAATGTTGAGACAGTAACAAATATCAAGAACAGTAGCTGCATAGACCCATCAAAGAGCGAACTACTCGAAGTGAAATTTGGACATTTAAGTTAGTGTAGAGATTAGAAGATTTTGTATAGAGTAGAGGAAATAAATGTGTGATATTTACTTTTAACAAGTGGCTGGACTAACTATTTTTCATAACCGTACGAGAGCTAGTGTGTCAGTGAATCTTTTACCATTTTCTCCCTATCTCTATAACCCTATCCGCACACAGACCGAGCTAAACTTATAAATATATTAAGATTAGTCATAGGGTGATTACACTAGCCGATATCCGCAGACGATAGACGAGTGGGTAATAGCATTCCATTGTGCAGAGCCCAGCAACAATAGACCCACCGTCACACCACCCCAACCCCCCAAAACTTGTTTTGTGTGATTAGGCAGATATTTTTCTTTTGTTTTGTTTCCTTTTGTGCTTTGTCTGTTTGCATAACGTCAAACATCATGTTTTCAGTACAATGTGAGGTATTTTGGGTGAGTTTTTACAACTTATTATTATGTTTTTAAAAATCACAACACGTTATTTATGTCCTCTTGCGTTATTCTTTGCGCGGCGGCCTGTTGTGGCTATTAAGACTGGCGACATAATATACATGGAGTTCGGGCAAGAGTTGTATCGACATTATCAACTAAACAGGATACTCGGGTGTGGAACAATCTGAATGATGCCAGCATTCAGAATGGCTAAGAGCCAACTAGTATCCAGGGACCATCGGACCTTGTACAAAGTTTTAAACGTAAACTCTTAAATGACACTAAACTGGTAAGCTTACCTTAACAACTGAGGACGGCCATGCGCACTCCCTCCCCCCTTCCCCCCACCCTCCACTCCCACCCCCAGTGTGGAATTATTTCTCCGCCCTGGCGGAGTATCCACAGGATCTTGAATAAACACAAAAAGAAGAAACATATTGACGGGAAATGAGGACGAAGCGGACACAAGCATTTGTTCACATTTATTTTATTTATTAATTAATTAATTTATTTTTTATTTCATTTATTTGTTTTTATCTTTTATAATTGTAATTTGTATTTATTTTATGTTATTTTAATTTATTTTATAAAAATTTTATTTATGTTGGAAGGGGAGGGGGGGGAAGAGGGCAAGGTGCGGCCTCGTCTTTCCACTTTTTCCTCATTTTTTTTCCTTCTTGAACTTTCCATTTGTTTTCCAGGCATTTCTTTCTTTCATTTTTGTCAGTATTTGCTTTTGTCAAGTTCGTAAGCGACAGGTTCTCGGCAGACGCGTCCTTGACCTGAAAAAAACACAACAACAATTCAGCAAGGGAGATTATCCTTTTTACACTGTCACAAAAAGTGTACATAAACATGCGTTTGAAAAATTGATGAAACCTTTGCAATAAGGAAGGAAAAAAAAAAACAAGAAGAAAAAGAGATGTTGCGAAATATCAACTTGGACATCTTCGACAAGAAAGAAACCTGTCAAATGGATTTTTTTTCCCGATGATTGTCTTCTTCTTCTACTACTACTACTACTACTTCTTCTTCTTCTTGTTCTTGTTCTTCTTCTTCTTCTTCTTCTTCTTCTTCTTCTTCTTCTTCTTCTTCTTCTTCACTGTCAACAGAATAGGAATGTAATTGTGACGCAGAACGGGAACTGAAGCATATAAAATGAGTAATAATTATTTGTGTTCGTGCGTTTGTGCAGCAGTGCATGTCTCGATGTTGAAAGGAAGAAAATGGCGTACAAAAGCACAGGGCAAGGTCGGGGGTGATGATGGGGAAAGGTGGAGCGATGGTGGTGGGGTAGGGTTTAGTGGGGTGTGTGGGGGCTGGGTGTGTTAACACGAGAGACCAAAATAGGGATTTCAGAAACAAACAAAGTTTTGTTTCCTTTCCTTGAGAGAGAAGCACTGTTACTGTAATATTATTTTGAACAATTATTAACAATGTTACGTAATTTTCTCCGTTCGGCTCCTCATGTTTATAGGTTTCGTTCTTCTGTCACCACCCCCCTCTCCCCCTCACTCCCACCCACCCTCCTCGCCAATCGCCCCGGTTTCTCTCTCTCTTTCTCCCTCGCACAGGCCACGGTGGGATAGACCTAGGAGTGGGTATGGGGGAAGGGGGTGGGGGCTGAAGGGGAGGACAGTGGACAGCTGGAAAAAACAGAAGTCTCAGTCTCAGTGCGGAGAGATTGAGAAAAATGAACTTAAAGGGAAGTAACGTGTCTAGTGTTCCGCGAGGAGTTGTGGCTCCTTGATGGAGAAGTTATTGTGGGATGGTGGTAAAGATGTCACAATGATAGATGAGAGTGGTTTTTCTTCATGTCTACCACATGTTGAGAAATTTATTGCGGAAGACTTCGTCTGGAATCTACTCTACTATCTTCTCTCCTGTATGTGCGCATAGCTCTCTTTAGAAAAAAAAATTGGAAGGCAAAGCAGAGAGGATAAAGAGATGGGCATTTCCCTCACGAAGCAGGCCCCGGGAGAAAGGAAATTCCCTAACTAGTCCCATATAAAGCGCAAACTGAATGAAGCTTATTACTGAATACCATGCTGCCTATGCGTTCATCATTGGGGCGGCTGTGTGTTTGTTAGGGAAACTTAAAAGCTGTCCGACCCTCTTCATGCACTATACTGTACTTAAAAGCTGTCCGACCCTCTTCATGCACTATACTGTAGTACTACTTAAAAGCTGTCCGACCCTCTTCATGCACTATACTGTACTTAAAAGCTGTCCGAACCTCTTCATGCACTATCCTGTACTTAAAAGCTGTCCGACCCTCTTCATGCACTATACTGTACTTAAAAGCTGTCCGACCCTCTTCATGCACTATCCTGTACTTAAAAGCTGTCCGAACCTCTTCATGCACTATACTGTACTTAAAAGCTGAGGCAGTTGAGGTACGTCCGTTGAGCAATAAGTAATTGGGCGACGTCGTATTGCACTTATCAGCTGCTGAGCCGGGACTCCGCAGGTCTGCAAGCTGAGTAATGAGCCGTAATGTTCTTAAATTAATATTATTAGCACTTGCGCAAAATGGCTGAAACGCGGGCAGCCATACTCTACATTATTGCATTCTGTTTCGCGCTTCTGCCAGTCACAGAGGTATTACATGCGAACAGTGGATCCTTGCTAGCAAAATGGTGTCTTAATTCACGTAACTAACTATGTAGCATCGAAATAATACAATCTATCATTAAACATCAGTTGTCCTCCATTTACAATATTTTTTTTAATCTATCGTTATGCATTCTTACCTAGTTTTAGATTACATCATTTATTATCTTGTAACAAAAAGTTACATTGGAAGATACCCTCTCTCGCCCCGTACTTTAAACACATTATTATAACTACGCTAGAATTTGGGTTGAATGAATACCAGAGTCAACCTAAATATTTTCATTTTAGCGGGCTTCATTCCAGTAAATAATTATCTGGTAGTGGTAATTAGATTGAAAAACTCCTTAACTTCGTGTAATAAAAACAAACAAATAAACAAACAAAAACCACATGGAGGGTTTTGAAACCAGGTAGCAGTAGCGAATGTCCAAGTCCTCTAACACTTGCCTGCTAGTCTACGTGGTCTGCCCCATAGAAGTATGTAAATTCTGGCCCGACGTCTATCAGTAGTAACACAGAGCAGACAAGCTAATATTGTGCGAGCAGGGACCGTAATGAGCTCAGCACGCCTGCGCAGGGGAAGGGTTCACTGGGTCTGGGGAACCCACAACCACAGGGCAGCAGTTCACTGGTACATCATCACTGCCCTGCCGCTGAGTTCAACAACCTTGCACCTTTCCTACATCATTAGCCTTCTTACCGTTTGGCTTCCCAGATTTTTTTGTTTTGTTCTGTTTGTCTCTATCTTCTTCTTCTTCTTCTTCTTCTTCTTCTTCTTCTTCTTCTTCTTCTTCTCTCTTTCTCTTTCTCTCTCTCTCTCTCTCTCTCTCTCTCTCTCTCTCTCTCTCTCTCTCTCTCTCTCTCTCTCTCTCTCTCTCTCTCTCTCTCTCTCCCCCTATATATGTGTTTATTCAATTAAAAAGTCTGTCTCTCTCTCTCTCCTAGATTTTGTGTTTGCTCTGTCTCCCTCTGTCAATCTGCCTCTGTGTATCTGTCTGTCTCTCTGTCTCTCTCTCCCTTATCCCCCCTCCCTTCTTGTCTCTCTCTCTCTCTTCCCGCCCCCCCCCCTCCCTCTCCTATCTCATGCACCTCTCACGTTATATCAGTATGTTCCTCAGTATTTCAGAAAAGGATGACCCATAATTTCTGTACAAGTCTGAGGTCCATGATCTAAATGACGCTTTCGGCGTATTTATGATTTCCTTAATTAAGGTATGCCTAGTCTTATTTAGAAAATTTAAATTAAAATTTTAATTCAGACCCAACACACACACACACACCCCTACACACACACACACACACACACACACACGCACACACACACACACACTGTCCCAATAGGATTCAGAATAGGAGCAACTGGCCTTAGATACTGAAAGTTGTGGTTCATTACGGAGGATCAGTCTGTCTACTGCATGCCCTCTTTGTGGTCACCAATAAGAAGATGAATATCTTTTTTTTTGCCCCGAGTATGAATCTATACGCAGAAATTGCATACCAATATCAAATATATTACAGTGTAATATGTCACAGCAGCAGGATGTAATAATGAAAGTAAAATACCGAATTTAGATAAATTTATAACAGAAGCCTAAATTAGTAGATGTGACGGTGGGTCTATTGTTGCTGGGCTCTGCACAATGGAATGCTATTACCCACTCGTCTTTCGTCTGCGGAGATCAGCTAGTGTAATCACCCTATGACTAATCTTAATACATTTATATGTTTAGCCCAGTCTGTGTGCGGATAGGGTTATAGAGGTAGGGAGAAAATGGTAAAAGATTCACTGACACACTAGCTCTCGCACGGCTATGAAACATAGGTAGTCCAGCCACTTGTTAACAGTAAATATCACACATTTATTTCCTCTACTCAATACATAATTCTCTAAACACTATACTAACTTAAATGTCCAAATTCACTTCGAATAGTTCGTTCCTTGATGGGTCTATGCCACTACTGTTCTTGATATTTGGTACTGTCTCATCATTGGGCTATTTGTTCTGGTTGGCCTAATGTTCGTTTTTCAGGAGCATGGACTACCGCACAGTCATTCTCGATCATTGTTAGTGCACTTCTTCTGTGTCACTTAACTGAATCGTTGAGGTGTGGTGATGGTGTCTCCTCCTTGTTTGTTGACTATTGGGCTATCGGAGCTCAGTGCTCGATGCTCCACTGCAGGCCGAATGTCAGTGTTGACTCTCAGTGGTTTATCTCCTGCATCGGACCAAGCCTGCTCGTCTGCAAAATACAAGACGAGTTTCTGCAATGCCTAGCTTACAAAGGGTGTGCAGAGCATCTCACTGATAGCAGAAACAGCCCTCAGTGATCGCGTCCACTTATACAAACAAGAGACGATCAACTTCTATGTCCGTGGTCCACTGGAATCTCCAACATAATTCCTATATATATATATACACATCATGGCTAAACTAAACACATGGAGAAGTAATTAACAATATACACATTCTTCGGTACAGCCACTGGTCTGCAAGAATACACATAGAAAAAACAACAGTTGGTCCGTAGGGGCTACCTCATGGTGTCTAAAACCGGTCGCTGGTCAGCCACGTGGTCAGGCAAAGTGTTACGAACATTCACAATCATAAAACATGGCAAAACTTCACAAACATAATCCAACAATATTATCAATAAATCGCGATTAAACAAAAGATTGATCATTTACCTTTTTGACAATGTCAGGCTGTGGCTATACTGTGAAGAATTGAATTTCACCATCACCTGTGTAGTCTACTGCTAGAGAGATCTTTCAGAGCGTTGCTCCTTCTCGTTGGAGGTTCAGACAAAGAATGATTACCTAACCGTGTGGTCAGCCAAAGCCCGTGAAATCTCGTGAGATATCTGTAGCGCCTCTAGCAGGGGTTCTGGCTATACGTCAGCAGGATGAGGTCACTGCCTACCTAGTGAAAAGTTAGCTTACACATGCTTAGCACAGCCCTGACTTGTGTCGTCTGCTAGGCATCGACTTTAATTTACAAAGGCTAAAGCAGGATGAACTATTTGAGGCATGAAGCCTTAGTGCTGGGTCCGAACTAGCCTTCTGTGACAGTAGACAGCGTCGCATATTAGAAATGTAGAGAAAAGTATTAATTATTACGTTTTTGGGGTCAAACTAAATGTGAACATACAGTATACATATATTGATTTAGATTGTGTACCTGCCTGTCCAGATTTACTATTGTATGAGGCAATTGAGAAATTGAGAGATTGATAACTTTGTCCCGTTTGAACAAATGTATGTATGTGTGTTGTAGAACAATACATTGAATGTTTGTTTTGTTCAACCATATTGAAAATAATGTAATAACGCTTTTAGTATATTTTAGGATCAGTTTTAAGCTTTAAGATTGCATGCATAGATTGTGCATTCATATCTATAGTGTTTTTTTTTAAATTTAACATTAGCTAATCATTGTAAATCTTGAAACGTTCTCGAAATGTTTCATAAATTAATTGTTCTAAACCTTGTCTGAAGGCTGTGTTGCTAAAGACATTAAAGAATCAAATTATCAAATTAATTTACTCTCTCTGTCTGTCTGTATCTGTCTGTCTCTCATTATTTCTCTCTCTCATTCTGTCTCTTTGTCTCTCTGTCCCTGTCTCTGACTCTCTCTCTCTCTCCCTCCCTCCTTCTTTCTTTCCCTCATTCTCCCTCCAGCCCTCTCTCTGCCGTCACTATCTACTTCTCTCCCTTCCTCTCTGCATCTCTCTTTCTCTCCTTCTGCCTCTCTCTTGCTCCCTCACTCTTTCTCTTTCTTTCTCTCTTTCTCACTCTCCTATCTCTCTCTTTTTCTCTCTCTCTCCTCTCTCTCTCCTCTCTCTCTCTCCCCATCTCTCCACACATACGCGTGTTTCGCCCACTCAGTGATGCAAATCGTTCATTTAACGAGAAATCAAGAAGCACATGACATCTCCTTTCATCTTTCATTCTGATTGTGATGTTAATGTTGTGGGAGGTGAGGTCGGGGAGAAGAAAGAGGTAGGTGGGTGGGAGGGGAGAGTAGCCCCACATACATTGCCGCAGCGTGCTGTCCCCAGGGAAAGCAACTACATCAATATTCGAGAGTGCATTCCTCTCGTTCTGTAACAACTGGCCCGAATGGAAGGGATGCGCACAGTAGCGTTTTAGAAGTTGTTATGTCACGCAAGGAGTGTTGCGTGCTAGGAGTGAGTGGGGTGTAGTGGTGGGTGGACGGGGGAGGGTGGGAGAGAAAGAGAGAGAGAGAGAGAGAGAGAGAGAGAGAGAGAGAGAGAGAGAGAGAGAGAGAGAGAGAGAGAGAGAGAGAGAGAGAGAGAGAGAGATTGCTATTTGGAATAACGACAGAAGCTCACATAGAAAAAAAAGAACTGAGACGTCAACAGCTTGTTATGTAATTCATTACGTAACTCTCGTCATTAGCGAACTATTGCATTTAACATAACTGAGAAAAAAAGCGAGAGAGAGAAAGAGAGAGCTCCGTACGTGTGTTTGTTTCATTCTGGAGGTAGAGCGGAGGTGATGAGAATGGGAGGGTGAGAGAGGGGAAAAACGGGCCGGGGTTGGAGAATGGGGTGGGGTGGGAGAAGAGGGGGTGGGGGTGGTGAAGGCCTCGGTTTTTTTCTGTTTGTTATTTTGCAGAGGGATCAACTGCTCGGACAAGAAAGGCACTTGCTAAATATGTCCCCGCGTATGCAAATGCGAGTAAGCTCACCTTGGTCGATGGGATCACGGATGATAGATGCAAGGACACAGGTTTTCTCAGGGTACTCCAGTTTCCCCATGCATTGGACGCAGTCTGTCTACACTTTCAAAACCAAAATTCGCCTTCATTTCGAATAGCGACTTTGCCTTGACGCCAGATGTTTGAGTGGTGACTGTATGTTTTTGTGGTGTATGCAGGAGCGTCTGTAACATGTGAGCGTGTAGGTTGGTTACGTACAGATCGCCGCTCTGTGATTCTGATTTAGGAATATCATCATATGATCATAAGGAAACTAGAAAGTGGTAGCCACGCCTACAATGCTGCATTATTATAGTCTGTAAATAGAGAAAGCACTGCGTGGTTTTACATGCCGAATAGTTATAATTATTTGTGTTTTTTTCAAGTCTACATGATCAGCCAGCGACATACTATTTATACTGAAACCCCCGGCACCCCAACGGGGGTCGCTGGCTGATCATGTAGACTTGAAAAAAAAACCACGAATAGTTATATTTGTGTGTTTTTCAAGTCTACATGATCAGCCAGCGACATACTATTTATACTGAAACCCCCGGCACCCCAACGGGGGTCGCTGGCTGATCATGTAGACTTGAAAAAAAAACCACGAATAGTTATATTTGTGTGTTTTTCAAGTCTACATGATCAGCCAGCGACCCCCGTTGGGGTGCCGGGGGTTTCAGTATAAATAGTATCCCCACTTTCTGGAAATTTAGTGCTTTAAATTCCCACTGTCGCTGTCTTTCTAATTTGCTCTTTCTCACTCCTGCTCTGTTCTATCAATCTGCTATACTATCGTCTTCTTCGCTAGACCAGTCTCCTACCTGTTATCTTGAAAACTCTTCCGGGACAAGACTCCTTATTTGTGTATGAGGTCTGATGGATCAGCTTGGGAATATTGGACGCTTTCTGCCAGGTGGTCACTAGGGCTTCCTATGATGTTATTATTTAGCAATGTAGGCATTTTATATGTATGTGTTTTGTTGATAATTTATAACGATGTTTGTATTCTATTTTGTTTTTGTAAACGGGGGTTCGATAAGTTGGGGTGATATAATAATATAGGATGCAGTCAAATTAATCTTTAAAAAATACAAAACTATTTAACTTTCAGTTTCCTAATAGCGATCTCCCTGCCTTTACACCACGTGTATGCCTTGTATACTGTTGTCCTTGTTGTGTGTCTGTAATATATTTGTTGCACGTGAGCGTGTATGTTGGTATAGGTCGCCGCGCTTTGAGTTTGAAATCATTCGAAGTAAAGCGCGTATTAGCATCCGGTATTATTATTATTATTATTATGAAGCCTCAGCCGTCCCCTGCGTGGGATGTCTTTATTGTAAAGTGACTGGCTGGTGGGGAGCTTTCGGTTTTACCCCTAGGGTTGTTTCAGCAGATCTTTTATGCGGATCAGGGGTTGTCCGGTCCTGATTTGGCTCGGAAGAGTCCGCTGGACCTAAAGCAATATTCATGTAATGTAATGTAATGATCAGCCAGCGTTCGGAATCGTCAACGTTTTCTACATACAATGCTTGCTTAGAAGAAGCGCCAATGTTTGGTCCTTTCTCTCCGCCGATTGGTTCTGCGTCCTTCGCGTGCTCATGTTCATTTACGGTGGTGCAAATCCCTCCTCCGTGGCCTAGATTATGGCTGTGTCCGTAACTAAGTGCCGTGTTAAAGGCTTGGCACCAGTTCTTCCCGACCCTTAATGCCTTGGACCGGTCTGAAGGCAGAGGGTCGAATCGGTCCTCGCACCCACCCACACACACACACACACACGCACGAACACACACACACACGCACCCTCATACTTGCAATACATCACAACTGGGTTTATTTAAGAATGTAGGAATCGGAAAGTGATTTTTTGACGGAAAGAACGCAAACTTCTTCTAAAAATGTAAGAATCTAATGCAAAATTGGCTCTTTCCGTCTAAAAAGTTGACCTAGCTCGTCTCCTATAGGCGACGAAATAGGTCGAATTTTCTTCAAAATTTCTCCAAAAATGGACTGTATTTTCTCCGTCCCGGATAGAGCACTCCTGTGTACTTAAAACACTCTCATGCACTACAACTGCACTCCCATGCACTAAAAGAGCACTCCCGCGCACTTAGAAAAAAGTGAGGTCCTGGAAAAAAAGTGGGTTCCAAGCAAATAAACCCATTTGTTACTAAGAAAGACAAGGTCTGCTACCCATTTGTGCGCTTTTGTGGGTACCCAAACACTCAAACACACCCACACACACCTACACACACACACCCACACACACCCACACACACACACACTATGGTTGTCGTTTTTTGCCGTGATGCTAGTACTTGGTGTAGATCTTGCAACACCTAACATGTTTGAGAGTGGGGTGAAGGTTGGAAGGGAAGGGGGTTGAGGTGAGGTCGTAGGTGGGGTTTGGGATTGCTGAGAGAGGAAGGAAATACGCCGTAATCGTGACACCAACGGCTCACCATAAATGGATGTGGGGCGAAGGATCGAAGACGAACGATCAAACAGAACAGTGATAGAAAGTGCATTCATGATGCTCCTGGCTTGTCGTAAAACCAAAATAGTTGTTTGTTTGTTTTAGTTCTCCAACGAAGCTGGGGAACTATTGTTTTTGGTATTGTCCGTCCGTGCGTCCAGCGCCCGCTCGTCCGGCGGTGACATTTACGCACCTTTCTCTGAATCTAATGACACGTGGTATTTAGTGTTTGTGAGTGTGTGTGTACGTGAATAAACGCACAAATGGGTAGCAGACCTTGTCTTTCTTAGTAGCAAATGGGTGTTTTTTGCTTGGAACCCACTTTTTTCCAGGACCCCACTTTTTTCTAAGTGCGCGGGAGTGCTCTTTTAGTGCATGGGAGTGCAGTTGTAGTGCATAAGAGTGTTTTAAGTACACAGGAGTTCTCTATCCGGGACGGAGAAAATAAGTCAATTTTCGGAGAAATTTTGAAGAAACTTCGACCTATTTCGTCGCCTATAGGAGACGAGCTAGGTCAACTTTTTAGACAAGGGTTCCGGTAAGGGTTAGTTGTGGATCTATCCCCAGCCCTTGCCCTAACCCTTTTCTCTACAAAAATCACTTTCTGATTCCTACATTCTTAAATAAACCCAGTTGTGATGTATTGCAAATAAGTGTGGGTGTGGGTGTGTTTGTGTTTGTGTGTGTGTCTGTTTGTAAACCGCTAGGCAGATCTCAGAATTGTTATGACCAAGATTATCAAAATACTCAGAGACAGTCAAGACCTTTAACAATGCCTCGAAAGAAACTCAGTTCATATAGATTGTTCCTACCAAGTGCTCTGTTCCACTGTAAAAAGAAGGCTGTAGGCTAATAATGAGTGTGAAGTGACTGTGGCCGTGAATGAACGATGCAAGGATTCTAATTGTATTTAAGCACCTCTCTCACTTCTGCTGTCCACCCGCACCCGCACCCCACCCCACCCCACCCATCCCCACCCGTCAATCCCCACCATTCCCACACCGGACTTTATCTTTTTTTGTCGTTTTTTAGTTCCCGAGCGAAGCTGGGGAACAATTGCCTTTGGCCCTGTCCGTTCGTTCGCTCGCTCGCTCGTCTGTGCGCACTTTTCTCTAAAAGGACGGATTTCTTGCTAACGTTGTATTTGTTTTTCTCTTATTATCGCGCCCTGAGCTTTCCACAATGAGTGGAGACACGCGTGTTACAGAAGGACATCATCATCATTAACCACAACAACAACAAACCTGTAACATTTCTATATATATGTATGTGTGTATATGGTGTGTATATATATGTGAGAGTGTGTGTATGATAGTGTGTGTGTGTGGGTGTGGATGTGGGTGTGTGTGTGTGTGTGTGAGATTGTGTGTGATAGCGTTATTGTTGATGGATCATAATCATTGTAGATATTATCATCATCATTTATTTTTTGCAGTTTAGTGTTGTTACGGTTGTTATTGCTTGAGATTTTATATGCAGATGGACACTGCACTACGAATTTCCTTGCAGGTGTTTGTGGGGACAATAAAGATTCTGTATTCTGTATTCTGTAAATACGTAGTTGTTAAATAGAACAACGAAGTCCGACAGACCATCACACAAGCCATTGGACAACACGATGACCTGCTCACAGTGGTGAAGAAACGGAAACTCCGATGGTATGGCCACGTCACCAGAGCATCAGGCCTTGCAAAGACCATCCTGCACGGCACGGTGCAAGGAAGCAGAAGAAGAGAGAGACATAAAAAGAGGTGGGAGGACAACATTCGAGAAAGGACGCACTGGCTTGACACTGAGCGAAGCCATGAGCGTTGCTGATGACAAAGATGGCGTACCCTGGTTAAACGATCATCTGTGATGCCTCAACGACCTTCGAGTTACGGGATAGGATAGGATATATGACTAAATCTGTACAGTGATGCATAGATTGAGTTATCAAGAAGTCTGGTACTACTATTGACCTGTCTTAACTGAAAGGATCGGGAGGTTCAGAAACGTGTTTTTTTTTCGAGGTTCTCTGATCCCGGACGAGTGTTGAACCTTCTTGAGTCAGGTTCTTGACTTTTTCCTGATAGTGTCATGAGCTGTAATAATTTGATGATTGTTTTTAATTTGTTTTTATTTTCTGTGTTTCAGGAATGGTCTCGCTGCATGGGAAGAAATCGTAGCCATTGAAATGAACAGCAATAACGTAAGCAGACATCTTATTATTATTTTATGTGACCTTGCGTTCCTGTCTTTGATCACCGTGTTTCTTTTTACAGTTGTGCTGGCAAATACGTTTTAATTAATAATGGCTGAGTGTATTAGCGCAATATAAGTGTTTTTGTGGCTTGGAAAGTTATTGAATTTATTGTGGTGTTTGTTTGTTTGTTTTTACTGTTCTTGTCGATTTTGTCTGTGTATTTGTCTAACTGGGTGTTTGTCTTTCTTTCTGTCTTTCTGTTTGTCTGTCTTCCTTTCTTTCTGTCTCACTCCCTCTCACCCTCATTCTCTCTTTCTCTTTTTATCTCTCTGTCTGTCTGTCTGTCTGTCTGTCTGTCTCTCTCTCTCTCTCTCTCTCTCTCTCTCTCTCTCTCTCTCTCTCTCTCTCTCTCTCTCTCTCTCTCTCTCTCTCTCTCTCTCTCTCTCTCTAGGAAACTGCTGACTTCATGCTTGTTCCAAAAACGTTTGACAACTTTAATAATGCTAATAATTATATTGGAATTTGTCTGGATAATACAAATGTATATACACACAAACAAACAAGCACGCACACACATACCTATATATGTATGTATGTTTGTGTGTGTGCGCGCTTGTGTGTGCGTGCTTGTGTGTGCGTGCTTGTGTGTTGGTGTGTATGTGTGTACTTGTGTAACCGCACAACTGGGGATTTTTTTTTCATATAAACGTAGTAACAAATTGGGGAGTAAAAAAAAAATTGGAAAGCAAAAATCTTCCCCATTTTTAAAAAAAACATATTACCCTCTCTAAAATAGTATAGATTAATCGTAAATATCGAGAAATCGCATCTTCTCAATTTGTCGAAAAATGGGGTAGACAAGTGTGTAAATTATACACACCTGTATAGTAAGCTGCGCTACGAACAAAATCAAGTTTAAAGGGCAGATTACCCCTCAGTCCTGTACGTCACGCATAAATCTATTTAATTTTACCAAATACATTTGATTTGTAAATATGACGGAGAAAAAGAGCATTACCCAATTGTACCCTGTTTTGGCAACATTCCCGACTAATCGGCTTATTCCCCCGTTGGGGTGCGCGTGCCGGGGGTGTCAGTATAAATAGTATCCCCACTTTCTGGAAATTTAGTGCTTTAAATTCCCACTGTCGCTGTCTTTCTCATTTATTCTTTTTCATTCCTGCTCTGTTCTATCAATATGCTATACTATCTTCTTCTTCGCTAGACCAGTCACCTACCTTTTTTCTTGAAAACTCGGGACAAGACTCCTTATTTGTGTGTGAGCTCTGTTGGATCAGCTTGGAAATATTGGACGCTTTCTGCCAGGTGGTCACTAGGGCTTCCTATGATATTATTTAGCAATGTAGGCATTTTATATGTATGTGTTTTGTTGATAATTTATAATGTTTGTATTCTATTTTGTTTTTATAAACGGGGGTTCGATAAATTAGAGTATAGCCTCAGCGTCCCCTGTGTGGGATGTCTTTATTGTAAAGTGACTGGCTGGTGGAGAGCTTTCAGTTTTACCACTAGGGTTGTTTCAGCAGATCTTTTATGCGGATCAGGGGTTGTCCGATCCTGATTTGGCTCGGAAGTCCCCGCTGGACCTAAAGCAATAATCATGTAATGTAATGTAATGTAATCGGCTTATACCCGTGGGTGGGTGTGTGGGGGGGAGGGTGTGTGTGTGTGTGTGAAAACACGCGCACGCGAGCTCGCATGCACACACAGTCAGACACTTACTTGAAGGAAGGGCAGCTGCTTGTATGAATTTGTGCCAGACCGAGTTTCCCCCAACAAGATGTCGAGGAAAACAGTCCCGGAAATTGTCTGTAATAATGACCCAATTTTATCTTCTTCGAGGCGACAACTGTTAGCGGGTTTTTTGGTTGGTTTGCGCGTCTCATAGTGCCGTTATCGTCTTCGTCGTGGAGGTGAATGATGACGATGCAGATGGTGATTATGAGGAAGAGGAAGATTTTGTTGTTGATGATGATAACGATGATGATGACGATGATGATAACGATGATGATGATGATGATGATGATGATGATGATGATGATGATGATGATGATGATGATGATGATGATGATGATGATGATGATGATGATGATGATGATGATGATGATGATGATGATGGGAACTTGTAAGGCGCTCAATCCACGAGGTTTATGCCCTAAGCATGCAATAACAAAGAAAGAAAGGCAAATAGAAGAAGAAGAAGAACAAGAACAAGAAGAAGAACAAGAACAAGAACAAGAAGCAACGACAACAACAATATCAACAAGAATATTGAACAGGAGGGGAGGACGAAAAACAGAAGGAGGAGAAGAGAAAGAAATGAAAGAAGATTGTCTTAAAATAGACAGAAAGGGAAGAGGATCAAGAAAAAGTAAAAGGACCTTCAAGAACAGACGAAGGGGCCTTCTAGACAGTGTTTGCGTGCCCGGCGCACCCTGCTGACCGTCCACGCTCTAAGTAGGACAGTTGTTGCCAAGAGACGGTTTGCCGGCGAAATAATGACTACTCGGACACGAACGGACAGGACAATCCGAGACAACCCAATTTCCTCCAGTTGTGTCACAACACTCCCAGTTGGTAGAGCGACAAGACAAAACAAAACTAAACAAGACCTAACAGGACAAGTCAAAACGTTTATTGCATGGTAGAGCAACGACAGCTGGAGTTCAATACACAAAACAAAACAAAACTAGGTGGGGGCCAATGACCGAAGGTCGTCGACCGGCCGTTACTGAAGTTGGAGGCCATTCTTCAGGAAAGGTTGGGTTCAATCTTAAAGCGCCATCATGGGTACGTGTTCAGCTAGGCTAGACTTGTCAAACAGATGCCAGATAGCTTTCAATATACGCAACGAAAACAATAATAATAATAATAATGTGTCTTATTCCAGGTTAGTTAGTTTTGTTTCTTGTGTTAAAAAAGTGTCATTCTTTTCAAATATTTAGCCACAGCGCATCTAGGCCGATCCCTAAATCTTTCAGACAGAATGCCCCCCACAATATTGATTTGATCTATGTTGAGATTTAGATCTGTTTCGGAGGGCCTGGTTTGAGGAGCACTTGGCAGGAGTGTTTTTATTTTTATGTCAATGTATGTAAGGTAAGTAAGTGACAGCATGAAGAAAAGATCATCAGTCATCTGATTCATATATTAACGTTGTATAATATTTTAATGTGATGTATACTTGACGAAAGAGGAACCATAAACTATACATGTGTGTTGTTATGGATTTTACATCTGAGACATTAGGTCACGACCTGATCGTTTCAGGCGCGACAATACGGAGCCGCAAACAGCACAGACGCCGCCACGGCACAGAAGCATCAGTAACACCAAAACGGCCAGAACACAGAGACAGCAACAACTTCGATGCAGAAGTAGCACAGAGGCAGAGTGAGAGAGACAGACATTTATGTGAGATTCACAGCAGAGACCGCAGCAATGTATGTAAAGTCGCCAGTGCCATTATCGTTGGAACCGAGGCCAAGGCGGGCAAAAGATATCATCTACGGCCATGCCCGCTTCAATACGAGAATTCAAGATAAGTAAAAGATGTAATAATATCGCCAAAGAAATACCTCAGTTTCACTCGCTTGGTCTACAGGGTCATAAACAAATATTGGAACAATACAAGAATCAATTAGGCTAAAGTAAATTCGATTATTTAATTATGTCATCATCCATTATAATTCATAATCATTGAGTGAATAGCGAACCGTGTCATCATCGTCAGCGTATAGAGTGCAAGTGCAGAGTGTTTTCATCTTTGGTGCTGTTATTCTCTCTCAAACTACACATACCACCTATTATTAAGATCTACGGCGCGGCAGGTGGTGCTGCATCACCCTGAAATCATTCCGTATTTTGAAGAAAGGGTCGCACGAATATCCTCCCGTGCGTTGACAGTAGATGTGGCATTTGACTGCAACCAGGCACCTTTTCACGATGCAATGTACTCTTTCACGATTGGACTATAACATGAAACAACTTTACTAAGCTCGACACGCAACAAGTGAATTCAACTGCCTTAGCTCGCCAAGTCATGTGTAGCAGACAAATTGCTGCGTGTAACAAATACAAGGAAGGAGTGTAGGTTGACCTCTAAGCTCATGACCTAACACTCTCGCATCTGATTGGTCCTCGTAAGCCCGGTTTTCGTAATTTTGCATTAGCAAACAAGCGCTACCCTTGTCAAATTTTACGTTAGCCAGTTGGCAAGGGAATACATAAGAAATTCATAAGCGTAACACAGTGTGACCGGGTACTACAGGCCAATGTGACCGGGCCTTTATGGTCAAGCATGGTTTCAAGGTGGATCTACTTGTGTTGTTCTACTTTATCTACAATTGGATTTTGTTGAGGTGGAGTGCAGCCACATCATTCTGTCCGATTCCTTGTGAAGTTCACCACCATCTCTTTCGTCTTACCGACGTTGAGCTCTAGGTGGTTGTCATCACACCACTAGGTGCCAAAGTCAACCACACTCCGCTGAAAGCTCGCGGCTGTGAAACGGAAATGTTCACTGTAAGCGGCAACGTTCGAAAACTTGATCTTCGAATCATCAGCAGTGCTTTAATCTACAGTTAGTTAGTGATTCCTTGTTTACAGAGTCCACAATCTACAGTCATTGGTATTCAATGTAAAAATGGACGAACCACTTCGTATAGCTACATCCGACAAACTATTAGTGTAAGCCGCACGAATGCCAAAATACTATTTGCGAGTTGTGTTGTGTGACAGACTGCAAGCAGGTCATAGAGAGAGCATGACGCTATAATCAATAACCTAGTAGGCGTCGCTCCTGTCCTGCAGGGACAATAACATATGCTAATAACACTCACTGAGCTCTAATATTTCTGCCTATCTGTCTGTCTCTGTCTATATCTCTTTTGGTCTCTGTCTCTGTCTCTCTGTCTGTCTGTCTCTCTGTGCCTCAGACGCTTGTATCTCCTATGCCTGTGATGCGTCTCCCTTCTCTTTGATATTATAGACTAGCAGCAGCTATGCCTCCAGATACAAGCGCCTGTGCTCTGTGTGGATAATAGGGAAGGGTGAGATGAGAGGTGGAGGGGTGGGCCTTGTAGCACAGTGGATAGTAAGCTGCTTTCCTAGGCCGAAGGTGGCGGGTTCCAACCCCGCATGGGACCAACTTACGGGACTTTAGGTACAAGACTTACGGGACTTTAGGTACAAGACTTACGGGACTTTAGGTACAAGACTTACGGGACTATAAATACAAGACTTACGGGACTTTAGGTACAAGACTTACGGGACAATAAATACAAGACTTACGGGACTTTAGGTACAAGACTTACGGGACTTTAGGTACAAGACTTACGGGACTATAAATACAAGACTTACGGGACTTTAGGTACAATACTTACGGGACTTTAGGTACAATACTTACGGGACTTTAGGTACAAGACATATGGGACTTTAGGTACAAGACTTACGGGATTTTAGGTACAAGACTTACGGGACTTTAGATACAAGACTTACGGGACTGTAGATAAGCCTACACTACTTACGGGACTGTAGGTACAAGGCTTACGGGACTTTAGGTACAAGACTTTTCAGGACTTTAGGTACAAGACTTTTCAGGACGTTAGGTACAAGACTTTTCAGGACTTTAGGTACAGGACTTTAGGTACAAGGCTTTTCAGGACTTTAGGTACAGGACTTTAGGTACAAGGCTTTTCAGGACTTTAGGTACAGGACTTTAGGTACAGGACTTTAGGTACAAGACTTTTCAGGACGTTAGGTACAAGACTTTTCAGGACTTTAGGTACAGGACTTTAGGTACAAGGCTTTTCAGGACTTTAGGTACAAGACTTTTCAGGACTTTAGGTACAAGACTTTTCAGGACTTTAGGTACAGGACTTTAGGTACAAGACTTTTCAGGACTTTAGGTACAGGACTTTAGGTACAGGACTTTAGGTACAAGACTTTTCAGGACTTTAGGTACAGGACTTTAGGTACAAGACTTTTCAGGACTTTAGGTACAGGACTTTAGGTACAAGACTTTTCAGGACTTTAGGTACAGGTACAGGACTTTAGGAACAGGACTTTAGGTACATCGAGAGTTTTCTCCAGGTACTCCGATTTCCCGCTCCCTTTATTTCAGTGATGGTCTTGGGTGCAGTCTAGTTCATATAACAAATAAACATTGATTTCTCTTCGCCTTTCTGTAGTACAGATCTCTTGAGATCCTTGCGTTTTGAGTTCGATTGAAGAAAGAGCCCATGATAGTATCGAGTAGTAGTAGTAGTAGTAGTATCTAGTAGTAGTGGTAGTGGTAGTGGTAGTGGTAGTAGTAGTGGTAGTAATATGTAATGGTGGTGGCGATGACTGTGATATTCGTGCTGTAGTTGTTGTTGTTGATGGTGGTGGTGGTGGTAGTGATGACCGATGATGATGATGATGATGATGATGATGATGATGATGATGATGATGATGATGAGGAGGAGGAGGAGGAGGAGGAGGAGGAGGAGGGGGAGGAGTGGCGTTGTATCTAACAGAATACCTCCTTTAGGGATAGTAAAACATTATGCAGCGCGCGAAACAATATCTGACGCCCCTTGTGAATGCTGTTATTGCTGATGATGGTGGTGATTTTGTTGGTGGTGATGAGGAGGAGGGGGGAGGACATACTGTATGCTGCTGCGGTTGTTTTTGCTGTTATTGTTGTTAGTAGTGGTGGTGGTGGATATGGTGCCGTTGAAGAAAATCCTTTGTTGTTGTTTGATATATGTAGATTCCGGTTTAATACACGTTGACTGTTGTTGAAGGGATGGGGACACCTGTTTGACACATTTGGATTCCTGTTTGACGCGTATTTTGTTGTTTTTATGTGCCCTATTTTGTTAAGATGGAAAAGTGCTCTATTAAACAAATGTTTGCCGTAAAGTCATCATCATCATCATCATCATCATCATCATCATCATCATCATCATCATCATCATCATCATCAATACAATACTCGGCCAAATCTTCATCCACCTCAATTTTAACATTAACTTCTGCGTGAACATCAACATCGGTCATCAAAGGTCAAAATCATCATCTTCATCAACATTTACATCAACATCTGTTTTATTATCATCCTCCTTCTCATTATCATCATCCTCATCATCCTCATTATATCATCGGCGTCACAACATCATCTTCAATATTGAATTATTCATATTAATAATTATCACCATCAGCAACAACTTTATTCATCATCATCATCATCATCATCATCATCATCAGCTGCTGCAGTAGCAGCAGCAGCAACAACATATAAGTCTTTTTGTCAAAATCAACATTTACGTCGGCAACAACGTCTAGATCTATTTTCTTCAACCTCGGCATAACATCAATGTAGACAACATATCAGCATCAACAACAATTTCTTGGTGTTAAATCCTTCTTCCCCTTTCATTCCATTTTTTTACAAGGTTTCTTAGTTGTGATTTTATTTATATTGTTGTTCTTAATTAATGTCTAATATCACCTGAATGTGTGAATAGACAATAAATGAAATATTGATATAACAACAATTTCAGCATCAAATTACCATCAACAACATCAATTTTAGCATCAAAAACATCAGTTTCAACATCAAATCAGCATCAATAACATCAATTTCAAAATCAAATCGGCTATCAACAACATCAATAATGATCATCCTCACAATCTACATAAGGGTATAAAGCTGTGCTGTTTGCGCAACAGTGTGTTGATGACGACGCAGGGCCGTGTTCGGTACCTTAATCTGGTAACCCCTTTTTTGTGCCTCTCCTGGGCTCTTGTCTGTTTGGACACCACACGACCCAGTGTCGTTGCTACGTGGCGCGTTTGTTGATGTTGGAAATTGTGTTGCCATGCCGATTTCCGTTGCCGTGGAAACGCGAATTTCCGTTGACCCAATCCGCTTTGATTTTGTTTTGAAAGTAGTAGTAGTAGTAGTAGTAGTAGTAGTAGTAGTAGTAGTAGTAGTAGTAGTAGTAGTAGTAGTAGTAGTAGTAGTAGTAGTAGTAGTAGTAGTAGTAGTAGTAGTAGTAGTAGTAGTAGTAGTAGTAGTAGTAGTAGTAGTAGTAGTAGTAGTAGTAGTAGTAGTAGTAGTAGTAGTAGTAGTAGTAGTAGTAGTAGTAGTAGTAGTAGTAGTAGTAGTAGTAGTAGTAGTAGTAGTAGTAGTAGTAGTAGTAGTAGTAGTAGTAGTAGTAGTAGTAGTAGTAGTAGTAGTAGTAGTAGTAGTAGTAGTAGTAGTAGTAGTAGTAGTAGTAGTAGTAGTAGTAGTAGTAGTAGTAGTAGTAGTAGTAGTAGTAGTAGTAGTAGTAGTAGTAGTAGTAGTAGTAGTAGTAGTAGTAGTAGTAGTAGTAGTAGTAGTAGTAGTAGTAGTAGTAGTAGTAGTAGTAGTAGTAGTAGTAGTAGTAGTAGTAGTAGTAGTAGTAGTAGTAGTAGTAGTAGTAGTAGTAGTAGTAGTAGTAGTAGTAGTAGTAGTAGTAGTAGTAGTAGTAGTAGTAAGTAAGTCTTACTCTACATTCGCCGTTGCGTTGAAATACGACGAAGCGAGCGTTGTGGCCAAGTGGGCTAAGGCGGGACTAACTTGCCTTGTCCACAGGCCAGAAACCAATGGCGCCTGACAGGTGTGGGTTCGATCCTGCATCGGGGCGTTATGTTTCTCCGAATATTATTTACTTTCGACTCGGGCAACGTCTCGGGGGTTTGCTCCCCCAGCAAAATTTCAAAATATTTCAAAAATCACAACAAATGTTAGGTAGGAGGTAGGTTGGGTTTGGGCGCGCCACAGGCTGCGACTACGCCTTCCACATGGGGAGGCGGCCCAGAATTTCCCGATAAAAAGGGACAATAAAGCATTAAAAAAAATACTGTTGTCGCCCGAATTGTAAAATCACAATAAAACAGCGAGAGTGGAAATTACTCTCCGACTCACTCTGCCTAAACCGTATCGCTATTCTTACTAGATCTGGGAGTACTAAACATTCAATTTCTCTCTGAAAAGGTGCGTTTCTTGAGGTCCAACTTAGGAAATGCTCTTGTGTCGCCTAGTCAAGTGTTATTTTTATAACATCATGCCACAGAAATATTTAGTTGCTCGTGAAAATGTGTCGCCGGGGATTTTTGATTTATAGTGGCCGGACTTCAAGGCAGAGAAGGGTTTGAGGGGGAGGGGGGGGGGTAGAAAAAGAAGGAGAGGGTGACTGAGTGGGAAGAGAAGAAGGGGGCCAGTATAAAATATCAAAATATTCTGTAAATCATATTTTGTGAGTATCACGTGTTTCATTATGTAGTGGCCCGAAACGCCTGTCCCAACACTGGTCCACGTCCGAATATCAAAGACAGTTCCACTTTTGAGTTTTTCGTGAACATGTTTTGCAGGAAACATGGTCTCTCCCTTGGCCGTATTTGACGTGAAATATCGTTGCTACGTCTGATTTACTCCTTCGAGGCCTAGTCCCTGCACGCACGCGTTC
This sequence comes from Oncomelania hupensis, assembly GCA_036898135.1. NCBI lineage: Eukaryota > Metazoa > Mollusca > Gastropoda > Littorinimorpha > Pomatiopsidae > Oncomelania > Oncomelania hupensis. The sequence goes on along the minus strand of CM072524.1, from coordinate 10,850,455 downwards.
CATCACCCGGATTTTTAAAGATCCTGACGCTTAAGTCCCTAGCCATGTGAGTGCCGGCTAACGCAAACACCCACAAAGCACTACGTCCCTTCTTCCAAGTACCCGGTCGCCCTGGATTGTGCTCAGTTGTCTTGGCGTCAGGCGACGCGCCCAATGGCTGCAAGTGGACGTCTCGGGCGGCATGAGTGAGATCCTGTGTCAGACAGAGCCTTGAGTAGATCTTGCGTTGGAAGAGCGCTATATTTAACCAAGGTTAAATGAATAAAATAAATACAGTTAACTTGACTGTTGCTGTGAAAATAGTTCACGGAGGGAGTTCTTGATCCTATACTATACTATACTATACTATCCCGTAACTCGAAGGTCGTTGGGGCACCACAGATGATTGTTTAACCAGCGTACTCCATCTTTCTCTGTCCTCAGCAACCCTCGTGGCTTCGCTCAGTGTCAAGCCAGTCCAGAATGTTGTCTTCCTACCTTTTTTTATGTCTCCCTCTTCTTCTGCCTCCTTACACCGTGCCTTTGAGAATGGTCTTTGCAAGGCCTGATGCTCTGGAGACGTGGCCATGTCCGGACATGATTAAAAATGAAAAGAAAGAATGGAAAAGAAAGGAAAAGTGTGTGTTTTTTTTTAAAAATTAAAGATAAGGAAAAAAGGCGAAGGAAAAAAAACTGAACTGGAAAAGACAGAATAAAGAAAGAAGGAAATTAAGACAGAAAGACAGAATCAAAGCAAGCAGATGCAGGCAGACAAAGAGAGACAGGCAGAGAGAGAGAGAGAGAGAGAGACAGAGAGAGACAGAGACAGAGACAGAGAGACAGAGAGAGGAAAAGAGAGGGGGAGAGATACAGAGATGGAGGTAGAGAGAGAGGAGAGACAGACAGACGGAGACATGAAGCAGGCAGAGAGAGAGAGAGAGACAGAGAGACAGGCAGAGACAAAGAGAGAACGATAGAGAGAGAGTGAGAGAGAGAGAGAGAGAGAGAGAGAGAGAGAGAGAGAGAGAGAGAGAGAGAGAAATTGAGAGGAACAAGCAATAAGAGAGAGAGGTTCAACCCGCCTGATCACAGCACAACATAATCAGATAATGTGGATCCTCCTTCCTCTAAAAGCTCCCATTCCATCATTCCGCAACTCCCACCCCCATATTTATCCCTCCCCCCCACCCACACACACACACAGTATCCTGCACACTCTAGAGGCTCCACTTTTCTTGTGTTAAATATTTATGAGCAAGATTAAGCCTGCTGTTTCCGAGAAAAGAACCCAACGTGAGATTCTACGGGTTTCGATGAAGCGTAATAATCGCAAGTATAGTGTGATTTTTGTGTATGTATGGTTGGTAGTGTCCATAGTTCTTGGTGTTGCGCCCTCAACAAGTGGAAAATAGAACAGTTGTCCCATATATATATGTTGTTATGTTCCAGCATGGATACAGTGATGGTTTTGTTCAGCATCATCAATGATTCATTCGCATAGGGTGATTGTGTGCCGTCAGATGCTGCCCGTCGTCAGATACTGCCGCTGTCACTCTTATTTACACAGTTAACGATATGTTAATGTATTTTATTTTGTGTTATTCTTTTTGTTTTATTTTATTTTGTTTTGCTTTGTAGTTTTAAGTTAATTTATTTCGTGATTTATTTTAATATAATTTAATTTAATTAGATGTTACTTTAAATTAATTGTATTTATTTTATTTGAATGTTATTTGATGTAAACGTAATGTTAATTACCATTATTTTTAATTGTAACTAAATTTATTTTACCAGTGCACGCTAGAATCAACACACTGGCACATAATCTTAAATATATATATATTGTGTGTGTGTGGGTGTGTGTGTGTGGGCATGTAGAAACGACGTTACAGTGACACACTCGTGGAACTCCACATGGTTTCTTTTGACTTTTTTGGAAGGCTGCCCTATTTTGACGTCAAAATAGAGTTCCGGCATAGGTACAGCTGTTTTAGGGTTAGGGTTAGGGTTTGGGTTAGGGGTTAGGGTTAGGGTTAGGGTTAGGGACAGGTTAAAAAATTTGAAAATGTCAAAATAATGTGTCACGCTACGCAGTTTGCAGTCGCGCGCCTATGTATATAGTTTAATCATCAGCCTGTACATAGAGGTTAAAAGTTACGGTAGTCAAGGGGAGAGAATCAGAATAAATTAATTTAGTTTATAATTAATAAAAGTAGCGAATGTATTGCGCCCGTGCAGAACGTACTATGTTAGAAAAACAGCATAGTTGGCTATTTTGTTATTGAGAAGATTAATTGCTGCCATGCGATATTCTATGTGTGAAATGCGTGCTCTAATCGCGAACGGTGCAGGGAATGAATTATGATTAAAAGAAGTATATTCTGGAAGATTCTTAGCTGATCGTATAAAAACCCCTTGCACTGTATATTTTGATAGGAGCAGCAACAGTTGCATATCGCTTTTGTAGCCAGAATCAACGGATCCAAGTTGGGTCAAGGTGCCAGTTAGTGACTTTGTCTGTGGGTCGTACAGATCAGACCGTCAACGAAAAAGAGCCTATTAACGGAAGAGGAGGATTGTTTTGGGAACACTTTGGAAGTGTTTGTTTAACTAAAACTTTTCTAAGCTGTTTAGAATACCTACTGTGTATTCTCGGTGAAATCTGAGTTATCTACGTATAACGTCGGGTGACCTGTGACTCCGTCTAGGACTTCTTATGCCTGTGTAATCACCTTGCCTAACCATCTGTGCCTGTGTGTTTGTCCCGTCGTTCGTGTGTCTTTGTCTACAGGCCGGAGAATCCACTGGTAGCCGTAAGTTTTTTACCTCAATTTCTCAGTTGGCCATAGCGTTCGGGGGTTTGGGTTATGCATGCGGTGTGAATGGTTAGTTAATTACGTTTTCATAATTCTATTTTTTTGTTTCATATTGTTTGCTGCATAAATACCTAGAGAGAGAGAGAGTTTTCTAAAATGTATTATAAATTAAATAATTATAAATTGATATAAAAGAATTCGCTGTTATGTAGCGAAGAGATGACAGAAAGGAGGTGATTGTGAATTTATATGCGCGATGACAGGGAGGATGAGTAAGGATGTGGAAAGGGAGACAACCATTCCGATAGCGGGGTGCTTGTGCAGTATCTTGTAATATAATTATTAATGGTTGCGTATTCTTGTATGTATTGTTGTAGATGTACCAACAAATACAACACCAAAACCCTAGAGCAGACCATTGATGGTGTGCTGAAACCTTGCTGGTGTGAAGCTTGTGTGCCTCGGCCTATTACGCCGCGTTTTCCGTGTGTCAACCTCGGTTGCGAAGGTTCTGGTATTCGCCCAGGGAACTTTATTTCGTTTATAAAGCACACGCACACACACTCCACCACACACAACAAATAACTATAACCAATGATAATCTGTTGTGAGGAACGATAATTGTTTTACATGTGATAAATTATAAATTACAGCACATTGAGATATATTTAATTTGAATTGATTGATAAACGTTGTTGAGTAATATTATCTACTAGATTAAGTAACCCTGTGATTGTATAGTTTTGTCTGGGGGAATTATTTCGCCAGATATTAGTTAATTAGTAATTTAGATTAATTTCTTATAAATTCTATTTTGCTTAAAAGATAAATTTTCTTATTCATTTTATATAATATAAAAGACTTGTTGTATCTATTTGAAGTTTAAGTGGAACAAAGTTTGAACATTTATAAAGATTTAAAGCAGTTGCTTACTGTATATTTACCTTGTTGGCAGTAAGCTGTTTCAGCCATAATTATTATAAATCTCTTGTACATTTTGTAGTTAGTCATTTTCCATTTTGATTTAATTATCATTATTATTTTGAGCGAATTGTTTATGTATTAGTTTGGGGTTTTATTAGGGGGATTGAGGGTTGGTAGGTTGGGAAGTGGGATAAAGGGAGTAAATTTTGAGTATGAATGTGTGTGTGAAATAAAGAAATTGTCTTGTTACTTCTGGTTTTGTCTTTTAGAGTTTATTTAGGTGTTGGGTTTTTTTCTCGTGTGGAAGTGCACGCAAGTCGAACCACTGTTGAGGCAGTTGGGACGTGACATTTTGGTGGCAGCGGTGGGATAGATCTAGGTGGGATAGGGGGAAGTAGTTAGGGTAGATTTATTTGTTATTCGTTATTTGTTTAGATACCAGAAGTCAGTGTTTGTTTCTTTGTCGTCTTGTGTGTCGGATGAGTGGCCAGTGGGTGGTTGGTCGGGAGTGAGGTTGCGCTGCGCAAAAGGGTTCACACCCCGAGCGTGTGTGCACAAACGGGGGGTTGAGGTAAACAACTTTGTCGTCGAGGCCTAGACGATAAGGGACTTCTCCGGCTCCTGTTACTGTTTACTTGTCATTTGTTCGACTGTTTGTATATGTGTTAATCGTTATTTGTTTCATTGTTATTCACCCATTTTTTTTCCCATTTTCATTCTTAGTCCGCGACTGTATGCTGACGAGAGCTGCGACTCGGAGAGCAGCTGAGCAGGCGCGAGCGATGGACCAGTACACGGAGGCCGACGCAGCCGCTTCGCGTCGGGAACCGATGGACGAGGAAACCACAGTGAGTACGCCTTTCGCTCATAGTACTCGCATGGCAGCTGATCTTACTCCTACTGCAGTTAAGGCCGGTGCAGGAACAAGTAGCGTTGGCATGGAGGTATACCTTAGATATAAGGAGCTAGGCGCTAGCATGGGGCTGAAGGGAGCAGGTCTAGCCAGTTTTGTAGTAGACGGGGCGAAGAGGGAGCAAGAAGCTGCTAGATTAGCGGAGGAGTCTGCTAGGTTGGCGAGAGAGATGGAATTAGAGCGAAGGGACAGAGCTAAAGAAACAGCTTTGGCAGAGAAGAAGATGGAACGGGAGCGTAAAGAAAGAGCAGAAGAGATGGCTCGAGCGGAGAAGAGGAGGGCGGAAGATTTAGCCATAGTGGAAAGAAGGCTAGAACAGGAGAGGAAGGACAAAGCTAGGGAACTGAAGCTCTTAGAAAAGAAAATAGAAGCCGAACGGGAAAACGTTGAGTTGCGTCTGCAAGAAGAACGTACAGCTAGAGAGCAGGCTCGGGAGGACGACAGAGAAAGGCTTAGGCAACAGTTGGAGCAAGAGAAAGAACTAGAAGCCCAACGTAGGAGGGATAGAGTTCAGCCTGATAGCTACAAGATCAAGGTCCAACCATTTGATGGTAAAGAGGATATTGAGAGCTATCTCCAGCACTTTGAGCAAATAGCCAGAACGCAGAAATGGAGGGAAGAGACGTGGTCGGCTAGGTTGTCACCGTTGTTGTCAGGGGAGGCAAGAGAGACTTATCTGAAGTTAACTCCAGAGCAGATAGTCGATTTCGAAGTGGTCAGGGGGGCTCTTCTGAAACGTTTTAGGAGAGATGCTGACTACTACCGCAAGCAGTTCCGGGGGAGTAGGAAAGAAGGCACAGAGACTTTTCCGCAGTACTTGAGTAGAGTACAAGTCTTAGTGAAGAGATGGTTTTCTTTGGCTAAGAAAGATATAGATGATGCGGGCGTAGTGCTTGATGTCTTTCTGACTGAGCAGTTGTTGTCAGTGATGAACCCTGAGTTAGAGCTGTTTGTGAGAGAGAGGCAGCCTGAGAACGGCGAGCAAGCAGCTGAGATTGCCCAGTTACATGTAGATGCGAAACGGACAGTGAGTAACAGGCCAGTGTTCGGTAGCGTGCCATACAAGGGGGGTAATCGTGCTGTCGGTCAACCTGTAGGGGCAGCGAGGAGTGGTCCTAGTGGCAACAAGGGTGAAGAGGATAAGAGGAGGGAACCTAGTGGGGAGAAACGTCCTTGGAAGTGTTTCAGGTGCGGGAAGCTAGGTCACGTAGCGAGGGAGTGCCGTAGTCCGAAACAGTTGCTACGTATCACTGTCAGTCCGGATTCAGGACCGATTCACTCGGAAATGACCAAGACTAGCTTTAGTACTATTCAGCCTTACAACCCGTGGAGCATGGGAACAGTCAGGGGTCAGCCTGTGAAGATTCTGAGAGATACTGGTGCCGAGGTGGGGGCAGTAGCAGCCAAGTGGGTGCGTCCTGAGGATATGACTGGTAGGGAGATCGAGGTCATGTTCGCTGATCAGGTCAAGTCAGGGAAGTATCCTACAGCGTACGTAGAAGTAGACTCAGCTTTTGTGAAGGGTACAGTAGAATTGATCGTCATCGAGCAAGTTGTACCTGATGTGATTCTTGGCAACTGGGTTACCTTCAAGGGAGGCTATCGAAGTCCCGTGGCTGTAGATGGGTTAGAGTGTGCGATAGCCGCCGTTCAGACCAGGGCACAGGCCAAGGCAGAAGGGAAGCAGGAGAAAGCACTGCCGATTCCGAAGCCATTCCAACTCGATGTGACGCCCGATCAGTTGGCCAAGTTGCAGGAAGAAGATCCCACTTTAGCTAGGGCTAGAGAGTGCGAGAAGCAAGGGACGAAACTCAAGTCAGGCAAGGCGATGGTTAGCTTCTGCAAAAAGAAGGGCATTTTGTACAGAGTACACCATCAGGGGGAAGAGGAGCTAACGCAGCTAGTCGTGCCTAGCAAGCTTAGAGGAGAGGTGATGCGCCTGGCGCACGACCCTCCGATGGCCGGACACTTAGGTGGAAAGAGGACACGTGAGAGGATATGGGGGGTGTTCTATTGGCCAGGAATGTGCGGGGATGTTAGGCGATTCTGCGAATCATGTCCCGAATGCCAGAAACAGTTCCCAGGGGTAGGGTAGCAAAAGTTCCGCTGCAGAAACTACCTCTAGTCGACGAACCGTTTCAGAGAGTTGCAGTTGATATTGTAGGACCTATAAAACCTTTGTCTCATTCGGAGGTAGAAACCATCAAGGCGGAGATTGGGATGATGTTGATCATGGGAGCGATCGAGCGGGCAGTTCCACCAGTCAGTTCGCCGATCGTGTCAGTAAAGAAGAAAGACAAAGTAGTCAGATTTCGATTTGGTGGTAGGAAGCGTTCCAGGCGCAAGCTTGAGTATTTGGGACACATCGTGGGAGAAGGCAAAGTGCAGCCGGAACAAGGAAAGATGGACAAGATCCAGAATGCACCACGTCCTACTACCAAGAAACAGGTCAGGTCATTCCTTGGATTAGCAGGATATTATCGGAAGTTTGTGCCGAATTTTGCTGCGATAGCGGTGCCGCTGACCGACGTAACCAAGGGAGGCAAGTCCGGTCCCGTACAGTGGTCCGACGCTTGCGAAGTAGCGTTCCAGACGCTCAAAGACCGCATATGTTCCAAACCTGTATGCTGTATGCCAGACATGGAGAAACCATTAGTGCTACAGACTGACGCATCAGAGATTGGAATAGGGGCGATTCTGTGCCAAGACCAAGGTTTGGGTTTACAGCCAATCACATGTGCCAGCAAGAAGCTAAACCAAGCGGAGAGGAACTATTCCACCATAGAGAAGGAATGTTTAGCATTGGTGTGGGGGGTACAAAAGTTCAAGCAGTACCTGTATGATCGGACAGTCATTGTGCAGACCGACCACAGACCTTTGCAATACCTGCAGCAAGCAAAGACTACGAATTGTAGACTCATGAGGTGGGCACTTCAACTCCAACCTTTCGATTTGATAGTGGAGAGTATTCCAGGGAAGGAAAATGTACCAGCTGATTTCTTGAGCAGAACTGAGTAGCGTGGTTGTTAAGAACTAAAACTGTTAGTTTTCGTCTTGGTGGGGTGCTGTGTCACGCTACGCAGTTTGCAGTCGCGCGCCTATGTATATAGTTTAATCATCAGCCTGTACATAGAGGTTAAAAGTTACGGTAGTCAAGGGGAGAGAATCAGAATAAATTAATTTAGTTTATAATTAATAAAAGTAGCGAATGTATTGCGCCCGTGCAGAACGTACTATGTTAGAAAAACAGCATAGTTGGCTATTTTGTTATTGAGAAGATTAATTGCTGCCATGCGATATTCTATGTGTGAAATGCGTGCTCTAATCGCGAACGGTGCAGGGAATGAATTATGATTAAAAGAAGTATATTCTGGAAGATTCTTAGCTGATCGTATAAAACCCCTTGCACTGTATATTTTGATAGGAGCAGCAACAGTTGCATATCGCTTTTGTAGCCAGAATCAACGGATCCAAGTTGGGTCAAGGTGCCAGTTAGTGACTTTGTCTGTGGGTCGTACAGATCAGACCGTCAACGAAAAAGAGCCTATTAACGGAAGAGGAGGATTGTTTTGGGAACACTTTGGAAGTGTTTGTTTAACTAAAACTTTTCTAAGCTGTTTAGAATACCTACTGTGTATTCTCGGTGAAATCTGAGTTATCTACGTATAACGTCGGGTGACCTGTGACTCCGTCTAGGACTTCTTATGCCTGTGTAATCACCTTGCCTAACCATCTGTGCCTGTGTGTTTGTCCCGTCGTTCGTGTGTCTTTGTCTACAGGCCGGAGAATCCACTGGTAGCCGTAAGTTTTTTACCTCAATTTCTCAGTTGGCCATAGCGTTCGGGGGTTTGGGTTATGCATGCGGTGTGAATGGTTAGTTAATTACGTTTTCATAATTCTATTTTTTTGTTTCATATTGTTTGCTGCATAAATACCTAGAGAGAGAGAGAGTTTTCTAAAATGTATTATAAATTAAATAATTATAAATTGATATAAAAGAATTCGCTGTTATGTAGCGAAGAGATGACAGAAAGGAGGTGATTGTGAATTTATATGCGCGATGACAGGGAGGATGAGTAAGGATGTGGAAAGGGAGACAACCATTCCGATAGCGGGGTGCTTGTGCAGTATCTTGTAATATAATTATTAATGGTTGCGTATTCTTGTATGTATTGTTGTAGATGTACCAACAAATACAACACCAAAACCCTAGAGCAGACCATTGATGGTGTGCTGAAACCTTGCTGGTGTGAAGCTTGTGTGCCTCGGCCTATTACGCCGCGTTTTCCGTGTGTCAACCTCGGTTGCGAAGGTTCTGGTATTCGCCCAGGGAACTTTATTTCGTTTATAAAGCACACGCACACACACTCCACCACACACAACAAATAACTATAACCAATGATAATCTGTTGTGAGGAACGATAATTGTTTTACATGTGATAAATTATAAATTACAGCACATTGAGATATATTTAATTTGAATTGATTGATAAACGTTGTTGAGTAATATTATCTACTAGATTAAGTAACCCTGTGATTGTATAGTTTTGTCTGGGGGAATTATTTCGCCAGATATTAGTTAATTAGTAATTTAGATTAATTTCTTATAAATTCTATTTTGCTTAAAAGATAAATTTTCTTATTCATTTTATATAATATAAAAGACTTGTTGTATCTATTTGAAGTTTAAGTGGAACAAAGTTTGAACATTTATAAAGATTTAAAGCAGTTGCTTACTGTATATTTACCTTGTTGGCAGTAAGCTGTTTCAGCCATAATTATTATAAATCTCTTGTACATTTTGTAGTTAGTCATTTTCCATTTTGATTTAATTATCATTATTATTTTGAGCGAATTGTTTATGTATTAGTTTGGGGTTTTATTAGGGGGATTGAGGGTTGGTAGGTTGGGAAGTGGGATAAAGGGAGTAAATTTTGAGTATGAATGTGTGTGTGAAATAAAGAAATTGTCTTGTTACTTCTGGTTTTGTCTTTTAGAGTTTATTTAGGTGTTGGGTTTTTTTCTCGTGTGGAAGTGCACGCAAGTCGAACCACTGTTGAGGCAGTTGGGACGTGACATAATGTCACGAAAATGAAAAGTGTGTCACAATAATCCCTGGTTTTTTCACAACAGTCATCATAATGTCGTTTTTACAAAAATGTTTGTGTGTGTGTATTTACTTGTATAACCGCACCATGGGTTTTTTTTTTTTCATATAAACTTGGTAAAAACGGGGTAGTTGAACAATTGGGAAGCAAAAATCTTTCCCCATTTTTTAAAACCACATTTTCACTGGAAAACAGTATAGCACAACCCTAAATATTGAGAAATCGCATCTTCCCCATTTGTAAAAAAAAATGAGGTAGGCAAGTGTGTAAATTATACACACCTGTGTAGTAAGCTGCGCTACAAACAAAATCAAGTTTGCAGGGCAGGATACCCATCTATCCTGTACGTCATTCATAAATCTACTTAATTTTATCAAATACAACATTTGATTTGTAAATATTACTGAAAAAGAGCATTCCCCACTTGTACACTGTTTTGGTAACATTCCCGATTGATCGGTTTAACGCAATGAAGTCGTGCCGTATCTATGTTTACGTCTGTGTTTACATTTTTTTGCATAACAGAAAATGAGTACCAAGGGAAGTAAGCAATACACATACTTGAAACAGGTCTTTATAGATTGCTTCCCTTTGACCATATTTTTGACAAAGATATTTTTATTTTATTTTTTCTCCAAGACTCCAGTTTTGTTCGAAAAATTTGTTTTACAATATTAATAGTTATGTGACAAATGCCTCTTCAGATTGTGCTTTCATGATTATTTTTGTGTAAGATTCATTTCTACAGTGTTTTTACATCATAAAAACAAGAGAATCAAATATTTTCATAACAAAAATGGGTGCAACATATAGGTATTGTGTTTCTTTAAAAAATAAATGTATTGTGCAAAAGTGATGTTTTGGGTGCAAAATATTTTTTTCTGGAGGATTATAGCAGATTAGTGGTAAGTGAAATTAAAAATACATACTTTAAACTTTCATTTGCAATTTATTTTATGTTTCTATGTTGTCTAGTACATTTGGTATGATTTTCTTAAAATAGCCTAAAATCCTGCGACTTCAATGAGTTAAACACGTGGGTGTGTGTGTGTGTGTGTGTGTGTGTGTGTGTGTGTGTGTGTGTGTTACACGCCAAAAGTCGACTCATACCCGATGCTTGAATCTGTGTAACTCGTGTACGTAACCGCGCAGCCTGTTCACTCTATAGCAAGAGAAAGAGTAATCGTCAAAAGTTTTCCCATTGTATTCAGCCAAACACGCAAACAGCAGCAACAGCTGTATTATTTAAAAACTCAATACCCAAACGCGCAGACAGACCTATATTTATTCTCACTTTACGGTTGGCGAAAACTTTAACCCCTCTGAGAATTACATTAACGTAATCAATAATTAATCAATCGGACCAATCGTCACAAGAAACACAGACTGTGTTACGTCATAGACTATTCTACAATGTCCCAATATTAGACTCCTTGTTGCGAGATAGATCTCAAAACTCCCGTCGGTGGTAAACAAGCAATTCTAGAAGTATCTGAATGCGGCTACAACAATACCGACCGAAGAAAACTAACAAACATTATGCCAAGCGTATCCAGCATCGACATAGATCTGAATCAAAGGTAAATTAATGATATCATTGCATGTTTCGCAAACCAAATTGTTCGAAGTTATCGTATGCGTCTCCATTGTAACCGTGTATGTTGATTTGTGTCCGTGGGGGTCCCGCGCGCCTGTAGGATGTGTCACCTATTATCGAATTTAGCGTTTAGAGTGTGGATGCAACCCTATTTCCCAGCGCAGTGATTGTATGGCCCGTACAAACGGCACCCCATGAGTTTTGAGGATGTTGCAGAATTGATTGTGCTTTGTTTGCGAACTTTTTCTCTGCCATATTTTGTTCTACTTGGTGTGTTCTTATGAGGAACTCGGGAAATTGGTGTGCGCGGGAGTTTGTAGCTGTTTCCATTTCTGAGTGAATAAAAACGGGGACTAGAGAAGGATGGGGCTGGGGAGAGAGAGAGAGAGAGAGAGAGAGAGAGAGAGAGAGAGAGAGAGAGAGAGAGAGAGAGAGAGAGAGAGAGAGAGAGAGAGAGAGAGAGATGTAGAGAAAGAGAGAGATGGAGAGAAAGAGATATAGAGAAAGACAGATATGGCGAGACAGAGACAGAGAGGGAGAGAGAATACAGAGAGACAGAAACGGAGACAGAGAAGCAGACAGACAGAGAGGGTCAGACAGACAGACAGACAGGGGAGACAAAAAGTGTGTGCAAAACACGAGAGTAGTTGTCTCGCGGGAAGAGAAGGGATTGGAGCGTATTGATATGAATAATTATAATCTTTTAATGAGCGAGAGAGAGAGGGAGATAGGTGTTTGTGTGCGTGCGTGTGCGAGTTCGTGCGAGCGAGCGTGCCTGTTTGGCTGACTCAGACTTTCGGTCAGTCTGTCTGTCTGTCTGATAGCATGTATAGAGCAGCTTTTCTTATGCCTTTGAAGGTCGTTGTGTTCTTGATCCCCCTCTTCTAGTCCTTTTCTTCATGATATCGTTGTTTGCGTCCAAGGAGCTCGAATATCAAGTGGCTGCGTGTTGATTTGCCCGCGCGTGCGATTGGTGCGCGCGTGTGTGAAAGGAGAAAAGTGTGTGTGTGTGGGGGGGGGGGGTGCGTGGGTGTGGGTGTGTGGGTGTGTGTGTGGAGCTGGCGTTTGGAATCAATATGACTTGCGCTTTGATGAGTGTTCAGGCTTTGTAACAGTAATACAGATAATGGCCATTAGACAGCAAGCTAGCTAACAAGCTGAACAGTAAGCTTCGCTGCCGACGCTGATACAACGTTGACTAGCACTTTCTGACGACAGCAATGTTGGCCGTGATGGTGATGATGATGATGATGATGATGATGATGATGATGATGATGATGGTGGTGGTTATAGTGGTGGTTGTGGTGATTGTCATGATGATGGAGGTGGTTGTAGTGGTGGTTGTCATAACGACATTCTACTGGCAAGCTCATTTCTCACAGCGTACAAAAAAGATCTTGTTGAATTCTTTAATTGCATTTTGCGCGTGTTATTTGGATGTGTAGTTACCCTGTATTCTGAACAGTTCATTTTTGTGTGTGTTTTAACAGAGGAGGCCCCTGTACTAATATTATATCACGTGACCAGGAAGAAGCAAGTCATCACTATGGCAACGGAGGTCAGGCCCGTCCCACTGTCCCCTGCGCTCGCCATGGCGGCGTTCTTCCGCGTTCTCACGCTCTTACTGCTGTTCAACCCGACTGCCTGCAGTGCTAGGCCACAGGCAGCGAATGGAAGTCCAAAACAGAGCGCAGAACCTTCATCATCATCGAATTCATCGTCGTCAACGTCATTCAAGACGGGGAAAAACCTTCACCACCTGTTTGCGGAGCAAGGCGGGAACGGAACTCGCGTGGTCCTAGACACGATGGGCAAGTCTGAGCTGAACGCTCTGCTTATCGACGTCTTGGCGCGTCTAGACGTGCTGCAGCCGAAGGAGACCACCTGCTATCAGCTGCTCCGCATCGACCACAGTGTCGTCAACGACGGGGGCGGTGGAGATGAGGTAGCTAATACTAACGGTAGTGGTGATAACCGTCTGCCCAGTACGACTACCCACAACCAGAATCAGGCTAAGCCTGGATCCGGTCAGTACGCCAGCACCAATTCAGGTGTGGGTGTGACGAGCAGCTCGAGTTCGGGAGTACCTACGAATTCGGATGCTAGGACCGGTGCCAGTGGTGATGCATTTCTTGCATTCGGTGGTGGTGAATCTAATGGTGGTAGCAGACTAGTGGAGGTGAAATTGCTGATTAGAGAATCTGTGCTCCGCTTCACAGGGGTAGTCGGAGGTGCTACAGCATCATCAGAAAAAACTGGCTCCTCCAGTGAGGATGAAGGAGGAGGAGGGGTTGTACAAGGAAGTAAGCAGTCCTCTTCCTCTTTTTCCTCCTCCTCCTCCTCCTCTACATGGAGCAAGGAGTGCATCAGCGCCTTCAACGCTCACTCTCTCACCCGCAACCCCGACGTCTACGACAACGTCATCGGAGTTCCGGGAATGGGGAACGACACACAGGGGGGAAGCAACAGCAACAACAACAACACTGTGGCAGAACGTAAAGACGGGATGGGAGCTGGCATGCAGATGGCGGGAGACGACGACGACAGGTTTGGAGGTGAGTTTGTTGTTATTGATGATGATTTTGTTGTTGTTGCTGTAGATGATAATGATGATGATGATGATGATGATGATGACGAAGATGATGATGCTGATGACGACGAAGATGACGATGACGATGATGATTGTGATGATGATGATGATGATGATGATGATGATGATGATGATGATGATGATGATGATGATGACGATGACGATGATGAAGATGATGATGTTGGACACGGCCAGTTTGAAAGATCGTTTCGGACAAACAAAATAATGAAAACGAAGACGGGGATGCTAGCAAATGGTCAAAATGTACAAGTTTAAATGTTGGGAGCTCGCTGAAGTTAAAAGACAATACAATGAAGAGACAAATGGCCAGGGTGACATATTAAAAAAAAAGTTTTGACTGTTGGAGCTGGATAAGACGTTGTAAAAGTTTGTTCTATGGGAACGAGATCAGACAAGGTTTGCGGGATAATAGAGGAGGGAGAGAGAGAGAGAGAGAGAGAGAGAGAGAGAGAGAGAGAGAGAGAGAGAGAGAGAGAGAGAGAGAGAGAGAGAGAGAAGGCAAGACGAGATAAGGGTAAAAGAGTAATCCGCTATAACAAGTGCAAACGTAGAATAAATGGCAAACGCTTGTTTACATCCATCAAGCCCTTGGGAGTTGCGACTATAACTATTAAATAATAATAATTATTATATTTAGAAAGTGAGAGATCACAATTTTTTATTTTGCAAGAGTAAAAGAGTATGATGAGTAAGAGAGAGAGAGAGAGAGAGGGGGGGGGGGGAGAGAGAGATGATCTGGAGGGAGGAATGAGACAGGAAACGATTAGGGCGAGAAGGAAAATAAGTTTTAGGGAAGGGCGGGGAAAGTATAACCAAAGTCCCCATCCTCCCTTCCGTCTGCCATTTGTTCTGAAAGCGTCTCCCACAATTGCCATTTAGCGGTTGGCGTTTCCATTTCCTGAGTTCGCTTTTCCGACCCGACTGGGTGCGCTTCTCTCTCTCTCTCTCTCTCTCTCTCTCTCTCTCTCTCTCTCTCTCTCTCTCTCTCTCTCTCTCTCTCTCTCTCTCTCTCTCTCTCTCTCTCTCTCTCTCTCCCTCTCCCTCTCTCATTACCTCCCCTTATACCTCCACACCCATCCAACCTCCACATCCACACACACTCACACAACCACTTTATCTCTCTCACCCCCTCCCTCCCTCCCTTTTCCCCTACCTGTCAATTCTCGTCCTGTCTTGTACTCACTTCTCCCCTTCCCCACACTTGTTACATTTCCTTCAAGGTGATGGTGACCATGACCAATACTCTGTTAGATCTAGACTAGGCCAGTGTTCCTATCCTATCCCCATCCTATCCCGTAACTCTGAGGTCGTTGGGGCACCACAGATGGTTGTTTAACCAGCATACTCCATCTTTCTCTGTCCTTAACAACCCTGATGGCTTCGCTCAATGTCAAGCCAGTCCATTCTCGAAAGTTGTCCTCCAACCTCTTTTACGGTCTCCCTCTTCTTCTACCTCCTTGCACTGTGCCTTGCAGGATGGTCTTTGCAAGGCCTGATGATCTGGTGACGTGGCCATACCATCGGAGTTTCCCTTTCTTCACCACTGTGAACAGGTCATCGTGTTGTCCAATGGCTTGTTTGATGGTTTGTCGGACTTCGTCGTTGGTGATGTGCTGGGTATAGGAAATGCCCAGAAGTCTTCTGTAGCACCTCTTCTCCATGCTTTGTATTCTTCGTTGGAGATCTGCTGTGAGGGTCCATGTTTCGCAAGCCAGTGTTACCAGGGCCGGATCACTTACTCTTGGAGGGGGGGGGGTTCCAAAATTTTTTTAAGGGGTTAGGGGTGACAAAAACGTGTCCGCTCGAGGAACTTGAGTAGAATGAGGAACGTTTTACTTACCACCAGTGTCAACTAAATTAAAAGCTTTTAAAAAACTCCATATATATTTTTTTTTCTGACTGAGTGAGGTACATCGAATGGCCAGGGGGGGGGGGGGGGTTCCGGAACCCAGGAACCCCCCCCCCAGATCCGGCCCTGGTTACAGACAATAATTAATGCTAGGGACTATCAGTTTTGCCCAGGCGATAATGAAGACCATCAATCGGCAGCGAGGATATTACAAGACTATCAATGACACGGGTGGATAGTGAATCTGTTGATGAAAGGATTTAGCACGCAGTGTGCAGCTGTGGTCTGGCCTGCCGTCCGGTTCACAGCTTGCTGTGCAGATGCAACAGGCAGCGCAGCCGTATATCTTTCACTGAAACGCGTTGATAATAAAATCTCGCTTTGATCTCTTTCGCAACCATCGTGCACACAGTACTGACCCCCTGAGGTGTAAATTGATGGAGGTAACTCTCTCTCTCTCTCTCTCTCTCTCTCTCTCTCTCTCTCTCTCTCTGTGGCAAGCCAAAGAGCGCCCACTCCCCTCGCATTCAATTACATAATGTGGGTTCTTACTTGTCGAAAGTAGGGTAATTTAAATCTGATTGAAATGGTCCAATCGGATTGCTGGCGAGGGCAATGTTTCTAGGACTCGCGAGCCCCGCTAGATGGCAATCGTTTTCCTTGACATCAAACCTTGAGAATGGACGTGCACCCTTTAAAAAAGAGGAGAGGCTCACTCTTGTTTGTTTCTCGCAGTGGTTCGTCTCCGCTTGTCCTAGTTTGAAGTGGTTGATAGTACAAAGCACTCCAACGGGTACTGGCCGGTAATTGCCATAGAACACCACTTTTGCCTCTCAGCATTTGTGGGATGGTCGTCCCCCGTAGCTTAAGTGGTAGTGCGTTCGCTTGGCCTTACACAATGACCACAGCAGATTCCGATTCCCGCGGTGGGGCGATATAAAAAGTGGCCATTTTTACTGTCAATTTTAGCAGTATGATTGCTCTGGTGATTCATTGTTGATTCAAGTCCCTTACCCCTGGCTCCTTTGGATGGTTATCCCCGTCTGCCATACGCCAATGGTGGGTGTAGACGTTAAACCTCAATGTTCATTCATTCACAGTGGCCCTCCTATACAGAGCGGAAGAAAAATGTTCCAGAAAGACAAGCACCATACTACCTACCATCCAGATGTATAAGCCTAAGGTTGTGGGCTGTGGGACTGTCAACGTTTGATGTGACGTGGAAATCTTCCTTTGGGAACACCGGAGTTATGGTTCCTTTTCCCTACATGATGATTTATAGTGTTCGCTACCCTAATATGCCGTTTCTTGACAAGGTATTATTTCATTATTGGATCTGATTTGTGTGGGCAGCGCTGAGCAAAACCCAGCTGGTGGTGATTTCAACTTGCTCCGGCATCATCTGCATCTTCTTCATCGTCGCCTTCGTCCTCAGAGTCAGGTTTGTCGTCTTTTATTTATCATTATCTATCTATTAATTCATCCAATCCATCCATAATCTCTCGCTCTCTCTTTCTCTCTCTCTCTCTCTCTCTCTCTCTCTCTCTCTCTCTCTCTCTCTCTCTCTCTCTCTTTCTCTCTCTGTCTGTCTGTATATCTGTGTCTGTCAAATACTGTTTATCAATACAGTACAAAACAATACAACTTTATTGTCTGATAAAACCAGAACTTTACCTTTGGCAAAAAACATAAACATTCACAAGTGCCACACCGAAGACCACGTACATGTACAGGGCTGAGATTTAGCAAGCCAGGCTAAGGAGCCAGCCGGGCTCCTAACCTGGGAAGTTGAAGTTGCCAAAATATTTCTCAGGTTGCCAGACCCCTTGATTGAAAGCACGGTCTTTTTTTTTTTTAACTGTATAACTATTGCAGCTAATAAACAAGATAAATTTCAACAACAACACTGTTTCATTTTTTAAAACAAGCACTGTATAATTTATTCATCATCGACATCCTCCTCCTCAATGTTCCAAAACTTGAAGGAGCTTGGGTGTGCCTTCTTCAGCTGTTTTTTTTTTTCTACTTCGGACTTTTTTTTTTTTGCTGGAGGCTCCGAGACACCGCTTAAAAAGCGCCACATCGTTCGAGATTGACAAAAGACTGAGAATGGGGAATATCGAAAGTACGGCAAGTCTCGCGTGACTCATCAAGGAAGTCAGAGACTCGTTCCGATACACGCAAGGAAGCAAGAAGGCTAGGATCTCGCAGGGCAGTAGCGTTTCGCGGCGAGGGAAAGAAGAAAGTCTCGCGAGAAAAGGCTATTTTTACTTCGCAAATCCCTCGCTTTGCTAGCGTTACCTAACTTCCTAGCATGCATCGGAACGGTTAACGCGTGTTTTGTTTTACATTGCAAGTCAAAAGTCCGTGTACAGGTACAGAATCTCTACCACTGGCGGTATTTTCAAGTCGCCAGCCGGGCGAATGGTACCCCAAATCGAGCTCGCCACACACTATTTTTAGGGGCCATTGGCGAGTTGGCGAACGTTAAAGCTCAGCCCTGCATGTAGATAGAGAACAAGGAGACGAAGAAGAAGAAGACGAAGGAGAAAAATGTTGATGATGATGATGATGATGATGATGATGATGATGATGATGATGATGATGATGATTGATGATTGATGATTGATGATTGATGAATGATGGATGATGGATGGATGGATGGATGGATGGATGGATGGATGGATGGATGGATGGATGGATGGATGGATGGTGATGATGATGATGATGATGATGATGATGATGATGATGATGATGAGGATGATGGATGATGATGATGATGATGATGATGATGATGATGATGATGATGATGATGATGATGATTGGATGATGGATGATGGATGATGATGATGTAATGCGCATGGCTACCAGCGCTTTCAAGATACAGTTGAAAGTACCGCTGAGTAGCGTGAACAGGATATATCGTAATATCGCCAAGATAATAACTTGAGTCCGCTATGAGCGGACGAGGCTACTTGCGAAATCACGGGAAAAGCGCGATTTGACTGCAGTGAACTCATGAAAATATAAAAATGTAAGTTTCGTCTCCTCTAGGGGACGAATGAGGTCAAACTGTATTAGTTTCTAGGTCAACTGTCTTTTACGAACCGTTTGAGAATGTTTTTGAACCGTTTGTTGACGCCGGATAGTGTCCTCACTTGGTTTCATGCAATTTAAGAATCCAACAAGGCAATTGGGTTTTTGAGACGGAATGTTGTAGAGCAACATTCTGTATATATTTACAGTGAAATTGCGCTTTTTCCGTGATTTCGCAGGTAGCCTCGTCCGCTCGTAGCGGACTCAAGTTATTATCTTGGCGATATTACGATATATCCTGTTCACGCTACGCAGCGAAGATTAGAGGTGTATCTTGAGTGCGCTGGTACCTTGGTGCAATGGGTGATGATGATGATGATGATGATGATGATGATGATGATGATGATGATGATGATGATGATGATGATGATCATCATCATCATCATCATCATCATCATCATCATCATCATCATCATCATCATCATCATCATCATCCCGTCAATTACGCACAAAATACAAAAAATGACGCAGAAACGTTTGCTTTTGTGCGCCCTACGGACGTACACATTTTCCCCAAATCGCTGATGTCTAAGGTATGACCAGTGAGTGGCAAACTAATTGGCCGCAAACCCCCAAGGAAGACTTCCATAGCAGACGAATCAATTTGTGTAGCCAGTTGTCGTTCTTTAAAATCGCATGCGCGCGCTTTGTATACTTCCTCTACGTCATCATGACGATGCGCACCAAATTGAGGACTGTTAAAATTTGCAGAAGAATCTTAAATTTCGATAACTGAGAGTCCCGTGGACTCTTATTCATTTTGGGAGGAGGGAACACTGATTGATGATGACGACAAAGACGACGACCGTGAGGATGAGGATGATTTTTCATGTTTCTTTCGTTCACACACAGGTTAGAACGAGTTGGTCGACTACGTCATTAAGGCAATCATAACAATCACGCTAACCTACCGACCAGGCTACAGAACAATATAAGTAGATTTAGATAGCACAACATGAAAGTTATTACAGGGAACTGCCTTAACCACGCTCTCTAGACAGATCCTTTTAGCAGTCACAGCGAGTGTTGCCACGCCGAAACAAATAGATTACATTTTTAAAAAAAAGCTCTTTGGAAAGTTATATTTTTAAAACAATAAATCCATAGTTTTTGTCCCTACCGCTATCCAGCTTTCGTGCGCTAAAACTAGCATCTAGCCTACTAAAGCTTCTCGGTAAGGGTTTTCGGTTTAGAGTAACCCTACCCTCACCCAGAAACCAAAGAAACTTGAAGCCGCGTAGTTCATTCAGAAATACGGTCAAAGGTCACGCGGCTATGGTATTGATGTACCGTTAAACAGGGGAAATCATTCCTTGTCAGAACAGAAATGGAAAATTCAAACTTTCGCGGTGTTCCTATCCTATCCCATCATATCCTATTCTATCCCATTCCATCCTATCATATCCTATCCTACCCAATCCCGTAACTCGAAAGTCGTTGGGGCACCAACGATGATCGTTTAAACAGCGTACTACATCTTTCCCTGTCCTTGACAACCCTTATGGCTTTGCTCAGGGTCAAGGTAGTCCATTCTCGAATGTCGTCTTCCCACCTCTTTATCTGTTTCGTTCTTTTTCTGCCTCCTTGCACCGTGCCTTGCAGGATGGTCTTTGCAAGTCCTGATGCTCTGGTGGCGTGGCCATACTATCGGAGTTTCCGTTTCTTCACCACTGTGAGCAAGTTATCGTGTTGTCCAATGGCTTGTGTGATGGTCTGTCGGGCTTCGTCGTTGGTGATGTGCTGGGTATAGGAAGTTGCCCAGGAGTCTTCTGTTCCACCTCGTCTCTATGTTTTGTATTCTTCGTTGTAGGTCTGCTCCGAGTGTCAAGAGTATAGGAAGAAGGTTTGAGCAATGAAAGCCTACTTTATCATTAATGCGAATTTGAGGGGACACTCGTTTTTCCAAAAGGAAACAAATCCTTTTAATTAGGACCCTTTAAACTAAATTCCAAAGAGACGTTCGTTTTTTCTTGGCAAAATAAAGAAAGAAAGACTACTTTTATCGAAGGACTTGATCTGCCTCTTTTGGTATTAACGTCCCTCTCTTAAATTTTTTCTGTGAAATTATTCATTTATTTTATATACGTTTATTGATTGATTGACTGATTTTATACTTTTATTTGTTGGTTTGTTACCTTTACTAGGTTTACATGTTGTCTTGTTTTTAAATGCAGAATAGATTTATTATGCGTGTGTATCTGTGTGTGGCTGCGTGTGATCAAGCGCTTTGTGAAGCATTTTATGTTTGAATTGCGCTATACAAAATAAATTATTATACTATACAAAATAAATTATTATTATCTGGAGTAAGACACAGTCTTGTTTACAATTTAAATGTCCTATCATCATCATCATCATCATCATCATCATCATCATCATCATCATCATCATCATCACCATCATCATCACCATCATCATCATCATCATCTTCATCATCATCATCATCTTCATCTTCTTCATTTTTATTTTGTTGTTGTTGTTCTTCTTCTTGAACATCATCAAATGCTACGGTCTGAACTGATTTATATTTAGGAAAACACATATATTATTAGTAGTAGTAGTAGAAGTAGTAGTAGTAGGAGTAGTAGTAGTAGGAGTAGTATTAGTAGTAGTAGTATCCAGTACTTTCGATAATAACATAGGGAGACACAAAGTTTGTATAAAGCGCAGGGAGTAGGTGTAGTATGAAAAACGATTAAGGCCGAAGCGGCAGTATGATAGTGAGCATGTTAACATATAATTTTAGTGATGTTGCTAGAAATTTTCAGCATAGGCCATTTGGCCGATTCAGTCACAAACCTTTAGGACATTTTGAAAATCTTTCGGCCATCATTTTGACTTCTTTCCAACACCAAACGATAGGCCACTGATAAGTTTCGGTTTCTTTTTCGGCGGCATTTCGAAAACGAAAAGTTTTATTGCCGGAAGCACGCCGTTCGCAACAAAGGGAGTTACTCTAACTCCCTCTGCTGATGCATGTGTCGTGTGCTTGGCGCTTCCGATACGCGATGTTCGACAATAACTCATAACACCTTTATTTATCCGATAGGAAATTAATATGGCCAGAAGCAATAACAACGAAACAGACATGAGACAACCAAACAAAAAACGGACAAAGGGTGGCCGATTGACGCGTAAAACCTTAGTACAGGGGGCTAATCAGAACATGACTCTTTCAGACATTTTGGAATTTTATCAGTGAATGGCCGATTTGCCGACGAAAACGACATCACTGATTCTATCGAGCTCCCTGGAAAATGTATCGGATGTTTATAAAATGTTGTGCACTCATTATTATTATTATTATTATTATTATTATTATTATTATTATTATTATTATTATTATTATTATTATTATTATTATTATTACCCCCGTTGGGGTGCCGGGAGTTTCAGTATAAATAGTATCCCCACTTTCTGGAAATTTAGTGCTTTAAATTCCCACTGTCGCTGTCTTTCTCATTTGCTCTTTCTCATTCCTGCTCTGTTCTATCAATCTGCTATACTATCGTCTTCTTCGCTAGACCAGTCTCCTACCTTTTTTCTTGAAAATTCTTCCGGGACAAGACTCCTTATTTGTGTCTGAGGTCTGTTGGATCAGCTTTGGGAATATTGGACGCTTTCTGCCAGGTGGTCACTAGGGCTTCCTATGATGTTATTATTTAGCAATGTAAGCATTTTATATGTATATGTTTTGTTGATAATTTATAATGATGTTTGTATTCTATTTTGGTTTTGTAAACAGGGGTTCGATAAATTAGAGTGCAGCCTCAGCGTCCCCTGCGTGGGATGTCTTTATTGTAAAGTGACTGGCTGGTGGAGGGCATTCAGTTTTCCCACTAGAGTTGTTTCAGCAGATCTTTTATGCGAATTGGGGGTTGTCCGGTCCTAATTTGACTCGGAAGGGTCCGCTGGACCTAAAGCAACAATTATGTAATGTAATGTATTATTATTATTGTTGTTGTTGTTGTTGTTGTTGTTATTATTAACAATGGTCGACCATATTTCCCGTAAAAAATGTGGTCGCGCGACAGTTTTTCGCGACAGGAATCCATGAAATAGTGATGCGCGGCCTATGAGCTTACAGCGCAGCATGTAGGTTGCGCACCACACACAACATGCAGTCTGTAACCTAGTAGAAGAGATCGCAGTAAAAGCTTTGGCTTGGGGAGTAATACTGGATAATTATTATCAAGAGGACTGCAAAAAGGTGACGGGCCACACACGCAACAACCAATCGGGATTCGCTCAGAGGTCACAGACGGTACACTTTGCGCTTATTTGCATCTAGTAGGATCCTTCCTTCACCGGTAGGTCTATCAGTCCTGATATCGTCTAGCTCTCTGAGCTGCCGAGGCAGCAGAAGGGGAACATTCCTATAATATTAATTTGGTTACTGTAGTTCTCCGGGCTGCCTCGTGGGCGCAGTGGGTTGGTCGCCGGTTTCCTAAGCCGAAGGGCGCGGGCTCGATTCCCCGCAAGGGGCGAATTTATGGGATCTAGGTACGAGATTATTGAGGTCACCGACGGTTTTCTCCGGGTACTTCGGTTTCCTCCCTCCCTCCCTTTAATAACGGTACTTGAAGCAGTCAATCTAAAATTGAAAACAGAAAAATTCGATGTCATTGTGACTCTTAATATTGATCTTCCTGCCTTTACACTACATGTTTGTGTGATGATGTGTGTTTGTGTGTGTGTGTTTGTGTGTGTGCGCGTGTGTGTGCGTGTGTGTGTGTGTGCAACATGTGAGCGGGTTTGTTAGTACCGATCGCCTTAACCTGATTGGTGATTTGGGGAAAAGCCCGCATATAGCATCCATTATTATTATTATCGTTATTATTATCTTTATTTTAGTCTACATTCCAAGGTAAGGCTGCTGCGCTCCCTTATCATCTCCATCTTCCTATACGCTTGCGAAACATGGACCCTCACAGCAGATCTACAACGAAGAATACAAAGCATGGAGAATAGGTGCTACAGAAGACTTCTGGGCATTTCCTATACCCAGCACATCACCAACGACGAAGTCCGACAAACCATTGGACAACACGATGACCTGCTCACTGTGGTGAAGAAACGGAAACTCCGATGGTATGGCCACGTCGCCAGATCATCAGGCCTTGCAAAGACCATCCTGCAAGGCACAGTGCAAGGAGGTAGAAGAAGAGGGAGACCAAAAAAGAGGTGGGAGGACAACTTTTGAGAATGGACTGGCTTGACACTGAGCGAAGCCATCAGGGCTGCTGAGGACAGAGAAAGATGGAGTATGCTGGTTAAACGACCATCTGTGGTGCCCCAACGACCTCAGAGTTACGGGATAGGATGGAGATAGGATGGATGGATCTTTATTATCATAATAATAATAATAATAATAATAATTATTATTATTATTATTATTATTATTATTATTATTATTATTATTATTATTATTATTATTATTATTGATGATGATGATGATGATGACGATGACGATGACGATTATTATTATTATTATTATTATTATTGTTGTTGTTGTTGTTGTTGTTGTTGTTGTTGTTATTATTATTATTGATATTGTAGGAATTACCTCAAGCGGGTGCGGGAGGAGCAGGAACAGGCCCAGAGACCTACATTCCGCAGTTGCAGTGTCCGCCTGCGCAGTGTGTCGCACTCCAACGAGCAAGTTCGAAGAGACTCGCAGATCAGCAAGCTCAGTCATCAGGTAAAGTGGGCAGTGTGTTTTGTGTGTGGGTGTGTGGGAGTGGGTGAAGAGAGGTGGGTGGGGGTTATTTGTTTGTGTGTGTGTGTGTTTGTTTTTTTCTATCCAGACTTATCGATATCTCGAAATACTTTGAAACAGTCCTGGGAAATCAGAACGAGCCAAATGGCGGTCGGTCGGTCTGTCGTTCTGTCCGTCCGTGGGTCCGTCTGAAGAACCACTGAACGGGTCTTGACCAAACTTCATAGGAACATGACCTGTGGCAGTGGCCGGACTCCCGTGACGTCAGAGTAGCTTTACATCAAAGGTCAAAGATCACTGGAGCCATTTTGTTGCCAAACACGTTTTGCGTAATAATTCCAAAACGGCTAAAGCGATTTTATTGAGTTTGGGTATACCGCTACTTAAAATCATAGACCATCATTCAGCATGGTGTTGAATCATTCAGCATGGTGTTGAATCAGTCAGCATGGTGTTGAATCATTCAGCATGGTGTTGAATCAGTCAGCATGGTGTTGAATCAGTCAGCATGGTGTTGAATCAGTCAGCATGGTGTTGAATCAGTCAGCATGGTGTTGAATCAGTCAGCATGGTGTTGAATCAGTCAGCATGGTGGTGAATCAGTCAGCATTGTGGTCAATCAGCATGGTGGTCAATCAGTCAGCATGGTGGTCAATCAGCATGGTGGTCAATCAGTCAGCATGGTGGTCAATCAGTCAGCATGGTGGTCAATCAGCATGTTGGTCAATCAGTCAGCATGGTGGTCAATCAGTCAGCATGGTGGTCAATCAGTCAGTATGTTGGTCAATCAGTCAGCATGTTGGTCAATCAGTCAGCATGTTGGTCAATCAGTCAGCATGGTGGTCAACCAGTCAGTATGTTGGTCAATCAGTCGGCATGGTGGTCAATCAGTCAGCATGGTGGTCAATCAGTCAGCATGGTGGTCAATCAGTCAGTATGTTGGTCAATCAGTCGGCATGGTGGTCAATCAGTCAGTATGTTGGTCAATCAGTCAGTATGTTGGTCAATCAGTCAGCATGTTGGTCAATCAGTCAGCATGGTGGTCAATCAGTCAGTATGTTGGTCAACCAGTCAGCATGTTGGTCAATCAGTCAGTATGTTGGTCAATCAGTCGGCATGGTGGTCAATCAGTCGGCATGGTGGTCAATCAGTCAGCATGGTGGTCAATCAGTCAGCATGGTGGTCAACCAGTCAGCATGGTGGTCAATCAGTCAGTATGGTGGTCAATCAGTCAGCATGTTGGTCAATCAGTCAGCATGGTGGTCAATCAGTCAGCATGGTGGTCAATCAGTCAGCATGGTGGTCAACCAGTCAGTATGTTGGTCAACCAGTCAGTATGTTGGTCAATCAGTCAGTATGTTGGTCAATCAGTCAGCATGGTGGTCAATCAGTCAGCATGGTGGTCAATCAGTCAGCATGGTGGTCAACCAGTCAGTATGTTGGTCAATCAGTCAGCATCAATCAGTCAGCATGGTGGTCAATCAGTCAGCATCAATCAGTCAGCATGGTGGTCAATCAGTCAGCATGGTGGTCAATCATTTGGTCGGTCTGTCGCTCCGCCATTTTTTGGAGTAAGGGGGGGGGAGGTGGAGGGGGTGGTGTTTAAAACACATTTTTTGGCTTATCTCAAGAATTACTGGACCGAAATTCGTCATTTGTATTTTGTGGATACTTTATCTACTGCTAAATATGTTGTATCATCCGTTTTTGGACTTTCTCAAAGGTCAAGGTCATTACGCTTTACCATTTTGTAAGTGCAGTTAGCGCTGTATCTAAAAATGGGCTGATCCGATTTTGAGAGTGGCCTATGATTCATTTTACTTCCTTATGTACAAAGCCGAGCCACAACACCACCAAATAAATTAACACTTTTGAACACTCATGTTTAATTTTGACTCTGTGTGTGTGTGCGCGTGTGTGGGGGTGGGTGTTTGTGTGTGTGTGTGCGTTTGTGTGTGTGTGCGTTGTGTGTGTTTGTGTGCGTGTGTGTGTGTGAAAGAGCGAGAGAGAGAGTGAGAGCGCCTGCGCGAGAGAGAGATTACATTTGCATAGCTTGCGATCTTGTTGTCTTTCGATGTCAGGCTGTATTGCTTTGGGTGGATGGCTGTATGCGTACAGGAACAGTTATTTTGGCCAGCCTGTGAGTCGGCCTTTGTGACAATGTCTATTACAGGCATTCAGCGTTTGTATAGGTTATAATTGTGGAAACGCTACAAAGGCACTAAAGTCTAGATCTAATTGCTGTTTTTGTTTGTTTCGCAAAGGATAGGAGAAAGAGGGGGGGGAAGGGGGGCTAAAGGGGGTTACTCAAGGAACAGAAACAATAGAACGCATATGCCCGCTGCTGATATGGAACTGAAACGTCAAAGATTTTGAAGATCGGTAAAGTTGCAAATAAAAAGGCATAAAGCGTCAACTAATCGCCGTACGTTGGAGTCAGTTTGACCTCTTGCGTGGTATTGCTTCACCTCTACAATGCAAACTTTACAGAGAGAGAGAGAGAGAGAGAGAGAGAGAGAGAGAGAGAGAGAGAGAGAGAGAGAGAGAGAGAGAGAGAGAGAGAGAGAGAGAGAGGGGGGGGGGGGGGGAGGGAGGGAGAGAGAGGGAGAGAAAGGGAGAGAGAGAGAAGTCGGAACCTTTAATAGGATAATAGCATTAGGTCCTATTCACCTGTCTTAAAGCTAGTCCTTAATGAACAGTTAGGAACAAAAGAAGTAACATAAAAATTAATTACATTACATAATTATTGCTTTAGGTCCAGCGGACTCTTCCGAGCCAAATCAGGACCGGACAACCCCTGATCCGCATAAAAGATCTGCTGAAACAACCCTAGTGGTGAAACTGAAAGCTCTCCACCAGCCAGTCACTTTACAATAATAATGATAGAACAGAGCAGGAATGAGAAAGAGCAAATGAGAAAGACAGCGACAGTGGGAATTTAAAGCACTAAATTTCCAGAAAGTGGGGATACTTTTTATACTGAAACCCCCGGCTCCCCAACTGGGGAATAAAATTAATTTGAAACTAACATATAAAATACCTTAGCTATGGGAAGACATAATTAAGATTTTATTAAAGCACCTAAATACTACCCCCTTC
This sequence comes from Oncomelania hupensis, assembly GCA_036898135.1. Taxonomy (NCBI): domain Eukaryota; kingdom Metazoa; phylum Mollusca; class Gastropoda; order Littorinimorpha; family Pomatiopsidae; genus Oncomelania; species Oncomelania hupensis. The sequence goes on along the minus strand of CM072524.1, from coordinate 10,822,744 downwards.
TTTCCACGCCTCTTCACCCATCTCCTCTATTCCCATTTCCACCACCCCTCTCACACACACAAACACACACACGCACACCCGCGCGCGCTCTCTCTCTCACACACGCACACACACACCAAAATTCACAAATTCTCAAAAACTGAAATAGGCATTATCCCTAAATAAACCGAAAGTAGGTTGCTTCCCCTGAAATGCGGTTACACAATACATGTTGACAGCATAAACCGAAAGTAGGTAAAGTAGGTCAATGAGAGTTGCTTCCCCTGAAAAGCGGTCAAAATACATGTTGACAGCTATTTAGGAAGTACTCGTATTGTCGCAGGGTAGGAAAGAACAAATGGTAAATAATCTTAAATATTAGGAGCAAAGGGAGAGTACAAATTTGTGGAGTCTGGTTGTAAACGATGTTAATGATAATACTATCCGTGACCTCTTGTAGTAGAGAATTCCACATGCTTGGACAAGAATACGACAGAGATGTTTTAAATATGTACAGAGAGAGTGAGAGAGAGAGAGAAAGAGAGAGAGAGAGAGAGAGAGAGAGAGAGAGAGAGAGAGAGAGAGAGAGAGAGAGAGAGAGAGAGAAAGAGAGAGATTGCCTGCGTGTGTGTGCGTAAGTGTTGTGTGTGTAGTTGTGCATGTGCGCGCGCGCATAGTAATGCGTGACGTTTTGGCGTGTGCTTCAGTGCGTGCCTCATCTGAGAGCTTTCATATTAATGATATGGATTATTAACCTCTTCCGTGATCATATTATTTGTGGTGTAAAAGTGGGGGTTTTGTTGGGGTTGGTTGGGGATCGGACTCACTTTAAATTTACTCTCCGAAAGCGATGTTCGGGTAAGATTAAAGGACATCAAAAGCTCCTTTACCTTTAGACCATTCATTCAATCATTAAATTTAAAACAAAATTAAATAGGTCACTATATGGCGCATGACAAGTGTGGGATCGGTCCTGCATCGGGGCGTTTCTCCGAATATTATTTATTTTTCGACTCTAGCAACGTGTCGGGGGGGGGGGGGGGGGGGGAGGGGGGGGGGGGGTTCCGGGTACTCCGGTTTGCTCCCCTAGCAAAATTTCAAAAACACAATTAATGTTATGTAGGTTGGGTTTGGGCGCGCCACAGGCTGCGACATCGCCTTCCCATGGAAGGCGGCCCAGAATTTCCCGATAAAAAGGGACAATGAAGCATTAAAATTTTTTATATATATATATATATATATATATATATATATATATATATATATATATATATATATATATATATATATATATATATATATATTTTTTTTTTTTTTTTTTTAATTATTTAATTAATAGTACCCTTTCTGTAATGGTATACAATAAATGTACTCGTTTTAAATATGTTAAATAATTGTATTCGTTTCCGACAAGCCGGAGTATAATAATTATTACTAATAATTCTGATATCTGACTGGATGCTATTCTCGCCTTACTCCTAAATCAGACACAAAGCGCGGCGATCTGTAATAGCTCTACGTACACAACAAACACTAGCACACATTCGTCACTGCAACACGTGGTGTAAAGGGCATGTCGCTATTACTATTAGCAGACGGCAAAGGAATGGATTTTATTGTTGACCTTTTTAGGTAGACTGCACCCAAACCCGTTGTTGAAGGGAGGGGGAAACCGAAGTACCCGGAGGAAACCCTCGATGTCCTGAAAAGTCTCGTACCCAGGAGTTCGTCCCCTGCGGGAATCGACCTTGGGCATAGGGAATCGGCGACTGGCCCACAGTGCTGCGAGGCCTCCCCATACAATAAATTACGTAATTTAATAAATGCAGAAATAAATAAATAAGTCAGTAACTAATCAGGACCCTCTCCCCAACATCAGACTATGAAGACAGCGAAGTGGAGGATTTTTATGAAAATATACAGGCGGTCCTTGACCAAGTGCCGAAGAAGGACATAGTCATAGTGCAAGGCGACTGGAATGCCAAGGTTGGCCAAGATGCGCACCACAACTGGGGAGACACATGTGGACCCCACTGCGACAACGAGACAAATGACAGGGGTCTGAGGCTATTGGAGTTTGCCAGATACAACAATCTGGTACTGGCAAACACGCTTGGTCTCCACAAAAAATCCAGACGATGGACATGGCACAGTCCCGGCGGGGAACATCACAACCAGATCGACTACATCATGGTCAAGAAACGCTTCAGATCAAGCATCAACATTGGCAGGACACGCACTTTTCCAGGAGCAGACATTGGAAGTGACCACGATCTCGTGATGATGTCTTTCCGGCTCCATTTGAAGAGAGTAAATACAGCAAAGTGCACTAGGCTGAAGTTCGACCTGGACAAACTGCAAGACCCGGAGGTGGCAAAAATATTTGAGGCCACAATTGGAGGGAAATTTGCACCACTGCTTATTTTGGGGGCAGGAGAAGTAGATGTCAACACCATGACCAATACCTTCAACTCAGCTGTAACAGATGCCGCCACTGAGATCCTTGGCAAGCACCGACCAAAGAAGAAGCCGTGGATCACACCTGAACTTTTGGATCTGTGTGATAAACGAAGAGAGTTAAAAAAGAAAAAGAACACCTCACAGGGAGCTGATGTCTACCGAAAAATCAACAATGACATCCGAAAAGGCATGCGCACAGCAAAGGAGAACTGGATAGAAGACCAATGCCAGGAAATAGAGAACAATCTGAACAAGAACAACAGCAAGAAGGCCTACCAGACTGTGAAGCGGCTGACAAGTGTTAAACAGCCCAAAGTCTCCACTATCCAAAGCAAGTCTGGCATATGCCTTACAGAAGAACAAGAAGTCTTGGACAGATGGACAGAGTACTGCTCTGACCTTTACAACCATACACCAAATGGAGACCCATCAGTTCTAGCATGTCCCGAGAGCAGAGAAGAAGAAGAAATCCTCCCAATTCTCCGGGAAGAAGTTGAGGCAGCAGTGCAATCGCTGAAGAAAGGGAAGTCAGCGGGAGTGGACAACATACCAGCGGAACTGCTACAAGCAGGAGGAGAAGCGATGACTGATGCTCTCACCATTATCTGTAACAAGATCTGGCAGAGTGGGGAATGGCCTACACCATGGACCCAGTCGCTTGTCATCACTCTTCCCAAAAAAGGTAACCTTCAGGAGTGTGAAAATTACCGCACCATCAGCCTCATCAGCCATCCCAGCAAGGTCCTCCTGAAAATAATACTCAACAGGTTGAAACCACAAGCTGAACAAATCATAGCTGAAGAACAAGCAGGATTCATGGCAGGGCGAAGTACCACTGAACAGATTTTCAACCTCAGAATAATCTGTGAGAAATACCTACAGCACCAACAACATCTATATCATGTGTTCATAGACTTCAAGAAGGCATTTGACCGAGTCTGGCATGCAGCTCTATGGGCAACCATGAAAGTGTACAACATCAGCCCTAAAATTATAGAAGTCATCAAAAGCCTGTATGACAAGGCTACCAGTGCAGTCCTCCATAACAGCGTCATCGGGAACTGGTTCAGAACAACAATCGGTGTGCGTCAAGGATGCCTACTCTCTCCAACACTCTTCAACATCTTCCTAGAGCGCATCATGTCAGATTCTCTTGCAGATCACGAAGGCACAGTCAGCATAGGGGGCAGAGCAATCTCCAATCTTCGCTTTGCGGATGATATTGATGGATTGGCTGGAGAGGAACAAGAACTTGAACAGCTTGTACAGAGGCTTGACACCACCTCCAGAGCTTATGGAATGGAAATAAGTGCAGAGAAGACCAAAATGATGACCAACAACACCAATGGCATCAACACGGACATCAAAGTACAAGGCCAATCCCTCAACACAGTGCACAGCTTCAAATATTTAGGAGCCATTGTGTCAGACAATGGGTCTCGACAGGAAGTCCTCTCCAGGATCGCACAAACAACTGCTGCCCTGACAAGGTTGAAGCCCCCACGGGCTCGGCTCCGCGCGCCGGGGGTGGACCCCATGCCTCTCTCTGGCTGGGTGACAAAGTTGCCTACTCCTTTTTCTTCTCTTTTGTCTTGTTTCTGTCTTATTGGTCCTTTCACCTATATTCTCTTCACCCTTAAATTCTCCCAACATACTATGCAGTTTTGACTCCCTTTCTTCTGCCTTACCGGACTTTCCCTGTCTTCTTTTTCCCCATCACTCCTTCTTTTTCTACTCTTCGTTTTCTCTGTGGCCTTCTCTTGGCCCCCTGCGTTTGCCGTGCAGGGCAACCCGTGTCGGGGGAGAATGGGATCCTGGAGGTTGAGGTCCCTGAGGGACTGCGGTCCCTCACACTAACACACCTCTTTGGCCCGGACTTCTCCTAGACGGGAGGCTGGCGTGGCCCGCGTCAGTCAAGCGGCTGGTCGTGTATTGCCCTAGCTCTGCTAGAAGGCTGCGGCTCATGGGTCAAACTTGAACAAAACCGTAGTGGCAGTGCGGGATTGTCTGGGTGTATATCCCCCCTGTAGCCCTGGTGCGCTCCCTTGCTGGATTTTCCGCTTGGACGCATCCCCTTGTTGGACTCCGTGGTGGGTGGGGAGCAGGGGGGGATGAATTCATAAATTAATAACATGGCTTCCACAAATAAACGACGACTGCGTGATGACGGACCGGACTCGGACACGGACAGTGACATGGACACGAGACAGAAAGCTTGTGCATCGGGGGTAGAAGGGGCCTGGCCTCGTTTTTTGGTTGTAGAGGGGGCGGATCCGGCTATGCCACTAGGCAAGCTGTCTCCGTTCGCAATACAGAAGGGTTTTCAATCCGTTTGCACAATCGGGTTCAAAGGTGTGAAAAAACTGAGATCTGGGGCCTACCTGGTGGAGTGCTCAACCAAAAGGGCATCGGATAGTCTTCTAAAGAGGGATTCGACTGTCTTCGTTGATAGACAAATCAAAGTTTCTGTGCATGGACGGTTGAATTCCTCCAAGGGAGTCATCCGATGTCAGGATTTGATCGACATGTCAGAATTGGAAATCCGTGGTGAGCTCTCCAGCCAGGGGGTCACAGCAGTCCAGCGGGTCTTCGTCACCAAGGGATCCCAACGTATCCCCACCAACACACTTTTTGTGACCTTCGCTATGGCCAAATTGCCGGAGTCACTCAAGGTGGGGTACCTTAGGGTGAAGGTGACGCCGTTTGTACCATCACCGTTGCGATGCTACCGGTGCCAAAGATTTGGTCACGGTAGCAAGAACTGTAAAAGCAAGGAAATATGTCGTGATTGTGGTAAAGAGAAACACGAAAACGAATGCAAAAATCCGATTTGCTGTGTGAATTGCGCCGGGAATCATTCGTCCAGCTCCAAAGACTGTCCTCAGTGGCAGTTGGAGCTGGAAATCCAAAAGGTGCGGGCCACTGAGAGTTGCTCCTTTGGCGACGCAAGGAAAAAAGTTCTTGCAAGTAGGCCGGTGCTTAAAGAGAGGTCCTTTGCGGCTGTGGCGGGTTCCACATCTCATGTGGAACCTAGCGCACACCCGACAGTGGACACTGCCATGAGTAAAATAACACAGATTTGGAAACGTTGTGCAAACGGATGGATGCTTTAGAAAAGATGCTCGTGTTGTTTGCCCAGAAGGGGGTTTCTCCAGCCCCACCGATTCCACTGGAGAACGTGCCGACGGGCACGTCCCCACCCGTCACCCACAACACGCCGACGGCCGTGACAAAAGCCGTCACACCTGCTTCAAAGGAGGCTAGGCCTCATGCCACCGCACCAGCAACGACCGGTTTTAGCGACCGGGTAGTTGCTGGGGCGGCAAAGATGCTAGTCGCTCAGCAGAAGAGCGTCAGAGGAGGAGAGGGAAAGATTGGCAGGGGTGAAGGGGAGAGGGAAGATATAAAATCTGGTGCTGGGGAGAGGGGGAGGAAGTCCGCTGGCAGCTCGGGTTCCGGGTCTTTGACAAAGAATCAAAGGCCCGGACCCCTTTCTTCCAAGCCCCAGCAGCCTCTCGAAACGGAGAACCGTTTCGGGGGGTTGATGGAACATGAAGAGATGGACGAGGGTCCAAAAGATACAGAGACATAATTGTGCTCTCGGAGATGAAACTTTTAGCATTCTTTTACTTAATTTTTATGTCCATTTTACAATGGAACATCCGAGGGATAAGGGCAAATTATGAGGAGCTATGCTGTCTGCTGACAGAGCATCGACCTGAAGTATTGGCCCTTCAGGAAACTCTCCTGTCAGAAAAACATCCTATAGATATTACTGGTTATTCCTCTCTAGATTGTTTATCTTCTAGAGGCGTTTCACTCTTTATCCATAGAAATGTCCCATTTAATCCAATTTTACTTAATACAAGTTTACCAGCAGTTGCAGCTAGATTATCTCTTTTTAAATCCCTCACAGTTTGTTCTCTATATTTGACACCATCAATAAATGTAACTAAAAGTGAACTTGAGAATTTGGTCCAACAGTTACCTCCCCCTTTTTTGTTGTTGGGAGATTTTAATGGACGCTCTCCCCTGTGGGGTAGTGATCGTACCGATTCTCAGGGTAAAATAATTGAAGACATTTTAGACTCGTTAAACCTAGTAACTTTGAACGAGGGTGCTCCAACTTTTTCCTGTTCTAGAACTGCTTCTTTGTCCCACATTGATATATCGATCTGTGATCCCTCCTTACTTTTGGATTTTAAATGGACAGTTTTAGAAGATCTCCATGGCAGCGACCATTTCCCGGTTTTATTAAAACATGATTCAGATAACCTTGAGCAAACTCATGGCAGGTGGAAACTGAAACAAGCTAACTGGAGTCTGTTTTCTAACCTGTCTGAGGCCCAGCTACGTGCTAAGAACCAGGAATTTTCAAATGCCTTAGATCCAATACAGCTTTATACTGACATAGTTATTAACAGTGCCAAGGAGTCCATTCCGCAAACTTCGTCAAATCCTCACACACTTAAAAAACCCTGGTTTGACGATGAATGTAGAAAACTTCAGCAAGCTCGTAAAAAAGCTTTAAGAACTATGTTTTTACACCCCAGCACTGAAAATAAACAAAACCACCAACGTTTGCGAGCGCACTGCCGACAGCTCTTCAAACGAAAGAGAAGAGAATCGTGGAGAGGTTTCTGCTCCACGCTTAACTCGAAAGCGAAACTGTCGAGGGTGTGGAAAGTAGTCCGCAAACTCAAAAATAGAGGTAACAAACAGGTGAGCCCATGCCTTACTGTGCAGGGTGACGTAATCGGAGATAAAAAATTAGTAGCTGATCTTTTGGCTTCTTCTTTTGCTGCAAATTCTTCCTCTGAAAATTATTCTGTCCCTTTTCAAACAGTTAAAACCCGTAAAGAAAAACAACAGTTAAATTTTACCTCCGATAATTCTGAAAATTACAACATTCCGTTTTCATTAGTTGAGCTTGACGATGCAATTAACAAAAGTGCAGATTCAGCAGTTGGACCGGATGATGTACATTATCAATTTCTCAGACATTTAACAAGGTACTCACGGTCTCAACTGCTGGACATCTTCAATCAGCTCTGGATCACTGGCACCTTTCCTCCCTCCTGGAGAAAGGCCATTATTGTCCCCATCCCTAAACCTGGCAAAGACCATACTAACCCGACAAACTATAGACCAATAGCCTTAACGTCTTGCTTATGCAAGACGCTAGAAAGAATGGTTTATTCTCGCTTATTGTGGTATCTAGAAACAAATAATATTTTATCCAACACTCAGTGTGGCTTTCGAAGTGGTCGAAGTACTGTTGACCACCTGGTGCGACTGGAAACTTTTATCCGTAACGCGTTCGTCCAGGGTGAACATGTCGTTGCCATCATGTTTGATTTGGAAAAAGCTTATGACACCACATGGAAATATGGCATTCTTTCAGATTTACAAGAAATGGGTTTGAAGGGACATTTACCTCTGTTTATATCCAATTTTCTAACAGACAGAATTTTTCAGGTTAAGGTTGGGGGATCTTTGTCAGATACTAGAGAACAGGAGATGGGAGTGCCTCAGGGTAGCATCTTGTCTCCCTTGCTGTTTAATATTAAAATAAATAACATTGTTCGTTCCGTTAAACGGGGAATTGACAATTCTTTATTTGTCGACGATTTTGCATTGGTAGCCAAAGGTAAAACTTTGGCATCTGCAGAACGTCAGCTACAGTTATGTGTCAAGGCCGTTGAAGACTGGGTTTTACAAAATGGTTTTAAATTTTCTGAAGCAAAAACTGAATGTATTCACTTTTCCCAGCACCGGGGAATTATTCAAGACCCTACTATTCTCCTCAATAAAACTCCAATAAAGGCGGTCCAACAAGTCAAATTTTTAGGTGTTATTTTTGATCAAAAGCTATCTTTCATTCCTCATCTGAAAATTTTGAAAACTAAATGTCAACAGGCCTGCAATTTGCTCAAGGTTATCAGTGGTACAGACTGGGGTGCTGACAAGAAAACTTTATTGCTGTTATATCGTTCTTTAATTAGATCCAAGTTAGACTATGGTTGCATTGTTTATGGTTCTGCTAGAAAATCTTATCTTAAGATGTTAGATCCAGTTGCCCATCAGGCACTACGCATTGCTTTGGGTGCGTTTCGCACTTCCCCTTGTGAAAGCCTTTACGTGGAAGCTAACGAACCCCCGCTGGAGCTGAGACGTACAAAACTGTCAATGAATTACTATTTAAAATTAAAAACTGATCCTATGAACCCTGCTTATGACTGTGTTTTCAACCCAGATTTTGTTCAGAAATTTGAAGCCAAACCTAACACAATTCCTCCGTTTGGCATCAGAATGCAAGCTCATCTGGAAAAAGCAGGCATTGATGTTTCTTCCATCAACGACGATGAACTTAGGACTGAAGCTCCCCCATGGAAATTATGTGTCCCAATCATTAATTGGCAGTTGTCCGCTTTCCTTAAAAACAATACATCCGAAACCGTATATAACCAACTTTATTTAGAACAGTGTGCTTTATACCCAGGATATGAACAACTTTTTACAGACGGGTCAAAGAAAGGAGATTCGGTTGCTGCTGCATCGGTCTCCGAGAGACACTTGGACCGGCCTTTGCAACAGCGTTTACCTGATTTTTGTTCTGTTTATACAGCTGAGCTCAAGGCAATTCATTTAGCTCTGAAACAAGTTTATCAATCCAAAAGAACCTCATTTTTAATCATGTCTGATTCCTTGTCAGCACTTCAGGCTCTTTCCACGAGAAAGATATCACACCCTTTTCTGGCAGAGATCCATGACCTCCATACACAACTTATTTCTGAGGGTAAAAAGATAGTTTTTATGTGGGTCCCTGGTCACATGGGCATCCGCGGCAATATTGCAGTAGACATGGCGGCTAAAGATGCTCTGCATCTTGATTTCCCTCCAGAGATATTTCAGTTTGTGCCCTACTCTGACCTACGTTGTATGACTGGTTCTTATTGTAAACGACTGTGGCAGACTGACTGGTCTAACCATGTCAACAACAAATTATTTCAAATTCTTCCCGATTTGTCCACTTCTTTGCCTAACTTTGCATCCACTCGCAAAGAAGAAACAGTGTTATCTCGCCTTCATATTGGGCATACTTATGTCACCCACAGTTTCCTTTTAAAAGGAGAAGAACCACCATGGTGCTTTGCATGTGATCAATCCTTTTCCGTTCGACATTTCATGTCTGAGTGTGCTGATTTGATTGAGGAAAGGGAAACATATTTTGGTTCCATACCTTTCAAAGAGATTTTTAAAGTATGTAATGGTCAACATCTGTTTCAATTTTTACATGATGTTGGTTTGTTTTATCGCATATAAATCGTATCGACATGTTTTGTTTAGATTGGATTTTATTGTTAGGACTGAATTTAGTGATTTGATTGAAGAAAGAGATTATATTTTTAATACATCAGTTTTAAAGAAGACTCTTAAAGAGATGTCATGTGAAAGTTTGTTTGGGTATTTAAGAGTAACAGGTTTGTTTTTTAAGATTTGAATCATTTTATAATATTTTAAGATAACGTCTCTCTGGTCCTGATTTGGCTCGGAAGAGTCCGCTGGACCTAAAGCAATAACCTTGTCTTGTCTTGTCTTGACAAGGTTGAAGCCCATTTGGAAAGACAGAACCATCAGTCTACATTCCAAAGTAAGACTGCTGCGCTCTCTGGTCATCTCCATCTTCCTATATGCTTGCGAAGCATGGACCCTCACAGCAGATCTCCAACGAAGAATACAAAGCATGGAGATGAGGTGCTACAGAAGACTTCTGTGCATTTCCTATACCCAACACATCACCAACGACGAAGTCCGACAGACCATCACACAAGCCATTGGACAACACGATGACCTGCTCACAGTGGTGAAGAAACGGAAACTCCGATGGTATGGCCACGTCACCAGATCATCAGGCCTTGCAAAGACCATTCTGCAAGGCACAGTGCAAGGAGGTAGAAGAAGGGGGAGACCGAAAAAGAGGTGGGAGGACAACATTCGAGAATGGACTGGTTTGACACTGAGCGAAGCCATGAGGGCTGCTGAGGACAGAGAAAGATGGAGTATGCTGGTTAAACGATCATCTGTGGTGCCCCTACGACCTTCGGGTTATGGGACAGGATAGGATAGGATAGGATAGGACCCTCTCAGTAATTGTATACAGTAAACTGACACTTTAAAAATAATTTTATTCACGCCCAATGTATGGCGGTCACCTTGTAAACATCGAGGACAGGCGCTTGAAGTCGAGTGATACGGACTCCCTTAACAGAATACGTCACCACGTATAGACCAGCGAATTCATGAGTCAATTATTTATCAGGTGATTTATACGTTATGCGAGCCGCTGACAGGGAATAATACAATCGACACAAAGTCCCGTGTTATTTTTTCCCGGATGGAAGAGTCCCTTTAAAAGGGTGTAGCTCATTGTGCAGAAAATAGACAATTGTTGAGATAGGTGCAGGCTAGATTGCTTAGATCTAAATGTTAAAACACTGTTTCACTGGTTTGACGCGCAGTGTTTTGTCCTAAAAACTCTGGATAGGTACAACAATCGTTAGTACTCAAACATGGTTTGGGAGCCCTTTTTGCATCAAAACCAGTCTTTATTACGGGACCTTTAAGAAGATAGCGTTGCTGTATTCGTTGTGGTGAAAATCTTAGATATAGTCACTGAAATGGGAACTAAACATTGTAATGACGGCAATCAAGGCATGTTTTTCTTGAGTTTCTTGATAAAATCTGGTCTCCCAGTTTTTGTCTCCGGACTATCTTCAAGCTGCGCAGGACTCTCTTTTGTAGCTAAAACGTGGAGATTTTTGAGAATGAGGTTCTTGGCGTTGTATATGAGAGCCAGCAGATCAGGCGTGGAACCTGTGACGAGCAGGGTTCCCTCCTCGTTTTCTTCTGCAGCAGCAGCGACAGCCATGACCGACTTCAGCCCCTGCTTGATGATGGTGTTGCCGTTCAACAAACCTATGGTCTGCTGGCCTGACAAAGTACATCCGTCGTGCTCAGCGCTACGCAGTCCGTCGTTGAAAGGCGAGTTGTAGCACTGGCAATGGGGACACACGCTGCCTCTCAGCAGCTTGCCGGTGATGGTGAAGTCTTTGCCCGCCCTCAGTCTGGCCACCTCCACAGCATTGATGGACAGCAGTCCTTCCGCCATGTCCAGCTGCTCTTCCATCTGGTCGAGAAATGCCATCTGACTCTGTATGTCGGAGAGTTGTGCGCTGGTATACTGAAGCATGGTGATGATGGCGCTGGTCAAGGCCGCGATGGTCTTGGTGATCGCACGCGCTCTGTTTAGTAAGTCCTCCACGTTATCTTCAGGCATGGTGTGCAGCAACACAATCATGCCACAGACTTTAGTCTCCGACACTTCGTTCAAGGCAGTCAGTTCGTTCGTGCCTTCTCTGACCTTTTCTTGAGAACAGTGGAGGTTCTTTAGCTTTTCGCTGCTTGACCTGTGAGTTTCTGTAAGCTCTTTAATGATTTTCCCGTATCCTTCTTTAACCTTCTTCAGCACCCTGCTGTATTGCGAGCAGTGTTCCAAGGTCTTGCTCACAGCAGCTGCTGCTTCCATGACAAAGTTTTCCTGAGAAGTATGGCAACCGCATTGGTGACACCTGTGAGGCAGAGGTTTTCGCCGAGTCACCTCCACAGTCGTTTTACTTTCTGTGATATTAGGTAAGGACTTAAGATGGTCTTGCAGTGTGTCTATCAACGGTTGGAGCATTTCTGTCAGATTCGCCACCTTTTCCTGCCGCGTTTCTATGTCGGTCGCCCCCTCTTTGGCCTGCTCGCGAAGCAACAGTAACCGCTCTTGCAGACGTTCAGCGTAGTCGAGTGCATGTTCATTGAATCGCGCGGTCATGTGAAGATTTTCCGAGTCTGATAATGTGTCGTTTAAGCTACTTTCATCCGCTGAGACAGCTCCAGTAGTGTGAGCATTGTTGGAAGCGTTCGGTCTTTTCTCCTTGAGGCGTTGGGACTCCTCATGCTGTTGTTGTTTGAGTACGTCTTCTTTATATGCTGTACCAGCAGCGGCCGCAAGTTTGTCCACAGAGGTCTTCATTTGACCTTGCTCTTCATCCGGTGAAGAATCTGACTCTTCTATGGTTTCCTCTGTTTCATTGCTAAGAGCATTACAAGTCTTGTCTCCGTGCTCACCTGACGCCTCGTTGACTTGATGTTTTTGATCAAGTCCTCTATCTTGGGATGAGGCTCCTGGGTGTGTTTTGAGTTTGACTGGGATAGATTTCTTTGCCGCAGCAATGTCTTTCCTGCGCAATTTCCATCTTGGTTGTTTTGCAGTAGTGTCATCAGGTGTACCACGGTTTGTGGTTTTCTGTTGTATCGCGTTAAACAATATATTTTCGGACTTTGCTGCTTGTTTCGAACGGTGCACTTCTGTCTGTGTAAAATTGTCCTTTCTCATGAGTACGGACTTTTTACGTTTGATGCTTACTCTTCTTTCAGTTGAAAGTATTCCACTATCTGTATCTTGCAGATATTGTAGCCGAGGTTGCAGCGTGGTCATCTTTTCCTGAACGCCTTTGCTTTTTTGCCGTATAATTTCAATTTGGGTTTCTTTCGTGCCAATGGCATGTGTGAGGTAGTTGCAAGCAATTTGTTGTTCATTGAAATGGCTACCCAATGCAGTTAAAACCTCCATAAAAGCATCCATGTAATCTTGGTTGGCGTCATTCTTGGCCTCAAGGATCATTCTCCCTATACCTTTCAACAAGGGCAATTCCATCACAAAGGCCCGCTCAGAGGCAGAGGGGGAGCATTTTTTCTTACGTCTGTGTTTCATCTCGCCGTAACCTAGATCAGTCTTCAGTTCGTACAGCCTGTACATCTCTGTGAAAGTGTTTAGGTAAAAGGTTTTGAGATTTCTCTCAGCTTCTAGCGCAGCATCCAAAGGAACCACAGACCTCATATCTAGCTTAGCATCACGTTGAATCCATTCATTTACTTCGTGCAAGTTTTCCACACGGACGTTGCGAACTGGTCCCATGGACCTGAGCAAATCACGCCTGACTCTGTAATCATCCAGGAAGCTCAGGAGCTGATCTTTGCAATCCACGTCGCGCAGGGTGACAATAACGTCATAAACCTCGCTTAGCTCGGGCTCTTTGGCTTTGGCGTAGAAAAACTCGTTTGCCAGGAAAGAGCCGAAGCCATATGGAAACTGCCCTTCGAAGCTGTGACTAGTTTCCGTTCCACAGTCAGTCAGCTTCCACCCGTTGTGCTTTTCCCAGGCGCTGACCTTGGCTTCCATTCGTTGGTTGATTGTGTCCCGCAAGTCTGTTATCTTTTTATGAATCGTTTCGCATACAGTGGGTTCTTCCTTCGTGATTGTAGGGCCTTTGAAGCGGATTTCGCCGTAGCTTTCTGCGGTTTCCTCCTTTTCATCATCATCCACATTATAAATCATATGAGTGGCAATGGCGTCGGCGTCGGCGATGGCGTCGGCGGAGCCTTCGGCGGAGGTTCGGCTGAGGGAGTTGACGCCGGGAAACTCGTATTTCAGTTTCTGACTTGACCACTTCTTTTTTCCTGTCCTAAGATCTGGAATGTTAGCATAATCCTCTTGGGACGTACTGCGTTCAGTGCTGGACTCTGCTCCATGCAGTAAAATCTTGACCGGTGCCAACATCGTACGGTCTGCTCTTAAAATCTTTTCATTTCCCCTCCTTGTTCTTTTCCTTTTAATGTCCATCTTTAATGTTCGAAAATTTCTTCAGGCTGCTTCCGTCCGTTGTTTGTTTGATTTTTTTTTTTTTTTTTTTTTTAAGCAATACTGAATTGCACTGTCTTCAAAGGATTGCTCGCTGATGCAATGCCTTGTATCTAAACTACTTAGGCGGGATCTCCAATGGGCTCTTCGAGAATGCTCTCTGTGAAGATGAAAAATGGCTGATTAAGCTTTGGTGTGTGAGGTTGTCTGGGTTATTGTTTCGTATGAGCCACGTTGCCTCAATATGACAATAGACCCTGAAGGATAGCGTAAACTTACAAACTGAAATGACGGCCTCTCTCTTATTCCAAAGAAGAGTTTTTAAGTATAGCAGCATAAACAAAAGAAGAAAGTCGACCACGGTTCATGTGACGCACACGCCGAAACAACAAACTACGGAAGGGATCCAGATCCAGCTCCAGATCCAGAAATTTCGTTTTCCGCAACAATGGTTCTGACTAGAGTAGATCTAGATCTGCACTCAGACCTGTGTCGAATCACGAGCTTAGCATCATTTTCAAATAATGAGCGTTTGTCAGAAAGCGAAAACTCGCCAAAAGTGATCTCACCAGCCTGTTTCTTGCCAAAAAGCAAGAAGAAATGCTAGTGAATATCAAAGCTTTCAGTGTCCCTTTCTGAGTTTAGCTCTGTACTTGACGATACCGAGGTGCCATCTTGGACGGATTGTGCGTGCGTGCGTGTGTGTGTGTGTATGTGTGTGTGTTTGTTTTATGTGTCGTCAGATTGACGTCAAATACTTGCTAAAAGTGACGTGTATGTTTGTGTTGCCCATTTATGATATTCTATCCTATCCTATCCTATCCCGTAACTCGAAGGTCGTAGGAGCACCACAGATGATCGTTTAACCATTGTACTCCATCTTCCCCTGTCCTCAGCAACCATGATTGTTTCGCTCAGTGTCAAACCAGTCCAATCTCGAATGTTGTCCTCCCACCTCTTTTTCGGCCTCCCTCTTCTTCTACCACCTTGCACAGTGCCTTGCAGGATGGTCTTTGCAAGACCTGATGATCTGGTGACGTGGCCATACCATCGGAGTTTACGTTTTTTTCACCACTGTGAGCAGGTCATCGTGTTGTCCAATGGCTTGTGTGATGGTCTGTCGGACTTCATCGTTGGTGATGTGCTGGGTATAGGAAATGCCCAGAAGTCTTCTGTAGCACCTCATCTCCATGCTTTGTATTCTTCGTTGTAGATCTGCTGTGAGGATCCATGTTTCGCAAGCGTATAGGAAGATGGAGATGACAAGGGAGCGCAGCAGTCTTATCTTGGAATGTAGACTGATGGTCCTGTCTTTCCAAATTGGCTTCAACCTCGCCAGGGCAGCAGTTGTTTGTGCGATCCTGGAAAGGACTTCTTGTCAGGACCCATTGTCTGATACAATGGCTCCTAAATATTTGAAGCTATGCACTGTGTTCAGGGCTCGAAATTAGCGGGGGCCCGGGGCCAAAAACCCGCAAAGTTGATTTCGGGCTCGGAAAGTTGAAAAACGAAGGGCCCGCTTGGCCCGCAAAATAATTCGTCTGCTACAGCTTGCTCTACTCGGCAGTTTCGTATTTGGGCCAAGGCAAGCAACCCACACCGGTGCCCTAAATTTGGACAGAAAAAAAAACAGAGAAAATAAGCGAAAACCCTTTAATTTTGCACTCAAAAGTTTAATATACACTTCAATATCTTTTTAATATAATAAACAAAAGACTATGGCACAACATAAGCGCAAAATGTCCATCTTTGCAAGTACAAAAGTATGGCTACATATCATCGCCATAGAGACTCACTTGACTTTTTATTTTATTTTGTTTAATGGCCATTTCAGGCTCACTAGTCACTGGAATATGGTGTGTCACTGAATGTGTGTGTGTGTGTTTTTTTCCCCTTTTTTGTTGGTAATGTTTGAAAGTGAAAGAAAAGGCAAATAAAAATGACATCACTCAGCAAACTTGGAAATTCAATTGTTTTTATTTTAGATTATCAGACAAATTGTACTTTCTACTTATTATATTGTCAATAATTCTTTTGTTTTTTGTTTGCATTATTTTTCAAGTTGGGCCCCGAAAGTTGCTTGTGGGCCCTCAATTTTTCAATCAAGGGGCCCGGTGGCCCCCAAAGAAAAAAGTTAATTTCTAGCCCTGGTGTTGATGGATTGGCCTTGGACTTTGATGTCCGTGTTGATTCCATTGGTGTTGTTGGTCATCATTTTGGCCTTCCCGCACTTATTTCCATTCCATAGGCTCTGGAGGTGGTGTCAAGCCTCTGTACCAGCTGTTCAAGTTCTTGCTCCTCTCCAGCCAATGCATCAATGTCATCCGCAAAACGAAGGTTGGAGATTGCTCTTCCCCCTATGTTGACTGTGCCTTCGTGATCTGCAAGGGCATCTGACATGATGCGCTCTAGGAAGATGTTGAAGAGTGTTGGATTTAAATTTATGATATAAAAAATGTATGATATAAGCCTAAGATATAACCTTGCACATACAGTTATGAATGCGTAGCACACAGGCTAGATCTACAAAGAATGAGCTAACGAAGTAAAGCCAGTGAGAATGCGGTTCTGTGTGGAACTTAGCATGATGAGCAGTCAGCGTAGTGTATCGTGAACACACGTACAAGCTAGCGTACGCCATGACTGTGCGCTGTGGTGACCAGCGTATTTCAACCAGAGATTTTAGAAGGGGAGATGGGACGCTTACCCCAACTCTTGACACCAATTCTAGAGCTTTGCCGGCGGAGTGACTTTCCCTGGTTCCATGAGCGACAATGAATACATGACGTCCAGGAAGACAAAATCGCGCAAGGGCGGGGAATTTTGTAGCGCAAAGAACTGCCATAACTCCCCGATATAATTTTAACTGCAAAAGAAAGTCGTTTCACCAGTTTCCAAAAGACAAACCAAGGTAAATCCTGATGATTTTTCTTCTCAAAATCCAGTGATAACCAGGTTTTTAACACAGTGTATGAACGTGCCTTAAGCCAGAGATTCAGTGCAGAGTAGAGTCGTTGGATATAAAGAGGCATCACAGGCCTTTAATGGCCGAAGTCCCCTATACCCTATTGTGTCCGGGGACGGTAATCTACCCACTGAACTGAACTGAACTGAACTTTAATGGCCATGTTGCTACCCGGTCATATACTGGTGGATCTAATCTTTGGATAGCCTTTGCGCTGTTTTTATCCTTAATTTCTTAATTAATTGTAACATATTTAATCTGATTATTTTATCTTAGTGTACTTTTATGGTTGCGATGTTGGTACTGTGTTGACTGACTCGACATTCTTTTTAAACCTTTTAATCTGTGTACAAGTTATCTTGCATCGCCTTATTCTTAACGTGTTAGCGTGGCTCCTTGTATTGGGGTCTCGCTTTTAATTTGGCCCGCCTAGTGCATGTGGTTATATGTTTCTACCACACAGCCATAATTTGCCACTTCTGGCATTTGGCCTTGAGTGGGATTTTATTGCATAATTTCTTAATTTAATAAATTTGTGTTATACTATGTAATCATTTTTACGTGGTCCTAAGATTTTAAATTCACTTTATTCTCCTATATGCCTCTGTGTCCGGGGATAGCATACCCCTCTGAAGAAGAAGATGAGTCCCTTGGGCCTCCTTGTCGCGATGTACCTTCCGCCTTCCAGTTTAGTAGGGATCTTTCGAAAGCGGGTGAAAGTGAAAGTGAATGTGAATCGGGACTACTTATTGTTGTGACGTCAGCAATTTATGTGACGCTTTAACTTCCCGTGGTGAAAGGTCACGAAGTCTGCCTACCACAAGGAATAAAACTTCGTGAAAAACCTGATTTCCACGAACTAATGTTAGTGAGTACATTTTGGTTATTAAATCGTTTGTAAAATGTCCAAAAATGATTTGAATTTGTATATGGTACATTACCCAACCATTTTAGAAGGAATAATGGGGATCTAAACTCGGTCTCAGACTTAAAACGTATTTTCAAACGACCTACTGAAAAGAGTGCCCAAACCCTCATGCCGTCATGGTTGTCTAGAATCTATCTATTCTGTATCACCAATCAGCAGTCCAAAAACTGTTTTATGTGACAAAAATGAAACTCGAAGCTAGAATGTAAAATATCTTCAATGTTAGAGCACTAAACCATCTTTAAAGTTCAACGTAATCGTTACATTCGTGTCAAATCATGATTTGTTAGAAGAAGCCTTACGTAGGCATAATAATCACAACGAAACTAGGTGCTGGAATCGAAAGCGCACAGAAACACGTTCGTTTCGTTTCGTAACGCGGTGTAAGAATCTCCCGGCGTGCCTCTCGTTGGACGAAACGAACACACAATCACTTTCACTTTTACATTTTTGACATGGGTCAACTACAAACTTAAGAGACTGTTAAAGCATAAAAAGATACTATACAACCAAGCCAAGAAGACCGGCAACTGGACCAACTTTAGATTCCATCAGAAGGAATGCAGGAGGAAAATGAGGCAAGCAGAATGGCGCCACATTAACACCATCATTGAGGACGGGCTAAGAGACAACAACTGCAAACCCTTTTGGCGCTATGTCAAGACAAGGCGACAAGACAACACAGGAGTTGCCCCGCTCTTCAATGAAGGATCTCTCCATAGTGATAGTTCTTCCAAGGCAAAGATATTGCTTCAACAATTCCAGTCGGTCTTTACAAAAAGAGAGGACACACCATTGCCAGAGATGAAGGGCACCCCCTTCCCCGCTGTAGAGAAACTAACGGTTACTACAGAAGGCGTCGTTAAACTACTCAAAGACTTGAACCCCAACAAAGCTACAGGACCAGACAACATCCCTAATCAAATTCTCAAAAACTGCGCCGAAACTGTTGCCCCAGGATTAGCAGCCATCTACAACACCTCACTAGAGACTGGACAGCTCCCCGCAGACTGGCTAACAGCAAACGTCTCCTCAATATTCAAGAAAGGCGATAGAAACAAAGCAGAAAATTACAGACCAGTATCTTTAACATCCGTTGCATGTAAGCTACTGGAACACATCATCTGTCGACATCTACATACCCACTTCGAAAAACACACCATCCTCACCAGTAGAAACCACGGATTCAGAACAGGCCACTCTTGCGAAACCCAACTACTCACTACTATGCAAGACATTCTCTCCTCACATGACAAAGGCCATCAGACCGACATCATCATCCTGGATTTCAGCAAGGCATTTGACACTGTGCCACACAACAAATTACTACACAAGCTGGATCATTACGGCATACGAGGTACCATCCACACCTGGCTCACAAACTTCCTGACCAAGCGCCAGATGAGAGTGGTCCTGTATGGAGAGGCATCAGAGGAAGTAGCTGTCGAATCCGGAGTCCCCCAAGGCACAGTGATGGGTCCTTTACTCTTCCTCTGCCACATCAACGACCTGCCGGACACAGTAAAATCAACAGTGCGGCTCTTCGCAGACGATTGCCTACTCTACAGAGAGATCCGCTCCTTCCAGGATCACTTCACACTTCAATCAGACCTCAAAGACCTAGAGAGATGGGCCAAGCAGTGGGGAATGCGATTTAATGCGCAAAAGTGCTACGTTCTCTCCACCAGACACAAGTCACAACACTTCTATAGCCTTGGAAACACTATACTCCAACAGACTGATACTACCCCCTACCTAGGCGTCCAAATTTCTGCGGACCTGAAATGGGCTAACCACATCACAAGCGCCTGCAAGAAAGCTGGATCCACACTGGGCTTCCTACGCCGAAATCTCCGGAACTGTCCACAAGAGTGCCGACGCCTAGCCTACATCGCACTTGTTAGATCCACTCTCGAGTATGCCGCAGTGGTGTGGGATCCTTACCTCCAACAAGACATCGACAAGCTGGAACGCATCCAACGCCAGGCTGCACGGTTCATTATGAGAGACTACAGATCCCGGGACCCAGGATGCATTGGCAGGATGCTTCACGAG
>CM072524.1:10747608-10797608 GCA_036898135.1 Oncomelania hupensis | reverse complement strand
ACGTTAATTTTTGTGGTTGGTATCGATTTTATACTCGGATAAAGCTGTCCAGAACGAAACGCTTCAGTTTTAGAAGTGCTAACAAGATTTTCGAAGCAGTATCTTTTCTCTCTTTTGTTATATTTCCATAAATATTTTGAAATAGTTGGGGAGGGGAGGGGGTGGGAGGAGTAGAATCAGAACGAGCCAAATATCGGTCGGGTTGTCGTATTTGTACTTTATCAAAGGTCAAGTTCATTGTGCTATTTGTACTTTCTCAAAGGTCAAGTTCATTGTTCTATTTGTACTTTCTCAAAGGTCAAGTTCATTGTGCTATTTGTACTTTCTCAAAGGTCAAGTTCATTGTGCTATGTGTACTTTCTCAGAGATCAAGTTCATTGTGCTATTTGTAATTTCTCAAAGGTCAAGTTCATTGTTCTATTTGTACTTTCTCAAAGGTCAAGTTCATTTGTGCTATTTGTACTTTCTCAGAGATCAAGTTCATTGTGCTTCACCATTTTCAAAACGCGCTTGCACTGTATTGGCTTGTCCAATTGGGATTATTTTGGTTTAATAGATAGATCCGATACTGGCCTGTCATTCCATGTTTCTCAACGGCTTCGTTAGGATACAGCCGAGTCACAGCCTCGCCAAGAAAATGAACACTTGTGAAATGGCTTCTTTTTTCGGCTGATGCGTGTGAGGTTCTGGAAATTCATTTGAATGGCTTACCATCTTGTTTTAAAATTAACGAGACAAGAAAGCACCCCTACCCCCTCACCCTACCCCACTCCACGCTCTCTCTCTCTCTCTTTCTCTCTCTTCCTCTCTCTCTCCTCTCTCGTGTAGAAAGGTTACCTTTGTGACCCACTTCCCCAACATGGAGACTGTGTACAGGAAAAAGGTTACCCTTTCTCTCCCGTCTCCTTCTCTCCAGTTGACGCAGGACGCATGGTGTCTTGTGTTTGGTAAGGATTTGCATCTGGATTCCCGTGTTAATGCTGGTCGAGGATGGAGACGAGAGAGAGAGAGAGAGAGAGAGAGAGAGAGAGAGAGAGAGAGAGAGAGAGAGAGACAGACAGACAGACAGACAGACAGAAGTCGAGAAATCGAAACCTTTAATAGATAATAGCATTAGTTCCTAGTATGGACCTGTTTTACAGCTAGTCCTTAATAAAATTGTAAAAGAAAAGAAAAACAATTCAGAACAAACAAAATAATTAACATGAAATTGAGTTGAAACTAACACAAACCCTAACAATGGTAAGAATTTTAAAAAATTACTAAGAAAAGTAATGTACAGAAATACACATACTCCTCCTCACCCCCCTTTCCTCCAAATCCCCTTTCCTACTCTCACTCTCCCCTTCCCCCCACCACCACAACCACACACATACACAAGTTAATTCACAGAGAGAGAAAGAGAGAGGGATGGATGGATGGATAAATTAGATTAGATTAGATTAGATTAGATAGATAGATAGATAGATAGATAGATAGATAGATAGATAGATAGATAGATAGATAGATAGATAGATAGATAGATAGATAGATAGATAGATAGATAGATAGATAGATAGATAGATAGATATGAAGGGTGAATTTGTAATTTTGTTTTTGTTTTTAAGGGAGAAAAAGAGGTGGGGAATTTCGGGTATGTTTTAATGAGGGGTGTCGGATAGCGCAGTGGTTGGAGCACTCGCTACTGTGTCGCAAGTTAAGCACCGTCTAGTGCGGTTAGCACTTGGCTGGGTGACCGCAAAACGTGAAGCGACAAATAACAACGCCCCCAGTTGACTCAACTGTGACTGAGTACCCACTCTCTTAAGGGTGGGGAAGGTAAAGCAGCGAGGAAGAGAGATAGGCATCACCCTCATTACGCTGGCCCAAGATAAGTGTGATCTCCAACATCACGCTCCCCTAGACGTGTGAAGTTTGGATATATACTTTGAGTATATTGAGGAGGAGAAGAAGAAGAGGCGAATTTTATGGGGTTACATTTAAAGGGACGAGATAAATGGAGGTTATTTTATTAGGGAGGTGAGGAGAGAGGGTAATAGGGGGTAGGGTGAATAGAGGTCCATAAATTATATAAGAGTTTAGGAAGGTGGTGTGAATGGACATGCAGGAGCAGCTTAAAGAATTAGGTGCACTTAAAAAACAAAACAACAAAAAAAAATGGACGTTGATTCGGGTGTATGTAATGGAGAAGAGTCGTGCTGGGGTAAATGTATTAAGAAGGGGTGGTTGGGGTACTCCGGTTTGCTCCCCTAGCAAAATTTCAAAAACACAATTAATGTTATGTAGGTTGCACTGTTGGGTTTGGGCACGCCACAGGCTGCGACTACGCCTTCACATGGAAGGCGGCCCAGAATTTCCCGATAAAAAGGGACAATGAAGCATTTAAAAAATTTATATATATATATATATATATATATATATATATATATATATATATATATATATATATATATATATATATATAAAATTTTTAAATGTATATATATATATATATATATATATATATTTTTTTTTTTTTTTTTTTAAATTAATTAATTAATAGTACCCTTTCTGTAATGGTATACAGTAAATTGACTCGTTTTAAATATGTTAAATAATTGTATTCGTTTCCGACAAGCCGGAGTATAATAATTATTACTAATAATTCTAATATCTGACTGGATGCTATTCTCGCCTTACTCCTAAATCAGACTCAAAGCGCGGCGATCTGTAATAGCTCTACGTACATGTCACCGCCACGACCCCCCCTGAGCAGACGCCACAAACAAACAACTTCCACACGCAGACAGCCCAGACAGAATGACGATTTCCCACAGACGTGAAGGGGTGAAAACACAACAATTATATATACAACTTTCAAACTATTTATTCATTCAAGCCACACACTCATACACATACAGCATTTACACATGAAACGAAGAAAATGGTGATGAAACAATCAATGGTTCAATGAAACAATGAAATGGTATGTCAGGATGATCGAGGGTTGCTATTCAACCACGTCTATGTATCGAACTGTGCACAGCAAATGTCCGTTGCACGTAAACAAACAAGAGGGGGGTTCAAGTGTTAGGAGAGGGACAACAAGGAAAGAGCCAACCTGGCGGAATGAAGTCCCTGTCGAAGTCCCCGTAAAGGTATCCACCCCCTTCTTGTAGCTGTTGTCGGACCGGTGCTGATGATGACCACACGTGGTGTCGTCGCCGCCCCCACTCGCCGCTGACGATGGTGATGAAATGACGATGGTGACGCAGTAGTCGCGGCAGCCCTGCCACCGTCGACGTCACACAGCTGGACTCCTCCAGTCAGCCACACCGCGATGTCGAGGCCAGGTCCCGTCCACCCACGTCACAACCACCACAGGAAAGGTGGGGTTGAGGAATGATGATGATGAAGCCAATGGGAAAGACGTGTAGACAATGATGCGGACGTAAACGTTACGGATGGTGATGATGACGTACGGTCCACCGACCAAGTGCCGTCGTCGTTGTCGCACGACGTTGGTTAACATTGATCCACGTTAACCAGTTGACGAACTGACGAATTGTCGAACCGGCAACATGCTTGTCGCATTGTTAATATCATGTCCACCTGATTCTGTTCCCCTCCCCTCCAATCACACTCTCCCCCCTCTTATACACAACTAGCTTTAGATGCTTGAAGGGATGCAACTGCTGTCCGCTTCCCTTCCTTGATTCACTCACTTATCCTCTTTAGCTACTGTTATTGTCACTGGTAAACAACCACATAATTCATGAAACCCAATGAAATTATGAATGCATGAAATGAGCAATGCTGCAAATGAATACATGTAAACATCAACACATTATTCATCTCAAGCAACCACAACAACAACAGCAACCACTTCCATCCTTACCTTCATCCTCCCCTTCATTCTCTTACCTCCTTCTCCCTCCTTCAGTCGCACTCTTCCTTCCTTCTGCCTCTCCTCAGTGCAACCATCCTCATCCTTCCCTAGCCTCACACACAACTATCGTACAACACCCCAAACAGCCAGCACTAGGGTTTCTGGGCACAGTAAGGAAAATACACCATTTCACTCACCCACACGGTTCGAATGTAATCGCACTCGTTGACCTTACTCCACTGCTCTCCCAACGAATACTTCCAATAGGGTAATCCTGTAGTGCGTAGTTCCCGTAGTGGACAATGCCTCACACTACCTACCAACACTACCACAAAACTTTGCTATCCTTTACTATACTCTGCACTGAGTATAACACTATAGAAAGCAACAATTTCCACAACTAGTATTTCTCTGGACCAGTTAATATTATCTGTCATTAACCGTCCTACCCTATTACAGAACACACAAAATCAGAGCACCAGACACCACGTCTACACAATAGCTCTATCCAACCTGTTCTGCCAAAAACGTGAGTATACTTCCTTACTGGCTAACCGGCCTGTGCTGCTTGCCACGATTTGCACGCTTCAACTACAATAATCACGCACTCGGCAACACGCAATTGCCACCCCCACCCTTATACTCTTCACCCACACAGACTACCCGGTTTCCATCACAGACTGCCCTGTGACAGTACACAACAAACACAAGCACACATTCGTCACTGCAACACGTGGTGTAAAGGGTAAGTGGCTATTAGCAGACGGCAAGGGAATGGATTTTATTGGTGACATTTTTAGGTAGACTGCACCCAAACCCGTTGTTGAAGGGAGGGGGAAACCGAATTACCCGGAGGAAACCCTCGATGGCCTGAAAAGTCTCGTACCCAGGAGTTCGTCCCCTGCGGGAATCGACCTTGGGCATAGGGAATCGGCGACTGGCCCACAGTGCTGCGAGGCCTCCCCATACAATAAATTACGTAATTTAATAAATGCAGAAATAAATAAATAAGTCAGTAACTAATCAGGACCCTCTGAATAATTGTATACAGTAAACTGACACTTTAAAAATAATTTTATTTACGAACGTCACGCCCAATGTATGGCGGTCAACTTGTAAACATCGAGGACAGACGCTTGAAGTCGAGTGATACGGACTCCCTTAACAGAATACGTCACCACGTATAGACCAGCGAATTCATGAGTCAATTATTTATCAGGTGATTTATACGTTATGCAAGCCGCTGACAGGGAATAATACTATCGACACAAAGTCCCGTGTTATTTTTTCCCGGATGGAAGAGTCCCTTTAAAAGGGTGTAGCTCATTGTGCAGAAAATAGACAATTGTTGAGATAGGTGCAGGCTAGATTGCTTAGATCTAAATGTTAAAACACTGTATCACTGGTTTGACGCGCAGTGTTTTGTCCTAAAAACTCTGGATAGGTACAACAATCGTTAGTACTCAGACATGGTTTGGGAGCCCTTTTTGCATCAAAACCAGTCTTTATTACGGGACCTTTAAGAAGATAGCGTTGCTGTATTCGTTGTGGTGAAAATCTTAGATATAGTCACTGAAATGGGAACTAAACATTGTAATGACGGCGCTGTGTCGACTCTCTCTTCCTCTCTCTATTTCTCTCTCTCTCTCTTGTCTTTTGCGCTGTGTCAACTCTCTCTCCAACTCTCTCTCTTTCTCTCTCTCTTTCTCCCCCACCCCTATTTTCTC
This sequence comes from Oncomelania hupensis, assembly GCA_036898135.1. Classification (NCBI taxonomy): domain Eukaryota; kingdom Metazoa; phylum Mollusca; class Gastropoda; order Littorinimorpha; family Pomatiopsidae; genus Oncomelania; species Oncomelania hupensis. The sequence goes on along the minus strand of CM072524.1, from coordinate 10,792,013 downwards.
TTGGCTCTCTCTTGGCATATACGTAGACTGATTGATTGGTTAATTATTTGTTGAATGTACTTAACCATTAAGTCCAGTATAACATTTGATTGGCAGTGTCAATCCATTTTCAGTTGATAATGCCATGATAACTTGTTTATGTATATGTACTTTTAGGCTGGATGAATATCAATTATTGATTAGAAAGTGAAGTCAGAAAAAATAAGTCTTGAAGCATTGGTGTGATAGTTGTCTACTGTGTTGCATAAACTTTGTTGTAAATTTATCCATTCTATTAACATTATCATATTAAATAATTCAAGAATGTATTGTTTGTATGAAAACTCTATTCAATATGTGATATTATTATTTTTTTTTTTGGGGGGGGGGGGGGGGGGGAGGAGGGGAACTTGATTTTTTGTTCTTTCAGGTTATGTGCAGCTTAATTATTTGTAACCATTGTTATGCGTCGATGGTGGCCGAAATCGGTTTATTTTTCTTAGTTTTGTTTTTATTCTTTTGGGTATAAATTTTTAGTTTATTGAGGAGTAAGTTTGTTTTTTCTGCAAAATGTTTGTATGTGATGTATATGTTGGGATTTTTTTTCCCCATTTTACCATCTGTCACTGAAAAAAATTGTCGAAACACAGTGTTGGATTGTAATTGATGTATATTGTTATGTTTACCTATAGAGGCTCAGTTATGCTATATTTCATTATCTATGTTTATTTGTTTTATGCATATTTATTCTTCTTCTCTCTCTACACTTGCTTTTTCTATCAACATTTCTTCATGGGACCTAAACATATGTATTTGACATTAATTCTGGTTTTAGTCTGCCGCTGCTCTCGATGTCAAATAATTTGAAGAAAAGCATGTTACACTATTATTATATATTTATTCTATTATTGCTCTTTATTTCTCTGGGTTACTGTAATATTTTTTTTTCAATATAATTTGTTATGTGTGATGGTCTAAAGGTTATGTCCATGAACTGTCAGGGTCTTACTGATTTTAAGAAACGTCGTGATGTTTTCCATTACTTAAGATCAAAATAACATTTATTTATTACAGGATACTCACTTTGAAAAAAAATTAGAGAACTATATTAGAGCTGAGTGGGGTCACACTTGTCATTTTGCTTCTTTTAGTTCCAATGCCCGGGGTGTTGCTGTGCTATTTAATAGCAATTTTGAATTTAAAATTAATAAAATGTTTACAAGTCTAGATGGCAATTATATAATTATTTCGGTAAGAATACTGGATAAAGACTTTTTAATCATTAGTTTGTACGGCCCTAACAGAGACGACCCCGAATTCTATTGTAATTTAAAACAACGTATTCTAGAGTTTAGATATGATCAGATAATACTAGGGGGCGACTGGAATCTAGTGCAAAATTTTTCGTTAGACTATTTTAATTATAAACATAACAATAATACCAAAGCACAAGAACAAGTTCATGAATTGATGATAGATTTAGACTTGATAGATGTTTGGAGAGACTTAAACCCCGAGTTAAAGAGATTTACGTGGCGAAAAAGTAATCCCTTACAGCAAAGTCGTTTGTATTTTTTCTTAGTCTCTGAATCTCTACTAAATTTTTCGGTCGACGCAGACATCCACCCCGGATATAGAACTGACCATTCTATTATTTCTTTATCAGTAAATGTTACTAAGGATGGGAGGAAACGAGGTCTTTGGAAATTTAATAGTTCCTTGCTTAGAGATAAGAAGTATGTAGAGGAAGTTAATCTAGTCATTAAAAATGTTATAGAAGAATACGCTGCTACTCCCTACCTACCTGAATGTTCCCTCAATGTTCCCTTTTCTGAACTGCAATTTGTAATAAGTGATCAGCTATTTCTAGATACTCTGTTAATGAAAATTAGAGCTCAGACAATTTCTTATGCAACAATGAAAAAAAAGACTGATAACGAAAAAGAACTACAATTACTAACGTTAATAGAGACTTTAGAAAAGAAAGATAATCTAAGTGATATGGAAAAATTGGAACTAGAAAATAGCAAAGCAGACTTAGTTTCGATCAGGGAGAAAAGAATGGAGGGGGTTCTGCTTCGCTCACGGGCTAGGTGGATTACAGAGGGGGAAAAGGTTACTTCATATTTTTGTTCATTAGAAAAAAAGAACTACATTAATAAAAGGATAACAAAACTGGATAAAAATTGTATTATTTTATCGGATGAAAAAGATATTGCAAATGAAGTCAGAGATTTTTATTCTAAATTATATTCTGTTAGAGAAGTTGAAGAAGTTGAAATTGCTAATATTGTAGATGATCTTCCTACTTTAAATCAGGAAGAGCAAACATCTTTGGAGAGAGAAATCACCTTAGAGGAGGCCTCTTTTGCTTTAAAGAATATGCCGAACATGAAAAGTCCAGGTAGTGACGGGTTTACTGTAGAGTTCTTTAAATTTTTCTGGTGTAGTCTAAGGGATTTTGTAGTTAGGTCACTAAATGAAGGGTTTAGGAAGGGAGAATTATCGTCAACACATAAAGAGGGAGTAATAGTTTGTATACCGAAGGGGGATAGGCCTAAGGAGTTCATAAAAAACTGGAGAACTATTTCCTTATTAAACGTAATATATAAAATTGCTTCATCGTGCATTGCTAACAGACTTAAGTTAGTGTTACCTTCTATTATTAGTGAAGACCAGACTGGTTTTATGCGGGATAGATATATAGGTGACAACATTCGTTTAATTTATGATATTATCGATTATTTACAAATACATAATAAACCTGGCCTTCTTCTTTGCCTAGACTTCGAAAAAGCCTTTGATTCTTTAAGTTGGAATTTTATGTTTAAAGTGTTAAATGCTTTTGGATGTGGTCCTGACTTCTGTAAATGGATTGCTACCTTCTATTATAACATTAAATCCGCAGTAACTGTGAATGGAGATCTAACGCCATGGTTTCATGTGCAGAGGGGCTGTAGACAAGGAGACCCAATTTCATGTTATTTATTTATTATGTGTGTAGAAATTTTGGCAGTTATGATTAAGCAAAATAAAGAAATAAAAGGGATAAAAATTAATAATAACGAAAGTAAAATTTCGCAATATGCAGATGATACTGAAATAATGTTAGAAGGAGACGAAAATTCATTTAGACATTCTATAAGTACTATTGAACGTTTTGGCTCTTTTTCTGGCTTAGTTTTAAATACAGACAAGAGTAGTGCAATCTGGTTAGGTAGTAATAAGAATTCTCGTATTGTTTACATGCCCCATCTGCGCATGGAATGGAACCCAGAGACATTTAAAATACTTGGAATTATTTTTACAAATGACTTAAAAGACTGTGTTAAATTAAATTTTGAAGCAAAATTTCTAGAAATTAAGATACTATACAAGATATGGTTAAAACGTCAGTTAACGCCAGTTGGTCGGGTTGCTGTGCTAAAATCGTTGATCTTGTCGAAGCTTGTGTATCTATGGCTGTTATTGCCTAATCCACCAGACGATATTGTCAATTCTATTCAAAAAAGTATTTTTACATTTGTTTGGAATAATAAAAATGCTAAGATTTCTAAAAAGTCCTCAATGAAAAGTATCTCTGAAGGAGGTATTGGCATTCCAGATGTACGCCATTATATGAACGCATTAAAAATAACTTGGATCAGAAAGTTGATGAAGACTAAACATAAATGGAAAATTATAATTGAAATTGTAAATGAAAAGGTATTATTAATTAATAAGCTTGGTAACAAATTGTGTATGGAAGAAAATTGTAATCCATTCTGGTATGATGTTCTTAAGGCGTATGAAATTCTGGGAGATAAAATTAGACTTGACTGTGCTGAGGAAATTTTGTCGGAGCCATTATTTTGTAATAATAATATTTTAGTTGAAGATAAAACAATTTACTTTCCAGACTGGATTGAAAAAGATGCATATATAATTGGAAGTTTGTTAAATAACAATGGCAATTTTTTAAGTTTTCAAGTGTTTGTTAACAAATATAATATTACTACTAACTTTTTAGTGTATTATGGCTGTGTAGAGGCTGTTAAGAGATATGTTCGCCGGTGTGGACTGCAACTAGCTAACGCCGATGTTGCTGATTATAAACATAGTAAATTGTTGAGACTTATTGGTACATCTCCGAGAGGTGCGAGGATATTATATGATACATTAGTCAAAGATGATGTAAAACCTAACTGTTGTAAAAACTGGGACGGGAGAATAGTGCGTACAGTTGAATGGAAAATAATATTTAAGAAAGCACAGGAAATTAGGGAAATCAAATTGAAGTGGCTGCAAATTAGAATAATTCATAGAATAATAGGAACCAATATAGTATTATCTAACATTGGAGTTGAACAGAGTATTAATTGTACTTTTTGTGAACATGAAAGGGAAAATATACAACACCTTTTCTTTAGGTGTCCTTTCGTTCAAACGTTTTGGACTGACTTTGAGAGAGCCCTAAATTCTAAGTGTTATAATGCTATTGCTTTCCACTTCAGCGAACATCTCGTAATATTTGGCTGCGAAATAAATATAAGAACGGACACAATATTAGATTTGTTAATTTTATTATCAAAATCATTCATTTATAAATGCAAAATAGAAAAAAAAAACACTTTACAGGTCCTTTACAGCTGTGCTAAAAAGCCGATACGAAGTAGAAAAATATATGGCCCTTTTACAAATGAGGTATCAAAAATGTGTACAAGAATGGCACCCGTACTTACCACTGTTTGACGATATATAAGCGCTTATATATATATTAGTTTAAATGTATATGTATTTTTCACTGCGTGCTAATCTTGGTTTTGTACATTTTGTGAAATGATAATGACCCATGGTTTTCTCTCTTTCTAACTCAATCTCTTTCTCTCTCTTTTTCTCTCTCACTTCTTTCTTTCTTCTCCCCACCTTACTTTCTTTTTTAATTTCTCTAAAATACCAAATATGTATGTAGATATTATTGTGAAAGAAATAGAAATCCAAAGAGTATGGCTTTATACATGTGACATAAAGAACTAATAATTCTTCTTTTTATGTTATAACATTTTCCTCTTATATGTCCATCCTCATTTAGCATTTGAAAATGGAAAATATATTATCTGCATGCATGTTTTGGAGAATAAAAATGTGTTAAAAAAACACAAAAGAAAACATTGTAATGACGGCAATCAAGGCATGTTTTTCTTGAGTTTCTTGATAAAATCTGGTCTCCCAGTTTTTGTCTCCGGACTGTCTTCAAGCTGCGCAGGACTCTCTTTTGTAGCTAAAACGTGGAGGTTTTTGAGAATGAGGTTCTTGGCGTTGTATATGAGAGCCAGCATATCAGGCGTGGGACCTGTGACGAGCAGGGTTCCCTCCTCGTTTTCTTCTGCAGCAGCAGCGACAGCCATGACCGACTTCAGCCCCTGCTTGATGATGGTGTTGCCGTTCAACAAACCTATGGTCTGCTGGCCTGACAAAGTACATCCGTCGTGCTCAGCGCTACGCAGTCCGTCGTGGAAAGGCGAGTTGTAGCACTGGCAATGGGGACACACGCTGCCTCTCAGCAGCTTGCCGGTGATGGTGAAGTCTTTGCCCGCCCTCAGTCTGGCCACCTCCACAGCATTGATGGACAGCAGTCCTTCCGCCATGTCCAGCTGCTCTTCCATCTGGTCGAGAAATGCCATCTGACTCTGTATGTCGGAGAGTTGTGCGCTGGTGTACTGAAGCATGGTGATGATGGCGCTGGTCAAGGCCGCGATGGTCTTGGTGATCGCACGCGCTCTGTTTAGTAAGTCCTCCACGTTATCTTCAGGCATGGTGTGCAGCAACACAATCATGCCACAGACTTTAGTCTCCGACACTTCGTTCAAGGCAGTCAGTTCGTTCGTGCCTTCTCTGACCTTTTCTTGAGAACAGTGGAGGTTCTTTAGCTTTTCGCTGCTTGACCTGTGAGTTTCTGTAAGCTCTTTAATGATTTTCCCGTATCCTTCTTTAACCTTCTTCAGCACCCTGCTGTATTGCGAGCAGTGTTCCAAGGTCTTGCTCACAGCAGCTGCTGCTTCCATGACAAAGTTTTCCTGAGAAGTATGGCAACCGCATTGGTGACACCTGTGAGGCAGAGGTTTTCGCCGAGTCACCTCCACAGTCGTTTTACTTTCTGTGATATTAGGTAAGGACTTAAGATGGTCTTGCAGTGTGTCTATCAACGGTTGGAGCATTTCTGTCAGATTCGCCACCTTTTCCTGCCGCGTTTCTATGTCGGTCGCCCCCTCTTTGGCCTGCTCGCGAAGCAACAGTAACCGCTCTTGCAGACGTTCAGCGTAGTCGAGTGCATGTTCATTGAATCGCGCGGTCATGTGAAGATTTTCCGAGTCTGATAATGTGTCGTTTAAGCTACTTTCATCCGCTGAGACAGCTCCAGTAGTGTGAGCATTGTTGGAAGCGTTCGGTCTTTTCTCCTTGAGGCGTTGGGACTCCTCATGCTGTTGTTGTTTGAGTACGTCTTCTTTATATGCTGTACCAGCAGCGGCCGCAAGTTTGTCCACAGAGGTCTTCATTTGACCTTGCTCTTCATCCGGTGAAGAATCTGACTCTTCTATGGTTTCCTCTGTTTCATTGCTAAGAGCATTACAAGTCTTGTCTCCGTGCTCACCTGACGCCTCGTTGACTTGATGTTTTTGATCAAGTCCTCTATCTTGGGATGAGGCTCCTGGGTGTGTTTTGAGTTTGACTGGGATAGATTTCTTTGCCGCAGCAATGTCTTTCCTGCGCAATTTCCATCTTGGTTGTTTTGCAGTAGTGTCATCAGGTGTACCACGGTTTGTGGTTTTCTGTTGTATCGCGTTAAACAATATATTTTCGGACTTTGCTGCTTGTTTCGAACGGTGCACTTCTGTCTGTGTAAAATTGTCCTTTCTCATGAGTACGGACTTTTTACGTTTGATGCTTACTCTTCTTTCAGTTGAAAGTATTCCACTATCTGTATCTTGCAGATATTGTAGCCGAGGTTGCAGCGTGGTCATCTTTTCCTGAACGCCTTTGCTTTTTTGCCGTATAATTTCAATTTGGGTTTCTTTCGTGCCAATGGCATGTGTGAGGTAGTTGCAAGCAATTTGTTGTTCATTGAAATGGCTACCCAATGCAGTTAAAACCTCCATAAAAGCATCCATGTAATCTTGGTTGGCGTCATTCTTGGCCTCAAGGATCATTCTCCCTATACCTTTCAACAAGGGCAATTCCATCACAAAGGCCCGCTCAGAGGCAGAGGGGGAGCATTTTTTCTTACGTCTGTGTTTCATCTCGCCGTAACCTAGATCAGTCTTCAGTTCGTACAGCCTGTACATCTCTGTGAAAGTGTTTAGGTAAAAGGTTTTGAGATTTCTCTCAGCTTCTAGCGCAGCATCCAAAGGAACCACAGACCTCATATCTAGCTTAGCATCACGTTGAATCCATTCATTTACTTCGTGCAAGTTTTCCACACGGACGTTGCGAACTGGTCCCATGGACCTGAGCAAATCACGCCTGACTCTGTAATCATCCAGGAAGCTCAGGAGCTGATCTTTGCAATCCACGTCGCGCAGGGTGACAATAACGTCATAAACCTCGCTTAGCTCGGGCTCTTTGGCTTTGGCGTAGAAAAACTCGTTTGCCAGGAAAGAGCCGAAGCCATATGGAAACTGCCCTTCGAAGCTGTGACTAGTTTCCGTTCCACAGTCAGTCAGCTTCCACCCGTTGTGCTTTTCCCAGGCGCTGACCTTGGCTTCCATTCGTTGGTTGATTGTGTCCCGCAAGTCTGTTATCTTTTTATGAATCGTTTCGCATACAGTGGGTTCTTCCTTCGTGATTGTAGGGCCTTTGAAGCGGATTTCGCCGTAGCTTTCTGCGGTTTCCTCCTTTTCATCATCATCCACATTATAAATCATATGAGTGGCAATGGCGTCGGCGTCGGCGATGGCGTCGGCGGAGCCTTCGGCGGAGGTTCGGCTGAGGGAGTTGACGCCGGGAAACTCGTATTTCAGTTTCTGACTTGACCACTTCTTTTTTCCTGTCCTAAGATCTGGAATGTTAGCATAATCCTCTTGGGACGTACTGCGTTCAGTGCTGGACTCTGCTCCATGCAGTAAAATCTTGACCGGTGCCAACATCGTACGGTCTGCTCTTAAAATCTTTTCATTTCCCCTCCTTGTTCTTTTCCTTTTAATGTCCATCTTTAATGTTCGAAAATTTCTTCAGGCTGCTTCCGTCCGTTGTTTGTTTGATTGTTTTTTTTTTTTTTTTTTTTTTTTTTTTTGAAGCAATACTGAATTGCACTGTCTTCAAAGGATTGCTCGCTGATGCAATGCCTTGTATCTAAACTACTTAGGCGGGATCTCCAATGGGCTCTTCGAGAATGCTCTCTGTGAAGATGAAAAATGGCTGATTAAGCTTTGGTGTGTGAGGTTGTCTGGGTTATTGTTTCGTATGAGCCACGTTGCCTCAATATGACAATAGACCCTGAAGGATAGCGTAAACTTACAAACTGAAATGACGGCCTCTCTCTTATTCCAAAGAAGAGTTTTTAAGTATAGCAGCATAAACAAAAGAAGAAAGTCGACCACGGTTCATGTGACGCACACGCCGAAACAACAAACTACGGAAGGGATCCAGATCCAGCTCCAGATCCAGAAATTTCGTTTTCCGCAACAATGGTTCTGACTAGAGTAGATCTAGATCTGCACTCAGACCTGTGTCGAATCACGAGCTTAGCATCATTTTCAAATAATGAGCGTTTGTCAGAAAGCGAAAACTCGCCAAAAGTGATCTCACCAGCCTGTTTCTTGCCAAAAAGCAAGAAGAAATGCTAGTGAATATCAAAGCTTTCAGTGTCCCTTTCTGAGTTTAGCTCTGTACTTGACGATACCGAGGTGCCATCTTGGACGGATTGTGCGTGCGTGCGTGTGTGTGTGTGTATGTGTGTGTGTTTGTTTTATGTGTCGTCAGATTGACGTCAAATACTTGCTAAAAGTGACGTGTATGTTTGTGTTGCCCATTTATGATATTCTATCCTATCCTATCCTATCCCGTAACTCGAAGGTCGTAGGAGCACCACAGATGATCGTTTAACCATTGTACTCCATCTTCCCCTGTCCTCAGCAACCATGATTGTTTCGCTCAGTGTCAAACCAGTCCAATCTCGAATGTTGTCCTCCCACCACTTTTTCGGCCTCCCTCTTCTTCTACCACCTTGCACAGTGCCTTGCAGGATGGTCTTTGCAAGACCTGATGATCTGGTGACGTGGCCATACCATCGGAGTTTACGTTTTTTTCACCACTGTGAGCAGGTCATCGTGTTGTCCAATGGCTTGTGTGATGGTCTGTCGGACTTCATCGTTGGTGATGTGCTGGGTATAGGAAATGCCCAGAAGTCTTCTGTAGCACCTCATCTCCATGCTTTGTATTCTTCGTTGTAGATCTGCTGTGAGGATCCATGTTTCGCAAGCGTATAGGAAGATGGAGATGACAAGGGAGCGCAGCAGTCTTATCTTGGAATGTAGACTGATGGTCCTGTCTTTCCAAATTGGCTTCAACCTCGCCAGGGCAGCAGTTGTTTGTGCGATCCTGGAAAGGACTTCTTGTCAGGACCCATTGTCTGATACAATGGCTCCTAAATATTTGAAGCTATGCACTGTGTTGATGGATTGGCCTTGGACTTTGATGTCCGTGTTGATTCCATTGGTGTTGTTGGTCATCATTTTGGCCTTCCCGCACTTATTTCCATTCCATAGGCTCTGGAGGTGGTGTCAAGCCTCTGTACCAGCTGTTCAAGTTCTTGCTCCTCTCCAGCCAATGCATCAATGTCATCCGCAAAACGAAGGTTGGAGATTGCTCTTCCCCCTATGTTGACTGTGCCTTCGTGATCTGCAAGGGCATCTGACATGATGCGCTCTAGGAAGATGTTGAAGAGTGTTGGATTTAAATTTATGATATAAAAAATGTATGATATAAGCCTAAGATATAACCTTGCACATACAGTTATGAATGCGTAGCACACAGGCTAGATCTACAAAGAATGAGCTAACGAAGTAAAGCCAGTGAGGATGCGGTTCTGTGTGGAACTTAGCATGATGAGCAGTCAGCGTAGTGTATCGTGAACACACGTACAAGCTAGCGTACGCCATGACTGTGCGCTGTGGTGACCAGCGTATTTCAACCAGAGATTTTAGAAGGGGAGATGGGACGCTTACCCCATCTCTTGACACCAATTCTAGAGCTTTGCCGGCGGAGTGACTTTCCCTGGTTCCATGAGCGACAATGAATACATGACGTCCAGGAAGACAAAATCGCGCAAGGGCGGGGAATTGTGTAGCGCAAAGAACTGCCATAACTCCCCGATATAATTTTAACTGCAAAAGAAAGTCGTTTCACCAGTTTCCAAAAGACAAACCAAGGTAAATCCTGATGATTTTTCTTCTCAAAATCCAGTGATAACCAGGTTTTTAACACCGTGTATGAACGAGCCTTAAGCCAGAGATTCAGTGCAGAGTAGAGTCGTTGGATATAAAGAGGCATCACAGGCCTTTAATGGCCGAAGTCCCCTATACCCTATTGTGTCCGGGGACGGTAATCTACCCACTGAACTGAACTGAACTGAACTTTAATGGCCATGTTGCTACCTGGTCATATACTGGTGGATCTAATCTTTGGATAGCCTTTGCGCTGTTTTTATCCTTAATTTCTTAATTAATTGTAACATATTTAATCTGATTATTTTATCTTAGTGTACTTTTATGGTTGCGATGTTGGTACTGTGTTGACTGACTCGACATTCTTTTTAAACCTTTTAATCTGTGTACAAGTTATCTTGCATCGCCTTATTCTTAACGTGTTAGCGTGGCTCCTTGTATTGGGGTCTCGCTTTTAATTTGGCCCTGTTAATGTTGCTACCTGGTCATATACTGGTGGATCTAATCTTTGGATAGCCTTTGCGCTGTTTTTATCCTTAATTTCTTAATTAATTGTAACATATTTAATCTGATTATTTTATCTTAGTGTACTTTTATGGTTGCGATGTTGGTACTGTGTTGACTGACTCGACATTCTTTTTAAACCTTTTAATCTGTGTACAAGTTATCTTGCATCGCCTTATTCTTAACGTGTTAGCGTGGCTCCTTGTATTGGGGTCTCGCTTTTAATTTGGCCCGCCTAGTGCATGTGGTTATATGTTTCTACCACACAGCCATAATTTGCCACTTCTGGCATTTGGCCTTTAGTGGGATTTTATTGCATAATTTCTTAATTTAATAATTTTGTGTTGTACTATGTAATCAATTTTACGTGGTCCTAAGATTTTAAATTCATTTTATTCTCCTATATGCCTCTGTGTCCGGGGATAGCATACCCCTCTGAAGAAGAAGATGAGTCCCTTGGGCCTCCTTGTCGCGAGTTTAGTGCCGAGCGAGTTCGACCCGCTCTCCCGCTGCCGCGTCAGCCTTATGAGGTTAAACATCTTATGATGATTTAATTTTGGTCGCCCCCATGGTGGATATTCACTTATTTCGATCAGAATATTGACTTTGAATTCTTATGTAATTCTGGATTTCTTAATGTCCGTCCCCTATATGCTACAGTGTCTGGGGACAGTAAATCTATTTAACCAACCAACTGTTGCCAATTCCAATGTTCTTGATAGTCTGGTCATTGAAGGGATTCTAAAACTTTTCTTTTTGATCAAACCTATTCTAAAATCCCTAATACACAGGCTACGGATCTTTTGATCAGATCTAAACTGGTTCATAACTAGTATAGATTTAACGGATGAGATTTTTTAAGGAGAGAATTCAATATGTAATAGAAACAACTTCATTACATCACATTTTTGCCCTTTATGGGTACATTTTGTAAGCTTAATTATGGTAAACAGTTTAGATTTGCCATGAGCTATTGGTAATCAGTCCAGTTTTCAAGCGAGCGCAGACATGTTTGTTGTGTTTTTTTAATACGAGACGCGATGCATTTAAACGAACAGTCATTGTGTATATGTGTTTTTAAAATTGCTTGTGCGTAACTTTTTCGTTATATAATATCCATATCACTTCTTCAGATGTGCAAGTTGAAAACAGTTTTGCAGGCGGAAAGGTTGGGAGGAGAAGAAGATAACTGTGGAAGAACTGAAGGCATGGGATTACGTCTTGTAGACCGTATAGTTTATTTGTTCCAATATATTTTGATGAAATGATATTTTTTTTAACTTTACATCACAATGAATTCAAACGTGTAGAATACAAGGAGTGCGGTGAACAACTAAAAACAGCATGTACTTCTCAGTGCTTTTTGTTTTGATTTCCTAATAACTTTGTCTGTCTGTCTGTTTGTCTGTCTCTCTCTGTCTCTCTGTCTCTCTGTCTCTCTGTCTCTCTCTCTCTCTCTCTCTCTCTCTCTCTCTCTCTCTCTCTCTCTCTCTCTCTCTCCCTTTTCGTGTGGTGAGCAGCATGCAAGGAGCTTTTTGCTGCGAATACACATGGTTCAACTGTAGAGCCTCAAGACATTTTGGCCCCACCCCCACCTTCGCTGACCCCCACAATTCACCACCCCACACATGGGCATACATAAAAAAATCTTTGGCTGCATAAATGTTCACTACATGGGCAAAACAAATCAATATCTACACGTGAGTTTCTTTGATAAATAGTGATCGCTTGCCTGAAGAAAAATTTAATACAAAGAAATTGTATCCGAGAAGACAATTATGAAATGAGGGTTACCAAACTTATTTTTCACTGAAATGTCATGATCTCCCACCTAAACAGCAAGCTTCACAATAATCTGGTCAGTAGTTCGGGAGAAAACGTATGATCAAATTGCACCGTGTTTGAGGGCTGAAAGAAGGGGGATCACGGAGTTAGGAACGATAATCCATGTCATCGATCACATATGGAGTAAGAAGGAGTGCCCCATCTCCCCTTATAAAATCTCCGTTTCAACCCACGCCCAATAATATTATTTCGGTTCGAAGAAATCCGATTAGGGATTACGTTATAAAGGGAAGGATGATGATGATGATGATGATGATGATGATGATGATGATGATGATGATGATGATGATGATGATGATGATAAAGGGAAGGATGATGATGATGGTGGTGGTGGAGGAGGATGAGGGGGATTTCTTGTAGTTAGTGGTTGTATAGACTATTAGAGTATTTCTTTCACGATAGCGCTCCATCTCTCTCTCTCTCTCTCTCTCTCTCTCTCTCTCTCTCTCTCTCTCTCTCTCTCTCTCTCTCTCTCTCTCTCTCTCTCTCTAAAAGTCTAAATTAGTCTAAAATCTTTATCCCTAATAAAAAAGTTTCAAAAAAGTTTCAAGTTTCAAAAAGTTTCTCTCATCCCCAAACCCTCACCGCCTCCATCCATCTCTCTCCACCTTCCTCTCCATCCCCCTCTCTCTCTCTCTCTTTTTCTCTCTTTCTCTCTCTCTTTCTCTCTCTCTCTCTTTCTCTCTCTTTCTCTTTCTCTCTCTCTCTCTTTCTCGCTCCTCTCTCCCTCCATCTCCATCTCCCCTTCTCTCTTTCGCACTCCCTTCCTCCCCCGTCTTCCCCCTCCTCTCATCCATCTCTCTGCACATCCCCCCCCTCTCTCTCTCGCCCGTATCGTGAACACATTATTTAGTTCCTGATCGTTTCGATTCGCAGACTCCTCTACTCTAGCCCAGATTCAGTTACCAGATTTCACCGAATGCGCTCACTGCGTAGAACTTTATCTTGTTTGCTGTGCTTGTTGGAAAAGTTCTGGAAATTTTCGGAGTAAACGCAAAGACTGTGAATAAGCTCTTTGGTAAACGTTTGTCCAACGGATACGGTTCATCCTCTTGCTCTTCTTTAAACATTTGGGACATCGGCCGCCGTATTTTGCCTGAGCTTTCGGACAGAGGTTGTGTTGGTGCATGGTAGAGTCAATATTTTCTGCACGTGTTTCGTTTGTGGTCAAGGAAAAAGCAGATGTGGCAATGGAGCATGAGATAACAAAAAAGAAGAAGAAGTAGAGATCGACGATGGCGGGAAAGAAAGGGAGGGGAGGAGAAAGAAAAGAAGTAGAAGAAGAAGAGAAAGTTGTTGTTGTATCAATTTTTATTCATCAGATTAACGTAAGTTGTACTGATAAAGAAGAGAAAGAAGAAGGGATTCCTACGCTAAACATGGTGGTCGACTGATTTGCAGTTGCAAGGATGTCGAAAAGAAGAACCATAAAGAGGATGACGGAAAGTATGAAGAGCCTCCTAAAGCAGAAGAACGTGGAGGAAGACAAAGAAAAGAAGAAAAACAAAGTCATCAACGACACAGAGATATTGAAGTTGTCTACAGATGTCTCGGATGCTGCCGCATGTACCGAGTCGGCCGTAGATCTGGAACCTTTGCAGCTGTCGATATCCGACAAGAAAGAGGTCGTTGGCAACGACGGTCCAAAAGTTGATTGCAGCACCTGTAAAGTAACTTTGAGGGAAGTGCGTATTTTCAAGGCAATGCTGACAACTTTGATCAAGAAGATCGACAAGCTGGAGCGATGTCCACGCACTTCTGCGATCGCGACCGATGGGGCAACGCCAAATTCAAACGACAAGTCCACTACGTCTACGCCTTCCACATCACACAAACAAGGCTCGGGTGAGTCTAACAAGCCGATTACTAACAAATCTGATGATGCGGGGCCTACGATTCAAAAGTCCGATCAACGCGAAAAGCATGCATCGTATGCGGATTCCGTGAAAGTAAACAAGAATCATAGCAGACTACAAACTGACGTCAAAATGGCTACTGACGATAAACATACTAGCGGAAGTGACGACAATCGTTCTATGGCATCTAGGGACTTAGAAGTACAAAGAGACACCCTTCCTACAGTGTTGATACTACACGACTCGACGATGGATCGAGTAGACTGCAAGCGGCATGGCCTTGCGTATGGGTTCCAGGCAGAGTCGCACAAAGTTTTCACGGTAGACGAGTGTGCGAAGGCGTTGCGGAATGCCATGAAGGAGCGAGAAGAGGGGCCCGATTGCGTGGTGACCCACTTCGGTATAAACGATCTCAAGTCCGGCGATCCGATCAAAGTAGCAGACAAAATGTCAGCTTGCATACGCAGCATCAAGGCAGAGCATCCGAAGGCCAAAGTGGTTGTCAGTCACCCCACTCCCGTTCGACGTTCTAAGCTGAATGCTGACCGTGGCATTTTTGTGGCTACAACGAAAGCTGCACTGGTCGACGAGGATAGGGTGTCGTACGTTGACTATCATATGCCCAATGTACAGAAGCTGGTCAGTCCAGATGAAATACACCCTACAGGAAAAGGCGTTACTTTTGTGGCGAGAACCCTAGGCCGCCACATTGAGTCTCTCTTTTGGGAGAAGAAGAGAAGGCGAGGTCAATACAAGCAACACCACAACCGACGCACTCGGGGGGGGGGGGGGGGGGTGGCTCCCAGCAAGATGGCTCAACTTCAGAAAAACCATACGGTGAGCGATACTATCGTTACCGGGACGTGAACGGACGCGGGGGTTCTCCTGATGGGCAGCGCTGTGGTGGTTCTATCGACAGGCGACTCGACGGGCAGCGGCGCGGTGATCATCAGGACGGTCAGCGCTGGGGCTACTCGGACGGGCAGCGACGTGGTTGTTACACGGGTGGTCAGTGGCGTGGTGGTTACACGGACGGCCGACGACGGCGCGGAGTTCCCCATGACAGACAGCGGGGCTACGGTAACCAGGGCTACTGTTCACACACGAGCCCCATGCAACCCCACTCAGGTATGAACATGATCCACAGGCAACCTCCAGGCTTGCCCATGCCAGGATTACCTCCTATGGGGTTCATGCAACCGCCCATGCAGTGGCCGCCTATGGGATGCCCACAGTTCCCTTTCTCCAAGAATCCAGAGCATCCATGTCATTTTTAAATTTAAGTCTACTATGGTGTTATTTTTAACTATTGCATATTTCCTCTACCTACGTTGTGACTCTTATGACAAGATCTAATCAAGCACGCATTTTTCAATGGAATTGCCGTTCTGTGTCGAGTAATTTATTAGCGTTTAAGCACGTTGTGGAGCAAGAAGAGTACTGTGTGCTTGCTCTCCAGTCACTGGACGTGCAAATTTATAAACTTCCCAAACTGGACAACTATTTTTATCCCCCACTGTGCAGTTTTGACAAGAACACTAAGAGAGTTCAGACAGCTGTTTATATTCGACGTGACTTGTCTTACTGCAATCTTGATGCATTCCCAGTGCCAAAGAACACTGACGGCGTGTATGCAAGTGGGGTGTGTGTGAAAATTAATGATAGCTGTATACTCAACGTTCTCTCAGTTTATTTCCCGGGTGGCCCAAGGCAAGATAATTCTGACTGGCTCAAACATTTTGATTTTTCTAAGGGCAACTGGGCTATACTTGGAGACTTTAATGCTCATTCGTCAATATGGGAGCAAGACTGCAAGTCTAATACGTGTAATCGTTTTACAGAAAATATTGATTCCCAACTCATTTTGTTAAATGATGGCAGTATAACAAGAATACCAGACATACACACACATAGACCTACAGCAATTGATTTATCACTTGTGTCATGTAACATAGCCCTTAATTGTCATTGGTTTGTTGAAGAAGATAGCCTAGGTAGTGATCACCTGCCAGTCATTCTAGAAATACATAAAAAGATAGAAGATGACGAACACAGCAAGGAAGATAAGATACCTAAATTTGTGTACAGTAGGGCAAATTGGGGACAGTTTTCACATTTTCTTGAAACTTGTGATGGTGAGAATGTACGTGACGACGATGTAAATGTTTTCAATGAAAAATTTTAGAGTAGCTGTATACCATGCTGCTGAACAAGCAATACCCAAGGTTCGCCATAAAGGGTTGAGAACACATTGCAATTCATGGTGGAATGATGAATGTAAAGAAGCAGTAAACAAAAAGAAAGATGCTTTTAAAAATTGGATCAAAGATAAAAGTGAAGCATATTTTAACAATATGAAGCAACATAAAACTAACTGTAATAGAATCATAGCGAAAGCTAAAAGGGAACACTGGGTAAAGTTTTGTGAGAAAGAAATCACTGAGTCAAAAGATGTACATAAAGTTTGGAAAAAAATTAAAGACATGAAAAATCAACCTAAGGCACAAACCTACCCCATAAAATTAGAAAATAATATATTTCCCTCTCATGCAGAAAAGGCGGAGGCCTTTGTGACTGTCTTTGCTGAACTAAGCTCTACAAGCAGTTTAAGTGAGACTGTTCGCAACAGTAGAAAAGAAAAGGAAGGGAAAGAAATGTATACAGATCCCCCTAATAATGATGAATTGTTTTTAAATTGTCCTATTACTCTTGATGAACTCAATGAAAATTTACAGTCTTTTGCAACTAATACTTAAGCTGTTGGAATCGATGGCATTTCGTACCAGATGCTGCACCATTTACCTATAATTTGGAAGAAAATATTACTCTCACTTTTTCGAAAATGTTGGGAAAGTGGAGCTGTACCTAAAGTCTGGAAACAGTCAGTAATAGTTCCTATCTTAAAGCAAGGTAAGTCTGCGACATCTGTAAACAGTCATCGTCCTATTGCGTTAACATCCCATGTAGGAAAATTATTAGAAAAAATTGTAAATGAGAGATTAGGGGTTTTTTGTGATAAAAATAACATTATTCCAACGGCTCAAGCTGGATTCCGAAAAGGTCGTAGCACAACAGACCATTTAGTTAAACTCACTAGTCATATTAAAAAACAGTTTTCTAAAAGAAAAAGTGTGCTTGCTACTTTCTTCGACATAAAGAAAGCGTATGACAGTGTTTGGCATGCAAGACTTTTGTATAAGTTGAAAACTATCGGTCTCAATGGAAACATATATTCGTACATAAAAAGCTTATTGGTGGAAAGGACTATTTGTACTAGAGTAGGACAGGGTCAATCATTGCACCGTTACTTTTTTCTCTCCTAATAAGTGACCTCCCACGTGTATTATCTAAAAATACACACGTTGTGCAATATGCAGACGATATCGCTATCTGGATTAATACAACACTTAGAAAACGAACCAACAAAAGAACAGTGTTATACATACAAAAGCTGTATCAGCTTGACTTAAACAACCTAAATTTGTTTATGCAAGAAAATGGTTTGCAACTGTCTGGTGAAAAAACGAGTTTAATGTTATTCAATAATGGTACGAATCCAAAACAATTACCAGTCCTTATATTAGAAAATCAAGTGTTATCCTATAAGCAAAATATTAAATTCTTAGGTGTACATTTTACTCCCATGTTAAAATGGAAATCTCATATTGAGTATTTAATTAAAAAAGCAATGCAGAGGTTTAACTTATTAAAGATTTTAAGTTTTCAACCATTTAGCCAAGACACTAAAACTTTGTTGCATTTAGCGACGTCCCTTGTTAGGTCAAAGTTGTTATATGGCCAAGAAATTTATTTTTCAGCCCCTACTTATCTCTTAAACAGGCTTCAAAGTATTGACGGTAAGTCCATTAAAGTGGCCCTGGGTGTTCCAGTGCACACAAACACATTAAATGTGTATAAGGAGTGTGGTTTACTGTCATTGTCAGAACAACGAAAATTAGCAACTGCAAAATATTTGATACGAGGTTTGTCTGTAGAGAACTCAGTAAAAGAGGAAATTATAAACTTTTCGAAAACACAATATCCAAAAGTAACACAGAATATTTCTTATATTCAAACAACACAAGACTATACACAGGACATTATGATGGAATGTAATATTGATATTGCAAACATTCCGATAATGCCTGTTTCTCCAAGAATTCCACCTTGGGAACACTTAAAAGCAGAATTTGATTTAGATTACACCGAGTTAAAGAAAAATGAAAATGATAATATGCTTAAATCTGAGTTTCAAGAGCATATTTCAAAACATTACTCGCAACATTTAAAAGTGTTCACAGACGGTAGTATACTCGAGTCATCAGCATGTGGTGCAGGGTTTAGTATACCCGCACTAAAAATCAACCGTTCTTATTGTTTGGGTAATAATTTATCAATATTCACATGTGAACTTGTTGCTATATTAATGGCTACAGAATACATTTGATCTATCCCTAAACAAATACTTCAAGTAGCAATTTGTGTTGATTCTAAGGCTGTGCTCCTTGCCTTAAGAAATTGGAAAAGCAAAAATCGTACAGATTTATTGTTTGAAATACGATTTCTTATACATTGTTTACGTATGAGAGGTACCAGTGTGACTTTTTGTTGGGTACCATCTCATGTAGGTATTTATGGTAATGAGCTCTCGGATGCGTTGGCTAAGTCAGGAGCGGACAATTCTGACGCTGTCATGCTCAAGGTTGACTTAGATGCATGTGAATATTTTGCCCTTTTGGAAAAAGTTGCTTACAGAAATGTTAAACTAGGAAGTGCTGCAAAAGGACCTAGAAGTGTGTCAAGGCTGGTTTATAAATTACGATTGAATTCATGGAGTACGAAATATGTGAAAGATATTACATGTATATGTTCAGAAAACATTACAGTCCAACATCTGATTATTGATTGCCCAGTGCTGCAATCAATGTACAAAGACAATGGTGTAAACATAACAACTTGTGACATTCGAGAAGTTGTGCGATGTCCTATTATTTACGATATCGTAAACGTCATCATGAAATCGTCCTTATCAACAGTGTTGTAACTGATATCACTACAGTTGTTTGTTTTATTGTTTTGTAACTAAATTAATTGTCTAATATCACTGTCGTGAAGAGACAATAAATTCAACCATTGAAATTGAAATTGAAGAGAAAGAAGGAGAAGAAAAAAAGATGGTGATGATATTGATGATTGTTGATGATGATGACGATGATGTTGATGATGATTGAAGAAAAGAAGCAGAAGAAGAAGAGATCATGCATGATCGTGATGAAGATGACGAAGAACAACAACAAGAAGATAAGGAAAACAAAAAGAGGAGAGAGGGAGGGTAAAGGTTGGGGGGTTAGGGAGAGTTAACGGACTGAAGAGAAAGAGAGACAGACAGACAGACAGAGAGAGATAGAGCCAGAGAGGGAGAGAGAGAGAGAGAGAGAGAGAGAGAGAGAGAGAGAGAGAGAGAGAGAGAGATACTGTGGTGTGTGGGTGAGGGGAAAAAGAGAAACGAAAGACATAACATAGAGAAGGGGGTGGATGAGGAGGTAGAGAGGTTTGATAGAGAGTGAGTAAGGGTGAGTGCTGGGGACAGGGGATGCTGTGTTCGTAAGCAGTACATTTCCGATCTCCCAGGACTGATCTAGCAAGAGGGGTCGGCAATCTTATTTGCATGTAACATGTGAGGTCCCCGCCAAAGAGGTCTATGCAAGTCCTCGACAACGACCTGTTCCTTCCCTTTCACTGAGTTATATTGGAGACGGATGGACACTCTCTGGTCTAAAGCTCTGTTCCGTCCACTGAGGTATAGTGAAAACGGATGGGCACTCTCGGATCTACAGCTCTGCCCCTTCTTCCGAGTTATAGTGAAGACGGATGGTCACACTCTGGTCTTCAGCTCTGTTCTTTCCATACGTTATATGGAAGACGGATGGGCACTCTCTGGTCAAAAGCTCTTTCCCTTCCTCCGAGTTATATTTAAGACGGATGGGCATTCTATGGTCCTCAGCTTTTTTCCTTAAATTGAGTTATAGTGAAGACGGACGGGCACTCTCTCGGTGACAGCTCTGTTCCTTCGACTGAGTTAGCTTGACGACGGATGGTCACTCTCTGGTCTACAGCCTTGTTCTTCCCACTACGTTATATTAAAGACATTACTCACCCGTCTAAGACGTGAGCGATGGAATGTGTGTGTGCACAGACTAGACATCGGTTTATACTCTCATCCCAAGGAGTAGGGGCACAGTATCTCGTGGTCACATTATTTCTGGGTCGGCACTCCTGGTCGTCAACCAGCTGGGAGCCACTGACTGTACGGGCTGCGATGTTATCGCTTGACATTTAATGCTTCAGTTGTTCTGTCATTGAGTACGCCACTGAGCCAACTGTTCAGAGAGCATTGCCCATGAGAAAAAGGGAAAAAATATAAACGAAAGATAGATAACCTTCAAAGCTGATTAGATTTGCCTGTTTTGTTAAGCCTTTATAACATAATGACGCCTCTTTTTTTTTTCTCCTTTTTTTCAAGGGTCCATCACATTTGCGTTTTTTTGTAAAGTCTTCTTCTTCTTCTTCTTCTTCTTCTTCTTCTTCTCCTCCTCCTCCTCCTCCTCCTCCTCTTCTTCTTCTTCTTCTTCTTCTTCTTCTTCTTCATCATTATCATCATTATCTTCTTCTTCTTCTTCTTCTTCTTCTTCTTCTTCTTCTTCTTCTTCTTCTTCTTCTTCTTCTTCTTCTCCTTCATCATCATCATCATCTTCTTCTTCTTCTTCTTTTTTTTTTTGCTCTCACCCTCGTCCTCTTTCGTCTTTTTTCCCATCACGTTAATTTTTGTGGTTGGTATCGATTTTATACTCGGATAAAGCTGTCCAGAACGAAACGCTTCAGTTTTAGAAGTGCTAACAAGATTTTCGAAGCAGTATCTTTTCTCTCTTTTGTTATATTTCCATAAATATTTTGAAATAGTTGGGGAGGGGAGGGGGTGGGAGGAGGAGAATCAGAACGAGCCAAATATCGGTCGGGTTGTCGTATTTGTACTTTCTCAAAGGTCAAGTTCATTGTGCTATTTGTACTTTCTCAAAGGTCAAGTTCATTGTGCTATTTGTACTTTCTCAAAGGTCAAGTTCATTGTGCTATTTGTACTTTCTCAAAGGTCAAGTTCATTGTGCTATTTGTACTTTCTCAAAGGTCAAGTTCATTGTGCTATTTGTACTTTCTCAAAGGTCAAGTTCATTGTGCTATTTGTACTTTCTCAAAGGTCAAGTTCATTGTGCTATTTGTACTTTCTCAAAGGTCAAGTTCATTGTGCTATTTGTACTTTCTCAAAGGTCAAGTTCATTGTGCTATTTGTACTTTCTCAAAGGTCAAGTTCATTGTGCTATTTGTACTTTCTCAAAGGTCAAGTTCATTGTGCTACTTGTACTTTCTCAAAGGTCAAGTTCATTTGTGCTATTTGTACTTTCTCAAAGGTCAAGTTCATTGTGCTATTTGTACTTTCTCAAAGGTCAAGTTCATTGTGCTATTTGTACTTTCTCAAAGGTCAAGTTCATTTGTGCTATTTGTACTTTCTCAGAGATCAAGTTCATTTGTGCTATTTGTACTTTCTCAGAGATCAAGTTCATTTGTGCTATTTTGTACTTTCTCAGAGATCAAGTTCATTTGTGCTATTTGTACTTTCTCAGAGATCAAGTTCATTTGTGCTATTTTGTACGTTCTCAGAGATCAAGTTCATTTGTGCTATTTGTACTTTCTCAGAGATCAAGTTCATTTGTGCTATTTGTACTTTCTTAGAGATCAAGTTCATTTGTGCTATTTGTACTTTCTCAGAGATCAAGTTCATTTGTGCTATTTTGTACGTTCTCAGAGATCAAGTTCATTTGTGCTATTTGTACTTTCTCAAAGATCAAGTTCATTGTGCTTCACCATTTTCAAAACGCGCTTGCACTGTATTGGCTTGACCAATTGGGATTATTTTGGTTTAATAGATAGATCCGATACTGGCCTGTCATTCCATGTTTCTCAATGACTTCGTTAGGATACAGCCGAGTCACAGCCTGGCCAAGAAAATGAACACTTGTGAAATGGCTTATTTTTTCGGCTGATTCGTGCGAGTTTCTGGAAATTCATTTGAATGGCTTACCATCTTGTTTTAAAATTAACGAGACAAGAAAGCACCCCTACCCTATCACCCTACCCCACTCCACACACTCTCTCTCTCTCTCTTCCTCTCTCTCTCTCTCTCTCGTGTAGAAATGTAACCTTTTTGACCCACTTCCCCAACATGGAGACTGTGTACAGGAACAAAGTTTCTCTCCCGTCCCCTTCTCTCCAGTTGACGCTGGACGCATGGTGTCTTGTGTTTGGTAAGAATTTGCATCTGGATTCCCGTGTTGATGCTGGTCGAGGATGGAGACGAGAGGGAGAGAGAGAGAGACAGACAGACAGAGAGACAGAGACAGCGAGAAGTCGAGAAGTCGAAACCTTTAATAAGATAATAGCATTAGGTCCCATGGACCTGTTTTACAGCTAGTCCTTAATAAAATTGTAAAATAAAAGAAAAACAATTCAGAACAAACAAAATAATTAACATGAAATTGATTTGAAACTAACACAAACCCTAACAATGGTAAGAATTAAAAAAAATACAAAGAAAAGTAATGTACAGAAATACACATAATCCCCCCCCCTTCCTTCCTCCAAATCCCCTTTCCTACTCTCACTCTCCCCTTCCCCCACCACCACAACCACACACATACACAAGTTAATTCACAGAGAGAGAGAAAGAGAGAGGGATGGATGGAGAAATTAGATTAGATAGATAGATAGATAGATAGATAGATAGATAGATAGATAGATAGATAGATAGATAGATAGATAGATAGATAGATAGATAGATAAATACATAGATAGATAAATACATAGATAGATAGATAGATAGATAGATAGATAGATAGATAGATAGATAGATAGATAGATAGATAGATAGATAGATTGATTAGATATGAAGGGTGAATTTACTTGTAATTTTGTTTTTGTTTTTAAGGGAAAACAGAGGTGGGGAATTTCGGGTAAGTTTTAACATAGATATGTAGAGAGAGAGGGATCGGTATCTCTGTGGCCGAAGCGAGCAACTTCCATTGCGCATGTCTGAAAAAAAAATTGCACCAGCCACTTCCGCTTGACGCTGTTTGCGATCCGATTTAGTTTATTTAATTTTGTAAAACGATGACTATTTGGCAACAATGCCTGGCAAAAACTGTGCTGTAGTTGGATGTGGCACTTGCAGTGCTAGAAACAGAGGCGTAGCGTTTTTCTCCATTCGTCAAATCAAACATCCAGAGTTGGGAAAAGGCACTTGTTAAAGTAGTCAACCGGTGCGATTCCTCTTTCAACCTTTCTAGAGCCACTATTTGTTCTCGGCACTTCACAGCGGAATGTATCAAAACTTCAGGTATGTTTTTGTTGATGGCATGTCAAGTGATATTATAGATATAAAACAAAACATTTGGAATGTGGTTGTGTGCGTGTGTGTAATGAGACGAGAGAAAAAGAAAGGTGGGCTGGTATGGGTGTGTCATTTGCTGTGTGGTGTTTGATTGTAGGCCTACGTAAAGTTAGTTCAACATCATGAACATGTTAGGATATTCAAGCAAGTTTCATATAACCTTGTTGTAATAGTCTAATAGCTACCAAATATATATAAAGTAGCATATTCGTATGATAAAACATCTCTTGTAATTCACTATAAATGTGGTTTTGTTTAATAGCAATTTATACATAATTTTACATTCACTCATTCAGTCTTTCAAATCAGTTTTTAAGAAATATATTTTTATTATATATTTAAGTCTGTTAAGACTAGAATATCATGATTAAACTTCTCTTGCAATGCAAGTTGAATGTTTTCTTTTTGAACAACAGTGGATTCATAGTCTTCAGACATGTACATTTTTTTTAACTAAATTGAATGTTTCCAGCTAAAGAATTCCTCTTGTTTATTTTATGTTTACATTGTATTATGTTTTCAGAGAGTGGCAAGCGTCACTTTCTGGTGCCAGGCAGTCTGCCCACCTTGTGGATGCCCCAGCGAAGCGTGGAAACCCCCAAGCTGCCAACAAGAAAACCTCCAGTAAGCTAAGTTATAATTTATAAAATAAAACAATACTGAGAGTTAGGTACTCTTCCCTGCGCATTTTCTAACCAAGTACATTCATGCACATATACGGTAGATGTGATAACAACATTTTTGATAATTAATTAGGCCTAAATAAGAAAAATAAACAGACAAAAAAACCTTCAGTACTCAGTAGAAAAAAAAGGAATAATGGAAAATAAAACTAAATAAATAAAGATTTAATGCATTAAATTAAACAAACCTAATCTCTAAGTTAGTAATAAATAATAAACTATATTAATTAAATATGTAGGTGTAAAGGATAAGCAGCAAAAAGAATAGGAGTGTGGGGGTGAGAGGGCATATGGAGGGAAAGTAGACTGACATAGCCCCCTCGGAAACTCTAGTCTCGCCCCTACAACTGAGATCACAAAAACAAAAATAAAAACAAACAAATAAAAAAAGAAAAAAGAAAAAAAAAAGAAAAAAAAAAGAAATTATAAAAAGCAAATAATTTTGAATGTACTGAACAGATAATTAACTCATTCAACGCCACACCCTGCAAATTGACAGGCATCACTAGTTAGTAAAAGGTTTTCCTCCATCTCTGTCTTATTTATGAACACTTTCAATGCTGTTTCAGTTGGCCCAATGTTTTTGTTTGTTTGTTTTTAAACTCTCAAAATGTAAAATACTCAACAAACAAAATTTACAAATATTCTGCGCTGTTTTTTTAATTATTTCATTTCGCTTTGTGTTTATTGCTATAAAATTCTGTTATTTCTGCATTAGCGCAGTTAGGCTTTTGTAAAGTGGAATTGATCTAGCATGTACAGTGGAACCCAATCAACACAGCTATGAATAACAA
Source organism: Oncomelania hupensis (assembly GCA_036898135.1). NCBI lineage: Eukaryota > Metazoa > Mollusca > Gastropoda > Littorinimorpha > Pomatiopsidae > Oncomelania > Oncomelania hupensis. Next base: position 10,766,432 of record CM072524.1, on the reverse strand, counting down.
TTTTTCTGCTTAACGCAAGCAAGTTTTCTGTTCCCCAGCCCTTTACTATATTTGATTAAGTAGTATCCGAGGAAAAAAAAAATTGTAGACTGGATTCCCTTGTGTGCGTATGTAAAAAAAACAACTGTTCGACTGCAGTGTGACATTCATAAATTTGTGTCCAGACAGAGAGACCTGCTCCAGACCTTCCCATCAGCGTTGCCTACTACAACTTTGGTGAAGTTCTTCTAGCTGTGGATAATCTGCCATCTCCATGGATAAAGGTCAGCTGCACTGGGGAAAGGATTGTGGTTGCAGTCGTCGAAGACAGTGTTCTCAAGGTACAAGTGAATGTAAAGTCAGATTTTGAAGCCATGGTTCAGGTATATGGATTGTCAGTGCCTACCTACGCTACTAACATCGAGAATGTAAAGCTGAACTCTTTCCTGATTAATGTGATTGAAAAGGTTGTCTGTCAAGGTGTGACCGATGAGTCCCTACAAGACTATGCAAACCTCCCTAGTAAGGGGAAGGTTTATTTTAGACATGTTCTCTGCAAGTCTGTAGAAAACCACACGTCGACTGTTAGGTCTGCAAAGTGCATTTTGCTGATGGATAGTGGAAGTGTCATGATGTGTCAACACTGCTCCTATGCAAAATCTCTGCTGATGAAAAAGAAAGAAAGGGCTCTGGCATCATGCTTGACTGACTCGTCACTGAAAAAGAATCATCCTCTTAATTTGCCTTCTGGAACATTAAAAATTGAACTCAAGAAGAAAAGGGTGCATTCAAAATGTGTGGAAAAAAAACTTCAAATGTTTAGACAACAAATTAGTAGGGAAAGTGTGCAGGTTGCTGACTCCATGCACGGGTCACTGAAATCAGTGATGGAAGAAAAAATGAAGTCCATGGAAAACCCCCTAACTAAACTGTTCTGGGAAGAGCAGCTGAAGGCTTTCAACTGCAAGGCCAAACAAGGTATGCGCTGGCATCCAATGATGGTGAGACTAGCCATATTACTGCACAGCAGAAGTCCAGCAGCATATGACACCCTGAGAAAAACAGGTGTGTTGCACCTACCAGGAGAGTCTACCCTGCAGGACTATTCTAATGTACTGCAACCATCTGCAGGCTTCAACAAGGCTACACTAGATAGTATCAAATATTCTGCAAAAGATTATACAGACAACCAACGATTCGTGGCATTGTTGCATGATGAAATGACCATTAAGTCTGATCTGGTGTTTGATCAGAGGTCAGGTAAAATGATTGGCTTCGTGAATGGTGGAGAGGAGCTGGCAAGTCATGTGTTAGTTTTTTATGTTGTAGGAGTCAATACATCCCTCAGCATGAGACTAGGATACTTTGGCACTCCTAGCATCACAGCTGGTACCATGTATCCCCTGTTTTGGAGGGCCATTGGTCTTTTAGAGCAGGTTTGTAAGCTAAAGGTTGTGTCCTCAACTAGTGACAAGGCGACACCCAACCAACGCCTTTACGACATGCAGGGCTCGGAGAATGTGTATAAAACACAGAACTTCTTTGCACAAGAAAGAGAAGTGTTTTTTCTTTCTGACCCTCCACATCTGATGAAGACAATGAGGAATAACCTGAGCAGCTCTGGTGCTGGGAAAAACACTCGATGCATGTGGAGAAATGGAAAAGACATTCTATGGAAACATGTCATTGATGTCTACGAGAAGGACTGTGCCCAGCAGCTAAAGATGACACGCCTTAGTCACCATCATGTTCATCTCACCCCGACTTCTGTCATGAATGTACGCTTGGCCGTCCAAGTCTTAAGTGAGACAGTTAGAAAGGTGATGAGCAGTATGGTGGTGAAGAGGCCCAAGAAACTGCAAATTTCATCCTGCTAATGGACACATTTTTTGATTGTATGAATGTCAGATCTAAGAATGAAGGCCAGCAGAAGAGAAAACCGTTCCTAAAACCTTACACAAATATTGAAGATGAATGCTTCAAATTTTTAGATGAATTATTGCAGTTCTTCCTGCAGTGGAAACAGGCTGTTCAAGGAAGGGAGGGATACACTCAGAGCGAGAAGATAAAAATGTTTATCACTCAGCAAACATTCAAGGGAATGTGCATGACGCTGAGACTGAGAGCATTCCCAGAACTATGCAAATACCTTCTCACCCATGGCGTAGACTTTGTTCTCTCTAACAAATTCTGCCAAGACCCTCTGGAAAAACACTTTGGGAGGCATCGAGGCATTGGGCGCGGTTGCGATAATCCATCATTATGGGCTTTCGGCTACAACGAAAATAAGTTGCGTATTCAGCGGAGCTTAAGTCTTGCCATACAGCCCAGGGGCAATGTATCACAACAAGGAATGGAACATGAGGTCACTATTAGCCACAGTCCCCTGAAGAAAAAAATGAGACGCTAAATCAACAGAAGAGAAAAAACTCTCAATATGGCTACTGCTGACTTTTACTGATTTGCTTCGTAAACATTAGGCTTAGAGAGTAGAAGTAGTCTAGTATTATTACAGTGGTAAGGAGAGGGTTAATTTAAGTATATTGAAGTACATTATACACATATTTCTGTTGACTCATACTTCCTATTTTTTTAAGGTTTTGTTTTCCAGAGAGGTAGAACAAACTCGACTACCTGAGTTCTTTTTTTGCTTTTTATTTATCCTTATCAATCATTTTTATTTGCTATGATGACAGTTATTATTAGCACCACCATCACAATCTTCATCACAATCATCAGCATGACCAATTTTACCACTATTATTATAATAAATGTTTGTGTTATAAAGGATTATTAATAATATTATAATAATTATTTTGTGGATCAATATTGTTATTGTTGATACTGATATTATTTCACCTGTTGGTAGTGTTTCTGTTTTTAGAGCATTATTAACATCAAGTATTTTCTGAACAGTCGACACTGCTGTAGTTTATGTTAATAGTCTTGCCTTTATTGTGAAAAGGATGTTAAAGACCATTTAAAATTCAAACAAAATCTTTATACAACTTTTTTTAGTCATTTATTTTAATTTTATAATTAGATCTACATGTTTCATTTCTCTAATTTTATCCCTCGCTTTGACAATTTATGTATTTCTGTTTGCCCTCTGTGGTAGATTTTAATAAAATGCCAAGCTTTGTTTTTGAATCATTGTGATGTACTCATGTAGAATTGAAATCTTCAGAAATAGAAAACAGAAATTAATGCACATTGATATTTATAATGTACAGTGTCCTATTATCAGTGAATATATATGTATTACTTTATGTTCTGACAAAGCTTTCTGTGTAATGCTCAATGCATTACTGTTTTGTGTAATTTCTTTTATGCAGCATTTGTTGGTGTAGGTCTCTCTGTATTAATTAAAACCAAAACAATATAACATTGCACGTGAAAGAAAGATACAAAAACAATAAAACTTTTTGAATTGATAAATTTTATTTAAGTTGTGCTCTAGACACAATAAACAACAATGATGATGATAAAGCTATAGACAGCAATAATGAAGAATAAAATATCTATATTTATTCTCCATTTACAACATACACCTACAATAATGTTGAGTATCGGGACAAAATAGGTCTAACTTGATTGAGATCTCTGCACAATGAAACACAATTTGTTTATATAAAAAAACAGATTAACATAAGAAATAAATCAAAGTATATTATGATTTTAAAAACTACATCCCTTACTAGTAACTTAAGCACTGAAGTACAATTTTCATTTATGACTTTTGCTTTTCTTCCATTTGGTTTAATGGAAACATTAAAAATGTATATGTTCAAGCTATTATTTTATTTTTATTTAAAAATCACTTATTTTTATGGAAAACAATCAGTATAGTCACTGAATAGTGCATGGATTTAGGCCTACACTTTTTTGTTGTTGAAGATTTTAATGCTGTGTGGCTTTGTTGTCTTTTTTCAGACGCTTTCTAAGGCCTTTTTCTCTTTTTTCTTTGTGTGTTTGTCGGTGGAAACTGTCCATGTATGACCTGCATTTATGATGTGCTCTGATTTTGAAAAAAATAAAAATGAGATCACTGAACATTTCTTCTTTGATGTCCTGATCATGTGTGTGAAGATGATCATTCAGCTTGGAAACTGCATCCAAAGACATGCTAGCTTGGAAGTATTCATCAAATGACAGTGTCTGCGAACAAAATCCATGAAACTTTGCCCTAAATGTTTTTTCAAGACTCAAAAACAAAAAATCAGCCTTTGGATGCAGTTTTACAAGCCCTCCTCTGTCTAACAAAGATGTTAGACTTCCTGAAGGTGCACTGTCTACTGTCAGTGACTGCACACAGTCTAAAATTTGTTGTTTCTCACCAAGATTTTTAAGTCTGTGTGCTCTCTGTATCAGTTTTTTCAGCACTGCACCACCAATATAGGAAGTGATATTTTCCTCATCTGCTGTTAACATCATGTTGGTATCTGAATTTCTTTTCTCTGGTAGTTTGAACATTGTCGACAGTAAATACTCAAATACAGCAAAACAGCCATGGCATTGCATGTGAGGGGATAAATTCATTCAATGGCATTGTGTTGTCTTTGATGTTCATTGCATTGTGGAATTTGGCCCATGACTTTTCCCTGTTGCTATTTGTGAAGCAAGATTTTGGAACCTCCAGGCAGCTGTTCAGGAAGTGAAGTCTGCTTACAAGCTCTTGTTCTAAACAGAGAAAGCAGAATCCCATATACAGTATCACTGTGTATATATATATGGAAAAAAAGAAAGAGTTTTATTTAATCAGTGGTGGTATCGCAAACAACTCCCCGCATACATGTCAGATCAGCGAAAAGAATCCACAAGCTAATAATGACCAACAGCTAATTCACAAATCAAGGCAACCCCATGTAGAAAATGCTAACACAACAGCAAAGGCAGGTCCATTTATAAAAAACAAAAATACATACAAACATGAATTATACAACAATATAACATACCTAAAAGGGATTGTAGATTGATATTAAAGAACTTCAATGCTGAGTGATTAAAAAAATTAAAGCACTTATTTTTTTTTTAGAAACGAAGATACTGCTTAAATACAGAAAAAAATGTGCCCCAGGCATCAAAGGTAGAAAATTTTATTATATTACTTTTCTTACCCTTTATGCTCCATTGTTGTCCTTGTTACGGATTTAAACTTTGCATATCTTTTTGTTTTAAGTATGCACACACAATTAACTGATGGTAGGCCTACTAATACTCACTGTTAGCACTCCGGCAAGCATCGCGCTCTTCTTCCAACATGCAATCATCAGCAGCAATCTTTTCACAGGCATGGCTTACAGCAGCAATATCAACCTGAACGTACAAAAAAAGTTTGTAAGCAGTTGTTTATTAACAATAAACAGCATGGAGAGCATTGACAGCAGTACAAATTTAGTTTGTATTGTTGCAAATGTATTACTTTTCTTTTTGATAAGTAAACTGAACATAAAAAAAAGGAAATGAAATTTTAAAAAAAAGAAAACAAAATTACAAACGTAACATTTATGCAAATCCTTGATAAGTATCTTGCATTACTGACCTGAGTATTTGGGGTCTGTGATGCTTTGCACTGGTCGTTGTTAGGCCTACTTTGACTGAAAGCCGGCTGGTCTCCATCTTCGCATTCAACATCCTGCCAATTGAAAGTGATATAAAGCACCATATACCCAATAAATTTAAGTAAAAGAAACTAATTTTATCGATACAACTGTATAACTATATATTTCAAACATCCTCGACACATATATTTACGAACAAAAAGTTTTACAGAGGTTGATAACTGGGTTAAAAAGATGGCAACTAAAGCGCATGCTTTGTTTACATTTTCTGCAAGGCATGTACTAGGTCAAATATCACTACAAGCATGCCATTTTCTCAAAGGAAAACCTTGTCTGTTTGTCTTTTTTCCCCAGTGACTAAGAACACTTCGGTAACTAATAAAGAAAACATATTTTTTTACCTGCAAAATTTGGTCGATGAATAGTCCATCCATGTTTCTCAAAAGCGAAAATTATGGTACCGGAAGTTCGCGATGCAATATTTCGGCTGCAGAGCCAGAAACGCCACTTATCAAGTCACGTAGCATTACGCCGCGCGGCAAGTTACTTATCCTCTCTCTCTACATATCTATGGTTTTAATGAGGGGTGTCGGATAGCGCAGTGGTTGGAGCACTCGCTACTGTGTCGCAAGTTAAGCACCGTCCAGTGCGGTTAGCACTTGGATGGGTGACCGCAAAACGTGAAGCGACAAATAACAACGCCCCCAGTTTTGCCTCAACTGTGACTGAGTACCTACTCTCTTAAGGGTGGGGAAGGTAAAGCAGCGAGGGAGAGAGATGGGCATCACCCTCATTACGCTGGCCAAAAATAAGTGTGATCTCCAATATCACGCTCCCCTAGGGCCACTAGGCTATGGGACTACCTCTACCTTTTTTTTTTTACCTTTAATGAGGGGTTGTGGGGGAGGAGTGAGTGTGTGTGAGGTGGGGGTGAGTGAGGGGGACATTTGATATATGTTTAAGAGAAGGGTAGAGAGTTGATTGTGGAGACTTGTGAAGTTTGGATACTTTGAGTATATCGAGGAGGAGAAGAAGAAGAGGCGAATTTTATGGGGTTACATTTAAAGGGACGAGATAAATGGAGGTTATTTTATTAGGGAGGGGAGGAGAGGGGGTAATAGAGGGTAGGGTGAATATAGGTCCATAAATTATATAAGAATTTACAAAGGTGGTGTGAATGGACATGCAGGAGCAGCTTAAAGAATTAGGTGCACTTAAAAAACAAAAAAACAAAAAAACAAAAAACAAAAACTGGACGTTGATTCCGGTGTATGTAATGGAGAAGAGTCGTGCTGGGGTAAATGTATTAAGAAGGGGTGGTTGGGGTACTCCAGTTTGCTCCCCTAGCAAAATTTCAAAAACACAATTAATGTTATGTAGGTTGGGTTTGGGCGCGCCACAGGCTGCGACTACGCCTTCACATGGAAGGCGGCCCAGAATTTCCCGATAAAAAGGGACAATGAAGCATTAAAAAAATTTATATCTATCTATCTATCTATATATCTATATATATATATATATATATATATATATATATATATATATATATATATATATATATATATATATATATACATATACATATACATATATATATATATATATATATATACATATATATATATATATATATATATATATATATTTTTTTTATTTTTTTTTAAATTAATTAATTAATAGTACCCTTTCTGTAATGGTATACAGTAAATTTACTCGTTTTAAATATGTTAAATAATTGTATTCGTTTCCGACAAGCCGGAGTATAATAATTATTACTAATAATTCTAATATCTGACTGGATGCTATTCTCGCCTTACTCCTAAATCAGACACAAATCGCGGCGATCTGTAATAGCTCTACGTACACAACAAACACTAGCACACATTGGTCACTGCAACACGTGGTGTAAAGGGCAAGTCGCCATTAGCAGACGGCAAGGGAATGGATTTATTGGCGACATTTTTAGGTAGACTGCACCCAAACCCGTTGTTGAAGGGAGGGGGAAACCGAAGTACCCGGAGGAAACCCTCGATGTCCTGAAAAGTCTCGTACCCAGGAGTTCGTCCCCTGCGGGAATCGACCTTGGGCATAGGGAATCGGCGTCTGGCCCACAGTGCTGCGAGGCCTCCCCATACAATCAATTACGTAATTTAATAAATGCAGAAATAAATAAATAAGTCAGTAACTAATCAGGACCCTCTCAATAATTGTTTACAGTAAACTGACACTTTAAAAATAATTTTATTTACGACCGTCACGCCCAAAGTATGGCGGTCACCTTGTAAACATCGAGGACAGACGCTTGAAGTCGAGTGATACGGACTCCCTTAACAGAATACGTCACCACGTATAGACCAGCAAATTCATGAGTCCATTATTTATCAGGTGATTTTATACGTTATGCAAGCCGCTGACAGGGAATAATACTATCGACACAAAGTCCCGTGTTATTTTTTCCCGGATGGAAGAGTCCCTTTAAAAGGGTGTAGCTCATTGTGCAGAAAATAGACAATTGTTGAGATAGGTGCAGGCTAGATTGCTTGGGTCTAAATGTTAAAACACTGTATCACTGGTTTGACGCGCAGTGTTTTGTCCTAAAAACTCTGGATAGGTACAACAATCGTTAGTACTCAAACATGGTTTGGGAGCCCTTTTTGCATCAAAACCAGTCTTTATTACGGGACCTTTTAGAAGATAGCGTTGCTGTATTCGTTGTGGTGAAAATCTTAGATATAGTCACTGAAATGGGAACTAAACATTGTAATGACGGCGCTGTGTCGACTCTCTCTTCCTCTCTCTCTTTCTCTCTCTCTCTTGTCTTTTGCGCTGTGTCAACTCTCTCTCCCTCTCTCTCTTTCTCTCTCTCTTTCTCCCCCACCCCTATTTTCTCTTGGCTCTCTCTTGGCATATACGTAGACTGATTGATTGGTTAATTATTTGTTGAATGTACTTAACCATTAAGTCCAGTATAACATTTGATTGGCAGTGTCAATCCATTTTCAGTTGATAATGCCATGATAACTTGTTTATGTATATGTACTTTTAGGCTGGATGAATATCAATTATTGATTAGAAAGTGAAGTCAGAAAAAATAAGTCTTGAAGCATTGGTGTGATAGTTGTCTACTGTGTTGCATAAACTTTGTTGTAAATTTATCCATTCTATTAACATTATCATATTAAATAATCAAGAATGTATTGTTTGTATAAAAACTCTATTCAATAAGTGATATTATTTTTTTTTTTTTGGGGGGGGGGGAGGAGGGGAACTTGATTTTTTTTTCTTTCAGGTTATGTGCAGCTCAATTATTTGTAACCATTGTTATGCGTCGATGGTGGCCGAAATCGGTTTATTTTTCTTAGTTTTGTTTTTATTCTTTTGGGTATAAATTTTTAGTTTATTGAGGAGTAAGTTTGTTTTTTCTGCAAAATGTTTGTATGTGATGTATATGTTGGGATTTTTTTTCCCCATTTTACCATCTGTCACTGAAAAAAATTGTCGAAACACAGTGTTGGATTGTAATTGATGTATATTGTTATGTTTACCTATAGAGGCTCAGTTATGCTATATTTCATTATCTATGTTTATTTGTTTTATGTATATTTATTCTTCTTCTCTCTCTACACTTGCTTTTTCTATCAACATTTCTTCATGGGACCTAAACATATGTATTTGACATTAATTCTGGTTTTAGTCTGCCGCTGCTCTCGATGTCAAATAATTTGAAGAAAAGCATGTTACACTATTATTATATATTTATTCTATTATTGCTCTTTATTTCTCTGGGTTACTGTAATATTTTTTTTTCAATATAATTTGTTATGTGTGATGGTCTAAAGGTTATGTCCATGAACTGTCAGGGTCTTGCTGATTTTAAGAAACGTCGTGATGTTTTCCATTACTTAAGATCAAAGGCTTATAACATTTATTTATTACAGGATACTCACTTTGAAAAAAAATTAGAGAACTATATTAGAGCTGAGTGGGGTCACACTTGTCATTTTGCTTCTTTTAGTTCCAATGCCCGGGGTGTTGCTGTGCTATTTAATAGCAATTTTGAATTTAAAATTAATAAAATGTTTACAAGTCTAGATGGCAATTATATAATTATTTCGGTAAGAATACTGGATAAAGACTTTTTAATCATTAGTTTGTACGGCCCTAACAGAGACGACCCCGAATTCTATTGTAATTTAAAACAACGTATTCTAGAGTTTAGATATGATCAGATAATACTAGGGGGCGACTGGAATCTAGTGCAAAATTTTTCGTTAGACTATTTTAATTATAAACATAACAATAATACCAAAGCACAAGAACAAGTTCATGAATTGATGATAGATTTAGACTTGATAGATGTTTGGAGAGACTTAAACCCCGAGTTAAAGAGATTTACGTGGCGAAAAAGTAATCCCTTACAGCAAAGTCGTTTGTATTTTTTCTTAGTCTCTGAATCTCTACTAAATTTTTCGGTCGACGCAGACATCCACCCCGGATATAGAACTGACCATTCTATTATTTCTTTATCAGTAAATGTTACTAAGGATGGGAGGAAACGAGGTCTTTGGAAATTTAATAGTTCCTTGCTTAGAGATAAGAAGTATGTAGAGGAAGTTAATCTAGTCATTAAAAATGTTATAGAAGAATACGCTGCTACTCCCTACCTACCTGAATGTTCCCTCAATGTTCCCTTTTCTGAACTGCAATTTGTAATAAGTGATCAGCTATTTCTAGATACTCTGTTAATGAAAATTAGAGCTCAGACAATTTCTTATGCAACAATGAAAAAAAAGACTGATAACGAAAAAGAACTACAATTACTAACGTTAATAGAGACTTTAGAAAAGAAAGATAATCTAAGTGATATGGAAAAATTGGAACTAGAAAATAGCAAAGCAGACTTAGTTTCGATCAGGGAGAAAAGAATGGAGGGGGTTCTGCTTCGCTCACGGGCTAGGTGGATTACAGAGGGGGAAAAGGTTACTTCATATTTTTGTTCATTAGAAAAAAGGAACTACATTAATAAAAGGATAACAAAACTGGATAAAAATTGTATTATTTTATCGGATGAAAAAGATATTGCAAATGAAGTCAGAGATTTTTATTCTAAATTATATTCTGTTAGAGAAGTTGAAGAAGTTGAAATTGCTAATATTGTAGATGATCTTCCTACTTTAAATCAGGAAGAGCAAACATCTTTGGAGGGAGAAATCACCTTAGAGGAGGCCTCTTTTGCTTTAAAGAATATGCCGAACATGAAAAGTCCAGGTAGTGACGGGTTTACTGTAGAGTTCTTTAAATTTTTCTGGTGTAGTCTAAGGGATTTTGTAGTTAGGTCACTAAATGAAGGGTTTAGGAAGGGAGAATTATCGTCAACACAGAAAGAGGGAGTAATAGTTTGTATACCGAAGGGGGATAGGCCTAAGGAGTTCATAAAAAACTGGAGAACTATTTCCTTATTAAACGTAATATATAAAATTGCTTCATCGTGCATTGCTAACAGACTTAAGTTAGTGTTACCTTCTATTATTAGTGAAGACCAGACTGGTTTTATGCGGGATAGATATATAGGTGACAACATTCGTTTAATTTATGATATTATCGATTATTTACAAATACATAATAAACCTGGCCTTCTTATTTGCCTAGACTTCGAAAAAGCCTTTGATTCTTTAAGTTGGAATTTTATGTTTAAAGTGTTAAATGCTTTTGGATGTGGTCCTGACTTCTGTAAATGGATTGCTACCTTCTATTATAACATTAAATCCGCAGTAACTGTGAATGGAGATCTAACGCCATGGTTTCATGTGCAGAGGGGCTGTAGACAAGGAGACCCAATTTCATGTTATTTATTTATTATGTGTGTAGAAATTTTGGCAGTTATGATTAAGCAAAATAAAGAAATAAAAGGGATAAAAATTAATAATAACGAAAGTAAAATTTCGCAATATGCAGATGATACTGAAATAATGTTAGAAGGAGACGAAAATTCATTTAGACATTCTATAAGTACTATTGAACGTTTTGGCTCTTTTTCTGGCTTAGTTTTAAATACAGACAAGAGTAGTGCAATCTGGTTAGGTAGTAATAAGAATTCTCGTATTGTTTACATGCCCCATCTGCGCATGGAATGGAACCCAGAGACATTTAAAATACTTGGAATTATTTTTACAAATGACTTAAAAGACTGTGTTAAATTAAATTTTGAAGCAAAATTTCTAGAAATTAAGATACTATACAAGATATGGTTAAAACGTCAGTTAACGCCAGTTGGTCGGGTTGCTGTGCTAAAATCGTTGATCTTGTCGAAGCTTGTGTATCTATGGCTGTTATTGCCTAATCCACCAGACGATATTGTCAATTCTATTCAAAAAAGTATTTTTACATTTGTTTGGAATAATAAAAATGCTAAGATTTCTAAAAAGTCCTCAATGAAAAGTATCTCTGAAGGAGGTATTGGCATTCCAGATGTACGCCATTATATGAACGCATTAAAAATAACTTGGATCAGAAAGTTGATGAAGACTAAACATAAATGGAAAATTATAATTGAAATTGTAAATGAAAAGGTATTATTAATTAATAAGCTTGGTAACAAATTGTGTATGGAAGAAAATTGTAATCCATTCTGGTATGATGTTCTTAAGGCGTATGAAATTCTGGGAGATAAAATTAGACTTGACTGTGCTGAGGAAATTTTGTCGGAGACATTATTTTGTAATAATAATATTTTAGTTGAAGATAAAACAATTTACTTTCCAGACTGGATTGAAAAAGATGCATATATAATTGGAAGTTTGTTAAATAACAATGGCAATTTTTTAAGTTTTCAAGTGTTTGTTAACAAATATAATATTACTACTAACTTTTTAGTGTATTATGGCTGTGTAGAGGCTGTTAAGAGATATGTTCGCCGGTGTGGACTGCAACTAGCTAACGCCGATGTTGCTGATTATAAACATAGTAAATTGTTGAGACTTATTGGTACATCTCCGAGAGGTGCGAGGATATTATATGATACATTAGTCAAAGATGATGTAAAACCTAACTGTTGTAAAAACTGGGACGGGAGAATAGTGCGTACAGTTGAATGGAAAATAATATTTAAGAAAGCACAGGAAATTAGGGAAATCAAATTGAAGTGGCTGCAAATTAGAATAATTCATAGAATAATAGGAACCAATATAGTATTATCTAACATTGGAGTTGAACAGAGTATTAATTGTACTTTTTGTGAACATGAAAGGGAAAATATACAACACCTTTTCTTTAGGTGTCCTTTCGTTCAAACGTTTTGGACTGACTTTGAGAGAGCCCTAAATTCTAAGTGTTATAATGCTATTGCTTTCCACTTCAGCGAACATCTCGTAATATTTGGCTGCGAAATAAATATAAGAACGGACACAATATTAGATTTGTTAATTTTATTATCAAAATCATTCATTTATAAATGCAAAATAGAAAAAAAAAACCACTTTACAGGTCCTTTACAGCTGTGCTAAAAGCCGATACGAAGTAGAAAAATATATGGCCCTTTTACAAATGAGGTATCAAAAATGTGTACAAGAATGGCACCCGTACTTACCACTGTTTGACGATATATAAGCGCTTATATATATTAGTTTAAATGTATATGTATTTTTCACTGCGTGCTAATCTTGGTTTTGTACATTTTGTGAAATGATAATGACCCATGGTTTTCTCTCTTTCTAACTCAATCTCTTTCTCTCTCTTTTTCTCTCTCACTTCTCTCTTTCTTCTCCCCACCTTACTTTCTTTTTTAATTTCTCTAAAATACCAAATATGTATGTAGATATTATTGTGAAAGAAATAGAAATCCAAAGAGTATGGCTTTATACATGTGACATAAAGAACTAATAATTCTTCTTTTTATGTTATAACATTTTCCTCTTATATGTCCATCCTCATTTAGCATTTGAAAATGGAAAATATATTATCTGCATGCATGTTTTGGAGAATAAAAATGTGTTAAAAAAAAACAACAAAAAAAAAACATTGTAATGACGGCAATCAAGGCATGTTTTTCTTGAGTTTCTTGATAAAATCTGGTCTCCCAGTTTTTGTCTCCGGACTGTCTTCAAGCTGCGCAAGACTCTCTTTTGTAGCTAAAACGTGGAGGTTTTTGAGAATGAGGTTCTTGGCGTTGTATATGAGAGCCAGCATATCAGGCGTGGGACCTGTGACGAGCAGGGTTCCCTCCTCGTTTTCTTCTGCAGCAGCAGCGACAGCCATGACCGACTTCAGCCCCTGCTTGATGATGGTGTTGGCGTTCAACAAACCTATGGTCTGCTGGCCTGACAAAGTACATCCGTCGTGCTCAGCGCTACGCAGTCCGTCGTTGAAAGGCGAGTTGTAGCACTGGCAATGGGGACACACGCTGCCTCTCAGCAGCTTGCCGGTGATGGTGAAGTCTTTGCCCGCCCTCAGTCTGGCCACCTCCACAGCATTGGCGGACAGCAGTCCTTCCGCCATGTCCAGCTGCTCTTCCATCTGGTCGAGAAATGCCATCTGACTCTGTATGTCGGAGAGTTGTGCGCTGGTGTACTGAAGCATGGTGATGATGGCGCTGGTCAAGGCCGCGATGGTCTTGGTGATCGCACGCGCTCTGTTTAGTAAGTCCTCCACGTTATCTTCAGGCATGGTGTGCAGCAACACAATCATGCCACAGACTTTAGTCTCCGACACTTCGTTCAAGGCAGTCAGTTCGTTCGTGCCTTTTCTGACCTTTTCTTGAGAACAGTGGAGGTTCTTTAGCTTTTCGCTGCTTGACCTGTGAGTTTCTTTAAGCTCTTTAATGATTTTCCCGTATCCTTCTTTAACCTTCTTCAGCACCCTGCTGTATTGCGAGCAGTGTTCCAAGGTCTTGCTCACAGCAGCTGCTGCTTCCATGACAAAGTTTTCCTGAGAAGTATGGCAACCGCATTGGTGACACCTGTGAGGCAGAGGTTTTCGCCGAGTCACCTCCACAGTCGTTTTACTTTCTGTGATATTAGGTAAGGACTTAAGATGGTCTTGCAGTGTGTCTATCAACGGTTGGAGCATTTCCGTCAGATTCGCCACCTTTTCCTGTCGCGTTTCTATGTCGGTCGCCTCCTCTTTGGCTTGCTCGCGAAGCAACAGTAACCGCTCCTGCAGACGTTCAGCGTAATCGAGTGCATGTTCATTGAATCGCGCGGTCATGTGAAGATTTTCCGAGTCTGATAATGTGTCGTTTAAGCTACTTTCATCCGCTGAGACAGATCCAGTAGTGTGAGCATTGTTGGAAGCGTTCGGTCTTTTCTCCTTGAGGCGTTGGGACTCCTCATGCTGTTGTTGTTTGAGTACGTCTTCTTTATATGCTGTACCAGCAGCGGCCGCAAGTTTGTTCACAGAGGTCTTCATTTGACCTTGCTCTTCATCCGGTGAAGAATCTGACTCTTCTATGGTTTCCTCTGTTTCATTGCTAAGAGCATTACAAGTCTTGTCTCCGTGCTCACCTGACGCCTCGTTCACTTGATGTTTTTGATCAAGTCCTCTATCTTGGGATGAGGCTCCTGAGTGTGTTTTGAGTTTGACTGGGATGGATTTCTTTGCCGCAGTAATGTCTTTCCTGCGCAATTTCCATCTTGGTTGTTGTGCAGTAGTGTCATCAGGTGTACCACGGTTTGTGGTTTTCTGTTGTATCGCGTTAAACGATATATTTTCGGACTTTGCTGCTTGTTTCGAACGGTGCACTTCTGTCTGTGTAAAATTGTCCTTTCTCATGAGTACGGACTTTTTACGTTTGATGCTTACTCTTCTTTCAGTTGAAAGTAGTCCACTATATTTACCTTGCAGATATTGTAGCCGAGGTTGCAGCGTGGTCATCTTTTCCTGAACGGCTTTGCTTTTATGCCGCATAATTTCAATTTTGGATTCTTTCTTGCCAATGGCTTGTCTGAGGTAGTTGCAAGCTATTTGTAGATCATTGAAATGGCCACCCAATGCAGTTAAAACCTCCATAAAAGCATCCATGTAATATTGGTTGGCGTCATTCTTGGCCTCAAGGATCATTCTCCCTATACCTTTCAACAAGGGCAATTCCATCACAATGGCCTGCTCAGAGGCAGAGGTGGAGCATTTTTTCTTACGTCTGTGTTTCATCTCGCCGTAACCTAGATCAGTCTTCAGTTCGTACAGCCTGTACATCTCTGTGAAAGTGTTTAGGTAAAAGGTTTTGAGATTTCTCTCAGCTTCTAGCGCAGCATCCAAAGGAACCACAGACCTCATATCTAGCTTAGCATCACGTTGAATCCATTCATTTACTTCGTGCAAGTTTTCCACACGGACGTTGCGAACTGGTCCCATGGACCTGAGCAAATCACGCCTGACTCTGTAATCATCCAGGAAGCTCAGGAGCTGATCTTTGCAATCCACGTCGCGCAGGGTGACAATAACGTCATAAACCTCGCTTAGCTCGGGCTCTTTGGCTTTGGCGTAGAAAAACTCGTTTGCCAGGAAAGAGCCGAAGCCATATGGAAACTGCCCTTCGAAGCTGTAACTAGTTTCCGTTCCACAGTCAGTCAGCTTCCACCCGTTGTGCTTTTCCCAGGCGCTGACCTTGGCTTCCATTCGTTGGTTGATTGTGTCCCGCAAGTCTGTTATCATTTTATGAATCCTTTCGCATACAGTGGGTTCTTCCTTCGTGATTGTAGGGCCTTCGAAGCGGATTTCGCCGTAGCTTTCTGCGGTTTCCTCCTTTTCATCATCATCCACATTATAAATCATATGAGTGGCAATGGCGTCGGCGTCGGCGATGGCGTCGGCGGAGCCGTCGGCGATGGCGTCGGCGGAGGTTCGGCTGAGGGAGCTGACGCCGGGAAACCCGTATTTCAGTTTCTGACTTGACGACTTCTTTTTTCCTGTCCTAAGATCTGGAATGTTATCATAATTCTCTTGGGACGTACTGCGTTCAGTGCTGGACTCTGCTCCATGCAGAAAAATCTTGACCGGTGCCACCGTTTTTTTTTTTTTTTTTGCCACCGTCGTACGGTCTGCTCTTAAAATCTTTTTATTTCCCCTCCTTGTTCTTTTCCTTTTAATGTCCATCTTTAATGTTCAAAAATTTCTTCAGGCTGCTTCCGTTTTTTTCTTTTTTTTTTTTGTTTTTTTTTTTTTTTTTTTTTTGGGGGGGGGGGGGGGGTGTTTTTTGGTTGGAAGCAATACTGAATTGCACTGTCTTCAAAGGATTGCTCTCTGATGCAATGCCTTGTATCTAAACTACTTAGGCGGGATCTCCAGTGGGCTCTTCGAGACTGCTCACTGTGAAGATGAAAAATGGCTGATTAAGCTTTGGTGTGTGAGGTTGTCTGGGTTATTGTTTCGTATTAGCCACGTTGCCTCAATATGACAATAGACCCTGAAGGATAGCGTAAACTTACAAACTGAAATGACGGCCTCTCTCTTATTCCAAAGAAGAGTTTTGAAGTATAGCAGCATAAACAAAAGAAGAAAGTCGACCACAGCTCATGTGACGCACACGCCGAAACAACAAACTACGAAGGGATCCAGATCCAGCTCCAGATCCAGAAATTTCGTTTTCCGGAACAATGGTTCTGACTAGATCTAGATCTGCACTCAGACCTGTGTCGAATCACGAGCTCAGCATCATTTTCAAATAATGAGCGTTTGTCAGAAAGCGAAAACTCGCCAAAAGTGATATCACCAGCCTGTTACTTGCCAAAAAGCAAGAAGAAATGCTAGTGAATATCAAAGCTTTCAGTGTCCCTTTCTGAGCTTAGCTAGCTCTGTACTTGGCGATACCGAGGTGCCATCTTGGACGGATTGTGCGTGCGTGCGTGCGTGTGTGTGTGTGTGTGGGTGTGTGTGTCGTCAGATTGACGTCAAATACTTGCTAAAAGTGACGTGTATGTTTGTGTTGCCAATTTATGATATCCTATCCTATCCCGTAACTCGAAGGTCGTTGGGGCACCACAGATGATCGTTTAACCAGCGTACTCCATCTTCCCCTGTCCTCAGCAACCATGATTGTTTCGCTCAGTGTCAAACCAGTCCATTCTCGAATGTTGTCCTCCCACCTCTTTTTCGGTCTCCCTCTTCTTCTACCACCTTGCACAGTGCCTTGCAGGATGGTCTTTGCAAGACCTGATGATCTGGTGACGTGGCCATACCATCGGAGTTACCGTTTTTTTTTCATCACTGTGAGCAGGTCATCGTGTTGTCCAATGGCTTGTGTGATGGTCTGTCGTACTTCGTCGTTGGTGATGTGCTGGGTATAGGACATGCCCAGAAGTCTTCTGTAGCACCTCATCTCCATGCTTTGTATTCTTCGTTGTAGATCTGCTGTGAGGGTCCATGTTTCGCAAGCGTATAGGAAGATGGAGATGACAAGGGAGCGCAGCAGTCTTATCTTGGAATGTAGACTGATGGTCCTGTCTTTCCGAATTGGCTTCAACCTCGCCAGGGCAGCAGTTGTTTGTGCGATCCTGGAAAGGACTTCCTGTCAGGACCCATTGTCTGATACAATGGCTCCTAAATATTTGAAGCTATGCACTGTGTTGATGAATTGGCCTTGGACTTTGATGTCCGTGTTTATTCCATTGGTGTTGTTGGTCATCATTTTGGCCTTCTCTGCACTTATTTCCATTCCATAGGCTCTGGAGGTGGTGTCAAGCCTCTGTACCAGCTGTTCAAGTTCTTGCTCCTCTCCAGCCAATGCATCAATGTCATCCGCAAAACGAAGGTTGGAGATTGCTCTTCTCCCTATGTTGACTGTGCCTTCGTGATCTGCAAGGGCATCTGACATGATGCGCTCTAGGAAGATGTTGAAGAGTGTTGGATTTAAATTTATGATATAAAAAATGTATGATATAAGCCTAAGATATAACCTTGCACATACAGTTATGAATGCGTAGCACACAGGCTAGATCTACAAAGAATGAGCTAACGAAGTAAAACCAGTGAGAATGCGGTTCTGTGTGGAACTTAGCATGATGAGCAGTCAGCGTAGCGTGTCGTGAACACACGTACAAGCTAGCGTACGCCATGACTGTGCGCTGTGGTGACCAGCGTATTTCAACCAGAGATTTTAGAAGGGGAGATGGGACGCTGATCTTGACGCCAATTCTAGAGCTTTGCCGGCGGAGTGACTTTCCCTGGTTCCATGAGCGACAATGAATACATGACGTCCAGGAAGACAAAATCGCGCAAGGGCGGGGAATTGTGTAATAATAATAATAATAATAATAATAATAATAATAATAATAATAATAATAATAATAATAA
>CM072524.1:10175108-10742608 GCA_036898135.1 Oncomelania hupensis | reverse complement strand
TGTTCTGTCATTGAGTACGCCACTGAGCCAACTGTTCGGAGAGCATTGCCCACGAGAAAAAGGGAAAAAATATAAACGAAAGATAGATTCAATATTTTAATTTAACCTTCAAAGCTGATTAGATTTGCCTGTTTTGTTAAGCCTTTATAACATAATGACGCCTCTTTTGTTTTCTTTTTTTTTTCCAAGGGTCCATCACATTTGCGTCTTTTTGTCAAGATGTTTGCTTTTCTTCTTCTTCTTCTTCTTCTTCTTCTTCTTCTTCTTCTTCTTCTTCTTCTTCTTCTTCTTCTTCTTCTTCTTCTCTTCTTTTTCTTCTTCTTCTTCTTCTTCTTCTTCTTCTTCTTCTTCTTCTTCTTCTTCTTCTTCATCATTATCATCATTATCTTCTTCTTCTTCTTCTTCTTCTTCTTCTTCTTCTTCTTCTTCTTCTTCTTCTTCTTCTTCTTCTTCTTCTTCGTCTTCTTCTTCTTCTTCTTCTTCTTCTTCTTCCTTCTCTTTCTCCTTCATCATCATCTTCTTCTTCTTCTTCTTTGTTTTTTGTGTTTTTTTGCTCTCACCCTCGTCCTCTTTCGTCTTTTTTCCCATCACGTTAATTTTTGTGGTTGGTATCGATTTTATACTCGGATAAAGCTGTCCAGAACGAAACGCTTCAGTTTTAGAAGTGCTAACAAGATTTTTGAAGCAGTATCTTTTCTCTCTTTTGTTATATTTCCATAAATATTTTGAAATAGTCGGGGAGGGGAGGGGGATGGGAGGAGGAGAATCAGAACGAGCCAAATATCGGTCGGGTTGTCGTATTTGTACTTTCTCAAAGGTCAAGTTCATTGTGCTATTTGTACTTTCTCAAAGGTCAAGTTCATTGTGCTATTTGTACTTTCTCAAAGGTCAAGTTCATTGTGCTATTTGTACTTTCTCAAAGGTCAAGTTCATTGTGCTATTTGTACTTTCTCAAAGGTCAAGTTCATTGTGCTACTTTTACTTTCTCAAAGGTCAAGTTCATTGTGCTATTTGTACTTTCTCAAAGGTCACGTTCATTGTGCTATTTGTACTTTCTCAAAGGTCACGTTCATTGTGCTATTTGTACTTTCTCAAAGGTCAAGTTCATTTGTGCTATTTGTACTTTCTCAAAGGTCAAGTTCATTTGTGCTATTTGTACTTTCTCAAAGGTCAAGTTCATTTGTGCTATTTGTACTTTCTCAAAGGTCAAGTTCATTTGTGCGTCACCATTTTCAAAACGCGCTTGCACTGTATTGGCTTAACCAATTGGGATTATTTTGGTTTAATAGATAGATCCGATACTGGCCTGTCATTCCATGTTTCTCAATGGCTTCGTTAGGATACAGCTGAGTCACAGCCTCGCCAAGAAAATGAACACTTGTGAAATGGCTTCTTTTTTCGGCTGATTCGTGCGAGTTTCTGGAAATTCATTTGAATGGCTTACCATCTTGTTTTAAAATTAACGAGACAAGAAAGCACCCCTACCCTATCACCCTACCCCACTCCACGCTCTCTCTCTCTCTCTCTCTCTCTCTCTCTCTCTCTCGTGTAGAAATGTAACCTTTTTGACCCACTTCCCCAACATGGAGACTGTGTACAGGAACAAAGTTTCTCTCCCGTCCCCTTCTCTCCAGTTGACGCTGGACGCATGGTGTCTTGTGTTTGGTAAGAATTTGCATCTGGATTCCCGTGTTGATGCTGGTCGAGGATGGAGACGAGAGGGAGAGAGAGACAGACAGACAGACAGAGAGACAGAGACAGCGAGAAGTCGAGAAGTCGAAACCTTTAATAAGATAATAGCATTAGGTCCCATGGACCTGTTTTACAGCTAGTCCTTAATAAAACTGTAAAATAAAAGAAAAACATTTCAGAACAAACAAAATAATTAACATGAAATTGAGTTGAAACTAACACAAACCTTAACAATGGTAAGAATTTAAAAAATACTAAGAAAAGTAATGTACATAAATACACATACCCCCTCCCCCCCCTCTTCCTCCAAATCCCCTTTCCTACTCTCACTCTCCCCTTCCCCCCACCACCCCAACCACACACATACACAAGTTAATTCACAGAGAGAGAGAAAGAGAGAGGGATGGATAGATGGATAAATTGGATTAGATTAGATTAGATTACATAGATAGATAGATAGATAGATAGATAGATAGATAGATAGATAGATAGATAGATAGATAGATAGATAGATAGATAGATAGATAGATAGATAGATAGATAGATATGAAGGGTGAATTTACTTGTAATTTTGTTTTTGTTTTTAAGGGAAGACAGAGGTGGAGAATTTCGGGTAAGTTTTAATGAGGGGTGTCGGGTAGCGCAGTGGTTGGAGCACTCGCTACTGTGTCGCAAGTTAAGCACCGTCCAGTGCGGTTAGCACTTGGATGGGTGACCGCAAAACGTGAAGCGACAAATAACAACGCCCCCAGTTGACTCAACTTTGACTATGTATTTATTTATTTATTTATTTATTTATTTATTTATTTAATCGTTCTTATATAGCGCTTTTCCAGCTCAAGAGCTGCTCAAAGCGCTGGCCGATACAGGATCTAACTCAAGGCGCCCGAGACGCCCACCCGCAGCCTTTGGGCGCATGGTCTGACGCCCGGACAACTGAGCACAATCCTGGGCAGCCAGGGATGGGGGAGAAGGACCTAGGTGCATGCTGGGTTTTTTCTTGTCACCGGCACTCACCCGTCTAGGACATGAGCGTCAGGATCTTTAAAGTCCGTTATGATGGAATGTATGCGATACAGACTAGACCTCGGTTTATACTCTCATCCTATGTACCTACTCTCTTAAGGGTGGGGAAGGTAAAGCAGCGAGGGAGAGAGATGGGCATCACCCTCATTACGCTGGCCCAAGATAAGTGTGATCTCCAACATCACGCTCCCCTAGACTTGTGAAGTTTGGATATATACTTTGAGTATATTGAGGAGGAGGAGAAGAAGAAGAGGCGAATTTTATGGGGTTACATTTAAAAAGAAGAGATAAATGGAGGTTATTTTAAGAGGAAAGGGAGGGGGGGGGGGGGTAGGGGGTAGGGTGAATATAGGTCCATAAATTATATAAGAGTTTACAAAGGTGGTGTGAATGGACATGCAGGAGCAGCTTAAAGAATTAGGTGCACTTTAAAAAAAAAACAAAAAAAACAACAACAACAACTGGACGTTGATTCGGGTGTATGTAATGGAGAAGAGTCGTGCTGGGGTAAATGTATTTGGTTTAAGAAGGGTGGTTGGAGCGTTAGAAAGGGACGGACGAAATGGAGACGTTCTAATATAGGGTGGAAATGGCCAGGCAGCAATAGTGATGAATGGGGTATTTGAAGGATGACCGATTCAGCTGCTTTCAGAATGCGAGATGCAGGATTGCCTCTGGGATTTCAAACCCCTTGGCGTCCGAGAGCTGGATGTCCTCCCCCCAAAAAAAACTCCACGCATGTGCATGGCGTGTCAGTGCTTAATCGACAGCACTGCCGAGGGCTCTGCTGTTCATTTTATTATTATTATTTTTTATTTTCCATCTGTCTTTTTTTTGTTTGTCTTTCCAGACAAATCTGAAATACCTGGAATCAGAACAAGCCAAACGTCGGTCTGTTGGTCCGTCTTTCTTTCGGATCGTTGGAAGCCATATCCCAAGTACCACTGAACGGATTTTGACCAACCTCATAGGAAGATTACCTAGGTTAGGGGTCTGTCTCATGTGCCATCATATTCGCTCTACCGCAAAGATAAATTCATTGGGGGTCAATTCGTGGCTAAACACGTTTTGCTCAATTTCTCTGAAACGGCTAAGTTGATTTTGTTGAGGTTTGGTATAAGTTACTTAAATCATGGGTCATCCTTCAGTGGCAGTCTTAATTTCACTTTTTTTTCCTCTTTCAAATATACACTTTTGGCCTTATCTGAAGAATACCTGAACCGAAATTCATAATTTTTTTAACTTACTTTGTGCATACTTTTAACTACTGCTATGCTTCAGGTTTTTGGTAAGCACGTTTTGCCGCTGTATCTAAAAACTAGCTTAGCCGATTTAACCCAAAAGAAGGTCCCCCATACTACGGCATAGTTGGGATCGTGGTCTGTCATTTCAAGTTTTTCGTTTGCTTCTGTTAGGATAAAGCCGAGTCACACTACAGTCAAGACAACGAACACTTTCCAAACTGCTGATGTCATCGGCTATAGGCTATGTACGCCCGTGTCTGGCAATACACTTCAATGGCTGTCTATCTTGTTTGTTTCTCTCTCAGCCTCTCCATCTTTTATTAATCACACTATTATTTTATCTTCATTTTTGTTTTCTTATTCCTTTCTTCGTTTCTCCGTGTCTTTATTTCCCCCTAGCAGCAGTCGGCTTTTACGCTGCAGGAATTTGAAAAGAGAGAGAGAGAGAGAGAGAGAGAGAGAGAGAGAGAGAGAGAGAGAGAGAGAGAGAGAGAGAGAGTTCACCATGGGAAGAATGCTCTCTTTATTTAGCGAAGTGCTGAATGGAAGCATGATTGTCGCCCTTTATGTCGCTCTCCTGTTGAGGAAAATACGGAAGGACTGCTGGCAAGCGCGTGACTTGGGTCACCTTGACTGCTTTCTTCTGAATAATCATTAGTACTGGACCCATATTTTTGTACCTGCGGAATCTTATTGCATTCCTGTTGTGTACTCAGTACTTCTGCATTTATCTTTGTGATTGTAGCTCTGTCCTGAACGGTGATTACGATAGAGATATATCACAAAAGGTCAGTTCAGTGCCAACGGTTCGTAAACTGTTAGAAGAAGAAAAAAAAGAGGTAGAAAAAAACAAAAACCAGAACACGTACGCACACACACATACACACACACACACTCTCTCTCTCTCTCTCTCTCTCTCTCTCACACACACACACACACTTTCCTTCCTCCTTCTCTTACCTTCAGTGATATGATGAGACCGCAAGTTCGATCCAGCATTATTACATTGGGTGTGAACACTGGCCATCTTACTGCGAGTGACTTTCAACGGTCAACCCTAGTCTAGTCTGGAAGTTCAACTGCGCATGTCACGTTTGTTAGTTCGCTGAACGACGTTTTGGTCAAACTCTAGTCGGTTAATCCGGAAAAATGGCTGTCTCCAGATTGCTTGCATTAGAATTTCTGCTTTCGATTAGGTTTAAAAGTTCTGGACACTACGTTTAGTTGAAAACTGCAATTGAAACTGATAACAGTGTGATCCACATAGGTTTCCTTCACATTTTTGCGTTGTTTATGCTAAAACATTATCTGTAAATCTCCAACAAAGAAACAAATTGTGCAATGCGCCTCAACTTTCACATCGACTGTCGGCCATTTTGAACGCTTCAAACCCGGGTCAAACCCACGCCGGGATGAAGGTGGGTCTAGAGAATCCTGAGTGACGTCATCGGGTTGGTCTAGATAATCTTTCAGCGGTGTTTAGATCAACTCTAGAGTCTATGGTAGCCGCTGAAAGTAGCCCTGCTGCAATCAGTCTGATTGTTGCGCCAGTCTTTTACTTGCTGGTGTGATACGCGGGTTCAAGATAGGATAATGATGGGTATGTATAATGTAAGATCTGCTGGGTCTCTAAGGTCCTTGGGTCACGCCCTGGACCGTGGAACGCCTAGTGTTATCCACCGCAGGAACAACACCCATTTCGGTCTCCCGCACGCGGAAGCAGGGTTGATATTTTGCAAAAGAATTGCCATGTGAAGGTATGTTGACGTTGTGGCAGATCACATCAGTTAGTGTCCGTGAAAATTCTACACAGAGGATTCGATTTCTTACAAATTAAGCCAAAACTACCATTTGAATCACTATTGTAATACTCGCAGTTTAATCTTCCATACCTTGCAGCCTTGTACGCCCGTTTTTGGGCACAAGCATCGCGGACAAGCTGCTGTAATCTAGCGTTATTTGGTAGTACTGGATTCTCAGTGGGTAAGGTCCTCCGCAGACACCCGACAAGGTCCCCCACATGATGAACCAAGAGGGGGGATCTTATCCCGTCAAATTTCACTGTTGATCTTTGTACCCATCGTGAGTCCAAACTAAGCTAAGCTAAAGCTTGCAAATGAAAAGCCGTATCCACAAGTAGTTAGACTTTAACAAGCAAGAAGATTTAAGCCCTGCCGTTGACCGTAGTTTTTATTATTTTATCATTTGTAACGTGGGAGACCGTATTTCTGACCAGTCTTGGTAAAATTTATTCTCTTATGTCGTACAGGAGAGTATAAATGGTAAGAAAACTTGGCAGATTCAATGCAATAATATGTACCGGTCAGTATGATATAATCTTCGATACAGGACAGTCTGAATATCTCCTATTTTAAGGCATTAATTTGGAGACACCTAGCGTGTTGTTCGTCTTGCAGCGGGAAATAATTGGGTGTTGCCGCCCGCGGTGGACACAACTAGGCGGTGGTTGAGTCTTGTCATGCGGCTGTGGCGTTTTTCGTTTCAATTTCTTGATTTCGAATTTCATCTGTCATCTTTGGCTTCAAGCTTAAATCTCTCTCTCTCTCTTTCTCTCTGTCTCTCTTCCCCCCCCCTCTCTCTCTCCCTCCCTCTCTCTCTCTCTCTCTCTCTCTCTCTTTCTGTCTGTTTGTCTGCCTCTCTCTCTCTCTCTCTCTCTCCTCTCTCTCTCTCTCTCTCTCTCTCTCTCTCTCTCTCTCTCTCTCTCTGTCTCTCTCTCTCTCGATTTCGAATTTCATATGTCATCTTTGGCTTCAAACTTAGATAAAAGCTATTCCTCTCTCTTCTCTCTCTTTTTGTCCTCTATCTCTCTTCTCTCTCTCTCTCTCTCTCTCTCTCTCTCTCTCTCTCTCTCTCGCTCTCTCTCTCTCTCTCTCTCTCTCTCTCTCTCTCTCTCTCTCGATTTCGAATTTCATCTGTCATTTTTGGCTTCAAACTTAAATCTCTCTCTCTTTCCCTCCCTCTCTCTCTATTTTCTTTTTTTTTCTCGCTGTCTTTCTCTCCCCCCCCCCTCTCTCTCTCTCTCTCTCTCTTACATTATTTGTTTATTTTGTTCTGAATTTCTTTACAAAGGACTAGGTGTAAGCAGTTATTGTGTAATTAACGGTAAGGCAATCCTCTTTAACTCTCTCTCTCCTTCCTTCCCTCCCTCCCTCCCTCCCTCTCTCTCTCTCTGTCTCCCTCCCTCCCTCTTTCTCTCTCTCTCCTTATTCTTCCTCGCCTCCAGCCCATGAATTCTTTTGTATCATCAATTGATTGTGTAGAGTTCTAGGAAGAACCTCAGTCAGTTGTACAGTGTGTAGAGTTCTAGGAAGAACCTCAGTCAGTTGTACAGTGTGTAGAGTTCTAGGAAGAACCTCAGTCAGTTGTACAGTGTGTAGAGTTCTAGGAAGAACCTCAGTCAGTTGTACAGTGTGTAGAGTTCTAGGAAGAACCTCAGTCAGTTGTACAGTGTGTAGAGTTCTAGGAAGAACCTCAGTCAGTTGTACAGTGTGTAGAGTTCTAGGAAGAACCTCAGTCAGTTGTACAGTGTGTAGAGTTCTAGGAAGAACCTCAGTCAGTTGTACAGTGTGTAGAGTTCTAGGAAGAACCTCAGTCAGTTGTACAGTGTGTAGAGTTCTAGGAAGAACCTCAGTCAGTTGTACAGTGTGTAGAGTTCTAGGAAGAACCTCAGTCAGTTGTACAGTGTGTAGAGTTCTAGGAAGAACCTCAGTCAGTTGTACAGTGTGTAGAGTTCTAGGAAGAACCTCAGTCAGTTGTACAGTGTGTAGAGTTCTAAGAAGAACCTCAGTCAGTTGTACAGTGTGTAGAGTTCTAGGAAGAACCTCAGTCAGTTGTACAGTGTGTAGAGTTCTAGGAAGAACCTCAGTCAGTTGTACAGTGTGTAGAGTTCTATGAAGAACCTCAGTCAGTTGTACAGTGTGTAGAGTTCTAGGAAGAACCTCAGTCAGTTGTACAGTGTGTAGAGTTCTAGGAAGAACCTCAGTCAGTTGTACAGTGTGTAGAGTTCTAGGAAGAACCTCAGTCAGTTGTACAGTGTGTAGAGTTCTAGGAAGAACCTCAGTCAGTTGTACAGAACATTTTGGTGTATTTGTGTTGTCAATGTAGTTTTTAATACATGTAAAATATATGTGGTCATTTTAAATTCCTGTTCTGTATTGTACATATCGTAAGTTTTTTTCTTTTTTCTTTTTCTTTTTTTTTCTTTTAAAAAAAAAAACAACTATAGAGCCTCCTGTATAATGTACGTCATTGCCTAAATAGGCACTGCGACTCGTCAGTTGTTGTTTTCTGTTAATAAAATCCTCATCTTCTTCTTCCTCCTCCTCCTCCTCCTCCTCCTGTTCCTCCTCCTAAGCAGCGTATCCGAGTGCCTCTCACAAGCAGTGAGGAGTTTGTTTGTAGATTATAGTCACACGACACTTTCGCATATAGGTGACTACTGGACCGATTTATACTGACACCAGCGGGCCAGTTGTTGGTAAAGGGGAAAATAATATGATCACACGTTGACCAATCCGGGATTCGAACCAGCGACCTTTCGGTTACTAGCAAGACGCTCTTACCAACTGAGCTACCCGGCCCCTCGGTGAGGAGTAGGCAAGCCTATGCTAGTTAGCCTCAGCTACTCGAAGGCCTTCTCCTCCTCCTCCTTCCCCTACCCCTCATCTTCTTCCTTCTCTACCCCCTAAGCCTGTGCTCTTTCGTGTCTTTGTATCTCAGCTGGTCCATGTCTCATCAACAAAGCGTTCTGCTAGGGAACACGGCTCGCTGTCTATACACAAGAGAGCTCTCTTCTGAGTCATCCGTTCACGTCTCGGGGAGCCCTGTTTGATTATTCTGACAAGGATCTGTCTGATCTGTTTTGTCTGGCGGGCAGCCTACCATGTTAACGATGCCACACGGGGGCCGGCTGCTCAGAGGCTTCCAGATCCAGACTGGGACGGGAGTGATGTACGGGGGTACCCTGATCACGCGGGCACGGAAACATGGGGTTTACGCTTAATAATAGATGTATTTCCATTCCATTCTATTAACGGTAGTTTTGATGAGGAATTCATCCCTGTAATAGGAACACGGCCAAGCGTGTTCAATGTAATTTATTTTTCAGGCTTTATCTGTCTGGGCTGTGTTGTACGTAATATTTACATCTGTCCGCCGTGTAGTTAAAGACAGCACTGTACAGCAAGTCCACTGGCGCCATTTTCACAACTTGCCATGGAGATTCGTCGGCACGTTTTTATTCAGGATGTTAAAAGAACTCATTTTTAAACAGAAATGGGCTTGCTATACGTTGCCATCATATCATACGGCAGAGCTGTCGTTTGGTGTTTTCTTGTTCTAAGGCCCCAGATACACGCAAACGGCGTTCTACCAGCCAGTCGTAGATAAGCGGAGATGCGTTCTCCAATACTTTGCAAATTGGCGAGCGTGCTATAGAGACATCCAGGCACAACATTTCAACATCGGTGCTGAGAGTGTGTATTGTTGTTGTTGTTGTTCCTGTTGTTGTTATTTTTATATAGGAGATTGAAAGTACGTGTGTGGCAGTCCTAAGTTGTAATAATAGAGGCAATGCCGACGAAGACATCCGAATCTATCACAAGCCTATCGTAGACGCTGAGATCCATAGGCGGAGGTACACTCCGCTCTCTCGCTTTTACAGTATTCAAAGCAGTTGCCATCTTCACGAACTTCTGCAATCCATGGTTCTATTTAAAATCGTGTGTGTGTGTGTGTGTGGGTGGGTGGGTGGGTGTGTGTGTGTGTGTGTGTGTGTGGGCATGTAGAAACGACGTTCTGATGACACACACATGTAACTCCACATGGTTTCTTCTGACTTAGGGTTAGGGATAGCTTCAAAAATTGGAAAATGTCAAAATAATGTCAAAGAAATTGAAAGTGTGTCAAAATATTCCCTGTTGTTTTCACAACAGTCATCAGAACGTCGTTTTTACAAAAATGTGTGTGTGTGTGTGTGTGTGTGGTTTCTAAAAATAGAAAATCGACTATTTTTTAGGATACGTATCCATATGGCGGAAACGCTGCGATACAATGCGCCGTTAGAATGCGAATTATCATTATTATTATATATTTTTTAATGTTTATAATTAAAAGAACGCCCATAGGATCACAGACCCAGTGAGACATAATTAACCGCAGCCCTGCCTTTGCTGCCGTCCCGCTTCGGTTTCTTATCGTACTGCCGCAGCTTTTACCACTATTATTTATAGGGACCGACTTTGACCAGGCCTCCATCGATATGTCCATTTAATATTCACAGTCAGTGCTGCCCCACTGAAAAATAAGCTTACAACAACAACAAAAACCTCTTTCGACAGTTGGTGTTTGTTTTTTTTTATCAATAAATTCCGTAGTTTTTGTGTTTATTAATACCAACCGCTAGCCACCGTTCTTGCGCTAAAAATAGCACATGTCCAATGCTGTTTAGAGGCAGAACCCATAACACAGTTGCTCGGTAAGTTTTTCGTTGTAGGTTGATACAATGGACCCTACCTACCCAACCCCAGACACCTAAGACGCGTGGTTCTTTTAGAAATGGGGTCAAAGGTCACGCGGCATAGGGTATGGTTGGTGTACCATTAAACAGGGGAAATCACTCCTTGAACAGAAATGAAATATTCAAACTTTAGCGGTTGGCTTGAGCAAAGAAAGCCCACTTTCTTCTTTTCTTCTTTGATGTGGGCAGCCAACTTCAATATATTGAAGAAACTTGCTGCGCTGGATTGGGGGCTGCTGATCCGGAAATACTGTACTACGACTATAATCATAGTGGTATTTAAAGATGTTTGTCGTGCTTATAACTGTATAATAGGTTCTGATGAATAGAGGGGGAGGGAGGGGGAGGAGGGGGTTGGAGGTGCAGTTGGGTTTTACTGGAGGAGCTGCACAACGCTAGCCTGAAATGAGGCCAGGGTCGTTGCGGAGACAACCTCTTCAGGCAAGGAATTCCACTCAGGGATATTGCGGGGGAAGAAAGACTTTTGTCGGTAATCGGTTCTGTTAAAGGGGATGTCATAGGAGTGTTGGTTGTATAGGCGGGCGCTTCTCTTAGGGCGGGCACTTGGTTTCGGAGAGCACCTGCTGTTGATGTGGGCGAGTCCGTGGTGGTATTTATAGAACGCTGTCAATCTTGCTCGTTTTTTTCTTATTTGAAGCGACGGCCACTGCAGCTCTTCTAACATCATGTCCACACTGGCGGTTTGGCGGTAGCGGTTTGACACCCACCTAGCAGCTCGGCGTTGGACCCGTTCTATGGTGTTGATCTTGTCCGCTGTGTAGGGATCCCACACGGGGCTTGCGTATTCCAAGATGGGTCTGACTAGCGCTTGGAAGGCTGACCTGTTTCAGTTTAATGTTGGACGTCTTCAAGTTCCTTCTCAGGAACCCCAGGGTTCTGTTAGACGTGCTGGTGGCGCTGGTGATGTGGGGCCCCCACTTCAGGTCATTGGTAAGGGTGACGCCAAGGTACTTGACATGTGTCTCTTCCTGCAACTTGTGGCCATGAAGGGAGTAGTTATATTTCAGTTTCTTACGGTACCTGGTCATGTGGACTGCAGAGCACTTCTGAGAATAAAAAGACATCATCCATTTGTTTTCCCAATCTGCAAGCTTGTCAAGGTCGTCCTGGAGAGTCTGCTGGTCTAGCGGAGTCTTGACATCTTTGTGGCAGGCAGTGTCATCGGCGAATAGTCTGGTAGTGGATGACAGTCCGGCTGGCAAGTCATTGATGTACAGCAGGAATAGGATAGGCCCTAGGACGGAACCTTGGGGTACTCCTGACTCCATCGCTGCAAGCTCCGACCCTGCGCCGTTCACCACCACTGTTTCCTGTCAGTCAGGAAGCTGCCGATTCACCTGTTGATTTTTCCGCAGATGCCCAGGTGGCTGAGCTTGCGGAGAAGGCAGTGGCGCACCTTGTCAAAGGCCTTGGAGAAGTCCAGGACGAGCAAGTCTACCTGGCGACCTCTTCCGAGCACTTCTGAAGACTCGTCCACCAGTCCAATCAAACTTTATCATTGTGTAATGTGATAGCAATGGGAATTTGAGGGTAAACCCGTTTTCGCCAACGGTAAACAAAGCCTTCGACTAGCGGAAGCTTCTTTGTCGGGCGAGAGAGCGTTACCTATACAACTTGTACATGCATATTGGAAATAAAAAATGAGAAACGGTCGCTCTATTTGTTCATTGCCGTTGCGCATTGCAATATCTAGGGGGCTTAGGCCGTCAGATGTATTACGATTGTGTTAGTTATTTGGGAGAGGGTTCATCTTTCCTTCGGAAATGCTAGTCTAGCTTATAGACCGTGCATGTTTTAGCACTCACTGTCATGAGTCAGGTCTTACACACGAGTGAGTGAGCCGTTGGGTTTGCGAGTGCTGATGATGAAGATTGGAGTTGTTGCGACGAAGACGCTGATTGCAACAGGGACGATGTCGATGGGGATGATGAAAAAGAGGATGAGGATGTTAACGATGACGACGATGATGATGATATGGTGGTGATGATGATGATGATGATGACGACGACGACGACGACGACGATGATGATGATGATGATGATGATGATGATGATGATGATGATGATGATGATGATGATGATGATGATGATGATGACGATGACGATGCTCAATCGGCTATTGGCTGTTGTGGTAGAAGTGGTGATGATAGTGAGGAGAACGAGAACAGAGATGGTGTTGATAGTGATATATATATCTGCTTTCAGAGTAATTTAACCAGCCGGGGTCCTGCTGGCTACAGTGTGGCCAACGGCTCCACGTCACGTGATCATTCCAACGCCTCTTCGCCTCACCACGATCCGGACACCAAGCCGTTGCTGTTGGTTACGGCAGTAGCTGAGGGACACGCCCTGCACTCGCCCTCCGTCTCTCAGTCGTCGTCTCTACAGTTTATCGACGAAGAACCTCGCAAGAAGGTAAAGAATAGACTATGTGTCCTCCTCCTCCTTCGTCTCCTCCTCCTCGTCCTTCTTCCTCTTCTTCTTCGTCTCCGTAGTATTAGTGTGTGCGGCTGCCTATAATTATATTACGTTGCCAGTGTCGTCGTCTCTAGTTGTAACAATGCGTACAGCAACTATACATACGTGCAGCGCTATCATTGGTTGTGCTTTCATTGTTCACGTACCTATCTGCCTCACGAATGTTGTTACGTTGCGGTTGTTGTTTTCGTCTTCTTCTTTGCGTTAGGTTTTCAATGTTGTTGTGTTAAGTGTTTGGATAATCTGTATTTAAAATGATGAGACTGAACCCTTCACCACAAGGCGAAAACACTTTATGGCAAAAAAAAAAAAAAAAAAAAAAAAAAAAGTGCCTAATTTGCGTTTAGAGAGGATTGACTGATCACCTGCTAGGCCAGTTTCCACTGACCAGGCGACCTTGGCGCTTCTAGCTCAGTGTCAGAGATAGGTCAAGCATGGGCTGAGGGTAGCAAGCATAAGCCCTCAAAAGCCTCTGACCCGCAGATTGGGTTCAGCGTTTCTTTCGGGCTGACTGCTACTATAACCTAGCGGTAAAAGGTCTATTATGCGTTTGTGTGTGTGTTTGTGGGTGTGTGGGCGTGGGCGTGGGTGGGTGTGTGTGTGTGTGTGTGTTTCATTAACGAAATTTAGATTTATAGGTAGTGTCCGAGCGTTATTAACAGATCGTCTGCTACATATACTCATGAGGTTTAAGCTGTCTCGTTTTATGCGTCACCATGGACATCTCGAGCGTGCACATTTTGACATTGCTGTAGAGATTAATCAAAGTCAAAAGTAAAAAATACTTTGATTGGCAAGTTGAGATACAAGGAATATGACTCGGAATCGAGATAACACACGCACGCACACACACATACATCACACATACGCACGCACGGACACACCCATGCACACTACACTACACACACACACACACACACATTTACACACACCCACACACACACACACACACACACACACACACACACACACGAACATGTGAAGACAGGCAATGGCTGCAGAGAAATACAGTCGCAAGTGTATAATATAGTTTCCGAAGGCAAGTGCTGGCCCCTAGCAAAAAGCCGAAGGGAAAGAAGAAGGGATAGAAGAGGGGGGTGGGGGGGGAGGATAATGCGTTTCGTGTCAGAATTTCTCAGGCAAACGAGTAGAGAATAGATCAGTATCTCTTCATAGAATACCCAGCATCCAAGAAGCTTGCCCATGCGTGGAAAACACGGCTCAAACTTGTGTTGTGTACACATATTATGAACTGTGTAGTAGGCCTGTAATATGAAATCTATGCTGCTCTATGGACAACTTCGCAAGATCCACACGACAGACAAAATCGTCATAAGAACCCGGAATGTCGTGACCCTAGCTGCGGAGGGAACAGTAGAAGAACTTGCCATCGAGCTGAACCATTATATAATCGTTCTTATATAGCGCTTTTCCAGCTCAAGAACTGCTCAAGGCGCTGGCCGATACAGGATCTAACTCAAGCCGCTCGAGGCGCCAACTTGCAGCCTTTGGGCGCATCAACAACAACTACAACTACTACTACTACTACTAGTAACTACTACTACTACTACTAAAGAATGCTATATTTCTACTACTACCTACTTTATTTTAAATTTGCTATAACCACCACTGCACTAAAGAATATTATTTTTAAAAAAAAAGGTTAAATTACGATCAACCTTAAATGTATCTTCTAGATAGAGCGCCATTATCTTCATAAAAGCGTACAACTATTGTAGAAGAAAGCCATATTCCGAAGAGGCTGTAGGTTTAAATTAGGTGGGGTTGGTAAGGCTCCCATAACCCTGTTATTCTTATGCTGTGCTGTATGTTGCTACAAATTTCACCCGCCTGGGTGACGAAGCAACTAAGTCCAAAATATAAAGCAAAAGTAACGGACTTTAAAGACCCTGACGCCCATGTCCTAGACGGGTGAGTGCCGGCTAGGCAAAATCCACCCAGCACGCACTAGGTCCATTCGCTCCAATACCCGGATGGCCAGGATTGTATTTAGTCGTCTGGGCGTCAGACTATGACCCCCAAAAGCTGCAAATGGGTGGCTCAGGCGGTTTGAGTTAGATATTGTATTGGCCAGCGCCTTGAGCAGCTCTTGAGCTGGAAAAGCGCTTGATAAGAACGATAAAATTAATAAAGAGAAATAAGATCGAACAACTTAACTAAATCAGTCAGTACTCTCATCCGATGGAACATTTTAGGTAACAGCGAACTGCGTTGGAAAGGCCTAGGAACAATGACCGACAAAGGCCACAAGCTTTATTTCAGCGAGAGATATAACAGGCACGAACACGGCGTTGGATTCTTGGTCCACAAAGACATTCTAGCCACTGTCATGGGTTGCCGCCCAGTCTCCAGTAGACTCATTACAATCCGTCTGATAGCCGCCTCTTTCAACCTCACCATCATCAAAAAGGACTGCCATAGTATATAACTGTTATATATAGTGCAAAGCGACTGGAATGCCAAGTTTGGCCAAGATGCGTATCAGAACTGGGGAGACACATGTTGACCCCACTGTAACAACGAGACAAATGACAGAGGTCTGAGACTCTTGGAGTTTGCCAGACACAACAATCTGATACTCGCAAACACGCTTGGTCTCCACAACAAATGGACCTGGCACAGTCCCATCGGGGAGCATCAAATCAGATTGACTAAATTATGGTCAAGAAACGCTTCAGATCAAGCGTCAACATTGGCAGGACACACACTTTTCCAGGAGCAGACATCGGAAGTGACCACGATCTCATGATGTCTTTCCGGCTCCACTTGAGGAGAGTACACACAGCAAAGTGCACCAGACTGAAGTTCGACCTGGACAAACTTCAAGACACGGAGGTGACAGAATTATTCCAAACCACAGTTGGAGGGAAATATGCCTGGTGAAGTAGATGTCAACACCATTACCACCACCTTCAACTCAGCTGAGACAGATGCCGCCACTGAGATCCTTGGCAAGCACTGCCCAAAGAAGAAACCGTGGATCACTCACACCTGAACTTTTTGACCTGTGTGACAAACGAAGAGAGATGATAAACCCTCAGGTTTTTTCGCGCTGGTATATATGTTTTCTAGTGGAAACACTTCTCCTAGTGCACACAGCACACGTCCTATTTTGAAAATGAAGGGTCGGACACCAACTTTAGATACAGTTTTATCAAATATTAGCCAACTAATCATCGCGTAAATTACACCTTTGTTAAATTAAATAAATAAATAAATCTTCGGTGCCCCAACGACTGACTTTCGAGTTACAGGATAGGATAGGATAGGGTATGATAGGATCCAAACTTTTATAATACTGTACACTGCACTCCGATTGGTAGACCTATTTCTGATTGGTCGCGAATTTCGCACTCGTAAAGCATAAAATGTGTTGATTGCCCTCTCTCAGTCTTTGGCCTGTTCTGTTGATAATATGTTGTTATGTGTGTACACTTTGGCAATTGCAGGTTCAGTTTACTGGCAGAACAGTTGGCCACAGGGTATGAAAAGCTGAGGACGAATAATGTGCTTTTCTGTGAGAGACATGCCAGGTTTTCTTTGCCTGCTTTTTCTAAATGCTTGTTCCAATTTTCCCTTCTTTTCTCTCCACTCCATCCTAGTCCCCTCCATCAGCGGATGCTTGGGTGCTTGTTTTTAATAATTTTACGTTCACGAATCCAAGGATGAATTTCTCTTATCTATCCTGAACGAAACAAGACTTTGGGTAACTAAGGGGAGCAGACCGCTGCTGTTTTGCTAATCTTACCCATGCTTACCTCCCTTGTATTGCTACAACCTTTTGGGGATTTTTCTTTTGTGCTTGGTTTATTTATTGCTTAGTTTCGTTTTCATTTATTTCTTATTTTATCTTCCATATCTTTCCTTTTTTGATGCTGTGATGGTTCTTTTTTTCGGGTTTTTTGGATGTTGTTTATTTTGTTTTTATTTGGAAGAAAATTCTTGCAGAATTTTTTAACTACTTTTGATCAACTGAGGTAATAATAATTGTTATTACTTTAAATATCTGCTCGTTTTGCAATATCAGGGTTATTATTTTAAAGTGAGTTTGAAATCTTTTTCTTTTGGTCTCATTTCTATACTTGATAGCATGATCATAGAAGAGTTTTATATCCAGATGGTCGAGTTGAAAACTTTCAAACAAAATATGTAAGCAGCTTAAAAACGGAAATTCGGTACTTTTTATAAGGTCGCCTCGCCTCGCTCTTTGATACGGTCAGTATGCGTCAGTCAGTACCGCAGGCACACAATATTCCCGCTTGGTTAATTTACATCGACTTGGAGCATGTTCCTCATGCCCCCACTGTTTTAAAGGGACCCAATTTGAAGGTTTTGTTTACAATTGGCGACTACGGGTTTACCCTAGAATTCGCATTGTTATCACATTAAACGACGATAACGTGGGGCTTTCGTTGCTCAAACCAAAGGGCTAAAGTTTGAATTGTCCATTTCTGTTCAGCCTGGGAGTGGTTTTCCCTGTTGAACGAGAACACCCAATGCCACATCAATAATGGTACAGGACGCAGTCAATATAAAAATTTCAAAAATAAAAATTCGATTTTCTTTCCGTCTTCTAATAGCGATCTCCCTGCCTTTACACCACCTGTTTGAGTGATGGATGTGTGTTTGGTATGTGTGATGATGGATGAGACAGGTGAGCGTGTATGTTGGTATAGGTCGCCGCGCTTTGAGCCTGAATGATTTGGGGTAAGGCGCGTATAGCATCCTGTATTATTATTATTATTATTATTATTATTATTATTATTATTATTACAT
Organism: Oncomelania hupensis; assembly: GCA_036898135.1. Lineage (NCBI taxonomy): Eukaryota > Metazoa > Mollusca > Gastropoda > Littorinimorpha > Pomatiopsidae > Oncomelania > Oncomelania hupensis. Next base: position 10,724,813 of record CM072524.1, on the reverse strand, counting down.
CCCGGTGACCTTTGACCTTATTTCTGAATGAACTACCCGGCTTTAAGAGTGCGTCTTTGATGGGTAGGGTAGGGTAGGGTGAGGTAGGGAAGGTTAGGATAGGGTAGGGCAGGGTAGGGTATTATATCAACCTAAACTAAAAAGCTTACCGAGCAACTGTTTGTTTCTTTTTATTTTTATTTTTTTTTTTTATGGATTCTGCCTCTTAGCGGCTTTGGTAGATGCTATTTTAAGCTCAAGAAGGGTTGGCAGGGGTTGCTATGGTAGATGCTATTTTAAGCTCAAGAAGGGGACCAAGGGTTGCTATGGTAGATGCTATTTTAAGCTCAAGAAGGGGACCAAGGGTTGCTATGGTAGATGCTATTTTAAGCTCAAGAAGGGGACCAAGGGTTGCTAAGGTAGATGCTATTTTAAGCTCAAGAAGGGGACCAAGGGTTGCTAAGGTAGATGCTATTTTAAGCTCAAGAAGGGGACTAAGGGTTGCTAAGGTAGATGCTATTTTAAGCTCAAGAAGGGGGCCAAGGGTTGCTAAGGTAGATGCTATTTTAAGCTCAAGAAGGGGACCAAGGGTTGCTAAGGTAGATGCTATTTTAAGCTCAAGAAGGGGACCAAGGGTTGCTATGGTAGATGCTATTTTAAGCTCAAGAAGGGGGGCAGGGGTTGCTATTAATAGGAACACACACTACGGAATTTATTGATTTAAAAAAAGAACTATACTTTCCAAAGAGTTTTTTTTAAATTTTATTGTAGGCATAGGGGTGTAGGATAGCGCAAATGGTTGGAGCACTCGCTACAGTGTCGCAAGTTAAGCACCGTCCAGTGCGGTTAGCACTTGGATGGGTGACCGCAAAACGTGAAGCGACAAATAACAACGCCCCCAGTTGACTCCACTGTGACTGAGTACCTACTCTCTTAAGGGAGGGGAAGGTAAAGCAGCGAGGGAGAGAGATGGGCATCACCCTCATTACGCTGGCCCAAGATAAGTGTGATCTCCAACATCACGCTCCCCTACGGCCACAACGCTATGGGACCACCTTTACCTACATTTACCTATTGTAAGCATAGTATTTTTCAGTGGGGCGACTCTCGCTGTGAATGTTAAAGGGGTCTTTCAAGGGTGCGTGTGTCCCTCTAATCTATTGGAAACCTTGCGCCAATCTGCTCTAAGGGCGATAAGTCATTTACCTCGACCTCTTAAATGGTCGAAAGGGAAGTTTAGATTCAAGTTTGCCAGATATTACCCAATTCAACAAAATCTGTATTGCCAACAAAGGAATTGTGTACCGCCGTTCGTGGCACATTTCAATGGATAAAAGCATGCAAAGTAAACGACAGTTCTTAAAAACCAACTCTTACATCAACACATATTATTTTATAGATTCGTTCCTCTTTCTTACCCAGACACACCTCATACACCCCTCTCCCTTCCCCCCCCCCCCTTTATCATACATGTATGCCATAATAAAAACATTTTTAAAGAAAAACTTCATTAGTAATAGTAATACATTCATTAAAACACAATATCAAGAATACAGTAACTATTGCACAACAATGTATTAAAACATGGGGTTTAAAATACTTGTAATACTAATATTAGACTCTATCCACATTTTATAAAATGACTATGTTTAAGTATATTTCTTAGCTAGTTAGTGAGTGAGTGAGTGAGTCATTGTTTATAGCTATTGTCTTAGCTAGTTAGTGAGTGAGTGAGTGAGTCATTGTTTATAGAGTCCAACGGACTGCAAAGAGACTAATCAGGACCACAACTTGATTGGAAGAGGACTCACCCCTTGATCCGTATAAAAGATCTGCTGAAACAACCCTAATGGTAACACTGAAGGCACTCCACCACTTTACAATAAAGGCATCCCATGCAGTGGATAATGAGGCTGTACTCTAATTTATCGAACTCCTGTTTACAAAAACAAAATAGAATATAAACATCATTATAAAATATTAACCAAACACATACATATAAAATGCCTACACTGCTACATAATAATACCATAGAAAGCCCTAGTGACCATTTGGCAGAGAGCGTCCAAATTATCAGTACAACTTATGTGAATCTGATTAACAAAACTTGATACAACAACAACAACAAGAGCGTCCAATATTCCCAAGCTGACCCAACAGACCCACACAGACGAGGAGCTTGGGGAGAGTTTTCAAGAAACAAAAGGTCTAGCGAAAAAGATAGAAGGTAGTAGATTGATAGAACAGGTTAGGATCGAGAAAGTACACATGGGAATGACAGAAACAGTGGTCATTTATTAAAGCACTAAATGTCCACAAAGTGGGGATACTATTTATGCAGAAAAGCCCGGCACCGCGTGAAGAAGACATCCTGTTATCGTTGTTGTGGTCTCCACATCAGATACATTTGAATGCATGGTTTCTTGTTGCTTGTGGTGCAGAGGGCACAAGGTGTGAAGTTGTGCTTCCCTCACCCCCATTGTTTCACAACATATAGTAATGAGCGTGTTGTTGTTGTGTTCTTCTTCTTCTACAACAACAATAATAAGCTTAACCTGTTTGATTGCAAGGCACAGTGCAAGGAGGTAGAAGAAGAGGAAGACCGAAAAAGAGGTGGGAGGACAACATTCGAGAATGGACTGGTTTGACACTGAGTGAAGCCATCATGGCTGCTGTGATGATATTCTGGGGAAGATACGTTTATCTTACTAGGGGGTAAGACTTATTGATAGATGGGCGATGCGCTACCACTATCGATCGTTCTTTTACCAGAAGTCCTAAAGTGGTGTGAGAGACAGGTCACGGTACTTTGGTCACATAAAATTTATATTTGTTCTCGGGAATTTTAGTATCATTTGGCTCAACTTGAGAACCGGTGATGACTAATCAAAAGACTAGATTATTATGTCTCAAGAGAAGAAAACTAATAACTACACAACAATACAAATAGAATGACACCAGTCGTATGTATGTAATTTCACTTTTTATATATTCAACACAAACTTTAACATTTCTGCATTAATCGGTAAATTAATAAGTAATATAGTTCCAAGTGCTGGGAAAATGTTTTAACAGGTTTCTTTCGTCATTTGCTACCTGCGGTTACGATTTTCACTGTTCGTAAGTTTCAAAGGTTCTAGTTTCTCGAGGGTATGACTCAGTTGTTGTGGGGGACTTAGCTAAGGTAAGTCGGGTCGCTCTTGAAGCTGTGGGGTTTGGACGTGGTCAGGTAGAATCGTGGTAGTTCTCCTTGGTTCCACGGGAGCGACGGTCAGGCGTTCGTCTCCACAAACTTTGATGATCCCAGGCCCGACCTGTAAAAGTCGGAGCTCTGGCTACAGTATTCTCGTTAGCTATAAGGGTGCGGTCTCCTCTGCAAAGTGTCTATAGCATCAGACACCTGCAGGGTTCCCATATGCACAATTCAATTCGAATCTTAAGGCTAAGGTACATCAAACCACATGCATACTGTCTCAGAAACAATAATCTGTTTCTGTAACTATATATCAAGAACATATTATTTATACATGGCAATCAATATACAATAAACATACACATATCAAAACTATTAGTGTTATCTTACTTGTAGTCTCTGGGACTCGTGAAATCGTCTTTTACGTCTCTAGCACCCTCTTGATGAGATGGAGATAGACGAACACTGCAGTTTGTTCCTTTGGTCGACCCTCACAGCTTAACAGTTCTTTTGCGACTGATCAGTTGAGATTTGGTCCCCAAAGGTATGCAAAAGTTCCCAATAGTCTTCTGACCAATCGTTTTTAGCTTTCGTTTTCTTTACTCTCGCATCTACAGAATTATGGTTCTAATTTGAATAGTTCCTCCCCCTCTCTCTTGTCACTGGACACGCATAATTATCTTTCAAGTGGAGTATCAGGGATAGAGTGAAGAACAGATTCAATAACGATAAGCGGTGTCTGCCCAATACGGGTGACATCATCTTGGTAACTTTTGGCTGGAGTGAGCTACTTAGTGTCTCATGGTGGAGTTAAGTTATTTAATCGAAGACAACGCTATGGTTAGTTTTTGACTAAAGTATGCTATTTAGAATTCTTGGTCGCCAAGCCTGTTGATGGTATCGGTAGCTCTTGGCGGTGTGACTGTTTCAAGGAAGTTAATTTGCCATGTGTGGGCTGCTTGTTGGCTAACTGTTGTATTAACGTCCAGTTACGTTTCGATGGTATCTCTGTTTCGCTAAGCTAATTTCCTACATGTTTGTCGTCAATATTTATGTTGTTACAGCTGCTGAGGACAGGGAAAGATGGACTACGCTGGTTAAACGATCATCTGTGGTGCCCCTACGACCTCCGAGTTACGGGATAGGATAGGATAGGATATGTTTGATTTAAAAAAACAACAACATTTTATTGAACACAATCTGACAGATGTTGGTTTAATTGACATGTTGGGTTTAGGTATTTTGCTCATGATTTTCCACCACAACCTTGGCGTATGCGATTGCTGGTGTTCCCTTCCACCTCCACCACCACCACCAACACCTCAACCACCAACAACACCCAACCCTCTCCCACAGCTCCCATTCTCCATTTCTGTTCTTTTATTATTCATTGGTTGGTTGTTTTATTAACCTCTTACCCCCCCTTCCCTCCCCCCGCCCTACCCAAGATAATAAAGACCATGAAAACAAACACACACACACACAAGCACTCTCTCTCTCTCTCTCTCTCTCTCTCTCTCTCTCTCTCTCTCTCTCTCTCTCTCTCTCTCTCAGACTCGCGTTTGAACGGGCACGCGTGTTTTATCCTTTATTAATAATAACATTATTATTATTATTATTATTATTATTATTATTATTATTATTATTATTATTATTATTATCGGAATAATTGTGTATAAATCTCAAATTGAATGAAATAAATCGTAGATGCGGAATTATTTATTTGGGAAAAATGAAAACTACTGATTTGGTAAGCCTGCGCACACTCATTCGGGAAAGTAGTTCCGTAGGGACAGCAACGCCAGTAGGAGGTGAACTTGTTAGTGAGAGGACGAGTGGTCAAAAGGGTGGAATAGCCTATTCCAGCTGTAGCTTGATTCCATGTGTAACTTGTAGAGTGCTTAATAAAGACATTGGAGAACCTCTTTAAGGTTACCCTACGGGTCTTTGTAGTGGCGGGAGTCAAATCCTGGCTTCGGCCAGCGCCTGGAGCAACTCTGTGAGCTATGAAAAGTGCACTAGTGCATCGGCATGCTCAGTGAAGGCCGGGCTTAGAGTGTTTGGGATTAAATAAAGGAGGAATATTTTACGAAAGTTTGTATTTTAATTTATTTGTTTAATTTTATTTCTTATTTTTTCGATTGGTTTAAACAAAAATTGTATTGAATACCACATGCATGTCTGACAGATGTCTGTTTAATTTCATTTTTACAAACGTGTCTTGGCCGTTTGTAGGCTACATTATTTCAAATACAGCTTGCCTCGCTTTTTAGAAAAATGAACCACGCCTTGATGTAGACCGTCCACTGTTTGTAAGTTGCGTTTTACTGTGGGTGTGCAGACGGAGCGAGGGCCACAGCGCAGCACGCCACCCGAGGACAATGAAGCTCGACCCTTGCTGCACTCCAGCGACCTATCCGCCAACAGTCTCAGCCCCACCTCGCCCACAGTGCCCCGCCCTTTCCCCGCCAACGGTAGGAACGGGGGCGGTGGTAATGGTGGGGGCACCGCCCATCATAACGCGGGTTACGCCCATCAGGGGCGGGGTTCCACCTTCCAAAACGGCGGTCCCGTTCTTCGGAAAGGTAGCAGCGCCTCTCAGAACGGACACGCCAATCAGAACGGTGGCCCTGCCTTTCAGAGCAATAACCACGTCCTGAGGAACGACACCAACATGACTGCCGACTCTCCCAGCTCCGCCCTTATCATCTGTGACCAGCTGTTGACAGACAGCGCACCTGAGCCTAATTTAAGTAACGCACCAGTCAAGGTCCAAACGACGGAGGCGGAGTTGCCGTCGTCAGGAAAGCAAATAGCCGCGCCCAGTCAAACCGCGGTCCTGGAGACAGCCATAGGCGCCAGTCCACATACAGAAGGCGGGCCGAGGGAGCAGACAGGAGGACCAGCGACGGAAGGCGTAACCCAGATCCCTCTCATCCGCTTCTGTGGTCTCACCCAATCAGATAGCAGCCTCAACTCCCAGGACGGCGGTGGGCGGGGTTACAGCTACGGCAATCAAGTGGAGTACACGCCCCCTGACCTCGGCTACTTCTCCGCCGGCGAGTACGGCCTGAACGGGCTGAACCCGCCCTACCCTCTTCAGCCCATGCACCACATTCACCGCCCCAACTTCTTCAACTCCCGCAGTAACCCTGTTCTGTACAACGCCAGGATCAACGCCTCCGACTTTTTACCCTTCAGGACGACGTCATCGAGACATGACGACGGCATCAAGGACGACGACGTGGACGCGTGGCTAATCAATTCGGACACTGGGGGCAATGCACAATGGTGGCGACGAGGGAGAGACGAGTCTGTGTTCCGAAGAACGCAGTCCGTGCAGCAAGACCCCATGTCACGCCCTCCCCCTTCCATGTCACAGGCCGGCAAGTCGCTGAGTGTGGACGGTGCGCCCACAGACAACGCTGCTGGTCACTCGCTGCCCGCGTCCTTCGTCAACTCTTCCGTGTCGCTAGTGCCCTCCGCCTCTGCTCCCGCCCACGTCCCTTCCTCCAGACTGCCCCCTATCCAACACAGCCCGGAAGACCAGCCCCTCACACACTCCCCCACGTCGTCTCGGGCACCTGCGGACGTCACAAACGTGCACTCTGCCAGTGACAGCAACCCCAGCCCACCAACGGCGCCTCTGACGTCAATAGACCCATCTCTTTCGCCAAAAGAGTCCAGCGATGATCATGACCAGTTCCCTATGGGCGCTCAGTCACGTGGTGTAGGCAATAACCAATCGCTTTCGGCGTATAGAGAGTGTGACGTAGGTACGGACCATTCGTGTGCGGCTCCAAAACCATGTGACTTGGGCATTGACCAATCACAGCAGACAGTAGGCAGTAAGGCGTTTCCTACGCAGTATAATGCAAGTAACGTCCCTCCCAATGCTCCCGAAACTCCGGTTGTGATAAAACGGTTGTTTTCTTTTGAAGATGACCGTACTACATTTCTGTAGCGTGAAGAGAAGCACAACAACATACTATAGTAATCTAAAAGCACAAAACATAACGGTTTCTAAGTCAGCTTTGCCTTGGAATTCATTTCATGCGATAATGTGCACGTCAGTTAATACGTCTGATAGTTTTGAACGTTGCTTAAAATGGCAGTGAGCACATTCAAAAAGTTATGAACGTGAAATAATGAAGGTGGTGATAGTTCCTCGGCTGAAGAGCAAAGTGATGAAGATGTTCTTGAATATCTGGAGCAGTGGCGTGTAGCGTTGACATTCATTTTGGGACATCTTGGTAGGCAAAATTATTTGTCAAGCTGATGCCACTAAACTACCAAACTTGTGACTATTATGCTTTCAGTCGCACTTTTATCGAGAGGGCAAAAGGCTGTTGTTATTCTATGATGCCAACACTACTGTACTATACTTTACTGTACTGTACTGTACTGTACTATACTTTACTATACTATACTATACTATACTATACTATACTATACTATACTATACTATACTATAAGATAAAACGTTGATTCGTTATTTCCTGGTCTGTGAAACAAACACATCAAGACAATTTTGTTTACATCACTGGCTGTTACAAAATTGTCATCCAAAACTACTAGGCTAGTGAGTGTATATCACTTGGGTACAGGTGCTGTCAAAAGATTTTTTTTTTCAAAACATGAATGATAATAATGGTACAGGATGCAGTCAATATAAAAATTTCAAAAATAAAAATTCGATTTTCTTCCGTCTTTACGCCACATGTTTGAGTGATGGATGTGTATTTGGTGTGTGTGAGGATAAATGAGACAGGTGAGCGTGTATGTTGGTATAGATCGCCGCGCTTTGAGCCTTGGGGAAAGGCGCGTACATAGCATCCTGTATTATTATTATAATTATGATTGTAGGCTATAAGATCTGTGGTAGGTCTGATTCTATATTCCTGTATTATTATTATTATTATTATTATTATTATTATTATTATTATTATTATTATTATTATTATTATAATTATTATTATTATTATTATTATTATTATTATTATTATTATTATTAATATTATGTGTTAATCAGTCATTGTTTATAAGGTCCAGCGACTGCAAAGAGCCGAACCAGGACCACATTATTCTTATTATTATTATTATTATTATTATTATTATTATTGTGCTCAGTCGTCTGGGCGTCGGACTATGCGCCTAAATGCTGCAAGTGGATGCCTCTGATGGTTTGAGTTAGATCTTGTATCAGCCAGCGCCTTGAGCGGCTCTTGAGCTGGAAAAGCGCTATATAAAAATGATTACATAAATAAATAAAAATAAATAAATATTAATTTCGGAATAATTATTTATACTGAACTGAAACAGATTTTTACGGCAGACTGTTCCTGCTTGTGACATTATGGTTTTGGTGTTTTTTTAATTGAAGTGCACAAAATGATAAAAAAAATTTGATAAGTTATGGGATCTTGTTTTGTTTTGTTTTAATATCTTAGTCATTGGTTATAGGGTCCAGCAGAAAGATAGGATCACAACTTAGTTGAAAGAGGACTCACCCCCGATCCGTTTCAAAGATCTGCTGAAACAACCCTAATGGTAACACTGAATTCACTCCATCAGCTGGTCACTTTACAATATTTGTGTATATAAATAATAACACATTCGTGTAAATATTAAAGGCCATAGATTGTTTGTCTTGAAACAAGAATGCTGGATCGTTGTATTCTTGTTTACCAAAAACACATTCTTCAACTCGCAAACTATTGTTTCCCCATAAACTTTAACTTTTTTCTCTTTTTTTTCTCTTTTTTTTCTCTTTTTTTTTTCTTTTTTTGTGGGGGGGGGTTGGGATAGGTGGGAGGGAGGGAAAGGGGGGGGGGGCGGTTGTAAATAATATTAAACCTGTACAATTGAAACGGTGGTCTGTGACAACAATGGAGTGATCTGGAACAATACAGTGGTCTCTATTAATAAAACAATGATCTGTACTTTAAAAAAAAAGAAAAAAAGAAGTAGTGGTAGTAGTAGTAGTGGTAGTAGTAGTAGTATTAGTAGTAGTAGTAATAGTAGTAGTAGTAGTAGTAGTAGTCGTCATCGTTTCTCTCGGGAGACCTTGGAGTTGCACATCAAGGAGTTAGTCCTGATATCTCTGGTCCTGATACAGAGCCTAGCACGACTGCGAGAGTGGCAGTCCCCTACCCACATCACGAGCCTGTGAAGGCTGAGACTTGTCTGGCTATCCAGCTGCGAGTCTTTCTCTGTAGCCTCTTAGCCTCCTACTGCTTGAAGCACTGAACTGTATATTAACATAATATACAGCTCATTGGTCTGCCTCCATGCTGATCTGTCTGAGCGACGCAACGGCTTTCCAAATTTCTTGAGGTCAACCTCGAGCCTTCAGGTCTCATTTGCATGCGTCCTCGTAGCACAGCTGGGGCTGGTCTGCCGGTGGGTCACTAAGCATCACATTCAATGGCCGTAAGTCCTGGGATCAGCTTACGTAAAAGGCTATAATAATGTTATGGGATCTTTGGAGGTAGATGGTTATTTGGTGTGTCTTTTTAATAAACGAAATTTTGACACTTGCTGATTTCTTTTTAACAAATTAACTATAGGGAGAATTACACGATTTGATTTCCACCATAGTGCAGAGGTTTAGCTTTCACATTAGCGCAGAGATTTGTGGTCCACTATAGCGCAGAGGTTTGTTTTCCATTATAGCGCAGAGGTTTGGTTTCCACTATAGCATCAAGGAATATATTGATATCATGAAGTTACAGCCTAATAGATGTGGCTAGATAAATGGAGAAACCTGGCACCGATGTGTACCTCTCTGCCACAGTGGAAACCAAATCGTGTAACGCTTCTTGAGCTTTGGATCAGACCATCATAATTGAAGCAAAGTGGAATTTAAAATATATATATTATAACCCATCTTCGCTATATTTGAATTCCAAAAATGTCGTATTATGGTTGTTTATATATATATTCAATTCCATGTGCTACATCGTGAGCTAAAAGAGCTCAAAAGCAGTACAATTGCATAAAAAAAAACTGGTTCTCCTGACGAGTTTCAGTCTTTATCAAAGATCTCATCAGAGGAGGTTTGGTCTTGAATGCATAGACTACCCTGAGTGCAGTCTATACGTACTTCATGGATAGTCACAAGACACCCGTTGAGAAGTTCACATTAGGAAGAAGCCAGTCGCAAGCCAGATGGAGTATGCTGGTTAAACAACCATCTATGGTGCCCCAACGACCTCAGAGTTACGGGATAGGATAGGATATATTGTTTGTTTGGGGTTTTTTGTTTGTTTTTTAGGGGTAAAGGATGGGAGTGGGTGGGGGTAATGTTAATCTCTGGAACATGCCAAGATCATGATGTGTGTAACATTGGAGTAACGTTTTCTGTTAGGCCAGGATCATGATTTGTGTAACATTGGAGTAACGTTTTCTGTTAGGCCAGGATCATGATTTGTGTAACATTGGAGTAACGTTTTCTGTTACGCCAGATAAGAAAGGTCTTTAAGATTAAGAACAAAAAATGTTGTTGGCTATCAGTGTTTGAATTCCAAAACTGGAACTAACACTACTCAAGCTACGGTGTTCTTACATTATTTTCATTAAATTTAAGCTTCAGCAAGTCTGGGTCTTTGTAGTAGTAGTAGGTTGTAGCAGTAGTAGTGGTAGTAGTAGGTTGTAGTAGTAGTTGTAGCAGTAATGGTAGAGGCCCGTCATTGAGGGAAAGAGTCCATAACTTGCTGTGCACAGCAAGGGGTGCCTACAGATGAAAAGAAACCCCACTTCTAAAACGGGATTAGGATTATTTATTAATTTTCCTTCAGTGCTTGGGTTTGTTTGTGTTTTCTTATAATAAGATGATAGCCAATGATTTGTGAGTTGTAGAGGACTTGGCCATAGGCCTGTTTGTAAGCTCAGCAGTCAGCACTGGAACATGATTGATTGATTGATTTATTGTTGCTTTAGGTCCAGCGGACTCTTCCGAGCCAAATCAGGACCGGACAACCCCCGATCCGCATAAAAGATCTGCTGAAACAACCCCAGTGGGAAAATTGAATGCCCTCCAACGGCCAGTCACTTTACAATAAAGACATCCCACGCGGGGGACGGCTGAGGGTTGACCTCAACTACGCGAACACCCCGGTTACAAAAACAAAATAGAATACAAACATCATTATCCTATCCTATCCTGTCCCGTAACCCGAAGGTCGTAGGGGCACCACAGATGATCGTTTAACCAGCATACTCCATCTTTCTCTGTCCTCAGCAGCCCTGATGGCTTCGCTCAGTGTCAAACCAGTCCATTCTCGAATGTTGTCCTCCCACCTCTTTTTCGGTCTCCCTTTTCTTCTACCTCCTTGCACTGTGCCTTGCAGAATAGTCTTTGCAAGGCCTGATGATCTGGTGACGTGGCCATACCACCGAAGTTTCCGTTTCTTCACCACTGTTAGCAGGTCATCATGTTGTCCAATAGCTTGTGTGATGGTCTGTCGGACTTCGTCGTTGGTGATGTGTTGGGTATAGGAAATGCCCAGAAGTCTTCTGTAGCACCTCATCTCCATGCTTTGTATTCTTCGTTGGAGATCTGCTGTGAGGGTCCATGCTTCGCAAGCATATAGGAAGATGGAGATGACAAGGGAGCGCAGCAGTCTTACTTTGGAATGTAGACTGATGGTCCTGTCTTTCCAAATGGGCTTCAACCTTGTCAGGGCAGCAGTTGTTTGTGCGATCCTGGAGAGGACTTCCTGTCGGGACCCATTGTCTGATACAATGGCTCCTAAATATTTGAAGCTATGCACTGTGTCGAGGGATTGGCCTTGGACTTTGATGTCAGTATTGATGCCATTGGTGTTGTTGGTCATCATTTTGGTCTTCTCTGCACTTATTTCCATTCCATAGGCTTTGGAGGTGGTGTCAAGCCTCTGTACCAGCTGTTCAAGTTCTTGTTCCTCTCCAGCCAATCCATCAATGTCATCTGCAAAACGAAGATTGGAGATTGCTCTACCCCCTATGCTGACTGTGCCTTCATGGTCTGCAAGAGCATCCGACATGATGCGCTCTAGGAAGATGTTGAAGAGTGTTGGAGAGAGTAGGCATCCTTGACGCACACCGATTGTTGTTCTGAACCAATTCCCGATGGCTCTGTTGTGGAGGACTGCACTGGTAGCCTTGTCATACAGGCTTTTGATGAATTATAAATCATCAAAAAAAACACATACATATAAAATGCCTATAGTGCTAAATAGTACAATCATAGGAAGCCCTAGTGACCACCCGGCAGAAAGCGTCCAACACTCCCAAGCTGATCCAACAGACCTCATACACAAACAAGGAGTCTTGTCCAGGAAGAGTTTTCAAGAAAAAAGGTAGGTCATTGATCTAGCGAAGAAGAAGATAGTATAGCAGAGTGAAGGACAGAGCAGGAATAGGAAAGAGTAAATGAGGAAGACAGCGACAGTGGGAATTTAAAGCACTAAATTTCCATAAAGTGGGGATACTATTTATACTGAAAACCCCCGGCACTCCAACGGGGGTACTGTTGCCGCAGTGAATCTGTCTTGCCTATAAAGGAAAGACAGGTTTTCAACTGTGGCTTTCACTGTTCCCTTTATAGGTTTGAACAATCTACAGTGGCAAGATTGCTCATGACCCCAAGGGGTTAGCACTGGAACATGAACAAAGGTGTTAAAAGTGCGGTTGTTTTTGTGCAAAAAGTATTTTCCATGAAAGAGACAAAAAAAGTGTGTGTAGAACACCAGTGATAAAGGTTGCCTCGCCTACAGATGTGGACCTGGAGTTTGTTGATAGCATCCTTGATAATAACTCTTTATTACATAACACACATATTCTAAACATATTTTCCATGACTTTGGTCTGCGCTTCAGTGATGTGTAGTGTACCTTTATTTGACGTAAAGTGGCTCTCCGCTCGTTATTTTTCTATGTCCATATTTATATCCAGCTATAATTCCCTTTTCCAATGTTGAACACTTTTTTTTTCCATACAGTGATTGATGTAATATTGTGTACATATATACATAGAAGTACAAGTATTTCAAGATGGTGAGCGATGAGGATGATGAGGATGAGGATGAGGATGATGATGAGAATGATTTATTCCTTGTCATATTGTCTTACTTTTATATAATAACTTCAGTATTCCATTTGTCTGTTCATACCTATATTGTAATACTTATTAACGAAAATGTTGTTTTTTAACATTTTAAATTAATTTTTTTTGTTATATTTTGTTACATGGAGCACTGAAATGTTGATACATTGTACAGTATTATGTATAATTGCTTGCGGGCGTGTGTGTGTTTGTGTGTGTATGTGTGTGTGTGTTGTGTGCGTGTTTGAAAGTGCCAGCATTTTTGTTTCATTTATTTTGGGGGTTTTGTTTTGGTTTGCTGTTTGGTTCATTGTTTGATGTGATCGTTTCATGCCACAGTGATCGTTTCATGCCACAATCCTGCCCACCTCCACCCTCTCCTAACTCTCTCCCTCTATTAATTCTCCTCCTCCCTCCCCTAACCCACTCCCATCCAGTTTTCCATAATCTTGTACAGTCAATTTTGTGTAGAAACTTTTTCGCATCAGCGACATTGTTATATTATACTTTATAGTATTTGTCATTATTCTGTGCACTTACCTTGAGTCATATTTAGTGTAAACTATTTCTTATAAAAACTTCTTTAATAACTTTTATAGATCAGCATTTCTAAGTGTCAAGTTTTGCTAAGATGTTATTTTTAGTACAGTATTGGCATTTCTCTCCCCTGATTGTGCACATAATCATGCAGAATTTTTATGTTACTCTTGTTTTTGTAAAGTTTCCAAACTTCCTAATTCCTGCAAAAAAGCTCTCAGATAGTTCGTTAGTTAGTAATTGTTTATAGGGTCCAGCGGACTTCAAAGAGCCGAATCAGGACCACAACTTGGTTGAAAGAGGGCTCACCCCTAATTCATATAAAAAAATCTGCCGAAGCAACCCCAATGGTAACACTGAAGGTACTTCTTCAGCTGGTCACTTTACAATAAAGACATCCCACGCAGGGGACGCTGAGGCTATAGTCTGATTTATTGAACCCCCGTTTACAAAAACTAAATAGAATATAAAGATCATTATAAAATATTAACAAAACATATACAAATAAAATGTCTACATTGCTAAATAATACCACCATAGAAAGCCCTAGTGACCACTTGGCAGAAAGTGTCCAATATCCCAAAGCTAACCCGAACAGACCTCATACACAAATTAGGAGTTTTGGAAGAGTTTCAAGAAAAAAGGTAGGTGACTGGTCTTGTGAAGAAGATAGTATAGTAAGTAGATTGATAGAACAGAGTAGGAATGAGAAAGAACAAAGGAGAAAAACAGCGACAGTGGGAATTTAAGGCACTTAATTTCCTGAAAGTAAGGATACTATTTATACAGAACCCCTGGCACCCACATGGGGCGAGCTCTCAGATACAATATAGATATAATGCATGTCTAACCCATCAAATTCTCATGAATATTGCGCCTTGAAATCAGTTGTTTGTGTTTTAAAACAACTGACTCTGTAATCGTTTGTTTCTCTTTACTGAATCTAATCATGTCAACATTTTTTGCAGAATTACTTTTTTACTAAACTGGACACCTTTTTTCATCCAGGAGCTAGTATTTTTTCCCCAAACATTTGCAATTGTTTTGTTTTGCACACACAAATTAAGCTGTCTTAGTGTACCTGTTATGATTATTAACAATTCCTGTTGATTTGATTTGAATTCCTTCTAGGCCAACCTCCTCCCTCCCTCCCCCCCCCCCCCCCCCCCCCCTTCAACCCTCCCACCTCACCCCAGAAATAAAAATTTACGGTATCCCGATTTTTTGGGCCCAACCCTTAAGTATTTTGGGGATCGTCTGGAAAAAAAA
This sequence comes from Oncomelania hupensis, assembly GCA_036898135.1. Taxonomy (NCBI): domain Eukaryota; kingdom Metazoa; phylum Mollusca; class Gastropoda; order Littorinimorpha; family Pomatiopsidae; genus Oncomelania; species Oncomelania hupensis. The sequence continues at coordinate 10,709,749 of CM072524.1, read as the reverse complement.
TGAAAAAAGGCAAACAAAAAAAATTCACAGCTAAGGGGGAAAATGTTTTTTTTTAATTTTTTTTCAGGTGCCGTCCTTCTGACCCCTTTAAAAAAAAATTTGTAATGTGTTACCATAAACAGACATTATTTTTTGGGCCTTAAAAATATTTATATAGTAAAAATATACCTGCTTTATTTTTATTTTACACTGACAGTATAAAACCTTTATAAGTCCATAGTGAACCCTTAAAGTCTCCTCTCTGAAAATCCTTAACGGGAAGAGAGGGGACTATAAACTGATAAAAAAAAAAAAAAAAAGTGAACACATAATAACAACAACAAAATCAGGTACTGTATATTATTAGTCAGGATTGTGTGTGTGGTGTGTGTGATGTGTGTGTGTGTGTTTGTAGGTGTGATGCGTCTGTGTACTATGTGTGTCGGTGAGCACATGAAACTTAATGAAATATCTATCCTGAGTATGTAATGTATTTTTTCAACCTAAATTCTCACCTTCCAACATTTGTGTGTACAGTTCAAAGTTGTGACATTATGTGGTAACCTTTTAAAAAATTTATTTTGCTCTGATTGTTGATGAAGTATACTATTATACACAATAAAATCGTTTTTTGATCCACGTGCTTACTTCCAAGGTATTTTGTTTCTTTTCTTTTTTTCTCTGTTCTTTTGAACGGTTCTGTTCTTTTTAACGGTTGTGTTCTTTTCCCTTTGTTTTCCATCATTTCTTTTGTTTGTCATCTTTAACATAAAAGCACATTAACACAAATCTCATCTGTCTTGTCAATGCAACCGCCACACAAGATTCAATGCTCTCTGCATTTAGTTGGGTGAGGGGTTTTTTTCGGCGCAAGGGAAATAACCGTGATATTATAATATCCCAAAACTTTTCTTGCATAGTGATGTCCCTTGCTAGGTACTTTTATTTTAATAATATATTTTGGTTTCTTAATGATGTAATATCAATAATAACAACAGTACTAATAATATTTATTGTTATGCCGTTCTGTAATTTGTTTTTGGCACCACAATGTAATTTCTCAGAGAAATAATAAAGTGTTTGTGCCTGAATTCGTATTCATAAGACTAATAATAAGCGGCTTTGATTATTTACCCGAATTAACTACAGTTAAAACTAAAACCGACACACACGAAACCAACATATCAATAAATAACATTTGAGAAGAACTATTAGATGAAAAAAGAGTAGGACAAAGGAGATGATCATGATGACATCATCAAAGAAGAACAAGAGGAAAAGGAAGGAAGAAAAAGAAGATGATGATGATAATGATGATGATGATGATAAAACTAATAAACAAAGAGGGGCAGAATAATTAAAAAGAACAAAAAAAAAGCACTATAATATTTGTATTATTATTTGTACATTTATTCTTCTTGTTATCACAATCATGCAAACGTGCCAACAACCTATGTACACAGAACCAACTCAACACTATACACACTTCGGGAAAATATACAACACGTTTTTTTGTCTTCAAAAATAAATGGAACATTCTGTTGTTTTTTTTGTTGATGTGTTTTTTTTTTGTTTTTTTTTTTGTTTTTTTAAAGACAGAAAATGCTGCCAACCAACTTGTTTGAGACTGAACATGACAAAAATGGCATGGTAACACAAATAACTCAAAGCATAGTCTAGGAAGTTAGGCGATCTGGTTATTGATCATGACAGGACTTTAGAAATGACGGGGAAAATAACGCCTACGTGGGTGTTGCTTTCTTTTCCTGCTATTCCTATCCCTGGCCTCTCACTCCTCTCCTTATTCTTCTTCCTGCCACGCACAGCTAAAACCCTAAACCTCAGGTATTTTTACTCCATTTGCGCTCCCTCCTGAAGCAAGTGTCCACTAAAACAATCCATTCAGCCATACCTCCTTCATTATAATTTTTTTTAAAGCAATAATTAAAAACTGACCTGTGAGATTTTGTATTATATGAAACTGAAGAAAACAAACAACCCTCAAAAACCAAAACATGGATACTGCAGACAATTATTACTAATACTAAAACGGACTGTAGCAGTCGCATGAATTTACTCTCATTTCTATCAAATTTTAAATTGATGAATGTAACTTTTAAACTACTTCAATGAGCGCTCACCGGCAAACTTAAAAACACAAAATTTTATAATCTAAAGAAACAAAATATGTTACGCAAACGTACCTCCGTGATAATATAATAAATATTACATGTAACTTTAAACTACCCCAATGATCGCCCATCGGCAAACCTTAAAAAAAAAAAAATCCAAAGAAACAAAATATATTCCACAAACGTACATCCACAATAATATAAACAGCCTACATGAAAATGGCAAAGCAAACTTTGAAAGAGCAATCTGTCTTGTTACAAAAGTAGCGAGATGTGTTGTGAGAGATGAATGTACGCACATAAAAAATAAAAGTCAACAAGTTGCATGGGAAACAGGTTTGTGCGCATGTCATAACCAAGAAAGGGTACCACTAATTCCAAGATAAAGAATGAAAATTAACAAGATCTGACAAAAGCACCAAGACACTGCAAATCTCCACAGGAAAATAATTTCGAGTTTAAAATGAAGCTAACTTACAAATTTCGATGAAAAAAATCTGCGAGAAAGACAATGAAATAAAAACCTAACAAAATACATCCATGTGTAAATTATTCCGTCACTGCACATCACCATATACATAGTTTTAAGTTTTGAAAAAGCTTATTGATTATTACAATTTTGGATTTTTTACATTTTAAAACTCAACACACCCATATAAATCATTAAAGAATGGAACAAAAACCTGAAGGACCCTTTACAATGATTTCTATCATTTCTTCATGACTCTTCATTACACCGTTGTAAGAAACTTACAAGGCTTCATCCCAACTGAAGGTAATGGAACAATCGTCCAACACTCAAAACTTAAAAACTAGTTTGTTCATCCAATTTTCCTAAAACAGCAAATCCCAGCAAGTTTCCAAAGATAGCATTCTTATGTTTTAACCATTATCACTGACTAAAACAAAAAATGTGTTTCATTAAAAAAAAAAGAAGAAAATATGAAGTAAATAATAATTATAATTGTAAAAAAATATGTAATTAATAATAATAATATTAATGCCGAAGAACCCAGTAACGAACCACTATTATCTCATTATATAAAGCATCTAAACTAAACAGAAGGCAATGCACACAAGCATCGAATAGACACTAAAAACAAATATTACATCTAAATTTGTTTTGTTTTTTTTTCTTTTTTTTTTAAAAGAAGAACTTATCATGAAACAGCAAAAGAATCAGTTATCCAAACAGAAGAAATTATTGAGATGCACAGATAGTGGCCAGAGAATAACAATTTCTGGTAATACTTCTAAAGAGAGTAGAATAAAGGGGGTAATTCATCATAATTCTGCTAAAGAGGTGAACGAAGACAACTCCATAACAATTCTGCTAAGAGGGAAGAGAGCAAAGTTTTATAAGAATTCTGCTAATAACATGGACACATGTATACATTTACCAAAACAAGACGATGTAAGACAACACTAATGACTGCGATGCAGAATGTGACAAGATTCGCATGAGTATAAAGATTGGCAACACCACTCAGGCCTGATAGTAATAACGTAACACCTCAAGCGTTTGTTTCGGCTAAACTCCTGCATTCTCACGTCGGTTTGAATAGATTTAACCATAGTGGGCAAAACAAGTTGTATCCGCAAAGCCTGTTTTCATCAGTCCCCACATCAACTTCCTTAAGATGTGTTTTCAGTAGTGTACAGTTCACAGATCCTGGAACAGACTTTCACCAACAAAATCTTATCCAAAACCCTTTATTACTACCCAGTGTTTATTGATTAACAGTGAAGTCTTTTAGCATTCACAAACACATGATAAACTATTGGAAATAGTAACAGAAATGATTCAGCAGTATCAGAATGTTGTGCCCTCAGCTTCAGTCTAACACACTTCAGAACTAACGTCCCAACAGAAAGCGCCGGTTCTAACACACGACAAGGGAGATAAACTCGGATCAAGCCTTCAGTTGAGCCGTCAGTCACTCAGCAGCGTCAACTTACATTTTGGAAACACACCTTACCAATTCAGTTAAAACAAAAAAGGAAAATATAGAAATTTTTATTTTTTAAATTTTGAAGACAAAAAACAACAACATAAAGTTAAATTTCAAGATATTGCTGTATAATGATACAATGTGAAACAACGACTTACAACTTAACATATGCTCATAATGTTGCATTCACGCTTTGGATGGATTCAAGTCATCTTCAAATCCTACACAATGTCAAAGCCAATATTCCATAATATATATATTAATTTATCTGGACACTACAAGACATAGAACAGTGTTACAATGAAGTACACCAAACTACATAACATTGCTGACCATTATTAATACATGAACCCTGTGTTTTTCTCTTTGTCGGTATACACACGATTGAGCATTAAAAAATTCCTTTTTCTTCTTTTATATTCAAAAAAAATTTTTAGTTTTTGTTTTATGTATTGATCATTCAATCTGCTGCAAAAGCATTCAAAGCAAACGTGCATCCAGGCAAAGAAACAAACTGCTTACATTCTTTCTCTTTCCTATCAACCATCCGTTTATATATAAGAAAGAAGCCTCGGACTACAATTTCGTACAGCCTGGTGGTACATTTCCTCTGTTGTGTGGCCACACTCAGTATTCTTTTTGGATGATATAATATAAAGGTTTTGGGCAATTTTAAAGAAAAAGGTCAGGCAGTGTCTGCTAAGTAATATAAGCAGAAACGGACTTGTGCTACATAAAAGCATGATCGCATTGGAAAATAAGCGTGTTATATACACCGCCTTTTGATCAAGTTGAAGCTTTTCCTGTTTTAATTCACAACGAGATGTTCCATTTTATTTAAAGTTACAACTTTTATTTACTTCCTCTTTATCTTTAAAAATGAATTAGTATTCTCTTGGAAGCGGGACTGCGTTGAATACTTTTTATAATAATGAGACTGTTAATTATTATCAGTATGGTTGCGAACATCTGTATGACTGAATAATGTTTGTGTTCTGCTTATTGTTCATATTTGGCATTTCCCTGCCTGCAACCCACTCCTCAATTCTTCCCCCCCCCCCCTCCCCTCCTCTCTCTCTCTCTCTCTCTCTCTCACTCACTTAATCTCACGCACACGCACACCTCTCGCAGTCACTCTCCCTCACATGCTGTGAGATCAAAGTAAAACAAGCCATTGCACTAGGTTTTTTTTTTTCTTCTTTTTCAAATTTTATGTTGTATTTTGTCACCCATCATTAACATGTAATATTAATGTCACAAACTACACTCGTAACATAACATTAAGAATAAAGATTTCACAACTTTGTAGAAATCAACAAAGAAAATAAAGCGGTCATCTTTTTTACTAGTAAACAGGAAACGCTGCAGACGCAGACAGTGAAAATGGTCACTTCAAGTTCATCTCCGTTTGCTACTCGCACACTTTCGTTACTAGCTCTCGCTAGCCGTCAACTTTAAAAAAAAAAAAAAAAAAGCATCGCAAGCTACTGGCCTCTCGCAGCAATACACTCCAGTTTCTTAACAATGCTGTGCTAGTGAAGGGGACACATCACCAATCATACGTTGTGGCTTCAGACCTCAAAAACAAACGCTGCACACTTTCAAGCACACCCTGCGCTCCACATCGACATGTTGGACATCGCAGTCATCCTCCTGTTCACCGTCCCAGACCAATCTCTCATGAAGATGAAGACCTAATGTTGAACTACAAGGGGAACGGGTCTGAAATAAAATGATAGAACGTTTGCTGCCTTTGAATTTCACATCAATTCATGTTTGTGTCAATATGTACTTGAGTGTCTGGGAATCATCTCAAAATCTGTCGATGTAATACATATAATGGTAACATTCCATACATGTTCATACACACGGAGCTTGGGGTATGCACAATTTTTATCATCAAATGGCTATATGCAATTTTATGTATCAAGTCAGCAAAGCAAGCCTGCTGCTGAAAAAAAGGAGTTTTTTAAAAAAAAAAGCATAATGTGATGTCTAGGTAAACAAACATATATATATATATATATATCGCAAATCTGTTAAAGACAATATCAACACACATTTTCACTGCATCTAACATAAAACTCCAAATGCTGACCCCCCATTTCAAAAACGGAGGACTAAAGAAACTATTCACGTTCACATAAACTTCATCACCACAAAATTAAAACAGTTTGGTCCAAAAGCATTCCCAAAAAAAGAAATTATAACAAAACAGAACACACATTTGTAAAAATGTCTCATCTATTTTTTAAAAAAAAACAACTAAAATTCCCAGAACTAAAAAAAAAAAACGAAAAAAAAAAACCAACGCAGACTTCTAATGTCAGTATTTTCCTCTGACCAAAACAGAGCTGGACCTTTAAAATTAACATTTAAAACCGAAGTCACTTCTTCATCAGAATTCATCAAACATGGTTGGTTCCCTTCAGGAAAACAAGTAAAACACCAAAGACACAATTTATGTATACATTCAATATCCATCTATCCCAGTCAAACAAAATAAACTAGCTTTAAGTCAACAAAGAAAACATGAATTCCATGAGCCAAATAATTAGACAAAATATGTATCCTCATACGTTTGACCTCACAACACAAAACCTGATGAGTAACATTTGATACACAACGCACTGTACAATAAATTTAAGATACACCAATCCCTCTACAGGTGTGAATGACAGCACACAATGCCATTTGTGTTTAGGCTTGGTCACTGGATTGCACAGGGTCCATGAGAAGTCCTCACTGAACATACCGTCTACTAATCATCCCAGTTTGTACACGCCAATGAGAACATTTCTATGCCATAACATTCTCTCCAAGTCACAGTGAAGTTCAGAGTTCAAAGTTTATTTTCATAGTCAAAGCTCCAGGCAGAGGTTTTTCCCTGCTTAGATCAACCAAGGTTTTCACTCTTCTATTCACTTTTCTGACACACAAACAAAATCATTTCAGAGGGGCTGAGGCATAGTGGGGGTGGGGGAGAGGGGAATGGTCCATACGCATGACCAACACACACGTTTCTCTTTCAGCTGAAGTCAAAGCTACTCATTCATTACACAGGCAATCATGTCTACTAAAGTCAGTGTGTGTGCGACGCTACTTCAGTTGTACTGTGCACTAGCTTCGGCATTTGTTTTCCATTTACCAGCACTTCCTGTGCTGTCCAGTAAAGCGTCAAGAAATCAATCACAAGCAAAAGGAAAGCAGTGTTTGTTCCATTGTTCATCAAATATTCACAAATCTCACACAACTACTCACAATAAGCAAGTGTTTTTTTAAATCATATTTGAGGTAAGATAGTGGCTATTATTTATTATAATTTAAAATAAATAAAACAAAATTCTCAAATAGCAAACAGCAACAAATAAAAACTAAACAGTTTCTGCTCGTCTCGTCATTCAAACTAAAGATGCATTTCCTGCACAGTGACTGTAGGCTAGCAGGCAATAATTAAGATGGCTTCCTTTGAAAATAAATACAAAAAAAAAAAATTCTGCTTCTGCTTCATTTGCCTAGCACAAAATGAATTATACAGAATGCTTTTGTCCGGTTTTACCAACTCTGTATGCTACACAACTGATGAAGAAAATCAACACAACACCACCATTTTTTTAACTAATCTATTAATCTCACAGTTCTGTCTGGTTGGGTCTCTCTTCCAGTGATTATACAAGTCCAGTCCAGTAGGTCTCAGAGTAGATCATAGATCTATTTTGAAATTCAGTCATAATAGGTTAATCCATTGTCTAATCCAGCATTTAGTCTATTCCAGCATTTCAGTCCATTTCCAGTATTTCAGTCTATTCCAGTATTTGTTTGTCTATTCCAGGGAGAAAAGCTGAGGTAACTGCTCAAAGCAGCCACCATACGAACACAGCATTCGCGCTCTTTGAAATGTGCAATCTTTAGATGTGGACACACTTTCTTAACATTAAATGACAATGGTGCTCTTCAGAATCGTAAAATGGTATAAAATCTGCATTTGAACCAGGCACGGGAGTCCAGGTAAATCCTAAAGTGTGGCCACAAAGGAGAAAATGGAGAAAACAAGGCTACAAGCACACAGAATCCAGCCAAGAGACACCAACCAACCTGCACAATGTAACCTGGCGATTGTGGCATCTAAGACACACAGGCTCAAACTGTGGATCCTATCCTGTTGTGATTGAGGGCCTGCATGGCCGCTACTCTCTCCTGTCATCTCTCTTCAGCAAAGAGGTGTATGATGGGAAGAGGGCCAGGAAGGTTTAGCCACTGCCAAGGAAATGGGGAGGAGGGGAAGGGGATTTATTGGACAAACCCTCTCAATGGTGAGCAGACGTGATAGGCTGTACATGCTGTTCAGGCATAAGCTCCACACCCCCACCCATCCCATCCCCCGCTCAAGACGATGTCACCAAGATGGTGATGATAATGACATCGTCATGCTAACTGTACCACAACGACAGGGTCGGCTCACACTGTGGTGATGATGATGATGACGTGAGCCAAGTCGTGGATCTGTTCAACCAAACCCTGGCTGTGGTCCGCTACAACCTGCATGGAGAAGTCGCAAGGAGGGAACACGTGCACCACAAACGCCGGCTGAAACACACAACAGGCATGCTGTCTTACAACTGTTGTTGTCACCAGTATCATCATCATTCATCATTATCATCATCATCCATCATCATCATCCGTCATTATCACTGATGCTCATCTAAATTTTTGAAAACACAATACCTTTTTAAGTAGAAGTTCCACATTTACCACCAACTTTTGTTGCCTATTGACAAATCGCTCACATCTACCAAAATCTTGGCTTGTTTAATTTGCAACTTTTTGTACAATTACAACAGATATCAAACAACAATTCCATTGGTTTTTAACAAAAACACTTTTAATTTGGACGGGCAGTATTGATTTTTCTAAACACCAGAAAATGGGATGAGTTCAAAAACCAGGTCGACATAATAATGTGTAAACCTTTTTCTGGATATTCTTTGGATACATAAAAACTGGTGGTACTGAAATTAAAAACGGGGTTATTTACATATTTTTGTTAATCTTTGTTAACCATTTGCTTTGTTGTATCATTTAAACTGATGTTTAAGCTATTATCTTGTAATATGACGCTAAAGTAACATTTTTTGAACCCCTTTCCACCATTTCAAATATGGCAGATTACCGGCACAGACATCATTTTTATTTGCCATCTCAAACACTTTTTATCGTGTCTTCGTGTTTATTTACATAAAGTATATTTTTTGGCCTTGTGGCAATGTCCAAACCTTAAGTTGCACTTGTTACTGCTACCGGTTTGTGGTGGTGGTGATGATGATGATGATGATGAAGATGAGCCTTGTACAGTGCAAGCTTCCACATTAGCAGGCATGCTCAACATGCAAGCCTACATAAACAAATAAATCATCAACACTCACCTGGTTGGAATCAGGCTGAGAGACGTTGACGATGCCAGCTGCCTGCTTGGTTCGCAGATATTCGATAAAGCCGGTGGTGAGGTTCCTAGTCTGCTCTGTAATGTCCACGTGGCTCACCCCGCAAGGCACCGCCAGCAACAGGGTGTAGTCCTTCTCATTCTGAACATTGCCAAAGACGTTTCATGTTAGGAACGCACAAACAAAGCCCGAAAGATGTGTTGTATTAATGAATGATGTTAGCTTGAGTTGGCTGGTTGGAGTTAGCAAATGAAGCCAATATAAATCTATGACTAAATCTGTTGATCAAGAAATTATCGTAGAAGATATAATAAACCGTTGTTAACATCCAACTCACATCCAACTCGAAATATAAATGAATGATTCAAACTAAAGTACAAAAGTATCATTATTAAAAATGAGCTACAAAACAAAGAACACTGGACCACTTACGATCATGCGCTTAGTGACCCCTTCCAAATTGGGCGTTTCCAGCCGCATCCTCTGAGAGATCCGGAGCGGCAGACACTGTCCCTGGAAAACGGCCTGAGGCAGGGCTTGGTGCGGCAGGTCCTGGGAGCCCGAAACAAAGTGCATCTGTACGTAGCTCTGGTCATTCTTCAGGGCCAGCATGCCTTGCCACATCATGGGGTAGCGCTGCAAGATAACAGGAAAGTGCACTCTTCACACGCTGCAAATATTAAAGCCACACAAAACCTAGTGGCAAAGGGTCAAGCACAATACACACATTACACAGTAACAAACAATAGCTCAGAAAGTAACATTAAATTTAAAAAACTAAAATCACACAAATAAAGATCCTGAAGCTCATGTCCTAGATGGGCGAGTGCCGGCTACACAAACACACCCAGTACGCACTAGGTCCCTTCTCCACGTCCCCGGTGGCCCAGGATGGTGATCAGTCATCTGGGTGTCAGACTATGCACCAAAGGTTGCAAGTGGGCGCCTCGGGCTTGAGTTAGATCTGGTATCGGCCAGCGCTTTGAGCAACCCTCCAGCTGCAAAAACGCTATACAAAAGTGAGGCGATTAAATTTCACCGAGATGAAACTAGAGAAAACAACATGTCAGGTCAATTTGTAATAAGGAAAAAGACATTAAAGCTCAGTGGGTGCTTACCCCCAGCACAGCATGCAGGTTTTCTCTCACAGGGACCTCACGCAGCATTGGATGGCTGACCATGTCTGGTGGCAGGCGTGGTGAGGGAGAGGGGGCAGGAGACGGGGATCGCAACAGACCCCCAGGCGGCAGCTCCCCTTTCTTGATGAGGTCCGCGTGCTGCTGGTCCAGGGGGAAACGGTTGGGAGGAGGGAACTGCTGGAACGGTGGTCCTAACACGCCCTCACCTCGTGGTGGCAGGAACTGAGGATGGGGGTGCTGTTGGCCCGGTGGTGGTGCTGGGTACAAGCGTGGGTCCAGCTGTATGCGAGGTACTCCAAAGCCCGGCGGAGTGAAGGCCATGTCTGCAGGGAACACAGACAGCCCCTCGCGGTGAGGCGCAGCGCCTCCGGTGGGGGGTACAAACGCACTGCCCGGTAAATCTGGCGGGGGTCGCTCCCCGCTCTTGCCAGCTCCTTCCCTCTCTCGATGCTCTCGCTCCAGAAATGCTGAGGTAGGGGGCATGTTGAAAGGAGGCTTGCTGCTGCTTCTCTCCCCTGACGAGCTGTTGCGCGAGTCTGAGTCCGCCAGGTTGAGGGGCTGCTGCTGAACAGAGGCCGTGGAAGCAGGGGGCATGGGGTGTAAGGGGCCGTGGTGCGGTCCTCCCTTCAGACCTTCTGACCCACCCCGCGCTTCCTGGATGGTACGCTCCATGGCCGCACTACGGGCATTGGCCATGGCCTCTCTAGCCACCTGCTCCTTCCTGGCTGCCTCCTTGGCTACCTTGTTGGCCGCTTCCTGCGCCGCTTTAGCATCCTTCTCCCTGGCTGCCGCCGCTTCCTGGGCCTTGCGGGCGTTGGCCTCCTGGTTGCGCACCATTTCCATGGCCACGCTCTGAGCCATGTGTTGGTCACGAAGGACTTGCTGTTGCTGGTCACGCAGGACCTGCTGTTGGTGCTGGTCGTGAATCATACGCTGCTGTCGCTCCATCAGGTTGTGGTGCTGCATCAACAGCTCTAAGGGCACAGGGTGCTCACCATGGGCCGCTGGGGGTGCCAGGCTTCGCAGCATCCCTTCTGTAATACACACACACACTCTACCGTCAGGTCAAACACTTCATGGCTCTTATCATTTACAAACAAAAACAATAAAACAGCAGCCCCCCCTATCTCAGTACAGCAAGTTTCTTCAACATATTGAAGTTGGCTGCCTACAACAAAGAAGAAGAAAGAAGAAGGTCGGAAGTGACTGTTAGCTGACAACAGATATATACCCCATCTCTTGATGCTACAGCATGGAGAAACAACACCGTTTCTCAGAACAAACATACTGGATTGCATCAATGCATTCATTCCCATTAATAGCAGGTATAACAGCTCTGCACTGTATCAAAACACAAATTGTAGTGCAGGTATAAATACATATATATATAATATATACTCTGGCACTGGAAACTACAACTCTACCTCCATGGTAAAACGCCATGAATAAACCAAACATACTTTTTCACGATATGAACTGGACATGAATACATCAAGGCCAGAAATTCACATTAAAACCAACAACTACAGGCTTCTATTCTTTTCTTGTGACACCTTCCAGTATCACCCACACATAATCAGGCTGGGGAACAGTCAAAAGCAAAAATCTCTTAAATCTGGCCGGGGTCCAGGGGCCGCCGTAAGGCCCTTGGTCAGGTCCAGGGGCGAAGCCCCGGGGTGGGTGGGAAAGGGATGGGGAGGGGAGGGGAGGGATCTGGGGGGCTTCGAAGCCCCCCAGAAGCTGAACGTTTCATAGCATGTACACCCAAAAAGAATGCTTTTTGTGAGAGATAAACATGGATGTTTTTCATAATATTCATCGTGTTCATAAGGACATTATCATTAGTAGTAGTATAAGTAGTAGTAGTAGTTCCCCATGACATGGAGTGCAGTTACACTTTCGCCATCTGTTTAAGCCATTCCCATTTCCACTTGTTGTTGATTTCCCCTTCTTCAAAAGGGTCTCCGCGGTTAATAATACGTGAAACACACGAATTGACCATGATAGCATAGCGATTATAAACTAACAATGGCGGACAGTGACAAAGGACTGAACTTCACGTGAACCGCCAAACGTTCAACATCGCCTTCGCTCGCTTTAGTCAAGTGATGCTAGTAAGCCTTATTGGGCAGTGAATTCTAGTAACAATAGCGGGTGCGGGCGGCAATTTTAGTGACGAGAAAAAAAAAGCTGGACACGGACATGGATCGAGACTTGGACTTGGATAGATTGCGTTTTGTGATTTTTTTTTTCTCGGAGAGAGCTTTTTTCTCGGACCTCTATTTAATTTTCTCGGGAGTGACGGTACCTTTTCTCGGAAAATCGCAGATCCGAGGAGCGTTCCCCAGCCTGACATAATATCTATGAGAAAACTTCAAGGTTGACAGACAAATACAACAATTACACAACATCTGAGACTGATCTGACCTTTGAACCTTTGAGTCAGCATAGCGTCCTGAGGACCAGGAAGACGGTGTCCTTGAGAACCAGGGCGAGGACCATGCAGACCTTCCATGGATCGCATGGGGTTAGGTAGGCGTTCAATCTGCTGCACACAACAGCAGCACACACATTATTATTCCATCCTTTCCCTAACAAAACAGACACCTCATTTCTCTAACAAAACATAGGTCTCATTTCTGTTACAAAACAGACACCTCATTTCTCTAACAAAACATAGGTCTCATTTCTGTAACAAAACAGACACCTCATTTCTCTAACAAAACAGACACCTCATTTCTCTAACAAAACAGAGGTCTCATTTCTGTTACAAAACAGACACCTCATTTCTCTAACAAAACAGAGACCTCATTCCCCTAACCAAAACCGAGACCTCATTTATCTAACAAAACAGAGATCCAATTTCTCAAACTACATCTTAAAAACGTAGGACAATACATAAGTTAAAATATATATATATATATATCAAATTTCATACCCCAAAAAATACTTGCATCTATTTTTATGTTTAATGTAACAAGCAGTAGTGGACGACGTAAGCCTTACCTGTCCTACAGGGCTGGCAGTCTTGGGTGAGAGAGAGCGAGGCTGACTGGCCACCACACCAGAGTAGAGAGTGCTGGCAGAAGTTGCTGGAGGCACCTTGGACGGCAGGTTATCTTGGGTTGACCCTCGTCGGTGGCTGGCTGCCAAGCTGGAGACGCTGCTCGTTGGCACCGAGCCGCTAGACACAGCAGATAGCTTGGCAGGGTCGTGCTGCAGTGGCAGCAGATGCGGAGAAAGGTGGACAGGCCCATGCTCCCCTTGCATCAGGTAGAAATTAGGATGCGGCAGACCCTGTCTCTGTAGAGCTAGCAAGTGCTCTCTTTCTCTATCCATCATCTCCCTCTCCCGCCTGTCCTGACCAGCTTTGCCCGCCAGTTCAGGGGGCGGAGGCAGCAGTTCCGTGGGCAAGGACGGCGGTCGCATGTCGGCATGGTGAGATGGGGGACGACTGGGTCTATCCCGACTGCTGGGCGGGGCCTGCGGTGGTTGGCTACTACTGTGAGCGCTGGGTGGTCGTTTCAGGCCTTGGTTCACATCTGACATGGTAGGTGCCACCGGCAGCTGCACGCTCTGCGGCCTCTGGGGCTGCATAGCGGTGGTGGGTGACACTTGCGCCGACGGGGAGGGTGGGGCATGAATCGGCGGGTGCTGGTTGGTCATAGACCCAGGAGGTCCTGGCCATCCTTTAGGCATGCCCAGCACCTTGGAACTAGCCTGGGAGTGCTGAGCTTGCACCAAGGCAGGAACAGGGGGCATGGAGTTGGGCTGGCTCAGGCCATGGGGAGGGAGAGGTTGTTGCTGCTGCTGCTGCTTGCCATGGGCTGACACACTTAGACTGGTGGGTGGTGGCGGCTGGTTGGGAGGAGTGATGTGGCCGGTGGTAGTGGTGGGCATTTTGGGCGACGTGTAGCGTGGTTCCTGTGGTGTTGGGCCTCGCTGCATAGGCTGGGTAGACATCTCCCTGGAGTTGGGCACGGCAAACACGCCTGACCGCCTCATCTGCTCTTGCGCAGCAGCGGCAGGGTGACCTGGAGGGAAGGCAGACATGGAGGACATCTGAGCTAGCGGAGACGTCTCCTCTCGGGCCCCTAGCCCTCCTCGCATACCCATCATACCTGAAGGGGAAGTGGCGTGAGGAGGCAGTGGGCCACGACCTGCCTGCTGTTGCTCCAGGCCGGCCATATCCCCCTTCCTGCCTCGCCCTTGCTGTTCTGCCATGGAGTGGGGAGTCATGGACATACCGTGGGACTGGGTCGTGATGAGCGATCCCTGCAGCTGGGGCGAAGACGGTGTGGATACACGGGGCCGAGACTCTGGCTGAGGAGTAGGCGCTTTGTGTTGTGGACCCCCCACTGAGAGGGGCAGTGGGCCAGATATAGAATGAGGAGGCGGGCCGCCAGCCATTGAATGTGGGGGTGCTCCTGACATAGAGTGTGGTGATGGACCACCCATAGAATGTGGGGAAGGGCCAGCCACAGACTGTGGGGACTGCCCAGGCAAAGAAAGTGGGGACTGCCCAGGCAAAGAAAGTGGGGACTGCCCAGGCATAGATTGTAAGGGGGGACCTGCCATAGAATGTGCTGGAAGACCTCCCATGGACTGAGATGCTGGGCCAGTTGCAGAATGCTGCATAGGACCGGCAATAGTGTGGGGCGGCATGCCGGCAATGGGTCCTGAATGTTGTGGCCCTGGCCCCTGCCAATGTGGTGGCATCTGCTGCTCAGGCTTAGGCCCAATTGTTCCTTTGCTGGCAGCCCCGGGACTAGGTTCCGCCGGCATGAAGCCACACCATTCTATGTGAGGGAAACCAGACGCCACCTTGCCAAGGTCTTGCTTCCCTTTGCCTCGGGCCTGATCCAGGTGAGTGGGGGCAGCCATCTCCATGGTGGTTTTACCAGACTGGTGAGCGGCTGTCATCATTTGTTGGGCTTTATTCTCTTTAGCTTGAGCTTCTGCCTGGGCCTGGGCCTGGGCCTGCTGGACTTGTGCCTGTACCTGTGCTTGAGCTTGGGCCTGGGCGTTGGCTTGGGCCTGGGCAGCGGCAGCTGCTAAGGCATGCTGCTGTTGCGCTTTGGCCCCTCGTCCTGAAAAACACAGCAAACTTCAGTGTCCCCGTTAATAACCTGCTCATATAGTGACTACAGCAGCATAATAAATGTACTGTTGATGAGGGACAATGTAACAGCAAACTTGTATGGCGGGCAGCATGTTCACTTCACTGTGTTTTTCAAACAAACTACCAAACCCTAACTAACCTTCATTTCAAAGTCTGGTATAAAAGGAAACAGTGAAAGCATGATTACTGCTATGGGCAGGAACCACCGATTGTCAGTTAAGTTTATTTTCACAAATAATCTGGAACCGCTAATATAGATCTCAGGTCTTCTAGAACTCGGGGAGAAAAAAAAAACTACCCAAAGAAGTGAAATTCTCTTATCAATGGTACGAGATATTTTCTAAACACAGTCAGTGATGTTGGATTTCCATTGTGAACAGTGGTGTTGGAGTTCCATTGCGAAAAAACAGACAGGGGAGAAACGAGACGAGAAAAGAGGCCAAGCGACAGTCTACTCACCTCTTGGAGCTTTGTATCGATTAGTGGCCAGGTATATTTCATATTCCAGCTGTTGTGGAACAGTCATCCGTGACATGATGTCATTTCCTCTAGCTACGTCCTCGATGCAGCTGTCCTGGTGCCGATCCCACTTGGCCACCTCCGCACTCAGAGCTTCGTCAAACAGCTTCTGGTCATTCGTCTTGACAGGTTTCGACATCACCTGCGCCTGATCAGTGCTAGGCAGTGGATGGCTTTGGCTCTGGCCTTGACCTTGCTGAGGGTTCACATGTCCCCCCAAAGGGCTGGTGATATCCAGACCTCTGCCTGGTAGAGAGGTGTCGCTGGATTCGGACATGCGCTTGGCACGGCTGGCCCCCAATCGAGGCAGGTTGCTGGGCTGGTCATGTTCCTCAAATTCATACACCTTGGCCCTGGAGTCGGACAGCTTGCCCTCGTCTTGGTACCCAATGGGGCTTCCCCCCGGTGCCAGGCCACGCAGTCTCTGTTGCTGCTGCTGCAGTTGATGCTGCTGCATCTTGCCACGGCCTGCATCCAGCTTCTCCAGTTTCACTATAGGAGACCCCATCTCCCCTGATTGTGTCTTGGGTGACCCACGGCCTCTGGGTGTAGGTGGGTTCTTGGGGCTCTGCGCCCCTCTGGCACTGCGTGGGGAGGAACCCGATCGAGAGTTGCGGGGAGAGGGAATGTTCAGACCTTGGTCCATAGCGGCATAGTTGTGAGGCTTGCGAGACCGGGAAGGGCGGCCAGTCTTCATGGGACTGGATCCTGCACTGGGATGCATGGGGGATTTATCCTCTGTGTCCGAGCCAAACTGCCCCTGTCCTTTGATGCGTTCATCATCCGGTGTGCTTTGGTCCTCCAGGTTGATGACCAGTTCTGCCTCGCTGTAGGAAGAATCCAGGTCCCTGTTTGACTCCGGGCTGGCCAGGTCGTCCTTCACGATGCCATGCTGCCAAGCGGGAATGCCTGGAGTGCCAGCACTGCCCAAAGGAGAGGTCAGTTGGGGCTCTAATGGAGACTGAGGGGGCTGCTCGACTTTGCCCATCTTGTCCACCGTCTCTCTGATTGTCGCGCCACCTCGACCTCGGCCACGGCCTCTACCCCCTCGGCCTGATGGTGTATTGCGGCGTCGTGGAGACTTCATCACATTGTCATCGTTGGATGGTGAGCTGATTCTGTTGAGGGCATCTTCCACAATCAGTTCCATGCCCTCATCCTCATCCTCAAAGTCAAATGCATTGATGGTGCGGTTCTTTTTGATACTGCCGTCATCCGCCTTGGACTCTCCTCCTAGCTGCACACCGTGTTGAGAGTCGCCAAACACTGGCGGTGACTGACCTGGGAACATGGTTTTCATTGGTGAAGAAACAGGCGGTGATTGAAGGGCGGGTGCGTGGGGTGACTGGAACCCATGCAGTGAAGGAGACTGCATGTGAGGGGCAGGAGGGGACTGGAACCCCGACACTGGGGATTGAAACCCACCACCTTCCTCCTTTTGCACCGAGTCCTTCGAGCCCTTGGAGCGTTGCTTCTTGCCTCGCCTCTGCCCTTTCTTGCCGGCTTCTGGTGCTGTGGACAGTTCCTCCACCTGCTTGTCACCCGCCTGCTGCTGCAGCTGCTCCATGACTGACAGAGACTGCTCTTGCACACCTGGTTGGGCTGATGATGAGGGTGCCTCCGATGCCTCGGGGATGACAGGGCCACCCGTTTCAGGCTGACCCTGCAGGGCCATGGGGTCCATGAGAGCCGTGGAGGGAGAGGTGGGAGTGGCAGCGGGGTCCAGAATGCCGGAAGGTTCCGGGTGGATGGAGGGCATGGACAAGTTGTCAGCGCTAGGCTCAAAGCCAAACTGGCTGGTGTCTTCATCCAAACCTCCCATCAGGGCCTGCACGGCGCGAGCCGCTTCATCAGAGGCTGCCTGTTCATCCCGCTCATCCCTCTCTATCACCAGCTCATCGTCTCCATCCTTGCTGGCCTCAGGCTCCGACTGTGACATCAGGTCCCCACTGTTGTACGATACCTGTAACAACGACACGAGCTGTTAACACTGCATAGCATCACATCAAACTAGAAGGGCAAAGCAAATATGATTCACATGCTCCTTCTGGAACTCAATATTTAACACAAAAATGAGTGCCCAGGAAAACCAAAATGAAAAGATGGCATTAAAATGCGAAGTAATATCGACTTTGATCTTTCTATGCTCTTGACCTTGAGGTGACTTTGACCTCTGGCTCCAAATACACTCATGAATTATCAAATAAAGTGCAGCTAAAGTTGCATTATCCACACAAAAAAAGGATGACCCTGACCTTGGATGACCTTAACACTCATGTGATCTCTCATGCATGTCTTATCAATAACCAAATCAAATGTTGCATACTATGGATTTACACTCATGAATTATCAAATAAAGTGCAGCAAAAGTTGCATTATCCACACAAAAAAGGATGACCCTGACCTTGGGATGACCTTAACACTCATGTGATCTCTCATGCATGTCTGATCAATAACCAAATCAAATGTTGCATACTATGGATTAAATAAACAGCCATTCCACTGTACGATGACCTATTTTTTTGGTATGTTTTTGCAAGGTCCAATATGACCTTGACCTTTAAAATCAATGCAAAAATGGAACATATATAAAGATCAATCTACCATCTCTAAAAACAATAAGTTTGGACTCAATATTCTCCATAGTTTAGGGTCACTTCAATCTGTACAAACCCACTTTGGACAGTTCCATACAGTTCCATTAACCTTGACCTTAGAGTGAGGTTGACAAAATTTGCATAGTATGTGTGTCTCATTGATATCTATTAAGCCTCAAAGAATCATAAGTTCAATATTAATAACCTAGAAAACAAAGTGACATTTTGTGAAAAATTGTCATTTTTTTTACTAACATTCGATGACCCTGTGACCTTGACCTTGACCTTGAAGTGAAGTAATTCATTCACTGATCATTTATGAGGTATCATGGATATACACCATCTTACCATGTTTGTTTGTAATAGTTGAAATAGACTAGTATTTAGCCACTTTAAAGTTTTTGCACAGATGGCGGTCAAACGGACGCACAGACTTTTAAAAAAAAAACAAAAACATTTTTGGACTATTTAGGATTTATCTTGCACAGATTTCAAAAAATCTAAAAAAGAATTTTTAGGGGGGGTGGGGGGAGGGATGAGGTTTAGTACATGCACTCATACTGCTTGGCATGGGAGTCAATAAACGTGATGCACATGTTTAATCCAAACAAAACGGCTGTCTCCTTTCAATCACTAATCATTATCATAAACACACAACTATGTCCAAACTCAATCCTAGACCTCATTCTTATCTCAGACACAAATATAGGTTTATCACCAATTTCTTGTCCATAGTTGCATGATATTTAGCTGCAGGGGTGGGAATTGCTGAAGTGAAAAATAAAGGAAACTAGGGGGGTCCGGGGGCATGCCCCCCCGGAAAATTTTCAAAATCAAGAACAAAATCTGTGCAATCTGGCGTATTCTGATTGCAAAATGTAAGTAGTTTTGAAGTATGAAAAACATTCTTTTTGTCTTTTTTTCTTGTGCTTTTTGTTTGAATGACCAAAGAATATAATGCTGTGATGTAGTGCTGATAAACAATGTACAACTAACAGACACGTTGCATAAAGAAAATAAGATAAATTCAAAAAGAATTTTTGTATATAACTGTATACATGTACAGTGATTATGTGAGAGAGAGAGAGAGAGAGAGAGAGAGAGAGAGAGAGAGAGAGAGAGAGAGAGAGAGAGAGAGAGAGAGAGAGAGAGAAAGAGAGAGAGCTGTACACACACACAAAATTTGTACATAGTAGCTGAACATGTACACAGCTGTATATTCAACATCTGAATATCAGCTGTCAAAACTAAACATAGCTCCAACATCAATATGGCAAGCAATGACATTCCAACTTGCTCTTCAGCTAAAACAACCAAAGAAAAAGAAAAACATATTTCCAGATTTGCCTAGAAGGATAAATATAAAAAAATTACCTGAACAGCCGTCTTTAAAGACATGATGGCGGTGATTAAGTACAACGACCTCGACCTCTCACTTCCGGTGAGACTTCTGTTGCGCTGTGTCTAAACACCGCAATAGTGTAAATTTTTATTTTTTTTTTATTTTTTGGCGGAAGCATTATTGTTTTTGGCGGATGGGATTTTTTTAATGGCGGAAATCCGCCAAATGGCGGACAATTCCCACCCCTGTAGCTGACATTTTTCATTAAATAACTTCACAAAAAAACATGAACAGAAACCTTTTTTTTAACTCCACTTTTGACTGACAGACATGGTCAGCTCACACTGCAGTACAGAAACTGTGCAACACTTTCCCAACAAAACTGTCCACAGAGAACTACTCAAATACTTGTATGACACCATTACATTCTGTTTGACGTTCGGTTGGCTCTGCTTTATTCCTGCCTGCCCTAAATCTTACTGAAAGTGCAAGACATTCCTTGCTAGATAAAAAAAAAAAAAAAAAAAAAAAAATTCTAAGCCATGTGCGTCTTTTTTTTTTCTTTTTTTTTTTCTCTTGCTTTCTTGAACATTACACCTGAATGTTACAGTCAAAACCAAAATAAACCATTAGAATAAACAAATGCGCCACTAAAAAAAGTTGGCGATCCTGATATTTCAAAGCAAAAGAACTGTACTATGTGTGAGCCTACCTTCTCAACCCTCTCTGGCACAGGCTTGGTGAATGGAGTGAAGACCCCGGCAGCCTCTTCTCCTTCAGGCTGGGACAGGTCAGCAAACTCCTTGGAGTCTTGTTGTTTGGGTGACTCCTTGTCCAACTTGTGGCCCGGGGACATCACCATGGACGCCTCTTTGCTGACGTCCTCGTAAGAGATGCGTCTCTCAAATATTGAGGGCTTGAGGTCACTGTCAGCATCGTCCTTGTTCTTGGTGGCCTCCAGGCACTGCTCCACAGCCGCCAGGGGGTCAAACTCCTTGGCTCCTTTCTTCGCCTCTTTCTTCTCCTTCTTTATCTTCTTCTTCTTGGGCTTGGTCACTTCCACTTCCGACTTGTCGGCCAGGTCCTCCACACTGGGCTTGAAGGCATCTTCTGGGATGGTGATCAGAGGCTTGGTGTCCTGGTTCATCAGGCCAAACAGGCTGTTGGAGCTCCACGGGGTCTTGGGCTGATCCATGTCAGCCACTACTACCTCCTCTGCTGCCACTTTGCTCTCCACGCTGCCTGGCGTTTTGGGGCTCATCAGGCCCGACTCTTTCCTGTCTTTCTCGTCCTTGTCGTCGGGTCTGGGAATGCTGTCGCGTTTCTTGGTGATCTTTGGAGCAGGGTGGCCCCAGAAACTAACAAAGGGGTCATCCTCCTCTTCTTCTTTCTGCACTGGTGGAGCTGGCTGCTCCGGCGTCTTCATCTTGACCTGTTCCTCAACCAGCGACTTAACAGCGAAAGACTGGGGAGGAGGGGGAGGAAGGCTCTTTTCTGGCATTTCCTCCGCAGCCTTCTTCTTCCTCTTCTTCTTGGGCTTGTCTTCCACGCCACTTTCCTTAGTGGGGGAAGCAGTTTTAGCCTCTTCTGTTGCAGCCTTCTCTTTCTGCTTCTTCTTCTTGCCCTTCTCTTTGGCAGGAGATTCAGAGTCAGTGGAAGGGGACAAAATGCTGGAGGGTGACATGAGGTTGCTTTCAAGGCTGGCACAGGACTCTTTGGCTTCCACAGAAGTGGTGGCTTCAGCTGCTAGTTTCTTGGCCTTGGTCTTCTTCTTCTTCTTCTCTTGCTTGCTGAGTCCTGCCTCGGCATCTTTCTTGCTGTCAGCTGCAGTGTGGGCGTTGATGTCCGTGGATTTCTTCCGCTCCGCTTCTTTCTGGGCAGCTTTGGCTTCTATGTCTTTCTTAGCCTTGTTCTCTGCCTCCTTCTTCCTTTCCTCTTCTTTTCTTTGCTTGGCTGCCAGCTCCTGCTTCATTTCCAGCTCTTTTTTGGCTTCCAACTCTTTCTTGGCTTCCAACTCTTTCTTGGCTTCCAACTCTTTCTTGGCTTCCAACTCTTTTTTGGCTTCCAACTCTTTCTTGGCTTCCAGCTCTTTTTTGGCTTCCAACTCTTTCTTGGCTTCCAACTCTTTCTTGGCTTCCAACTCTTTCTTGGCTTCCAGCTCTTTCTTGGCTTCCAACTCTTTCTTGGCTTCCAACTCTTTCTTGGCTTCCAGCTCTTTCTTGGCTTCCAGCTCTTTCTTCGCCTCCTCTTCCCTTCTCGCTTCCGCTTTCTTCTTCTTTTTCTTCTCTTTCAGTTGTGCTTTGTGCGTTTCAGAATCAGCTGGCTTGAGTTTCACTGGCTCCTCAGACAGAGAGATGTCAGATTTGGGGGTTGGTGGCGGGGGTGGTGCTAAGGTCATGCAAGAAGCCAGTTTTTCTGCAAACGTTGATGGCCCATCCCCAGCATTTTCTTTCTTTTTCTTCTTCTTCTTCTTCTTCTCGCTGCCACCCTCCTTATCATTCTGTACCTTTGTCTCCGAAGCAGACATCTCTGGCACAGGAGGAGCAGGAGCACTATCTGCGGAGGGTTTATCTTTCTTAGCTTTCTTGGGCTTGGAGGGCGCATCTAGTTTCTTGGTAGTGGTGTCACTGCTTTTCTCCTTCAACTTGCTAGACTGCAAACTGTCATCTTCCATCACAGGAGTCTCAGCTGGACGCTTTTCTGCAGACTTGTCCCTCTTGGTTTCCTCCTTCTTCTTGTCTGGTTGTGACAACTTGGCCTTCTTCACAGCAGAAGGACCGTCAACCGCTGCCTTAGGCTTGCTCTTCTCCCCTGGCTTGTCTTCTAGCACCTTCTTGTTTTTCACCTTCTTGGGACTTTCGGCCTTCTCCGTCTTTTTGGGCGAGTCTATGTCCATCTGGTCATCGTCATCGTCACTGAGGATGCCAGAGAGACTGCTCCCTGACAGATCCGAGTCCGAGTCTTCTTGAATCTTGCGTTTCTTGTTGGCCTGTTTCTTGTCATTGGTTTTTTCATTCTTCTTGCTGGGACTTTTCAACTTTGCTGGCTGCCGTTCTAACGAGCTGCTGTTCTCCGAGTCCGAGGACCAGATTTGGGACTTGGCGCCTTTGGGTTTGGACGCTTTAGTTTTGGACGTCATCTGATTCAGCACCTCTTCTTCGTCAATGATGTCGTCGTCGTTTTCATCATCAGAGGAGCTGATGATCATTCTCTTGGACTTGACCGGTGTCTTGGTTTTCTTTTTCACATGCAGCTTCTCTTTCTTGGCTGACATGTCCTTTTCTTTTGACTTCAGCTGCTTCTTTTTCTTCTGCTTGAACTGCGAGTCGCTGTCCGATTTCTCAGAGTCTGGGGACAAGACCGCTCGGTCGTCATTGTCTTCATCGTTGTCGTTGTCATCAGAGGTGTAAGTCTGCTTGCCTTTGCTTCCTCTACGACCCTGCTGCCTGTTGGACTGCCTGCCTGTATCACTCAATCCTCCAGTATTGGCTTCTCTCCCGCGCGTCTTGTTTTTGATAAGGTCATACATTGATGGCGGCTGCCCTTCTTCTTGGTTAATTATTCTCATCCATTCATGCCAGTTAAAGTCATCACCACCGCCTTTGTCAGGGGAGGAGCCTTGGGTTTCTTTCTCCTTCCTTTTCTTAGTCTCATCTTTCTTCTTTTTCTCCTTCACAGATTTTCCTTTCCCCTTCTCCTTCATTTTTTCCTTTTTATCCTTTTCTTTCTCCTTTCCTTTCTCCTTGTCTTTGTCTTTCTCCTTGTCCTTGTCTTTCTCCTTTTCCTTGTCTTTCTCCTTGTCTTTCTCCTTTTCCTTGTCTTTCTCCTTGTCTTTATCCTTTTCCTTATCTTTCTCCTTTTCCTTGTCTTTCTCCTTGTCCTTCTTTTTCTCTTTTTCTTTTAGCTTTTCTTTTTCAAGCTTTTGTTTTTCTTTCTCCTGTTTTTGTTTTTCTTTTTCTTTTCTCAGGCGTTCTTTCTCCTTTTCTTTTTTCTTCAACTCCTCTTTCTTCTTTTCTTCTTCTTTCTTCTTCTCCTCCTCTCTCTTTTTCTCTTCCAGCTTTCGTTTTTCCTCCTCTTTCTTCTTCTCTTCCTCTTTTCTCTTCTCTTCTTCTCGCCTTTTCTCTTCTTCTTTTCTCTTCTCTTCTTCTCGCCTTTTCTCCTCTTCTCTTTTCTTTTCTTCTTCTTTTCTCTTCTCTTCCTCTCGTCGTCTCTCTTCTTCTTTTCGGGATTCTTCCTCTTTTCTCTTCTCCTCTTGCCTTCTCTCATCTTCCTTTCTTTGCTCTTCCTCCCTCCTCCTTTCCTCCTCTCTCTTCTTCTCTTCCTGCCGTCGCTGCTCCTCCTCCTTTTTCTTTTCTTCCTCCTCTTTCTTCTGCCTGTCCTTGGCTTTCTCACTATCGCTGCTCTTGCTCTTCTTGGGCGGCTTGGTGCTCTCCCCTTCCTTGTTCTTGCTGGTTTTGCTGCTGGAGGAAGAGGAGGAGGAGTCTTTGTTACTATCCTTGTTGGACTTGGAGGAGGAGGATTTGCTGGAACCCTCTGCCGGTTTCTGGTTGTCCTTGGAATGGGACTTGTGATCCTTATCTTTATTGTCTGTGGCACTGTCTGACATCTTATCTGACATTTTGGGAATGGTGAATTTCTTCTTTTCTGGCGGCGTTGTCTCGCTGTGTTCAGGCTTGGTGGTCTTTTCTGGCTTGCTGTCAGGTTTGGTGGACTCTGCTTTGCCCTCCAATTTCTCTTTTGATTTGGTCTTCTCTTTGTCCTTCTTCTCTTCGTTTTTCTTTTCCTCCTTCTTGGCATCCTTGGTGTGGCTCTTCTTATCTTCCCTGCTGGTAGTATCCTTATCTTCCTTGGAGGTGTCGGCTTTCTCAGCCACTTTCTTGTCCGCAGGGGCCACCTTTTTCTCCTTGTCTTTCTTGTGGCTGTCAGGGGGGTGTTTGTCTTTGGACTTGTTCTTGGAGTCTGGCGTGTCAGCGCTGGTGCTGGTGCTAGAGAGGTCCCTGGATTTGCTCCGGGCCTCACTGTCCACGCTGGCCTCTCTCTCTTTCTTCGCCTTCTCTTCCTTGCTCTTGTTTTTGGTGGCCTCGCTCTTGCTGCTGTCTCGCGTTTTGCTGCGAGCATCGGAGGTCTTCTTCGCTTGGGCGTTGTTGTCAGCATCTTTGCCACTGCGGCCAGGGTTGTCCTTGACCTTGGAGTGAGAATTGGTGTCCTTGGCCTTGGTTTCACTTTCCTTGTTTTCGGGCTCTTTTTCTTTGGCTTTGTCTTTCTTCTCTTTGCTCTTGGAATGCGTGTCGGCGTCTTTGGATTTAGAGGCCGCTGTATCAGCTTTGGAATGAGCGTCTGTGTTGTTGTCTTTTGACTGCTCCATGTCTTTTTGCTTGGCAGCAGCAGCCTCTTTCTCTTTACTGCTCTTGCTGTCTTTCTGTTCATCTCGGGTCGTCTTCTTGCCAGACTCGTGGCGAGACCGATCGCTGGTGGTGGATTTGCCAGGGTCCCCTTTCTCAACATCCTCTTTCTTGGCACTGCGGTCAGTAGCCGAATCCTTAGAAGTGGACTTGGACAGCTTGCGGTCAGCTTGGGAAGAGGATGAGGAGGACCTATGAGCTTTCTTGTCCCCGTCGGCCTTGTCCTTGTCAGCACTGTCCTTGGGCTTGTCCTTGACTTTGGGGTCCACTTTGGGTCGCTCTGATTTAACATCTGGCACAAAGAGTGGGTCGTGTTTAACAGTCTGGTGGGTTGATTTAATCTTGGGCCTCTCACTATGCGCCTTAACAGAGGAAGGTGTTGAAGTACTGGTCACTGTGCTGGCGGCTGAAGACGCCACGGATGTTGTCGAGCTGACCACAAGGCTGCTGGACATGCAGGCTGTTGTTGTTGCGATGGATGCAGACGATGAAGATGGTAAAGATGACGCCACGGTGGAGGTAGAAGATGTAGGGGTTAGTGGGTTGGAATGATTGACAGATGTACTGGAGGATGACAGGGTTGTTGGGGTGCCGTTGGACACGACAACTTTCCTGCCATTAGCGTCTTTACCCTGCACGCTGTCCTTGTCCCCTTTGCCACTCAACACAGAGGAGGAAGAGTCACTCTTTTTAGCCTCCGCTGCACAGTCTGCTCTGGAAGTAGACAGGCTGCCACTAGACTGCTTAGCATCCGTGACAGCATCCACAGAGAGTACATCCACAGAGGGCACAGTATCCTTCCTGCCCGAGGATGCGAGGGACACAGAGGATGGGAGTGTCACAGTGACCGAAACGGGTTCCGACACCCGAGGACTGCGACGGCCACTGGACACCACAGACACCAAAACAGCAGACACTACACTAGAGGTCACAACAGCACTAGAAGCCAGTAATCCAGGCACAGGCTGTGAAGTCCCCACACTGTCACACACTGATGTCTGCACAGGGTTAGTGTTTGCATGAGATGGAGCATCGGCAGAGGTGGACACCACCGGTGTGAGACACGAGCCCAGCTGCCCACCACCACTCACATCGGCAGTCACAGCATTATCAGCAGTAGAGAGGGAAGAGGAGGAAGAAGACGAATGGTGGAGACCAGGGTGGAGAGCAGGGTGGGGGGACCGTGAACCAGGCAAGGAGGAGGGAAGAGTGGCCGACAGGGTGGGATGGTGCTGTCCACGGGGAGAGGAAGCAGAGGACACGGGGGAAGAGTGGGCTGCACCAGGGAAAGGGGAACGTCGGCCTGCCGATGTCACAGTGGTGATCAGTTGACCTGCCATGCTGGTAGTGGTGGAGGGGGTGGGCGGTTGAAGCGAACCAGACACAGTAGTCACTGGCAGCGTCGATGCTAGAGACAATGCCAATGGAGTTGACGGTGACAGTAACGTTGCAGACCCTGTGAAGGCTGAGGTATCCATGCCTTGCAAGGGCCGAACACTCAGCTGGTACATGGTGGACTTGAGCTGTTGCAGCGACACAGGCACCGTGGTTTCAGTGCTAGCCTGCTGCCCCAGACGATTGTAGTCCTGGTCCAAGATACTGCTGCGGTTCAGTATGCGTTGCATGATTTCTGACGGCTCCGTCTTCCTCTCCGCCCCAACAATCCCCACCTTATCACTGTCCAAGCGCTGACGAATGCGGAACTTGGAGTACACGCCGGTGTCCTTGCCGGAGGCGGAAGACAGGGACAGGTCGGCAGGAGAGCTGCATGACAGGGCTGATGACTCCCCGGGTTTGTAGCCCGTCACCGTGCGACTCAACACAGCGTCGATGGTGCGGATTTTCTCTTCGATAGAAATGCCCTCAGCATCCACTAAGGGTTCTTCTTCACTGCTGTCCGACATGCTGTCAACTGCTAGAGCTAGAGAGGACACGCCAGGTTCCATGGATGGTTTGAAACTAAACCCCTCGTCGCTTGGGGCAGGGGACTTAGTGGCCCAGTCTGCACTAGGTGAGGAGGACGAAGGTTTGGTGGAACTGCGCACACTGCCCGAGTTTGACTCCACATCATGTGCCTCCTCATTGGCAGCTGGGCTGAAGGTAGCGTCAGGACTGATGCCCAGCTTAGGACTCCATGAATTGTTTCTGTCTAACAGAGCGGAAGAACCAGGCAAGAAAGGTTTGGATACGCCCTTCACCGTCTTGTCTAGGCCTTTGGCACCAGGGCCCTGCTTGTCCTCACTCTTCACTCTAGCCAACAGTGTTCTGACATGGCCCACAGGCAGTTTTCTGTAGTCACTTGACACATCCACTACGATGCGACTGCCTTTGCCCGACAGGCGCCCCTTCTCCCCTACACCATTGTCCTTGGGGAAGGGCCGCTTGTCGTTGCTCTCTAACTTGCGTTTCTTACTGTCACTGGGGCACTCTGAACCGTCCAGCAGTCCAAAGTCTGATGACACAGCGTTGACCTTGAAGTCAAGGCCACCCACTGTCCTAGTCTTGCTGGGCGTCTGCAACACCAGGCGCCTTTGCTTGTCCTTGGCCTTGTACTTCAAGTGGTCACAGTCCAGATCTGCGGCGAGGTCACTGTCATGGCAGCCTTCTTCCTTGTTCAGCTCTACCAGTAGTTTCTCTTTCTTCAGCTGCAATTCAGATTCACTGAGAGAGCCGTTTTCTGACTCTTGCAGGCTGCCTGAAGAGCCTGGGCTGGGCATGTTGGTCAGGTCTGTCACTTTGACCACTCGAGACTTGGCCTCCCTCTCCTTGACCACCTTATTCTTGCCAAAGCGTCTCTGCTGCTGCTTGTGCTTCACCTTGAGAGACAAGCTGCCCACGCCATCATACCCGTCCTTCTTCTTTTCTTTCACACAGTCCTCGTGCGCTCGCTTGCGCACGCCAGACTTGTCGGGCAGCGTGACCTCGGACACAAGTTTAGGGGTGGGGGTGGAGGAGGCGGAGTTGTTGTTGCTGGTCTGACTGACCCACACACTCTTCAGCTTAGGCTTCTCTTTCTCTATCACAGTGTACGTAGGTTTGTAATCCGAGTCCAAGTTGCGCGGGTAGAACGTCCTAGAGAACGGTTCCTCTGCCTCAGTAGGGGTTGGAGGTGTACCTGATCCAAAGTCGTCCGGGTCAGGTGTACTGCGACCTGACCCATACGCAGGTGACCTACGACCCCTGAGGTCAGAGGAATCGTTGAGCTTGTCGTCCAGTTTGTCCTTGTCATATTTAGATCGGAAATTGTCGTCCACGGTCCGTGTGACATAGCGTTCCGAGTGATAAGAGTTGTGGTCACTGCTGGGCGTGGAGCTGCGAGTGTAGGGGTCCTTGTCATACACGTCCAGCGACACTTCACGGGATGACCGCCGTGATCTGTCCTCGTAGTCCTCAGCCCGTCCTCGCTGTGGGGAGTGGCGTTCTCTGCGCTCACGCTGGCTGTGGTCCCTGTACTCCCTCAGTTCTTGCTCATAGTCATCCCCTGGCTTCAGGTAGGTGCCGGCGCCCTGGCTGAACTCAGATGACTGTCGACTGCACACCCACAGACAACACACGTTCTTACCAACAAAGTCTTTTTCAGTGCTCAACATTCATGGTGAACAAACATCGAGTGTGAACAGGTAACAAGCAAATAGTGATGCCGAGTTTCATGGGTGGAAGGGGGGACAGCTGCGAACATCAACTTGACTATTCTAAGAAAAATATTATAAGCAGGCTTACAAATATTGATGCTGATTGTAATGTAGTACTAAAAGGTTTAAAATACAGGTTGTTGCAATACAGGGGTTGTTGATTGAACTGTAGTCACTAAAACGTTTAAAATACAGGTTGTTGCAATACAGGGGTTGGGTGGGGGGTGGGAGAGAGAGAAAAAACAAAAGGACTAAAAACTAAGGTGCCGAGAAAATTGACCTACATTAAAAATATACAAAATTTAAAATACAGACCTGCTTCTTCGACTAGGGGAATAGTCATCTTGGAAGGTGCCGTCAACATGGCGATTCCTGCTACGGCTGACCCGACCCCTGACAAAGGAGGTGGTAGTGGTGGGCTGAACCGCAGTTGATGCAGGAAAGCGGGAACGATTCCTGAGAATTACAAAATACAAAACCGCCATGAACTACTGACTTTCATTTCTACTGGTATCTGTTGCTATTCCCAACACACCAAGTACATGCAGAACTGAACATTGGCCCTGAAAGCAGAGCAGTCACAAATGAAGCACTGGTTTCAGCATCACAGAAAGGACATGCAGTGGGTAGGCAACCGTTGACCCCATCTCCAACACTAGTGTTAGAAACAAGCATAACAAAAAACATTTTGTTCTCACACATGTGGCGATTCACAATGGAAAATGGATAATTAGCGTGCTCAAATAAATCTTTTTATGATCATGTTTGATGACAGCATGTGATCATGTCTGATGATATGCATTTTATAATACATTAAAGATCTGATTTTTTTTTTTTTAAATGTGAAACAACATGCCCACCAATAAATGATGCATCATGTCAAAAGGCCCAGATAGTAAAACATGCTACACTTTACACACAAATGCAAGCAAACAAACAAACACACAAACAGCAGCATACAGTGTACAATAATATATTTATATTTATATATATATATGGGGAAAAAAACGTTATAAAAAATGACTAATAATATTTGCAGCCAATTAAAATATTTAAAAAACTCTAATGTAAAACAAAAACTAGAAAAATTAATGAAAACGCTAAATAATGTTGGCAAAACCTTGATGTACAGACAAATGTTTTCTCATAATTCATTGGGTGTTTAAACCTGTATTCACACACAAATTCAAGCAAACAAATAGTCACATACACAATGTACAATATATATATATATATATATATATATATATATATATATATATATATATATATATATATATATATATATATATATATATATATATATATATATATATATATATATATATATATATATGGGAAGCTAAACCACCCAGAAAAAAAATGACAGTAATAATATTTGCAGGCCAAAAATATAAAATATCTATTTAAAAAAAAAATATAAACTCAAATGTAAAACAAAATAATAAATAAATGAAACGGTCAAATAATGCTGGCAAAAAACCTTGATGTACAGACGAACGCTTCCTCATAATCCATGGGGTGTTTAAACCTGTGCAGTAATAAACAGAAAAACAAATACAAGTCTGCAAAAGCAACGGAGCCAAACAAGCAAATGACAAACAGCACCAAGCGTACACCACAGTCACAGACAAACGCTACAATTTAAGAATGGTACACATACCCAACAAAATTGCATACACAAAACATAATATAATTTAAATATATAGACATAATATCTAGAAATAACAATTGTACTGTTGTGTGCTAAATTAAAGTGGCAACATGATTCAATCCACTTTTATTTATTAATGAAAACAAAAATTAATTAATTAATTGATTAAAAAAACTGAATGTGACCTATAAAATTAGATTTAGAGTGTGCATGTGTGGGGAGGGAGCAGGTTAGAGAAGAAATGGTTAAATATAATGCATAAAACTTCATCACCGCTTTTGTCGTGCTCCTTCACATTTCTATAAACAATATTTTTTCACTTTATTTATTATCCCAACAGGAAGGGTTGAGAGATGATTAACCATCAAAACTTGTGCTTGTATAATGTGTTCCATGTTTTCTTCCTGGGCCACCATGGCCTTTCGATACAAATAAGTAGTCAATTTAGAAAGAAGAAATTCATTTCCTTTCCTTATAAACTTTCCATTTCCTTTTCAAAGTGTAGGACATGCGCTTAACACTCAATGAATCGACTTCCACAAGTGTCTCATATTTTAATTGGCCAAGTAGAGTGTGCCTAAAACTTGGTAAACTGACCAATCACAGATGGCAATCTTTCTAGCAAAGCTTGGAATATGAAAGTCGTAAGAATACTTACATGGACTACTTACGACTTTTGTCCATGTAAAACAGAAGAAAAACAAAGTCAACCCTCTATGGCCTGAAGACAAACTTATAGATCCTAGACTACCCACCTGATGAAACCATTGATGAAGACGCATGTTAAATTCCTGACAAGGGTTACTAGAAGGCGCTAATAATAGTACGTAAAAAATTTACATAATTATCCGTTTCGTCGTCGAACGAAAGCAAATGTGCACTATCACATTGTTTGAACCACACGTCATGAACCTGCAGCCTTTGATTCAGTTCATAAATGTAAGGTTAGTGCAGAGAACATAATAATAAAGCCGATGGAATGTCAAAATTCTTACTTCTGTGCTGGATGCTAACAAAAACATTCTCCATAAGTGCAGTCATTTTTTTAATAGCAATGTAGGCAACATTGTCAATTTCCAATCATTATAACACTATAGGTCCATTGTCAACATGTCAATGCTGCTTTTTGTCAAATTGATTGCCAAGAATATTTCAGTGTTTATACAAGGCAAAGGTGTGAAACTTGAAAGTTTGTTGAGAGTTAAAATGTGCTGCAAATGTGTCCAATGCATGAACTACTTTGTTATGGCACATTCTTTAGAATGTGCTGTGTGAACAGCTTTGGTGTAATCACTGATTTGGCAAATTTCCCATTTTAAATTCTGATTTGATGAAATTGGTACATAAATATTACTGGCATGCTAGCATGGAATATGAGATATGTTCAACTCAATTTATTCAATGTTCCACTCGTCTTTGGCTCGTGGAAACATTGAAAAGATCTCATTGGACATATCTGATAATCCATGCCAACATGCCAGTAATGCAGAGACCCATCACGTTATTTACTGATACACCAACTACTGCAGCAGTAAGACAGTGAAGTGCAAGGGAATGAAATGGTGCACACCAAAATAGTACAAATAAATAAATAAGTCAATAAATAATGGTGCATACATGTAACGACACAGTCCACAAGTAGCACAATGACAACAGATTGATACACAAAATCACTTGTCGTGAAAGCTCTTCAACCTGGGCTGTACATGGGGTTAAAGCCGTGGTGGCACTCGTAGCTCTCAATGGCACGACTTCTTTATCCGTACATGTATGAACAAAACCAATGCACAATACACAGCTGTCACTACAGCACAGGGAACAGGTAGCAACGAACAAAAGCACACACAGCCATTGTCAGCCACAAGGGTACATGGGCCATAAGCTGTAAATAACAGATGAGGGAAAACAAGATGCAGTTGAGTTCCATAAAATAATACAATTACAGATCGTTATACCTTTTAAGGTTCTCAATACACTTCAAAGGTAGCCAGAGTCTAGAAATGCCCAAACAGAATTGAATACCTACACAGAATCTGTCTATAAATACCTGAACAGAATCTGCACCTAAATGTATGGTGTACCACAACAGATTCAATGCTTAGAAGTACCTTAAACCGAATCTGTGTCTAGAAAGTAACTACTCAATACAAGATCTGTGGCTTTGAGTAAGTTCAAAGTATCATTGTGTCTCTACAGCTGCAGCAAAGCAATGCACTTGTAAGTCCGAGGTCATTTTCTTTACACAATATTCCTTTCACTGTGCCCAAACTCCTGAATAAACTACAGCATGTATTGCCTACACACCAATTTTAGCGATCCACATCACGCTGGTTTTTATTATTTTTTGGGTTGTTGTTAACTTTGTGGTGCCAGAGTTTAATGTAGTCTACAAATCTGTGATTACAAACATAAAAAAAAGGATCCCATAAGATGTCAAACACTGCAAACTTGCTATCAAACACTTCAGATGTGTGCAAGAGTCAAATTAACCCTCATATATAATGCCGAAAACAAACTTCCGCATTGCTGAATATTTACTGTGCAAGCAAGATGTTAACAAGTGAATTCGGTAGCCTGTAGTGAGGGGAGAGGAACAAGCAACTCACTCTTCAGTGTAGCCTTCCTGGTATTCAAAGCTGCGCTGTCGGAACTTGTGCATCATGCGGTCGTCTGGGCGGTGTTCTGGTCGAATCTGCCCCGTTTTCTCCATATGGTCCAAGAAGTTGGCCTGGCATTCGCGGCTGGCAAAGTCAATCTGAAAATTGGTGACAACCAAGACATTCAAATTTAGGTTGTGGTTGCTGCTGTTCTTTCAGATTAATATAGTGTGTTGTCGAAGTCAGGGTCTTAATTTTTCATTCCGCAGAAAATAAGCTCACTGTAAACTGCCTCAGTCCATTGTTACCTCGGACAAGATGGAAACAAACATCAAGCTTTTCTTGTCATTTGTATGAAACGTTTTACTTCATCTGTGCACCTCACAAACACTTTCTTTATGCAAGAAGGTTCTAAACACCGACGAAAACAACGCAAGGATAGACCGAGATGTCAATACTGTGGGTTGTTTTTTTTTACACTGATCACCTGGTCAGTGAAGTCAGAACCAACAACTTCTGCCACGTCCATTCCATTCTAAATGACAAAAGACAGTTTACCATCATTTTCTTCTTTCCCACGGAACGGCCTTTCAGCTCATTGACGGCAAACTGCGCATCGTCCAGATTGTTGAAGAAAACCAGCGCCCTCTGATCTTTGCGATCCGTGAAGATGTACATCACGCCTTGGAACTTTTTGATGGAGCGCTCTACGTTTTTCTGGGTGCCGTCTTTAGAAAAGTCGATCCACACGCAATTGGTTGGCATGCTCTTGCCAAAGCCCAGCTGTCAACAGACCACTCACATATATATTGTGTATCAACCCCAGGCTAATGCTGTCACAGGCATTTCATTTCATCAACAGGCTATAGCACTAGCAATGTGTAATTAGCCAACACCAACTGTTTGTTGTAGCCCAGTCTATAGCAAAAGGCCAAATCTATGGAAAACCAAAAGTCCAAGTGTGCTAAATTGCTTTTATTACTTTTTTTTAAAAAGTAATCAAAATAAAATCCATAAATAGACTAACCGAAATTTAATAAGAGTTAATATAAAAATAACCAAACAAATCAATAACAATCAGTTGATAACTTGATCACTCCAATCAATCAATCAAACCTTAATTTTGTTAGCCCCAATGTGTTCCCCTTCCATTGCACGAAGGGCTGCAACCACGCTTTCAATGTCTGTGTACTGAACAAAGGCGTAGGCTGAAGCTGCCCCTTGCCTCTTGATGTCCACATCCTGCAACAAGACAAAGAGACATTCCTCCTGTCATCAAGCTCTGCTGGACCTGAATTGACTGTGAAAATAGGCTGTACTTTATGCATAGCAATGTCCAGGGTACAAGGATCTGCACTAGATGATCTGGATGTGTAGACAAATATATGTCAGTGAAGTTGATCAAGATAATGATATACAGGATTAATTACAAGGGCAACGTTACAAGGTGAGAAGTGATGACATCACAGGCATGTAAGTGAATGATGTAGAAAACCCATTTTAACCAAGAATGAGATGTAGCAGATGTGCTATAAGGTGCAAGACACATTAATACAAACTCCTAAACTGTTTTCAGCTGTTATAATCAAGGGTCACACCCAAAGTCAGCAACTTACAATGTAACTAATTCTGTCTGTGCTGAAACTAGGACATCTTTTACAGCTCAATATATTTAAGGTATTGATCAAAGCTGTGTGAACAAAAACAAACAAACAAAAACTTTGGCGGAAGAACAACAGCGGTCTAAACAGAAAATGTATACAAGCAAGCACAAACACACACACATACAAAATAAAATAAAATAAACATGTTAAACTCAACACAACTAAAGCATGTGGTACTCAAGATATGATAGACAGTAATAACAAAACTTTAGTCAAGCTTAGGTTAACTTGCAATTTATAAACGCCGCGTTGAAAGTGTTCCATCTGAAGCACAGCTACAAGATCTTTTGTCCCCTCATAATCCAACAACAAAATAACAATAACTTTCTCACGGCACATCGTCCCTCACGCATGCATTTTAAGGCAACAAAAACAGTTCATGCCCACTTTGACTGCGCAGCAGCCTAGTAACAAACTCAACTAATTCATTTGATATTTACATCCAAGCCAGTAGGATTCCTGGGATAGAATTCAACGTCCTGGAAAACACGAAGGTCACTAAACAGATGAATATGCATGCAGGCGCACGCACACACAGACGGACAGACAAAATGATTCTAGTATACCGCATATCGATATAGTGGCAGTATAAGGCAAAAAAAAAAAAAATATATATATATATAAATATATATAAATATATATATATATATATATATATATATATATATATATATATATATATATATATATATATATATATATATATATACAGGGATCAGTTTACTAGCGCGCCCTGCGCCATTGACGCATAAAAATTAAAAATGACCCATCTACAATTCTTGCCAGGGGCCGAATGGCACTTCGATTTTTGGTACCAGTGCGCCACCACAATAACAGTGCACTGTATTGGAGGCGACAAACGTGCTTTTGCTAAGGCAAGTTCAGGGATTGGCTAGGAGGGCCCGGATGTTGATCTTTCAGCCAATAAGAAGTGTTGTACGATTCTTCCAAATCAGAATTTGCTATCGTCTGCGCGTATGTTGTGTCCGTGCAAGGAGGATTTTGTGTTTTTCTTTGTGCCACTTTGAAAATGCCCCCCCCTGCCCCCCTTCCCCCCCTTCCCCCACCCCCCTCGCCCAAATACCTAAACTTGAGGTAGGACAGTCTAGACTGTCGTTTGCTGCTGTTAAACTACAGTCTACCGCCGCTAATCCTACGCAAGATGATTGTGTGAGCCCCGAGTCAAGTCAAAATACTGATCCCTGTTCTGGTTAGTGTTTTGTTGGTAAACATGCTTCACAACACATGCACACTCACAATAATCTATTTTGTTTTAATTTCTGTAATAATATCTCCAGGTTATCTTTTACATGTAAGTAAATTACTGCTGAAATCATGGCCCATTGAAATTTGATCTGAGGGGCCCAATGGCCCATAGCTTTTTTGTGTCAGGCTGAACCCTGTATACGGTAACATAGGGAAAAAAAAGGGGGTCGGTAGGTGGGATTTCTTTCTTCCTTTTTAAAAAAAAAAAACTTTTTCACATTGGATGCGATTTTTTGGGCTTTATTCTTTTGTTTCCAAACGATCCCAAAAAAAGTTTAGGGTCCGGTCACAAAATTAAGGTAGGTCAGGATACCGTAAACAGACTTTTTTTTTTGCCTAATAACATAAAAGCCCAGTTGAAACAAGGAACACCACGTATATATCATAAAATGTAGACAGATCTATGCCTCTATCCACGAATGGTATAAAAATACAAGTCCAAAACAGGGTCACTGTAAACAGCCCAGGTCAATATATGTAAGTCAAGCAAAGACTTGTTCCCACAACCCTCTTGGGAGACAAAACCCACTATTGTCACAACACCACGCCACACCACATCATACACCACACCACGCCACACCACATCATACACCACACCACACCACACACCACATCACATCACACCAGTGAATTGACTATTACATTATTTTTCACCCAGTCACAGTTGTCCAAAAGCGTAAATATTCACTTTTTTTGTTGCTCTACAACCCTGAAATTAAAATATTGCTATCTTCCCCTTGGGCCAGTGCAATGACAGTACAACAAGTAAAACAACCTTGGATTTTCTTGGAGAGCACTTGGTCTTGGCAACGATAAAAAGGATAATGATTGATAAAACTGATGAGAAACAATGACGATACCAAAATTACAATGCAAAATAATGATGATGGTAATAATATTATCCTAAACAGGCAGGTTGCTCACTATGATTTCGCCAAAACGGTTAAACTTGGTGGTTAGATCAGTGACAGAGGTATCTTTTTCCAAGTTGCCGACAAAGAGGGTGCGCGTGGATTTGGGGTGGTACTCATCAAGGTCATTCTCACTGCTGCGAATGTCAGCATCATCCACTTCTGAAACACATGTAAAACGGAACAAAAAATACACTTAATTATTTCATTATTAACAACAATAAAAATTAACAATAATAATTTTAATATTAGTAATAATGACAAAAACAACAACAACAACAATAATAATAATCCATAAATTTATAGTAAGCGTATGTGTATCTCACATCATCACACGCATGATTTGACCTAATTCCTATCAAATAAACGATGTTGCATGATATATCTGCACGCCTCTTTTCGCAAATATAACCCTTTGGATGCTTCAACAGTGCACGCATAGTGGTTTCACAGAACTAATTTACTAACACATGTAC
Source organism: Oncomelania hupensis (assembly GCA_036898135.1). NCBI lineage: Eukaryota > Metazoa > Mollusca > Gastropoda > Littorinimorpha > Pomatiopsidae > Oncomelania > Oncomelania hupensis. The sequence continues at coordinate 10,671,924 of CM072524.1, read as the reverse complement.
GCAGTCAATCAACTAACGCCACCAATATAGTACTCTTACTTGGGCACATGCCAAACAATGGTCAACCATTCAGTCTCCACGGCAGCTATTCTCCTTTGTCCACGGCTTTCAAAGAAAACGGACGCCTACAGCCACCCACCCATCAAATCTACATTACAGATCTTGGGGAATCCAGATCCCGCCATCACCTTTCACATGTGATAGTGCAGCATTCACTTTCTCACAGGGGAAACCCCCATGTTAAAATGCAGCACTGTCTACAGGATACCACAATACTTTTGACTGTGCCCAGGTTTCTGCATCCATTTTCCACATTTAACCTTTAGGTGTTAATACCAAGGGAACTGTATGTAGCTCTATGGGTTTTGGGCTGCGGTGTAAAAGCATTCCATATAGTTTACTGCTGAGTGACATACACAACCGTGGTGGAAGAAGCTACAGAGCACAACAGGAAACAGGAAACCGTGAGACCAACAAGGCTGCCCACAGTGACTAATGAGAGGCATGCTTTGGAGCTTTCTCGCTGACAAACTGCGGACTGACTGATGTATTGGCAGCTCTCACACAGGTCTGGCTGGGTGTCACACTTCATATCTGGTGGTGGTAGCAATGGTAATGAGGATGATTACGCATGATGATGATGATGATGAAGATGATGATGAGGAGAAGGAGGAGGAGGAAGATTGTTGTAATAATGATGATAATGTTGTTGTTGATGATGACGATGACGACAATGAAGACGGTGATGATGTGGAGTATGCAAGGGATGTTGACAGTGATGTAGATGAAGATGACAATAACAGAACTTGATGATAACGATGAGATGGTTTGATTTGAAAACTGCCACTGAAAATGGAGTGAGGACACACACAAATGTTGTGACAAGATGGGTGCTGTTGTAATAAAAAGGACTACAGCCAATCAACATGTCACAGCTAACTACAACAGTCAGGGCAGCTGTGTGAAGAAGATGTGCTTAACAAGAGGACCTTGTAGCCCAGTGGATAGGCTGCTAGTCTCCTATGCCGAAGAGCGCGGGTTCAAACCCTGCATGGATGGGACGAACTTATAAGTGACTTAGGGGTTTTCCTCCGGGTACTCAGGTTTCCTCCTTCTCTTCAATAATTGTATAGGATGCAGTCAATCTACACTTAAGAAATAAAAATTTGATTTCTCTTCTGCCTTCTGTAATAGCGATGATCTCTTTAGGTTGCAACGCTTTGAGTTTGAAGAAATAGCATGTGATAACACCCTGTATTAATACTACTACTACCACTAGACAGTGCCCCAAGCATGTTCTTACAGCATGGCAAGGCCTTGGGCACTTAAAAAGTGGATTAATATTGGACTGGAATGGCAAGGTTAGTCGTAAAATGATGTCGGAATGATATATTCCTGAAACATATATTTGAGATAGTTAACGATTAATTTAACTCCTGACGAGGCGAGGTAAGACGAGACAAGAGTAATAAATATATATGCTAACATCAAATTACTACCTATTACTATGGATTATTACTTATGCTGTGCAGCATTATTAAAAGAAAAGAGTCTCAACGTCTGAACATGAGGGAATCATTGACACTCAATTGAAGTTGGAAAGATTGTGGTTTTCATCACAAACTATTTCATAAATTCAAGTCACAAAAGTATTTAATTACGTCCATGTAGCAACACAAGATAACTTCAAACATGCGATCAATAAATAACAATCAGCATGTTCACGAATATTCAGTCATAAAACTATTATTAAACAACCATTATAGTTTATTGATGATACACCACAGGTCAAGCAGTCTCAACACAGATAATATGACTCCAATGCAGAGATCAATAACCTTTATATTTAATAATATGTTCACACTTACGACAGCACTGAGACCAATAAACATTCAGTTATTAGAGTTGATTGATTGATTTTTTTAAAGAACAAATAACATGTACAAACTTATCTTGTTCTGCCAACTTTAAATCTTTCTTGGAAAAAAAAAATCATTGTATTCCGAAGGAATGCAGATATTTGTCACTCTTAACTGTTGAGATTTAACATGTCACTCTTAACCGTTGAGATGTCACATGTCACTCTTTACTGGTGGGACGTAAAATGTCACTCTTTACTGGTGGGACGTAAAATGTCACTCTTACCTATCGAGATGTAACATGTCACTATTTACTGGTGGGATGTAAAATGTCACTCTTAACTATCGAGATGTAACATGTCACTCTTAACTGTTGAGATGCAACATGTCCTTTGAGATGCAACATGTCACTCTCAACTAGGGAGATGTAACATGCCACTCTCAACTAGTGAGATGTAACATGTCACTCCTAACAGTTGAAATGTAACATGTCACTCTTAAATGTCAAGATGTAACATGCCACTCTCAATTGGTGAGATGTAACATGTCACTCTTAACTGTCGAGATGTAACATGCCACTCTCAACTGGTGAAATGTAACATGTCACTCTTAACTGTCGAGGTGTGACATGTCACTCTTAACTGTTGAGATGTAACATGTCACTCTTAACTGTTGAGATGTAACATGACACTCTCAACTGGCGAGATGTAACGTGTCACTCTCAACTGTTGGGATGTAACATGTCACTCTCAACTGTTGAGATGTAACTTATATTTTGAGATGCCTCAATGTCACTATTAAGTATTGAGATGCAACATGTCACTCTCAGCTGTCTAGATGTAAAATGTCACTCTTAACTGCTGGGATGTAACATATAACTTTAAACTGTTGATGTAACACATCATTCTTAACTATGGAGATGTAACATGTCACCTTTAACTCCCTGGATTTAACATGCCACTCTAAACTGTTGAAATGTAACATGTAACTCTTAATTGGTTGGATGTAACAGGCTACTATTAACTGTTGAGATGTAACATGGCACTCTTAACTATTGAGATGTAACATGGCACTCTTAACTATTAAGACGAAACATGCCATTCTTAAATGTTTGGATGTAACATGTGTTTTGAGATGTAACAGGTCACTCGTAACGGTTGAGATGTAACATGTCACTCTAAACTGTCGATATGTAACATGTCACTCTTACCTGTTGAGATGTAACATGTCACTCGTAACTACTTAACATCAGAATAATCTTCAGAGAGCTCACACAGGCATCCATAGGTTCTGTCTTCCAATAGCAATCATCTCCCTGCCTTTGCGCTAAACGTTGGAGTTATTGCTGTTGTGTATGTTGCGTGTGAAAGTGGGTGAAACATGTGAGAGTGTATGTTGGTACAGATCACCGCGCTTTGAGCCTGATCAGTGATTTGGGGAAAAGGGCATATCTATAGCAACCATTATTATTATTATAAATTATTATTATTACATGCGTCTTTTCATAAACACTTTTTTATTTTCACTTATTTGATAAAAAATCTGGCATAGGCTTACAATCACGCAAACAAAATCATATTATTACATGTAACTAAACCTCTAAAACTTTTATCACATTCTTTTTATCCTTCTAGCTTCTGCAGGATATATTTATATCTATAGTTATAGTTAACAATCCAAAACCTAACATCAATAACCTTCAGTATTTTCACCCTGACGTTCTGCTCATGAACCAATAACCTTTATGAAATAAAACTGTAGTGGCTATTTGAAGCGGAGGTGACAGCTGTACAGTCTCACATGACAACCATCTGCATGCTCCTACATATTGCATGGTAAAATGTATAACCTCAAACAAAATTAGATCACAAGTACCTCATCTGACAGTGGCTTGACAAAAATCGACAGCAATCACATTCATAGTGGTGGTATTATGGCAGATGGCACGGTTGCCTAATGGTAGAGCTTTGGCTTGCGGATCGGTTGGAGCCCAGGCCGGGGCATTGTGTTGTGTCCTTGGGAAAGACACTTTACTCCCCTTTCCTACTCCTTCGGATGAGAGTATAAACCGAGGTCTAGTCTGTGTGTCACATACATTCCATCATAACGGACTTTAAAGATCCTGACGCTCATGTCCTAGATGGGCGAGTGCCGATGACAAGAACATACCCAGCATGCACCTAGGTCCTTCTCCCCCATCCCTGGCTGCCCAGGATTGTGCTCAGTTGTCTGGAGCGTTATTACGATGCACCCAAAGGCTGCAAGTCGGCGTCTCGGGCGGCTTGAGTTAGATCCTGTATTGGCCAGCGCCTTGAGCATCTCTTGAGCTGGAAAAGCGCTATATAAGAACGATTAAATAATAATAATAAATAATAATAATTATTATCAGCAATAACAACATGCAGAGATTTATGTAACCTCAGTTAAACATGTATTAACTGCTTTCCCAGTGTTATTACATCCTGTTCATTTTCTTTATATTGACCACATCCATCAAAGTGAAGATTCTGTAGACTTCGCTATAATAACCACCATGATAGCAATCACCTACTTTTTTGCACCTGCTGTCTATTACGTAAATTATACTGAACTCATTTTACAATGCACACACATATATATAAACATTATATGAGATGAAATGTGAGACATAATGCCATGGTCAAATGTACAAGTAGGTGTAACAAATATTCTCTCTCTATCACTCTAAGTAGGTGTGTGTTTCTTTGTGGAAGTGAGAGAAAGAGAGAGAGAGAGAGAGAGAGAGAGAGAGAGAGAGAGAGAGTGAATGAGAGAGAAAGAGAGATGGATGGAGATGGAGATAGAGATAGAGAGATGAGACTGTTTTCTCAGCTAACACAATTATAGCCCCTAAAATAATTAGTTTAAAAATATAAATAAATAAATAAAGGGTTTTAGTACCCTCTGGCGTTAGTCGTTTTAGTACTTTTGTATTAGCAATAATTATTGTAGCACACAGCACAGGAGGGGGGGGGGGGGGGGGTACTCTCATTGTGATACAACATTCCTCAAACTACATTCCGGTTATCAGGAGCAGCGACGCTAAGCAGACAAACCATATGTGTGTGTTTGCATCTTTTACTTCATTTATGTATTATTTATTCATGAGTGGATGCATGTGCATGTATTCACAGAAGATCTTGCCTCTAAAATTACGTATAAGATATTATTTCAATATGCTTAAGGTGTAAGAGCAGCTCTAATGCTAAACTAAACTATTTGGAATTCACCAACATTCTTATACTAAGAGTTTATGACAATTGAAAAGCCTTATTTGCAATAGAGATTGCATGCATGAACTGGCCCTACATAGGCGTGCCACATATTGTAATGGAATTTGTTTACTTGCCATTCATGTGTGAACCGTTTTTAGGAGTGCAACATTTTGTAATGTGATGTTGACTTTTTAAGTGATGGTAAAACAAATGGCAGCCTATTACATTTGAAGCAGAAGATAAACCAATTTTTTCAATGCTTGTGATGGGGGTCATACATATCATTCTGAGTAACAACGCACTGTAAGTCTCTGTGCATCGAATTAATAACTGAAACACAATGACAAACAGTTGCCCCTGCCAAAAAGAAGGAAAATGTGCTTGCAGTGTTGACAGATAGAAGGATGGAGCATGAACATGACTCGTGTACAAGACAATCTTTTTTAAATTTAAATTTATGGATTTGTCCTCAAACTATGGCAAGTCCAATTTCTTCTGAACTAAAACAGCAATGAAGAAGAGAGCTACTGTGACCAAGAAGCATATGATATATATAGTTCTATGAGTATAATTATGTAATATCCATGGAGAACTTTGGACTGGATTGACTAGATTCAATCGAGAATGAATTTAAGAACTCAACAACCCAGGAAGTAAATAACATAAGAAAATGAGGGACAATATATGCTTGATTCAATTCAATTCTTTAGTTTAACGACTTTTCACATATAATATGTGATTTTAGACCATACAGTCATTTTCACACATGGACACAAACACATAATAAAATATAACAATTTAAAGTTGAACTATAATCATACAAAATATCTAACATTACTACAGAAGTTTACCAACTGCAGACTTGTAAATAATACGGGCAATATCTATCATTGCTGCAAATGCTGGGCTATGCAACAAAATGTCAATCGATCCTTGACTATTTACATCGATATTCTTTTCTTGATAAAACAGAACCAAAAAGGACATTCATATAAAATATGTTTAACAGATATTGGTTGTAAACAAGTACAAACTACCTCTTTTGAAAACTTGGTGTTCCACGAATTTACTCTTAGTTTATTAATTATTCTAAACAAATGTATTGGACAAGAAAATTTTTTTTTCCCATTGCTATGGAAATTATATTATTTTCTAATAAAGATATTAATTCAAGTACTGAATGCTTTATATTATTATATGTAACTAGTGGTTTTTGTACCCTGGCAAGCCAGGGTACACATGATGCTGCTTAAAATGTAGACAGAGAGAACTTTTGTCTGCGAGTTTCATTTGGACGATGATACCTCCCCATATCCCCCTTGATACCTCACCATACCCCCCCCTGATATCTCCCCTCCCCCCATGATGCCTCATCATACCCCCTTGATACCTCCCCGAACCCACTTGATACCTCCCCATACCCCCTTGATACCTTCCATACCCCCTTGGTTCCTAACTGTACCCTCCTTGATACTTCCCCGTTGATCGTTTCGCAGGTATGGATGAAAGGAATCGAACGAACGAAAAACGATGCTTAACGTCCTATTGCATGAGCGTTAAGGACGATCACCACGTCGCCACCCTGACAACAATGACCATCATCATCATATCAAAAATGAGATCCAACGGATCTTCTTAAAGGAATCGACCTGCACCATACCCCCTTATATATACCCGTATCCCCGTTATGCCTACCCATGCCCCTTTAAACCTACCCGTAGCCCCCCTTTTACCTACACGTACCACCCCATCCCGATCCTTGGTAGTAGTAATAATAATACTAATACTAATAATAATAATAATAATAATAATAATAATAATAATAATATTGAATATAGAATAATACAAATAGAAATTTAAAAAAAACACACCAAGGTTTTAAAATAAAATTTGATATAAGATATTATAATTGTTATTATAATAATTATTAGTTTATAATAATAATAATAATAATAATAATAATAATAATAATAATAATAATAATAATAATAATATAGAATAATACAAATAGAAATAATAAAAAAACCTCCAAGGTTTTAAAAGAAAATTTGATATAAGATATAATAATAATTATAATAATAATTTTTTTTATTATTATTAGTTTAATAATAATAATAATAATAATAATAATAATAATAATAATAAATTAAAGGTAAAAAGCCTAAATTAAAAAGAAAAATATCCATATTGTAGTGTAAAAAAAAAAAAAGACCCGCGTGAGATTTGAACTTGGGTCGACCTGGACGGTACGCGAATGTTTTATGCAGTAAGCTACCAAGGCTTCCTAGAAAGATCATCAATTTTTTGGTCTATATGGGAAAACATGCTGAAACCTCAATTTGATTTTAATGGAAGCGCGCGGAATGAGGCTATTGCAGTTTGTGGACATTTTGTTTATTTATTTATCTCAGAAACGGTTAAACGTTCGGTAAGGAAATGTCGGCTATAACGATTTCGCTGGTTTTGAGCACACAGCAGGCCGATCCGTAGCCCCCAGCACCTGCCCAGATCAGCGTCCATACCGGACAAACTTTATAGTAGAGGCGAAGAAGGACTTCCGGCTAAGCAATTTATATATATAGATAGTATCACATAATTTCATTGCTCCTCGTTTAGCCAATTTATCAACTATATTATTCCAGTAAATGCTGGTATGAGAAGAAATCCAACAAAAGGAGACTCCACTACCTTTAGATATAATATAATGTATTAAAGACTTAATTTGAAATAAAATATCTGTCCTCGTTTTACATGACCAATATTTCAAAGAATTTAAAACTGATTTTGAATCTACACATATAAGAATATTAAATAAAGCCAATGAAGATTTACAAATAATATTTAAAGCCATAAGGATAGCATACAATTCTGATGTAAATATTGAGACATTCTTATCAATATTATATGACTATTGAATTTTGAAGTCAGGACTTGCAATTCCGGTGCCAGCATCTGATGTTTTTAGAACTGAGCGGTCAATTAACATTTTTAAATGATTAGAATATTGTTTCTCCATCAGATCTATAGCCTCAGTAACAATTAATTGTACATTTTCACCTTTTATTATATTTAAATAATCAATATGGAACATCGCGTTTCTATGTTCTCACTGAGGAATCTGAAGAATAATTGGTAATATAGGAATAGAAAAAATGTCATTATTACAATTTGTTAAAATATCCAATGTATAATTTTGTATTGGTTAGAGATATGATAAATGTCTAGCTCGTTTTGGAACATCAACATTAGTATCAATAAATATTTCATCTGAAACAGAGTTTGAAACTAATAAGCGTCTAACAACATATTTCGCTACCGATAATTTTTGTTGTTCAAGAAAAGATAAAAGACAAGCTTCTTTATATGATTTTGTTGTACTTGAATGCACTGGAACCCCTAATCCTATTTTCACTGCTTTACTGTCAATACTTTGCAACTTAGTCAACAATGAATTTGATGCTGAAAAATACCTTTCTTGTCCATAAGCAAGTACGGATCTCACAAATAATACTGCCAAATGAAGTAATGTATTTGTGTCTTGACTTCATGGCTGTACACAAAGTAGTTATTAAAAATTTAATCTTTTACTGGCTTTTGATATTAAGTATTGAATATGATAGTTCTAGTTTAGTTTTGGAGTAAGATGTACACCCAAAAACTTTACATTTTACTTATAATATAAAACTTTTACATTTAGTTCTAACTTAGCCAAATATTGAGAATTTGCACCATTATTAAATAATATTGGACAATTTTTTTCCGCAGAAAACTGGAAACCATTTTCTATCATAAATACATTTAATTTAATGAGTTCGTTCCGATTTATCTTCTGTACATAGTTTACAACTCTTTTGCCTGTATTCTTCCTTAAATTAGAATTAACCCAAATAGCTACATCAGCTGCATATTGCACAATATTAGTGTGTTTGGAAATAGCTTTTGGGAGGTCATATATAAGAATACAAAATTACATTGGAGCAACTAGAGATCCTTGAGGAATACCCATGTCAATTTGTTTAAAAGAGGAATAGATCTTGCCAACACGAATACATAATTCCAGATATTCTTATATTCTTCAATTTACACAGTAATCGTGCGTGCCATACACTATCGTACACTTTACGTATAGACTTTCTGCGAGAATTTTTTTTTAACATGAGATGTCAACTAAATGATTCACAGTGCATCTTCTTTTTCTAAAACCTGCTTGATTTAATGGAAAATTTGAATTTTTTTCACAATGAGTCACTCTATTAAGAATAATCTTTTACAATAATTTGCCAGCTTGTGAAGTTAATGATATTGGTCTATAATCATCCACTGAAGATCTTGTCTTGCCTTGTTTTAGAACTGGACTGACTTCTTCCAGATATCAGGAGGAGCTCCATTTAACCAACATTTTTGTTAAAATGAGTGAAATAACTGTTTCCAAATATCAGGCAAATGGATCAACAGATAAGAAATGCCGTCAATACCAACAGAAGATTTATTACATTTAAATGTCTTTATGGCTTATAAAAATTCATCATATGTGATACGCGAATTCATAATTATAATGATTTTTGTTTGGGAGATATTCATATTCCTCTTTATTTTATTCTTTTGATCTACAATTTTGCTGATTTTTATCGAGAATTAAAGAAATGCTATTTTCTGTACAGTTTTTAAGAAAAGCTTCAGCTTTAACTAAATAACTAAGAAATGGATTATTTTCCATTTTTAGAGTATAATTTTGAAGATGATAACCATTTTTAATTTGCTTTAGCCTTTACTTTCTTCCAAATCTTGTATACATCTTTTGATTCTGAAACTTTAAATTTACAAAATTCTGTCCAATAGATCTTTTTCGCTTGTGCAATTATTCTGTGGCATTGAATTTTGGTGTTTAATTTCATAGTGATTTTCTGGTCTTTTAGTCTTGAACCACTTCATAAAATGTTCTTTTTTCGTGTGTACAGCTTATTCACAACCTTTATTCTACCATGCATTTCCTGAATATTTACAATTTTTCTTAAATGTACATTTGGTATTTGAGAATTCAGCAGCCTGTATTATACTATTTGTAAAATTTGAATAAAATGTGTTAATATCTTCATGGTTAATGACGTCAATGTTGTGGAAGGCTAAGAATGTTTTAAAATCTTCCCAGTTTGCAGGATTATACTGAAACTTAGATATCTTATTTTCAGTGTTGGAATCATTATCAATGATATCCTCATTTAATTCTTTATTGATAGGAATATGATCGCTATCCAATGTATAATTTGTTGTAGACCAATGCAAGATCAGGAAAAATTAAGGATAAATGTATTGCAGTAGCTTTTTGACTTGATACATCAAGAATTCTGGTAACTTATCCATCATTTAAAAATACTAATTTAGAATCAATAATGTCTCCTAGGAATCTATTACAAGTTATATTTGTACATCCATTTTCCCAATAAGGAGCATGCGCATTAAAATCCCTCATAATCAACCACTTGTCACAACTCGATAAATCAAGGTGTTTGATCCGATCTGAGTTATTATCTTTTGGACCAGTAGGATAATAAACCGAAAGTATATTAAATATAAAATTATGGCTGACAGTAGACGTGTCCTCCTTTTTCAGATCATTCACACTTGTGTGAATGATTATGGTTTCCACATGCCGGGGTTCCACGTCCTCAGAAGTCGTAGCCCGTCACCTTCATCAAACTGTCCTATGCGTAACCGAGTAGACTTTCTGTGACACTAATAAAAAGCCATACACATTACCTAAATGTCCAGGCTGCATCCATTCCATAGTCGAATCGGCCAGTAGAATCATATATGCTTGACATGTCACACATATTCAACACTTCTTAAATTACCAATAGAGTATTTTAATTATCTCAACCACCTTAACCACCGCATCATCCAGATTTTACTTCCCTTCACACTATTTGTACTTGTCCCAAACACTGCAAAGCTAGCTGCACAATAAGAAACAACTATGATGTGTAGTGTATTAATACCTGCAACACACAGCATTCTATGATGGAACAAACAGGCTTCAACGTGGGTTTTGTGTTTTTAAAAAAATAATTTAAAAAAAAAAGCAGGATTGTTGAAAACTTACTGACTCCAATGTGAGAAGTGACCTTTATTTTTGTTCCAAAGAACATTTTTCCCTGTGATGCTTCCAAAGCTTTGCTTGCATCTTCGGGCCTGCAAACAAAAAACCGTTTGCATTAACAATCAAATCAAACCAAAATCAAACTTATCGAATTAAACCAAAGCAAATAAATTCAATAATTCAACCCCTCTCTCAACCCCTCCCCTCCCACCTACTGTAACCTTTCATCAATACCAATAAATTTCAAATAAAAATTTATAAAATTAAAATCATGTACTTCACATCACATTCTCAATATGGTAAAGGAGGAGGAGGAGGAGTAGATTAGGTGGCTTGGGGTGGAGGGAGTTAGGTTGGGTGGGGTGTCATGGTACTGTGCAAGCTGCGTGTATCAGTCTGTGCAACAAAATTAATTTACCCCCTGAGGATCAGGCTTTCTGTGAAGCAATGAGAATCTACGTGAGTTTGTATTTTTCTTGCTGCTGGTGGTTGTTTTCTTTCTAGTCATCAAAAACTGACTAACTTGGCAACACAATTTGGAAGAAACTTACTTTCTAAAGCTGACAATGGCATGTCTTGAGTCCCCTTCATTTACCACCTGCACTGCCGTGACTTTGCCATGCTTCTTGTACTCATGAAACAGTCCGTCCCGCAGACTTGAATCTGAAAGTACACAACAGACCCACATTCAGCCAAGTTATGAAGAAAGAAAAAAAAAAGAAGAAATAGCAGCACAGTTTACATCATAATAGCACAAAAACTGAAAGCATGGTAAAAATCACACTTTCAGGGTGGAGAACAACTGAATCAAGAAATCTCTGAAATCCGGCCGGGGCCCAGGGGCCAAGCCCCGGTATTCGCCCCCTGGAAGAAAATGAATTTATGCAATTTTGAAAGTAATTTAGGGCCTCTCCTGAAAGCAAAAAGCAAAAAGTAAACATGAATAGAAACCAAAAAAAAAAAGAATGTTTTATGCACATGTCTTTCAAAAAAGTTAAGAATCTTGATTTGTAGGCCTAACAAAGTTTGAGGTCCAATTTTACTGGGCACACGTTTGTCTATCTTTTAGATGTAAACAGGCAAGAGTTTTTATAATTTTAGAGATATTTAGGGGTACGTTAGTAAAAACACCACATCTTAGCTTAGGTATTAGTGACTAGTGTATAGATTTAAATGAAATAAAATGCAAAATGAACAGAAATAAAGTCTATTTTGATTATCTAACTTTTTATACTTCTCTTGTCATGTCTTGTTTTTAATTACTCCATGTGTATAAAAAAAAAAGTTTTAAAAAGTCCAAACAAGCCCCCTCTTCTTCACTTTCATGCCAGTCTGAAAGATCGTATGCATGCACACTACTGACAGTGACACTAATTGTCTAATGTCAATACAGATCTCTTCCTCCGACTCCAAGTCCATTTCTCTCACTTTAATGTCTGAAAAATGGAAGCCTGTAAACTCCCCTTCATCAGTCGAAGAATCCAAACCATCCATTTTAGACACACACAAGAAAATTTGAAGAAGAAAAAAAAAATCGAAAAAACGAACGCATCACAGACAAAATTTGTGGAAATGCAGTCGAATGTTTTCACAACAGAATAAACCGGAAGTCAATTGCCAGAAGTCTTGCAATCTTTCAAACAACGCGAGAATATAACCACATGGTTGATACGGACGCTTTTGGACGTTTTGCCTGTTTAGACCTTCGGCCACTTTTGGCCGTTATGCCCAGTAAAGGGTAGCCCCTCAGCTTCTCACACTCAGAACTCAATTTTTTTTCTCGGAAATGCATATGCCTTCCGCGGAAATCCGCGGATTCGCGGAAAATTCTCCACCCTGCACTTTAAAGCAATGATGATGATGATGATTTTGATGCTGATGATGATGATGACGAAGAAACACAGCTGTCTGTGCCAAATGGTTACGGCAACGATGATGATGGTAATAAAGATTGTTACTACGATAATAATGATGATTACACTTACAGTGACACCACAGTCTACAGCAGACAGTGAGTGTCCCTGTTTCACGCTAAAAGCTTGCTTAATTATGCAGTCATTCCGTGTGCGTGTGCGATGTAAGCTGACATGTTCAACACCGACAGACGAGTTGATATCCCTGGATGAAAACCGTTAATGTGAATCCACAAGGTGGTGCAGACCTCTTTATGTCAGGTTACAGAAAAACTGGGACATCTGTCTAGCCACATAAAACAATGCTGTTCCTTTTAACAAAACAAAACTGAGTGTTTTTGCATTTCTGTTCATTGTTGCATCTTGATGAATGATGCGCTTTGAGCAGATATGCTATTTAAGTATTTTTATGTGCTCTTAACAAAATGTATTATTATTATTATTATTATTATTATTATTATTATTAACAAAGAAGAAGTCACAAAAGGGGTAAAAACATAATTTCTTTTTGGTGGGACTGGTATTCACCGTATTGTCACACTCAAAATCTTCCCAGTATGGTGAGGATAAAGAATCCTGGAAATGGGGGAAGAAGATAAAGAATGAGAAAAATGTGAAGGAGGAGAAAGTAAGAGCAGAAAGAAGAAGAGGAGAAAGAAGAAGAAAATAAAAGAAGAAGAAAAACGAGGAGGAGGAGGAAAAAAAGAAAAAAAGAAAGAAAGAAAGAAAAAAAGAAAGAACAAAAGAAAGAAAGAAGAAGAAGAAGAAGAAGAAGAAGAAGAAGAAGAAGAAGAAGAAGAAGAAGAAGAAGAAGAAGAAGAAGAAGGATCAACACATTTCCCAAGCTTCACAACAAGTCTGCAAAAAAGAACTTCGTCTTCTATTACATCGCCTCCCCAAGCATGCATAGCCATTGATGTTGTACAGGAGCCGTCCGTCCCAAATAAATGGCAAAGGCGGAGACAATTTAGCAGAATCGTTTCTGTTCTATTACATTCCTGTAAAGCCCACTGTGGGAAATAATGAAAGCCCCACATTCCACGACACTGAAGGGAAGACAAGAGACAACTGAGTGAGAGAAAGAACAGTCTGCTGAACTTCCCACAGACACACAGTAAGACAACACATAGAAACTCTCTCTACCATGGAACGTCCCCGAGGTCACGCTAACGCTTTCAGCTTCTGCATACTAGACTTTAGCAGACATGCATACAAATTGGGTTCACTATGATAAATATCTGCGTCCAAAGAATGCGCAAACTACGCTGCATTAAAAAAAGATATCTTCCAAAGGTTCAAGAATGGAAGCTCTGCTTTGCAATATTCCAACACAGTCTCTGTTAGTGTTATTGTCTCTTCTTGTTTAAATTAACGGTCAGTAAAGCTGAAACGCAGCCTCATCAGTAAAAAGCGAACATATTTAACACCGTTCACAGTCAAAAAAGTATAATGATTGATGATGAAGATTCTATAAGTCATAATCATGGTGTGCCCAGCAGTAAACAGATTGTTCCTTGCTTACCGTAAAATGTTAAATATAGATAGACTGTGAAAATGAGAGAACTAGTGTGACTTGGACAGAGGAGGTTGAAGTACTGACCACTAGATCTGGCAGGCAGGCCTGTGATACAGATGCCAAGAGGTCGAGTATCCCCCTCTTCTCTTCTGTCTTTGTGGTCACTGACGCTGGCAATCGTTGACTTGAGCACCGATGGAAGACGTGTGCTGGTCTGACTACTCCCATGACTAGAAACAACAACAATAATTATTTATTTGATAATGCACCATACAAAAAGAAAACATTAACTACAGCACAAAGAGGACAATACTTATTTGTTTGATAAAGTAAAATGAGCTGTATCAAAAGCAAACTTTGCACACTTGAAAGCGTTCCAATTTCAGTTAAGTTTTAGACCGCCACTTCAAGAAAACACACTACTTTCAAACTTCTCTTAGTATTAGTAGTTTTACACAATGAAGCATTTCAAGATATGCATTTTCAAACTTGTGCACTGTGTGGCAACACCCTGGAACGACGAGAGAACAAAAACTGTCAAACGTTTTATAACAGCTACAGAATTCATAAACACGTTTCGCTGTATGCATCCAGCATCGCTCACCTCTGAGATTTGGACTTGCTGCTTTCTGTGGAATAGGCTGTTCTGCTGCTGGACGAGTCTGACCTTGAGCGCGGTGACCTTGATCTTGACCTGCTGACAGAGCGTGACATGGACACAGACTTCTTGTTTCGCACGCTGCTGCTAGTGGAATGTTCGGGAGAACGGGAACGGTCCACAGTTGCCTCACTCTGCAGGCGCCCAGAGTCTGCTGCGGCTGGAGCTGTGCCGTGTCGATGAAAGTTCCCATTCCTGAAACAAACAGAATACAACACTCCGTAAGATTTTGCTGTCAAGGAACATGTTTTAGAAAGAGAGGTTAGATAGATCGGTAGATAATCAATGTTTATAGGGCTCAATTGACGAGAAATTAAAACAGCAGAGGAGAATTCAGAAATAAACAGAGAAAGAGATTGGGGGAATGAGCGAACAAGGGGCTGGGAGAGAGAGAGAGAGAGAGGGATGACAACGATGACGACAATGATGATGATAAGGAATATAATGGTGTGCAAAACGAGTGAAAAAAGCTGGAAAAACAAAAGATGGGTGGTACAGCATGTTACATTTAATTTTTTTTTTTAAGTTTAACATTTAATTTTTTTAAAATAAAATGTGATTTAACCTGCTTTCAATGTTTAAAATTTCAGTATAAACTGCTACATTCTTGAGCTTCTTACTATTCTATTTCACGATGACAACATTTCAGCTACACAGGTCTACACAACACTCCAGTTTTAACAATAACGGAAACTAAGACGCTCGCTCTATCAGGTCATTTTGACACCCCTGCAAAAAAAGCCAGAGATACTTGTACTGGCAAAAAGAAGCATACACCAATGTCGTCTAGTCAAACAATAGTTATTTGAACCTCAAATACACGGCTATTACATGGAAAAATGTCATTGGTATTTGACATTCAAGTCACGGGATAGATAAAACCAAAGAACGCAGTCCACAACATTTGAATCGAATAAACATGAAAAGAGTGTATGACATTGAAAAAGGGCACAGATACTTGGCATAAATATTGCCGTAGATGAACAGGAAGCACATAGTAACGTTGGACAGAAATAGTAGCAGAACATAGTATGCACATTAAATGAGAAGTGACCCTCCAGTATACTTAAAGACTTTAATGTAGGAATAAACCTTAAACCTTGGTACTTGACATTTGTCACGAGAGGTTAGTTTGGACCCAGCACTAAGATGAAAGACGATTGGGTAATAGCATTCCATTGTGCAGAGCCAAACAACAACAGACCCACTGTCACAACATTCCAAGTTGACTTTTGAGAAAAAAAATTAACCTCCAAACATTTCAATAGAGTTCATTAAGGCTATAGTTGGATTACATTAAAGACACTGTAAAAGATAAAACTTGTCCACGCCTTCCATTCCTCTGATATACTCGAGAAAACATAGAAGCAAAGACACCTTTCTCTCCTCCTCCTCCACACGCACAATCGAAAAATCTTTTCTCTGCATCATAATATAAACTAAACCTTGCATACATGGATGTAAGTATATTATTCATTTATTGGTGATGCGTAACACATGATACAAAAACTTTCCATCCCCAAAAAATCTCCAGTAATGCCAAAGTCTCCACACAAAAATATACCAACACTGGAAAATATTCCAAATGAAAAGAAGAAGAAGAAAAAAGTATAATTTACAATTTCAAACATGAACCATTACAAAAGGTATAAAATTATACAGATCAAAAGCATTACAAAAACAACCAAAGACTTAATCAAATTTTTAAAAATCAATGTTTTTTAAGTGAACAGGATGTGAAAAATTCCTTTACAAATGATTCAGGGCTAACAATGATTTTCTGATAACACACGGTGATGTAAAAACTGTACAAATTCCTATATAACATCTTAATAGTTCTACGCAGTACAACCAAGAAAGAGTCACTCACACAATGCTACATTTCTATACCAGATAAAGAGTCACCGGAATTCAACAGAGACAGCTGATCATCTAAAATTTCTGCTGCTCTACGCTACTGAAAGACTTCCAGACATCCATCATTGACACGTGAAGTGATGTGAAGTCACAAAAATGTTACTCCCCAAAAATTCAAACCCCTTGGGGCACATGGACAACTTGTGTGTGATTTGGCTTTTACATAGATTAGAAATTAACCATAGAGCAACCAGGAAAAATATCGAGATAACATGAAAATCATTTAATTCCGGTAGCTGAAACTGCACTGGGAACACAATTAGTGAATTATTTATAAAAATAAGTGTTGTGTTTTACAAATGGTTGACACATGCACTTCATCTTTTAAACTGTATAATTTTGGCATGGACTAAAAAATCAGGCTACGGGCCACCCAATAGCTGAAGACCATCAATGATGATGATGAATGAGGATGAAAACTGGAATAATCAGTTAGTAATGGTAATTGGTGTTGGAAACAACGGAAAAGATCAGCTGACATTGCAAATATATTAGTCAGTATTTAAATGTTATAATACTATGAAAACCACCAACAACACTCATACCTGTCAAGTCTTATGCTTTTGACATAATTCTTACTGAATTTTGGCGATTTTCAAGTCTTATGGCATAAGGTGAAGATCTCACTATATATATATATATATATATATATATATATATATATATATATATATATATATATATATATATATATATATATATATTGTCCAGAGAGAGAGAGAGAGAGAGAGAGAGAGAGAGAGAGAGAGAGAGAGAGATAAGGATCGTGAATGTGACAATTTATGCATTTTCACACATTTCTTATGGTATTTTGTTCAAACTTATGGTATGGGAAGCAAAATCTTATGGTAAGAGTCCACAAGAGCTTGACAGGTATGAACACTAGACTAAAGAAATGCTATTTCTCCATTTGTTTGTCTGCCTCTTTCTCTCCATCTCTGTTCATTCTGTAGTATTTCTCGCGCAATGTTCTCTAATAAAACAGTATTTTTCTAACCCTGCTAAACCAAAACACGAGCATTATAATTAATCCATTTGCAAATATTACATTGGAGGGGTGGGGAGAATGGAAACAGGTCTACTGCTCATTGAAACGATAAAACATCATTCATTTCATCCCCTTCTCTCCTTCTCCCACCCCCATACTGTTCTCCCCCAACTCGCCCTACTCCACCACCCTCACCTCCTCCACTCTACCATCTCTATCTTACTTGTCTGTCACCTCCACTACAGGACGCTGAACTCTGTGCACCAGTTGAACCTACAGGCAGGCGTATAATATGACTCACTAAAGCTCATATGCCGAACCTATAGCTGTGTAAAATCATTGGGTTAAACCGTGTCGCTAATTATTAGTCTTGGCCTCCACGAACACCATGATTTAACACAGTATCTAAAGGTGTTGTAAATTATGTTAGCTAGCTCCACATGCGCCATTTCCTTTCTCAAACTCATGTCACTGTCAGATTACACTGCATGTGATTTTCATGGGCATCAATTTCATGAACAATTGGTTTCCAAAAAAAAAAAATCTATTTATATATAAGACTCCAATCTTCCCACGAAGTTTCTTTTATTGTTAACGGTTCACCCAATTTCAGGCTTCCTCAGAACAAACATCTGAAACACACACAGATTATATGGTTGGATGGTTAACTTTTTAATTATAGTGTCCCCTTTGGGTGCCTTACTTGAAACTTTTGGGTGCCCCAATGTTTGAGTGCCCAAAGACAAATAACTTGCAATACACAAGTGACCTTCTAGGAGATTCATTCCAGTCAAAGCTAACCAGTTACAAAATGACAACAATAAAAAACCAAAACCAAACTAATAATGTGTTTTTGGTTGTACTAAAAAAAATTGTTTTTTACTTTTGACACTTGAAACAGAAAAAAGTGTATTCAAATGCCAGAGTAACAATACAAACAATAACAAAGGCTCAATGCTCAATATCTGAGAACTCACATTTTTGGCTGAAAGAACGTGGTCATCAATAAAATGAAAAAGCAATGCCATGCTTTTTTCTGCTTTTTTGCTTGAATATTATGCATCAAATTTTTTATTTTATTTTAATAATTTCCTGTAATTTACCATTTCTTTCACAGTCCCTGATTTTGGTAAAACGCGAAAAGAAACACAAAACTAAAAAGAAAACCAATAAAAAGAAAGTACACATCAAAAGCATGTGGACATTTTCAAGATTTCAAACATTTTACGCGACGTGCTTTTTGTTTCAGAGTAACTTCTATGTTTTGTTTTGCACGCGCGAGATAGCAACTGACTCCCTGATTGGTCATTGAATAAATTACTGGCTAATCAGAAAGCTCGTCTTTTATGCGTAAAGGGAGACGATTCCCAACCCATCGCAACCAAAAGTGAATGGAGAAAATACGAATGAGATAAGCAACGGAATATTTCTGTTGCTGTAACTGAAGATTTTATCCGATCTTTAACTACGATGTTGTCTATTCGAAGGGAGCTTCAGTAAGTTAACTTTCTTTTAAGATTTTACACACGAACGTTGGGTGCACTCTCAGTGACCAAACAGGAATTAAGGCTCACCGGGCGCTCGAGCGCATGCCAAATTCAAAAGCTCATCTATACACACAAGGGCACAAACACACACTGCTCCCAAAAAATATTAAAAAGTATAACATTTAAAAAAAAAACAATGACCTACCAGCAAGTGCGATCTTCAGTATAAATATATGCTACAATTTCCCCTTCTTCTTCCAATAATTCTATGCTATCCTATCCCGTAACTCGAATGTCGTTAGGGCACCACATCGGATTGTTTAACCAGCGTACTCCATCTTTCTCTGTCCTCAGCAATCCTCATGGTTTAGCTCAGTGGCAAGCCAGTCCATTCTTGAATGTTGTCCTCCCACCTCTTTTTCTTTCTCCGTCTTCTTCTGCTCCCTTGTACCGTGCATTGCAGGATGGATTTTGCAAGGCCTGATGCTCTGGTGACATGGCCATATCACCGCAGTTTCCGTTTCTTCACCACTGTGAGCATGTCATCGAGTTCTCCAATCGCTTGTGTGATGTTTATTAGTTAGTTATTCATTGCTTACCGGGTCCAGCGGACTGCAAAGAGCCGAATCAGGACCACAAAATCAAGATCACAACTTCCCTGAAAGAGGACTCACTCCTGATCCGCATAAACGATCTGCCGAAACAACCCTAGTGGCCACACTGAAGGCACTCCACCAGCCGGTCATTTTACAATAGAGACATCCCACGCAGGGGACGCTGAGCTGAGGCTATACTCTAATTTATCGAACCCCCCCCCCCTCCCCCCGTTTACAAACACAACATAGAATATAAACATCATTATAAAATATCAACAAAACACATACATATAAAATGCCTACATTGCCAAATAATAACATCATTGGAAGCCTCAGTGACCACCTGGCAGAAAGCGTCCAATATTCCCAAGCTGATCAAACAGACCTCACACACAAATGAGGAGTTTTGTCCCAGAAGAGTTTTCAAGAAAAAAGGTAGGTGACTGGTCTAGCGAAGAAGATAGTATAGTAGACTGATAGAAAAAGATCTAAAATTCCAGAAAGTGGGGATACTTTTTATACTGAAACCCCCAGCACCCCCACGGGGGCTGATTGTGTGATGGTCTATCGGACTTCGTCGTTGGTAGTGTGTGCCTGTCTATCGGACTTCGTCGTTGGTGTTGTGCTGAGTATAGGAAATGCCCAGAACTCTTCTATAGCACCTCATCTCCATACTTTGTATTCTTCGTTGTAGGTCTGCTATGTTTCGCAAGCATATGATATAGGAAGATGGAGATGACAAAGGAGAGCAGCAGCCTTACCTTGGAACATAGACTGATGGTCCTGTCTTTCCAAATGGGCTTCAACCTTGTCAGGGCAGCAGTTGTTTGTGCGATCCTTGAGAGGACATCATATAGGGACCCAATGTCTGACATAATGGTCCTAAATATTTGAAGCTATGCACCGTGTTGAGGGATTGGCCTTGGACTTCGATGTCCATGTTGATGCCATTGGTGTTGTTGGTCAACATTTGGGCCTTCTAGCCCTTTATTTCCATTCCAAAGGCTCTGGAGGTGGTGCCAAGCCTTTGTACCAGCTGTTCAAGTTCTTGTTCCTCACAGCCAATCCATTACGAACGTAGGTTTGGAGATTGCTTTACCCCTTATGCTGACTGTGCCTTCGTGATCTGCAAGGGCATTTGACATGATGCACTCCAGGAAGATGTTGAAGAGTGTTGGAGAGAGTACGCACGCCGATGGCGCTGTTGTGGAGGACAGCACTGGTAGCCATGTCATATAGGCTTTGGATGACTTCAATAATGTTAGGGCTGATGTTGTACATTGTCATGGTTGCCCACATACCTGCATGCCAGACTCGGTCAAACACTTTCT
Source organism: Oncomelania hupensis (assembly GCA_036898135.1). Lineage (NCBI taxonomy): Eukaryota > Metazoa > Mollusca > Gastropoda > Littorinimorpha > Pomatiopsidae > Oncomelania > Oncomelania hupensis. The sequence goes on along the minus strand of CM072524.1, from coordinate 10,650,329 downwards.
TGAAGTCTACAAACATATAGATGTAGTTGATGCTGTGGGTATTTCTCGCAGATTATTTTGAGGTTGAAAATCTGCTCGGTGATACTTGAAGTTCGGGCACTGAATAGAATAGACCAAAGTTTCCCAGGGCGTTGTAAGAGGTGACTAACAGGGTTGATGTCAGCACGGCATCATTGGGCAAAAATCTTCTACACCGAAGTAACCGGCCAAGAAGAAGGAACCGTACGTTACTATAGGTTCAACGACCACGTGCCCGGGGCCAAGGTTAGCCACACTGTACTTGTGGATTTCGGCTGTGGCCAACAGCCTGGAGAGGATTGGGCCTCGCCAGGTCTTTCTTGCCCAAGACACACTGTTTGATGAAAAGAACCACTCACTCCATACCGGATCGGTCGTCGCCCGGGTCACCAAGGACCGCGCCTTCTGTTGGTCACCAGGACGGAGGTGATAAGTGTGTTAGTGCAAGGCAACTTAAATGCCAATGTTGGCCAAGATGTGCACCAGAACTGCGGAGACACATGTGGACTCCACTGCAACAACGAGACAAATGACGGAAGTCTAAGACTCTTGGAGTTTGCCATATACAACAATCTGATACTGGCAAACATGCTTGGTTCCCACAAGAAATACAGGCGATGGACCTGGCACGGTCCCAGAAGGGAGCATCCCAACCAGATTGACTACATCATGGTCAAGAAACGCTTCAGACCAGGACACACACTTTTCCAGGAGCAGACATCGAAAGTGACCACTATCTCGTGAAGATGTCTTTCCGGATCCACTTGAAGAGAGTAAACACAGCAAAGTGCTCCAGACTGAAGTTCAACCTGGACAAAACTGCAAGACCCGGAGGTGGCAGAAATATTCCAATTGGAGGGAAATTTGCACCACTGCTCATTTTGGGAGTTGGTGAAATAAATGTCAACACCATGACCACCCCCTTCAACTCAGCTGTGACAAATGTCGCCACTGAAATCCTTGGCAAGTACCGCCCAAATAAGAAACCGTGGATCACACCAGAACTTTTGGACCTGTGTGACAAACGAAGAGAGTTGAAAAAGAACACCTCACAGGGAGCTGATGCCTACCTGAAAAAACAGTGACGTCCGAAAAGGCATGTGCACAGCAAAGGAGAACTGGATAGAAGATCAATGCCAGGAAACGGAGAAAAGTCTGATCAAGGACAACAGCAAGAAGGCCTACCAGACTATGAAGCGGCTGATAAGTGTTAAGCAGCCCAAGGTCTCCACGATCCAAAGCAAGTCTGGCATATGCCTTACAGAATAACAACAAGTCTTGGATAGATGGACAGAGTACTGCTCTGACCTTTAAAACCACACACCAAATGGGAGACCCATCAGTTGTAGCATTTCGGATTCCCAGAACAGAGAAGAATAAATCCTCCCAATTCTCCGAGAAGAAGTTGAGGCAGCAGTGCAATCGCGGATAAGGGGACGTCAGCGGGAGTGGACAACATACCCGCAGAATTGCTTTAAGCATGAAAAGAAGCGATGATTAACGCCCTCAACATTATCTGTAACAAGATCTAACAGAGTGGGGAGTGACCCACACCATGGACCCAGTCGCTTGTCATCACTCTTCCCAAAAAAAGGGTAACCTTCAGGAGTGTGAAAATTGCCGCACCATCAGCCATCCCAGCAAAGTCCTCCTGAAAATAATACTCAACAGGTTGAAACGCCAAGCTGAACAAATCATAGCTAATGAACAAGCAGGATTCAGGGCAGGGCTTCCAATAATATCCAGGATCAATTCGTTGATCGTTGCTGATGTATACTGAGGGGTTCGTCAAGATGTAAGGTGTGGCTGATGTATGTTAAAAGAAGAAGAGAAGTAGAAGAATTTTTGACAATTAATTGTACAAGTTTAACCTTAGACGGGATCAGGGTGAGTCAATCCATCTACCGTGGCGGTCACCGGAGTTCAGACCCGGCCGGCCCAGCCACACTCGTCATGTGCCATTTTATATTAAAATGTATATATTAATTATTATTTTTTATAGAATGGCAAGAGAGAGAATGCACGAAACATGAGAAGGGAGGGCGGTGTGACAGAAAAAATGTTGGTAATGACGGAAACACCTCCATACTTCATGCATTAATCTAGAATTAACTTGGCTACCCAAAACAAGGAAGAAACTAGCAAACTTAAACAGATCTGCATGTAGCATCCTACTCGTATGCACGACTGTAAATGTAATACATGTACAATGTTACGGCTTTCTACGTAAGAACTGGTGCAGTGTTCAGACCGGAACGGAACAAAGTCTCCATTATGCAAGTTAACAATGAAGGTTTCACATTTGAAACAATGGTCCTTTTGTCGTTTGTTGTGCTTCAAAATAAGGGGCTGTATCTAGCGATTGCTTCAGGTATTGAAAATTGAAAGGTCTACGGGAACAGAGGTTGCCCTGTGTCAGTGTTGTTTGTTAGTAAACGCAATCGTGCGACACTCATAGTGAAGTAATTAAATTGATCAGCAAAATATGTCAACTTTCATTTCAAATACAAGTTATCAATATCACACACACACACACCCACACACACACACACGACACACAATTCTGACAGGAAATCATCAGTAATATTTCCTTCAATGTCACTACGTGTAATACAGCTATCGAATCTTTCAAACAAAAACATTAATCCATGAACATGTTTTTAAGCTGTTAGAACCTACACTTTAAAAATAAAAAATACAAATAAAAAAGACGATATATGAAACCAATTATGAAAACCCTTTCCAACAGCTTCTAGACACCCTATTCTATCCCTTAACTCAAAGGTTGTTGGGGCACCACAGATGATCGTTTAACCAGCGTACTCCATCTTTTTCTGTTCTCATCAACCCTCATGGCTTCGTTCAGTGTCAAGCCAGACCATTCTCGAATGTTGTCCTTCCACCTCTTTTTCTGTCTTCCCCTTCTTCTGCCTCCTTGCACCGTGCCTTGCAGGATGGTTTTTGCAAGGACTGATGCTCTGGTGACATGGCCATACCACCGCAGTTTCCGTTTCTTCACCACTGTCAGCATGTCATCATGTTGTCCAATGGCTTGTGTGATGGTCTGTCGGACTTCGTCGTTGGATATGTGCTGGATATAGGAAATGCCCAGAACTCTTCTGTAACACCTCATCTCCATGCTTTGTATCCTTCAATGTAGATCTGCCGTAAGGGTCCATGTTTCGCAAGTGTATAGGAAGATGGAGATGACAAGGGAGCGCAGTAGCCTTACATTGGAATGTAGACTGGTAGTCCGATCTTTCCAAATGGGCGTCAACCTTGTCATGGCAGCAGTTGTTTGTGCGATCCTGGAGAGGACTTCCTGTCGGGACCCACTGTCTGATACAATGGCTCCTAAATATTTGAAGCAATGCACTATGTTGAGGGATTGTCCTTGGACTTTGATGTCCAGGTTGATGCCTTTGGTGTTGTTGGTCATCATTTTGGTCTTCTCTACACTTATTTCCATTCCAAAGGCTCTGGAGGTGCCAAGCCTTTGTACAAGCTGTTCAAGTTTGTTAGCATAGGGGATAGAGCAATCTCCAACCTCCGTTTTGCGGATGACATTGATGGATTTGCTGGAGGTTGGAGATTGCTCTACCCCCTATGCTAACTGTGCCTTCGTGATCTGCAATGGCATCTGACATGATGCGCTCTAGGAAGATGTTAAAGGGTGTTAAAGAGAGTACTTTAGGCATACTTGACGCACACCGATTGATGTTCTGAACCAGTTCCCGTTAACGCTGTTGTGGAGGACTGCACTGGTAACCTTGTCATACAGGCTTTTGATAACTTCAATAATTTTAGGGCTGATGTTGTACACTCTCAGGGTTGCCCACAGTGCTGCATGCCAGACTCGGTCAAAGGCTTTCTGGAAGTCTACAAACACATGATATAGATGTTGTTGGTGCTGTAGGTATTTATCGCAGATTATTCTGAGGTTGAAAATCTGTTCAGTGGTACTTCGCCCCACCCTGAATCCTGCTTGTTCTTCAGCTATGATTTGTTCAGCTTTGGGTTTTAACCTGTTGAGTACTATTTTCAGGAGGACTTTGCTGGGATGGCTAATGAGACTGACCGGTGCGGTAATTCTAACACTCCTGAAGGTTACCCTTTTTGGGAAGAGTGATGACAAGCGACTGGGACCATGGTGTAGACCACTCCCCCCTCTGCCAGATCTTGTTACTGATAATGGTGAGGGCGTCAGTCATCGCTTCCCCTCCATATTGCAGCAAATCCGCTGGTATGTTGTCCATTCCCGCTGACTTAACCTTCTTTATTGATTGCACTGAGCACTGCCTCAACTTCTTCTCGGAGAATTTGGAGGGGTTTCTTCCTCTTCTCTGTACTGGGGACATGCTAGAAATGATGGGTCTCCGTTTGGTGTGTGGTTGTAAAGGTCAGAGCAGTACTCTGTCCATCTATCCAAGACTTCTTGTTCTTCTGTAAGGCATATGCCAGACTTGCTTTGGATCGTGGAGAGCTTGTGCTGCTTAACACTTGTCAGCCGCTTCACAGTCTGGTAGGCCTTCTTGTTGTTGTTCTTGTTCAGACTGTTCTCTATTTCCTGGCATTGATTGTTATCCAGTTCTCCTTTGCTGTGCACATGCCTTTTCGGATGTCATTGTTGATGTTTCGGTAGGCATCAGCTCCCTGTGAGGTGTTCTTTTTCTTTTTCATCTCTCTTCGTGCATCACACAGGCCCAAAAGTTCTGGTGTGATCCACGGTTTCTTCTTTGGGCGGTGCTTGCAAACCAGTGGCGGCATCTGTGCAGCTGAGTCGAATGCACTCCTAGAGACACATGCGACATAAATTCTTATCAAGCAAGTGAATAATATTTAACTTGACAGTTCTTAATACTAAGAGCATTATTACAGGGTTCGTACAGAGTCATGGAAGTCTGGAAAAGCTATGGAAAATAGAGAAAGTGATTTCCAGGGCTGGAAAAGCCATGGAAAAAATTTATTTGTCTAGATAGGTATGGAAAAGTCATGGAAAAAAACCACAAGGCAATCTTTCAGTTTGACAAGCATTTTTCTTGAAAAGAAATAAAAATGAAAATACCGTTTATTTGAGATGTTCTCCCGGCGATGTTGCGATTGAAACCGAAAGTAGCAAATTAATTTTTCTTTTAGCGCGGTTATTTCCCTTGCTTACTCTTGCGGGTTAAAGACACAATAAACCTACTGTTTTCTTTCTCATCCGGCCGATGCAGAACAGAAGAAAGAAGATGTGGACAGAATCAATTTGCAGTACACAGACTTCTTATCAGAGTGTGCTTCTGCTGATAACTTTCAGTCTTTTGACAGGGATAAAGACAGATTAGACAGACTCTTCTTCTCTGCACTGGCCAAGCGAAAGGAGAGGAGTTGAGTGGCCTTTGGAGTGTTGTGAGAGAAGTGCTGCTTTTTTCTCATGGCCAGGCCAGTGTGGAGAGGGGATTCTCTGTTAATAAAGAAGTAATGACTGACAACATGTCACAGAAAACCCTAACAGCACAGAGAATTATAGCAGACCATTTGGCTAAGGCAGGTGGAGCCAGTCAGGTGCCAATTACAAAAGCACTCCTCTTCAATGCAGCTAGTGCAAGATCCAGCCATGAGGTTTACCTTGAAGAAGAGAAGAAAAAAAAAGAAAGTTAGTGTTAGATGAAATTGAAGAGCTGAAGTCAAAGAAGAAACGATTGGAACTGTGTGCAAGAGACCTGCTTAAATCTGCAGATAGGGCAGAGCAGAGTGAGAGCCTATCACTTCTGTCCAAGGCCAATGCTTTGCGCAGGTCAGCAACAAAAAAAGAGGCAGAAGCCATTACTCTAGAGTGCCAAATTGACCAGAAGCTCAAAGAAATAAAACAGTAATTGTGAATTGTGTGTTCATTCTCAGGAAAGTTGAACTTAAACACATGACACATGAAAAAATGCAGGGCATATTTGTTTATTAAAATCATATGGACTGTCAGTATCACAGATCATAGGCTGTCTTGTATTTTGTAAGTACACGTCTCACAATTTCTTTTTTTATGCCGGTGTTTTTATGTGATAAGTATCCTATGTAAAATTGTTCGTTTCTTGTGTGTGTAAGATGGTCTTGAAAATGTTTAGGAAGCCATTGAAAAAGTCTGGAAAAAGTATGGAATTTTGTTTTCCCAAACTTGTGGGAACCCTGGCATTATTAACAAAAACATACGTGCATGGGAGATTGTTATACATCATATTGTGATTGAACAAAAAGACAATTCCATTATTCAGTACAGGCATGAAATTCCAGAAATATTAGTAATTATAGCTGATAGCATAAGAAATCTGATCTGAGACTACAAATTGACGACAGCTGATAGAAACTTTGCTAAGCGGTTGGGAAATTCTTATAATAATAATTGATCAAATCTTGTTGTCATTTCAACAAATTCCAGTTTAACCTACCTATTTCTGCTCAATGGATCTACACATTTATCTTAATTATTGATTACCAAGCACTGACTGACAATACTGCGATCATATAAATGTAATTTTTTCTCCTAAAGCCTGTTTTATTCACCGAAGTCTTTAAATTACCTGTCAGGTAGTTAGGAGTGCGCGTCTTTGTGTTTAAATGATAAATGCTTGTCATTTATATATTAGAAGTATCTCTGAAATTATAATTTTAGTGCAAACTGTGTGTGTATGTGTGTGTGTGTGTTTGTGTGTGTGATGTGAATAATGGAGTCATATAGTGTTTCAGGTCATCGAATTGCATTAAAAAATGTTGCAAGTTCAGCAAAAACGCTGTTTATCGTTATAACAAATGCAAAGTGTTCTATTTGCTTTGTGTCTGCACACCACATTGTAATTTTGCTTAAAAAGATACTTAAGTTGTCTTGTCTTTTTTATCTGATCTGACCTATCTTATCAATATGATCTGCCAACATTAAGTCCTACCACAGTCACACAATTATCTTTAACTCCATTACTTCTGACTAGAAGGAGGAAATATATCAGTATACTTATACTTAGAGCCCATTTAATTAAATCATACAATTTGTACTAACCAAAAGCTTTTAATAACAAAAAGCTTTCAGCTGGCAGCTTCCGAGTTTCGATGGCTAGCTTGACAAATAGTAAAAGTAAACCCCTCATGTTACCAAATGGTACAGTGGTCTCCTATGATCATTAGTTTTTTCCTATCACACCATATATACGTACGACCTCTGTACCATTGAAACACTACCATAATACCAATGTTAATACTGCTAACAAGGAAAGTTAGAAGGTCCTGTTCAACACGACATTGGAAAGCTGATCAGTTAATTACAATGGGAGTTGGAGGTATGAATAACAATGTATAATTACGAGTGGACTACATAACACAATCATTACGCCTATCATCCGTGCTCCAATAATATGATACGCAATCCTTTAGGCCATCTTGGGTAATATAATTTAAAGATTACATACACTAGGGTAGGTAGATACACCGAGCATTGTAATGAACTTGTCTTAATTATTATGTCTGTATCACTGTGTGGATCGTGTAATAACATGTTATTAAACTTATTATCTGCTTTAGTGTATGGCTCACTGAGAACCCCTATACGCACTGTGTCCGGGGACGTTAATTTAGAAAACGAAACGAATCACTGAGATAACGGGTTGTTCAAAGTGGGTGGGTGGATGTTCGGTTTTAAATATCTCAAATTGGTCTAGATACTGCCGGTCGCCTAACTAACAGTATACAAATATGAGAAGCAATTAATCATTTATGTTGAACGGGCAAGGCACCTTTTGAAGCGGTACTAATGCAACCACTGATAACAAGACCTTTTAATCACTCACAAAAAATAAAAATGCATATTGCAAGCCTTCGCTCAAAAGTCCAAAGTAGGCGTTTTTAGAACTCAGAATAGAAACAACTGCTGCCCTGACAAGGTTGAAGCCTATTTGGAAAGACAGGACCATCAGACTACACACCAAGGTTGCTGCGCTCCCTTGTCATCTCCCTCTTCCTATACTCTTGCGAAACAAGGACCCTCACAGCAGACCTAAACTAAGAAGACAAAGCATGGAGATGAGGTGCTACAGAAGACTTCTGGACATTTCCTATACCCGGCACATCACCAACGACGAAGTCCGACAGACCATCACACAAGCCATTGGACAACACGATAACACGCCCACCGTGGTCAAGAAACGGAAACCGTCCTGCAAGGCATAGTGCAAGGAGGCAGAAGAAGAGGGAGACAGAAAAAGAGGTGGGAGGACTACTTTCGAGAATGGACTGGCTTGACAGTGAGTGAAGCCATGGGGTTGCTGAGGATAGGGAAAGATGGTGTACGCTGGTTAAACGATCATCTGTGGTGCCCCAACGACTTTCGAGTTATAGGATAGGATAGGATAGGAATAGAAAACAAACAGGCTCAGTAAAGGCACAGTGTTTAGTTTGTTTGGGTATCGAAAGGTAGTAGAAGGTGACTCTACACACCGTGAAAATCCAACACGAATCTGGAGCATTATTATTGCTACTGTGTACAAATCGCTTTGGTAATCATAATAATTACCCTTATCAATTCTTATACTATTCTAAACATATGACTAGAGTAGAGAGTACGCAGTAATAATAATAATAATAATAATAATAATAATAATAATAATAATAATAATAAAAATAATAATAATAATAATAATATTAATAATAATAATTATTAATGATAATCATGGGATTTATTTGGCACGTAACCTTTAATTTAATAAAGCACTAAGCGCACGACTCACGCACGCGCGCGCACCGCTAAAAACACAGCGCATCCCGTAATTCCCGCCCTCTTACACACACACACGCGCGCGCGCACACACACACGCACAACCGAGAGCCAAAACGCATCCCACAAAAGAGACTACAATCAGATACCAGAGATTTTGGGAACAGATAAGCCTTCAGAGGAACAGAGTCAGACTGTCAGAGTGACGGACATTGAAAGGAAGGTCATTCCAGACACAAGGAGCTTGATAGCACCGTTGGCCATAAATTTTTGTTCTCACAGAAGGAATTGTGAAGATTTTTTTCATCTTTGGGTGAACGTGGGGTGCCTGGACGGTGTATAAAGATGGAGGAGATCAGACAGGTACTGAGGAACATTGTTTGAAACACGTTGAAGCAAGCATAGGCAAATGTATACTCAACTCGAGCATCAACAGGTCAACAACGCAAGCCCATAGGCTCATCTTCGGTGTCGATGGCGTATTATTCACCACCACCATCACCGCCACTAGTGATCGAGACGAGACAAAAGAAAAATTACTGTATAATACTACATTGTAGTTAATTACCACCTTGTAGTTCTACTATCATGTCCCATATTAGGCCTTTCAAACAGTGATGCGACAAGTGCTGAAATCCAGCTTCAAATCCGTTTTAGCAACACTACCCGTACACACTGCACGCAGATACGATTTGATTACATAGGCCTATATTGCACGCGCACACACACACACACACACACACACACACACACAGCTCCTTCTCACGCACACGTCCTTGTCATACCCTTACCTTCGTCCACCTCTTCCTCTATCCTTTGAAAACAAAAATCTTCCACACACACAACACTAGTCCCTGCCCTCACCCTCTCCTTGTCTTCGACGGCCTTCTATCTCTATCGTCTCCCTCAGCCCCCTATCTCCTTTTAAAAGGGAAACCTACATCCTTCCTTTCTCCCTTTCGTACCATGAACAGTGACATATATCTCTCAATCTGACTTTCAGAAATTGCAACGCATAAACCACAGAGTAGGTTTGAACATTCATTCATATTCTCTCTCTCTCTCTCTCTCTCTCTCTCTCACACACACACACACACACACACACACACACACACACACAAACGGGCGCGCGCGCTTAGGCACACACGCTGTCTTTTTCTCCATCCCCCTGTTCTCTATCTCTCTCTCACACACAATCCTTGATGGCGCCAATACTCCAGGGTGTATTTCAATTACAACGATGGCTGATGACGCTCAAAGTAATAAATTACGTAGTTGATAGATCTTTCAAATGTACTGCACCCATGTAAATTTGTAATGATAAGAGAACAGGCAATGTTTTTGGTTATGAGGTCAGGATCGCTGCAAGAAATGCAGTTCGCACGCATGCATTATGGTGTAATGAAGTGTGGTGTGATTTCAAGTTTTCCAAAAGATGTTGACACTCACTCAAAACGATGAGGAAAAGAACGTGGAGGAAGGAGTAGACGATAATGATGATGACGATGAAGATGACACTTGTGTGCAGTGAATAATTACATTTTGTCCTGCGTTTAAGGACAGATAAAAGCGGCGTTTCATCGTACAATCATAGTCAAATCCATGCATAGTTTTACTAAAATGGAGGAAGGAGGAAGGAGGAGGACGAGATCAGGAGGAAGAGGAGAGGATCTGAAGGCGGATGACGAAGTATATTGAACGCCGATATAGGCTATGTCAATTCTTAAGAGATACAAACAGTGGTGTCAAGGGGACTAAATAAAACCGGTCCCTTGAAAAGGTTGAACTGCGGTAAAACGGAAAAGAGACAATACAAATTCTAATTAAGTAATATGGCTTCAGCAAACGGGAGCAATCATTCAGCAAATAGTCTTTTAATAGGTTTTTATATGAATTAAACGAGCGTTGACCAGGTAAAATAGTCCTTATCTTCCCTCCTGCTGCCAATGTCACAATGTGTTCAAATGTTAGTTCTTACCTACTCTCCTCTGCTGCCAATGTGTTCAAATGTTAGTTCTTACCTCCTCTCCTCTGCTGCCAATGTGTTCAAATGTTAGTTCTTACCTTCTCTCCTCTGCTGCCAATGTGTTCAAATGTTAGTTCTTATCTTCTCTCCTCTGCTGCCAATGTGTTCAAATGTTAGTTCTTACCTACTCTCCTCTGCTGCCAATGTGTTCAAATGTTAGTTCTTACCTTCTCTCCTCTGCTGCCAATGTGTTCAAATGTTAGTTCTTATCTTCTCTCCTCTGCTGCCAATGTGTTCAAATGTTAGTTCTTATCTTCTCTCCTCTGCTGCCAATGTGTTCAAATGTTAGTTCTTACCTTCTCTCCTCTGCTGCCAATGTGTTCAAATGTTAGTTCTTATCTTCTCTCCTCTGCTGCCAATGAGAGAGAGAGTACACATTTTCCTGTGGGCAGATTCCTTTTTCGAGCTTCCTGTAAACGCGAGACAAAACAAACCTATCAACCTCCAAGTCTCCAACATTTCTCTCATGAGAGGCTTTCAGAACAGCATCGTTAACATACTTAGTGTGAGAAAACGATGAATTGTTCAGACATGTCGTGAGGGCGAGGTCAACAACAGGACGTCGTCTTCATCATAGACACACACCTGTACGTAGTATGGTATCGGACCTATACAACTTGTAGAATGTAAGAAAAGAACAGAAAGAGACCATTAGGACAAAGCTACCGCCTAATTCTTTATCAGACGTTCCATTTTCCTGATTACTAAACAAGCAAGATCCAGGGTCAATACAGAAAAGAACTAAACAAAGGAAAACCATAACTGGAACAGTACTGTGCCAAACCACAAAAAAACAAACCAAAAACGGAAAACATGTCTACGATCAACGAAGATTAATACATCAAGACCGAAGGTATTAGGAAAAGCTGGCAAACTATTAGATACCCCATGTTCATGATTAGGCTACTTTACTTAAAACGATGCCTTACTTAACTTATCACGATGCCTAAGGTTTTAAAAAATAAAAACGATCCAGTCATATAAATGATTACCGATTAAATATATTAGTATTGGTTTCAGACCTAGACAGAGATCCAAAAAGAAGAAGAAGATGATCATAATAATGATGATGATGAAGGGGAGGAGGATTAGGAAGATGACGATAAGGATGGAACTTACGTATAACTACAGTCAATAACTAGATGTTGTTGTGCGGTAAAAAGACGCTGAAGCGGCGTTTCCTCGCAACAGCAAAGACCATCTACACAGTCATCCATACAGCCTAACCAAAGTTTCTGCGGATAGTTTCACAGCAAGGCTCTGCGTCGCCAACTTCGCCTCCCTAAACAAGACTGTGCCATTATACTTAGCAACCAGCTAGAGAAAGGAAAATGTAGGCCAATCGATAAAGAAAAGATCTAATCTTTTCAAAAACGCTTAGTATGGGGGAAATTACGTTGGCCGCAAAATTATTTCCCGCGAGACAGGAAGGGCAAGAGGTGGGAAGGGTGTGATGAATGCGAGAATTAAAATAAAAAATTTAAGAGACTTTTATGTCTTATTAATTTATATTCCACACGGCGTACGAAATCACGAGGTTTTGACACAAAGCAAACATCACTAGAGCAACGAACTTTACAGGGAAGAAGGGGAGGGGAATGATTGGCTAAGGGAGGGTGGGGGGGATGTTCGTGGATCTAACTAAATAACCAAATAATAAATTATACATCCACGACTCATGTATAACTTGTGAAAGTTAAAACTCTTTTTTTTTTTTTTCAAAATCCAACCGCGTTTCTATTAATGCTACATTTACTTGGACGTTTCCGAGTTCTTATTCTTTTATAATAAACATTACATTACATTATTATTGCTTTAGGTCCAGCGGACTCTTCCGAGCCAAATCAGGACCGGACAACCCCCGATCCGCATAAAAGATCTGCTGAAACAACCCTAGTGGTAAAACCGAAAGCTCTCCACCAGCCAGTCACTTTACAATAAAGACATCCCACGCAGGGGACGGCTGAGTCTTCACCCCAACTTATCGAACCCCCGTTTACAAAAACAAAATAGAATACAAACATTATAAATTATCAACAAAACACATACATACAAAAACAAAATAGAATACAAACATTATAAATTATCAACAAAACACATACATATAAAATGACTACATTGCTAAATAATAACATCATAGGAAGCCTTAGTGACCACCTGGCAGAAAGCGTCCAATATTCCCAAGCTGATCCAACAGACCTCATACACAAATAAGGAGTCTTATCCCGGAAGAGTTTTCAAGAAAAAAGGTAGGAGACTGGGCTAGCGAAGAAGACGATAGTATAGCAGATTGATAGAACAGAGCAGGAATGAGAAATAGCAAATGAGAAAGACAGCGACAGTGGGAATTTAAAGCACTAAATTTCCAGAAAGTGGGGATACTATTTATACTGAAACCCCCGGCAGCCCAACGGGGGTTTATAATAAACAAATATTCTTTCTCTCACCTTCAACGTCTTTTAGTTATGCTCATTGAGTCATTGACATTCAACATCACTATGGTAGTCTCGCTCAGACAACAATAACGAACAACTCTGCTATTCCTACGAGAATTATAAGCACATTTTGTCATTTGACAACAGGACTGAGAAAGAGACTATTATCACAGTTAGTTACGTATTTATTGTAGCTGAGCGGAGTATTTGACTCCCGTCTCTCGGCCACGACCTTGAGAACATGGCTCCACCCGAGCTGTTATTTTCATTTTATCCCTCAAAAGAGGGACATAAAAATATTTGCCCTGCAAGGCTGTGAAGCGTGGTTGGGAGTACCGGGTTGCCGGCTACTAGTGCCATGCACTCTACTGCAAAGTCGCTGCCACCGACCTGCATAAAATGCCTGCCGACAATGTGGTTCCTCCCCTATACGCTATTGTGTCCGGGAACGGTAATCTATCTACTGACTGGTCCCGCTCGCCACCAAAAGCAGCAGGCGAATGGTCAGCGGGAGAACAAATGTCGTGCCGCCTTGTCCTGCGTAACCCAATGGCATACCCAAAGGATTTTGCAAAGCAGGAGCCACCCAAGGTTAGTCTAACCAAGAAAGTCAAGGTAGACAATTTCTCTCCCAAGCCTCAACCAGTCGCCTCCCTTTCCGCTACAGATCCCACAGCTCAAATGGAACAATGTCCTCATGGTTTTCCCGTTCGCAACAGGTATGTCTGGAACCGACACTGATTACGCCAAGTCAATCCACACCAAGGTCCAGCATCATCCTGTTCCCGGTCGTTGCACCACTTGTAGCCGAGCGGAGTATTTGACTCCCGTCTCTCGGCCACGACCATGAGAACATTGCTCCACCCGAGCTGTTATTTGCATTTTATCCCTCAAAAGAGGGACATAAAAATATTTGCACTGCAAGGCGGTGAAGCCTGGTTGGGAGTACCGGGTTGCCGGCTACTAGTGCCACGCACTCTACTGCAAAGTCGCTGCCACCGACCTACATAAAATACCTGCCGACAATTTGGACCACTCGCCACCAAAAGCAGCAGGCGAATGGTCAGCCGAGGAGAACAAATGTCGTGACACCTTGTCCTGCGTAACCCAATGGCATACCCAAAGGATTCTGCAAAGCAGGAGCCACCCAAGGCTAGTCTAACCAAGAAAGTCAAGGCAGACAATTTCTCTCCCAAGCCTCAACCATTCCGCTACATATTTTATTCAATTTAATCATGTCCAATCACAACTGCGATATCAGACAACTCCATTGCAGGCTTGTAAAGGCAAACAGCCTAAATCTTTAAAATAGTCTTCTTCCGTTCATCCCCTTCTTCTCCTCGGCCTCCTAAATTCTTTCTTCTCCTCTACCCAGCTCTCTTTTCCACCCCTTACTCCAACCCCTTCATCTTCTTCTTCGTGGCAATACCAGGCACTGGCTGAGAGGAACCCGAGCTTGCTGGCACCATGTGGCATTCCGACAGTGTGTGACATTTCAGCCATTCTACGTTTACTTTTCTGCTTGCCCTTTCTACACTACCCACAGGCAGGCTGGTTAAGACAGGAACGGCAATGGCTTGACTTTTGCCACCTTCAGGACATTTTTCCACATTCACAGAGCATCCTCTTTATAATATAACTATCAGTGTTTCCCCCTCCCCACTCCTCCAACACCCCTAACCCTCTCCTCTCCTTCCCCCCCCCAAAAAAAAAAAATTATAAAAAAAGAGTTCGTGGGACACGCAGTTATTAAAAGGTGAAGGGTCCTTTGCAAATTTTGAGAGCACAAATTTGGTGATCAGCGACATGATTGCACGCGCATGCGATTTTAAAAGACGACAACTCGCGACACATTCTTGAATCGAAGAATATGGAAGACTTCGATTAAGCGAGCGGGGGAGAGGAGCATAAATTAGTTGGCCACTTCACTTGTCATGCTTTCGACCTTCAGCGATTCGGGAAAAATGTCCGCAGGACGCATATATACAAACGTTTCTGCGTCATTTTTCATTATTTTGTGCGTAATTGGCGAGTAACTGCGTAACCGGGAACACCGATTATGGTGACTTAATTTTAATAACACAGCAAAAGTAAGCTTTCAAAAAATACAATACCAAGGCTGCGATGCATCTAGACAGACAAGAAGAAATTTGGGATTAAACCTGGGACAAGACCATCCCTTACAACGCTTTTTGAACTGGACCTACTGTCACTGACAGTACTAGTAGACAATCTTGTCTAGGAACGCACCCTGCAACATACCAATGGCTATGACGGTTGTCATCCAGAAAACATGTAACCCCGGCCCAGGACGAGGTCGAAAAGGGTCCACCAACCCTTCACAGTGTCAAACAAAGTAACTCTGAAGTTACATTAACACAGTTCTAAAGGTAGTCAAAATCCACCGTCACACAAAACAAAGAATAATCGGATCAATCAACCCTTCATTAGATTTCTATTTTAAAAGAGGAAACCCTTCCTTAGATTCAATTTTAGAAGCGGTAAACATATATGGAAAAAAAAGTATAACTAGCAACAGAATAGCAAAAACATAACCTTCACTGAGAGTAGCATTAAAGATTGAACAAACTACTCCAGGCATCATCGTTACCAGTTGTTTCAAAGGACAGAAGAGAACTCTCTCTAAAGTGTATTATATGGTCCACTGGATATGTATATCTCTATATATCTGTTGTGTCAAAACCCCACCTGTTTCCAAACACACAAAATCTTTACAAACAAAAACAATGAACATTTTAAACTCCAACACCAGAGCGAAGTCGAGGTTTTCTATGAACATCTACCAGCTGTCCTTGACCAAGTGCCGAAGAAGGATATAGTCACAGTGCAAGGCGACTGGAATGCCAATGTTGGCCAAGATACGCACCACATGTGGACCCCACTGCAACAACGAGACAAATGACAGGAGTCTGAGACTCTTGGAGTTTGCCAGATACAATAATCTGATACTAGCAAACACCCTTGGTCTCCATAAAAAATCCAGACGATGGACATGGCATAGTCCCAGCGGGGAGCATCACAACCAGATTGACTAGATCATGGTCAAGAAACTCTTCAGATCAAGATCTAACATTAGCAGGGCACGCACTTTTCCAGGAACAGACATCGGAAGTGACCAGGATCTCGTGATGATGTCCTTCCGGCTCCACTTGAGAGTAAACACAGCAAGGTCACCAGACTGAAGTTCGACCTGGACAAACTGCAAGACCCGGAAGTGGCAGAAATATTCCAAGCCAGAATTGGATGGAAATTTGCATCACTGCTTATTTTGGAACTTGTGAACAAGATGTCAACATCATGACTACCACCTTCAAGTTCAACCCAGTTCTGACAGATGCCGCCACTGAGATCCTTGTCAAGCACAGCCCAAAGAAGAAACTGTGGATGACACCAGAACTTTTGGACCTGTGTGATAAACGAAGAGAGATGAAAAATTAAAATTAAAATTCACAGGGAGCTGATGCCTACCGAAAACTCAACAATGACATCCAAATAGGCATGTCCACAGCAAAGGAGAACTGGATAGAAGAGCTATGCCAGGAAATAGAGAACAGTCTGAACAAGAACAACAGCAAGAAGGCCTACCAGACTGTGAAGTGACTGACAAGTTAAACAGCCCAAGTCTCCACGAACCAAAGCAAGTCTGGCATATGCCTTACATAAGAACAAGAAGTCTTAGATGGACAGAGTACTGCTCTGACCTTTACAACCACAAACCAAACGGAGACCCATCAGTTCTAAAATGTCCCCAGAATAGAGAAGAAGAAGAAATCCTCTCAATTCTCTGAGAAGAAGTTGAGGCAGCAGTGCAATCACTGAAGAAGGGGAAGTCAGCAGGATTGGACAACATACCAGCGGAATTGCTTCAAGCAGGAGGCGAAGCAATAATTCACGCACTCACATTATCTGCAACAAGATCTGGCAGAGTGGTGGAGTCCCTTACACCAGGGATCCCAGCAAGGTCCTCTTCAAAATAATAATAATAATAATAATAATATTATTATTATTATTATTATTATTATTATTATTATTATTATTATTATTATTATGGCTATTGACGCCTAATCTAAACAAAGCCCTAGGCGTTTACAAAGTCAAAAATTTACAACTAATAAAAAAAAACAACATACAAAACAAGAAAAGAAGATAATTTTTTCACTGATAATCACCTTCTGCAAAACACACACAGACACACACACGCACGCACACATAATCACTTCTATAATTAAAAAAATAAAAAATAAATTAAATTAGTCACTGCGAGAAGCTAAGCACACCAAACATACTCAAAGACAATCAAAATTAAAGACTATGATGGAAATAAATAAGTTTTAAGATGTTTTTTGAAGGTTGGCAGGGAGGGTGAATGACGGATGAAGTGGGGGAGCTAGTTCCAGGTAACAGGGGCTTGATAAGAGAAAGAAAGACCTTTGGCCAAAAGTTTTTGTCCTGACAGTGGGGATCATAAAGATACGAGAGTCTGCA
The DNA here is from genome assembly GCA_036898135.1 of Oncomelania hupensis. Lineage (NCBI taxonomy): Eukaryota > Metazoa > Mollusca > Gastropoda > Littorinimorpha > Pomatiopsidae > Oncomelania > Oncomelania hupensis. The sequence goes on along the minus strand of CM072524.1, from coordinate 10,632,610 downwards.
GAAGAGCGAAGCTGACGGGATGGGGTGTAGAGATGGAGTAGGTCAGATATATATTGTGGGCCAGAAGCATCAAGGGACTTATAGCAGAGTGTGGCAGTCTTGTGAGAAATTCTCTGTTGAACAGGAAGCCAGTGAGAGTGTAGGAGAGGGGAGATGTGGTCAAATTTAGAAGAGCGAAAGACAAGCCTAGCAGCATGGTTCTGGATACTCAACAGGTTGAAACCCCAAGGTGAACAAATCATAGCTGAAGAACAAGCAGGATTCAGGGCAGGGAGAAGTACCACTGAACAGAATTTTAACCTCAGAATAATCTGCGAGAAATACCTACAGCTCCAACAGCATCTAATCATCAGGCCTAAAATTATGAAAGTCATCAAAAGCTTGTATGACAAGGCTACCAGTGCAGTCCTCCGCAACAGCGCCATCGGAAACTGGTTCAGAACGACGGTCTGTGTGCGTCAAGAATGCCTGCTCTCTCCAACACTCTTCAACATCTTTCTGGAGCGCATCATTTCAGATGTCCTTGCAGATCAAGAGGGCACAGTCAGCACAGGGGGTAGAGCAATCTCCAACCTACGTTTTGCTGATCACATTGATGGAATGGCTGGAGAGGAACAAGAACTTGAACAGCTGGTACAGAGGCTTAACACCACCTCCAGAGCCTATGGAATGGAAATAAGTGCAGAGAAGACCAAAATGAAGACAAACAACACCCATGGCATCAACATGGACATCAAGGTCCAAGGTCCATCCCTCAACACGGTGCATAGCTTCAAATATTTAGGAGCCATTGTATCAGACAATGGGTCCCCCGACAGGAAGTCCTCTCCAGGATCGCACAAACAACTGCTGCCCTATCAAGGTTGAAGCCCATTTGGAAAGAAGAGGGCCATCAGTCTACATTCCAAGGTAAGGCCTCTGCGCTCCCTTGTCATCTCCATCTTCCTATACGCTCGCGAAACATGGAACCTCACAGCAGATCTACAACTAAGAATACAAAGCTTGGAGATGAGGTGCTACAGAAGACTTCTGGGCATTTCCTATACCCAGCACATCACCAACGACGAAGTCCGACAGACCACCACACAAGCCATTGGACAACACGATGACCTGCTCACAGTGGTGAAGAAACGAAAACTCTGATGGTATGACCACGTCGCTAGAGCATTAGGCATTGCAAAAACCACCCTGCAAGGCACGGAGCAACAAGGCAGAAGAAGAGGGAGACAGAGAAAGAGGTGGGAGGACAACATTCGAGAATGGACTGGCTTGACACTGAGCGAAGCCATGAGGGTTGCTGGTTAAAAGATCATCTTTGGTGCCCCAACGACAGTTACTGAAAAGGATAGGATAGGATTTTAAACTCAAGGCCAATGCCATATATGACAGTACCAATGTCATATGAAAGTTCTAGGTGTGTCATTGCTGAGGCGAAGGTGAATAACATTTTAATATCGATACCTTGAAGCCGGGCCTGAGGCATGTGAATCATTAGTTTCAAACTAGAGGCAGCACTTTTCAAGTCATTAATAATGCACGTTTTTCCTAACCAAAACAGTAATGTCGTTGATGATGATGAAGGTGACGATGATGAATCACTATGACACAAATTATGATGAAGTAAAATGTGGTGTTTGGGAGGGGGGGGGGGTGAGAGGAGGATTGGGGTAGGGCGGTGAAGGGATTTTGAGGTAGGGAGCACGACAACGATAACGAAAGCGGAGAAGACGACAATGATAACACGAAGATGAATTATGATGAACATGATGTCGTTCGCGAAGAAGAAGAAGAAGAAGAAGAAGAAGATGATGATGGTGGTGATGATGATGAAGAAGAAGAAGAAGAAGAAGAAGAAGAAGAAGATGATGATGATGATGATGATGATGATGATGATGATGATGATGATGATGATGATGATGATGATGATGATGATGATGATAAGGGAGACAACTACGTCCACAACATCACACTTCCTAACAGTCAACGACCCCTACACTTAAGGACGGGCTGACAGACAATGTTTTCCGTTTGCCGAAGCAAACACGCAAAGCAGCCACACATCATACGCCTACCAAAACCATTTCTCCGACTTTTAACGGGAAACAGCAGCACCGTGTTGTGTTGTCTAATGGTTGGCTAGCAAAGGCAACAGTTAATGTTAATGCCATATTTCAGGGGAATGATGGGATGAAGAGTTGGGAGTAACAAAGCATGACGAGACTGAGAGAAGGAATAAATGTGTGCACAATACAAAAATATTGGACGGAATAAAGACTTTTTTTATTTTTTTTTTGGTTTTTTTGTTGTGCAGAACATAAAACTGAAAAAGAGATTGAGGGAATTTATAAAATTTGGTCTGAGGTTACAGCACCGCAGCTTTAGAAAGAAATTCAAATAAAGGAAAGAGACACGAAAGAGAACGTTGTTTGTTTTTTATAGTTCCCGAGCGATGGCTGGGGAACTACTGTTTTTGGATCTGTCAGTCCGGCCGTCTGTGCGCACTTTTGTCTGAAACTAATGGATGGATTTCTTTGGAACGTGGTATGTTATTAGAACATGAAGATGGCTACCAGATGACACAAATTTATGCATATCGGGTGACGCAGCGTTTTTCTAATCGCGTGTGCTTCCAAAATTCTTGATGGATTTGATTCAAAGATCCGTCTCGGGGTCTTATTTATCAGTACTACTGCGATGTTACATTACATTACATGGTTATTGCTTTAGGTCCAGGGGACTGTTCCGAGCCAAATCAGAACCAGAGAGACGTTATCTTAAAATATTATAAAATAGTTCAAATCTAAAAAAAACCAAGCCTGTTACTCTTAAATATTCAAACAAACTTTCACACGCAACCTCTTAAAAAGTCTTCTTTAAATCTGATGTATTAAAAATACCTTCTCTTTCTTTAATCAAATCACTAAAATCAGTGTTACCAATAAAATCCAACCAACAACACAAAACAAGACGACATGATTTGCGATAAAACAAACCAACATCATGATGATGATCATGTAAAAATTGAAACAGGTGTTGACCATTACATACTTTTAAAATCTCTTTAAAAGGTTTTGAACCAAAATAGGTTTCTCTTTCATCAAGCAGATCAGCACATTCAGACATTAAATGGCGAACGGAAAAGGATTTATCACATGCAGAGCACCACGGTGGTTCTTCTCCTTTTAAAAGGAAACTGTGGGTGACATAAGTATGCCCAATAAGAAGACGAGACAACGCTGTTTCTTCTTTGCGAGTGGATGCAAAGTTAGGCAAAGAAGCTGACAAATCGGGAAGAATTTCAAATAATTTGTTATTGATATGATTAGAGACCAGTCAGTCCTGCCACAGCAGTTTACAATAAGATCCAGTCGTACAAAGCAGATCAGAGTAAGGAACAAACTGAAAAATCTACTACTGCGATGTAAGCAGATATGTTGTCTGATATGTGCGCTTTACAAATAATTTTGTTTACTTCATCTTCTTTCTCTTAGTATTATTGTCGAGAATTTTTATAGCGCACATATCTCGCCATACTTGGCGACTCAAGGCGCTGGCCGATACAGGATCTAACTCAAGCCGCCCGAAGCGCCAACTTGCAGCCTTTGGGTGCATCGTAATAACGCTCCAGACAACTGAGCACAATCCTGGGCAGCCATCATCCCATCATCCCCCAGCTGAAATATGGCATTAACATTAACTGTTGCCTATGCAAGCCAACCATTAGACAACACAACTGTTTCCCGTTAAAAGTCGGAGAAAAGACTGATTTTTAGAAGGACCTAGTAGGTGCATGCTGGGTGTGTTCTTGTCACCGGCACTCACCCGTCTAGGACATGAGCGTCAGGATCTTTAAAGTCCGTTATGATGGAATGTATGCGACACAGACTAGACCCTCGGTTTATACTCTCATCCGAAGGAGTAGGAAATGGGAGTAAAGTGTCTTTCCCAAGGACACAACACAATGCCCCGGCCTAGGCTCGAACCCGGGACCTTCAGATCCGCAAGCCAAAGCTCTACCATTAGTACACAGTGCGTAAGGAAACTTTTCCACAGAGAACTGATACTTTAAAAAAAATTTAATTAGAGCTGACTGATATTAAAATCTTTGCGAAACAACAGCTGCCATTATTGTCGGTAGAGAAAGGGCCAACATAGGGGGGAGAGAGAGAGAGAGAGAGAGAGAGAGAGAGAGAGAGAGAGAGAGCGAGGCTTATTCCACAACAGGGCAAGAAGGCGGAACACTGGTGCGTAGAGAGGTAAGGGGGTGATGGTGGTTGGCGGCAGCTGCAATTGTTAGAAATGCTGGTTACTTGTTTGCCAAGCTATACACTTCTCCTATTCAGTTCGCCGTGTTGACTTTGGCCTCGTGTGTGTAACTTGGCCCAGCGCCAGGCCCAGTTGAGTAAGCTATACTTGAAAAAGAGAGAGAGAGAGAGAGAGAGAGAGAGAGATAGGAGAGAGAGGTAAAGAAAAAAAAGTGCGCTGTCGGTATCGGTGTACCCAGTCGGGCCGGTTGATTATGCAGCAGTTATTATGTGGGAAAGATACACGAAAGCATAATATAGTAGGTGGGCAATGTAGAACTAGTAGCTAGAGACGTAATAATATTAACCAGCACTGCTGTGGGAAAACTGCCAATAAACTAAGCTTGCTCGGTCACACTCATGTGACAGACTGGCGCCCTTGACGTGTTATGTACACGACCCCTCAGCTCATCTAATCATGGTTCACAGCGACCAAGATGGATGGCTGCGGTTTTGTGGCTTTGCTGGGAGGGCGTTTTTATTTTATGGGCTCCAGCTAAAGCAAACCTTGGGGTGATTATAATGCACCTCTGAGTCATATAACACAAACACACACACTCTCTCTCTCTCTTTGATGAAAACGCCTCCGGTACAAATAATTATGTAACATCGTATACGTAACGAAACACATTTTGTTCTTATGTTATAACTGCACACTCACCCACATCCAACCATCCGAACACGTAATTTTGCTTACGTGATAATTAGCCTATGTATAATCGATTCATGGCAGGGCTTGACGTCCCGGTTGCAAGAGCGTAAAGGACAAGTGGTTCTATAGAGGGAAGTGCGTGTTTCACTGATCACAACCCGTTGCCTTCAAAAAGGCACATAGCGAATGCTTACGACTTTTAATTGGCCAAACGCTGTACAACGACACGGCAAACACAACAACACTTATAATTTATTTGAAGTAGACGGATAGCCAGCCACTGGGGCTCACTTACCTCCTTAGTGTAGCAGATGCCAGCTTGCAACATGAACATTGCTAGGTAAACAGCAAATCAAGCACAGCACAGCACAATCACGATGACATAATCAGTGTACAAGGTTGATTGATCTGTGGTGCGTGTGGACAACAAGTCTGCTTCAAACTTCATGCCAAAAATAACAATTCTTCAACACACATGTCAAAACACGCGACACAGACAAAAAAACAACAACAACAATTAGCCACATTGCACAGACAGCCATGGGCAAGATCAACGGAACAGAAAGAATAACACCTCTCCCTCCCGTTTCTCCTTTCCCTTCCCCCCCCCCCTCACTCTTCCCTATCCCCGTCCCGTCAGTCAATTCAAAATTGAACAACGAATGATGCCAAATTGTTATGGGTCAATAACAGAACATCGTGATCATCATCCCGTTAAAAAAAAAAAAACACAATTTTGACCAACGCCATGACCCCAGCCCCTCATCCCAGGCCAGAATACAGGAATGGATAGCCCAGAATACAGGAATGGATAGCCCAGAATACAGGAATGGATAGCCCAGAATACAGGAATGGATAGGCCAGAATACAGGAATGGATAGGCTAGAATACAGGAATGGATAGCCCAGAATACAGGAATGGATAGGCCAGAATACAGGAATGGATAGGCTAGAATACAGGAATGGATAGCCCAGAGACAAGCAGGTAAGAGAGAGAGAGAGAGAAAGACAGCGATAAATCATGGCGAGTGACGGGACAAAAGAACAAAACAAAAGAAAACAAAGAAGAGAACCAACTCACTCCTAGATCCGCCGTCAGTAAAGTAATCCCTGTGGAAATTATAAAATAATCCAAATTATGGTATCCTTCGAAGGAATAATCCTGAAAAATATTGCTCCACAGGGTAATCCAAAGCAGCGCGCGCGTCTTGGCATTCTCAATAATCCACAATGTCCTGCAATGGAGGCTGTGGCTGTGAAGGCTTAATAAATCCCAAAGGTAATCCAAGAGTCACGAAGACTTAGTAATCCCTCTGGTAATCCAAGGTGCAGTAATCCAGTAGTGTGGAACTTTAATCACCAACAGCACTTGGGCATGGAATTGTATCTCAACAACCGTCGGATCTGTCGCGTCGGGAAGTACATCCAAAGCGTTGTAATACAGGATCGCCGAAAGGCAGGCAATAATTTTAGGGAGTCTATGATAACCCATTCTCCGGTTTTAGATCCAGACTGTGTGGTTCAGCTGTACCTTCACTAACAAGCTAGATCCAGAAGGTGTACATACATCCACAAATTGATCCAAAACACCGAAGTGCATCTGAGGGTAAACTGGATCGTTGAACAAACGTAGGAATCCAAACGAGCGGGAAATACATTCAAACACATCCATGTATTTAATTTCAAATCCCTCGCATAATTTTAACTAAACTAACAAACGTCCAAGTACCCTCTCCCCAACACAAAACTTACCATAGTGCGTTCTTTATTTTTCACAGTATGTCAAAATTGGGACACACATGAGATGCTCTTAACCAAAATTGTTGGATATATATTTCCAAACCCAAGGAACAGAAATAGCAATATACTCTATGAGCTATGCGGACTGACTCTTCTTGGCAGTTTTACTCCATCTTTTACAGGGAAGAAGTCTTGTTGTAACCCATAACAAATCATACTCCAATTCATTCGCTGAATTGTGTTCCGGTATCGCGTTTTTCCTTAATCTATTCCGAGTGAAATGTATGATGTACAATCGGGTCTGCGGCGGGTTGCGTAATCAGTTCCAAAGCACGTGGCAAAACAAATTCCGGGACCCATCTGTTTTCAGCACGCACCATTAAAATTTGGCCTGCTGAATCGGTGAAGGCTAAACTCTGGGCAATAATAACCCACACAAACACAAACACAACACACACTCAAATGAAAATAATTCTTATCTAGTCGTGATGCAAGTATTTTTAGCAAGCTGTTTGGAGACGAGTTCCACAAACTCTACCAAGTCACAAATGATAATCTAACCGCAATTTGTCGAGTACAAGTGAGAATGAATTCTTCGTCAGTCTGGTAAAGAATACAGTAATATGTAACGATATTCTACCACAAGCACCAAAAAAAAAAAAAAGTTAGAAACAGACTGCAAAGAAAGCACCACAGCACCAACGGTCAAGTTTATATTTTTATTTTAAATCTATATTATTAACTTAAAAAAATTAAAAATACACATATCTGGGCAAACTGTAAGTGTGGGGAAAAATGACAGAGCAACATTCAGTAACAAATATGCTTCAAATGTTGTCATCATGTTAAACCTACATAATGAATCTAGTGAAGTACTTCACAAGGAATATCTATGACCCCTATCAAAGGAGAATTCTAATTCCGTTATCTCAGCAGAGAATTCTAAATCAGTTACCTCATCAGATAGAATTTTAAATCAGGTACCTCCCTCAGCTGATAGAATTTTAAATCAGTTATCTCAGCTGGAAGAAATCTAAATCAGCTACCTCAGCAGGGAGAATGCTAAATCAGTAATCAATTCAGAGAGAATTCTAAATCAGTTACATCAGTAGGGAGAATTCTAAATCAGTTATCCCCAAGCAGGGAGAATTTAAAATCAATGACCACTAAGTAGTGCGGGCCATGATCAGTTAAGTGTCAAATCCTTTGCCGTGGAGCAAGAACTACTTACCCTGCGCTCCATGATCCATGAGCACTGCTGGCGCTGCTGCCTGCCCGGCTTACAGTGGATGCCGGAGCACCAGAGGCTGAATAGGAGGCATTGGCTCCAGCTCCGCTGCCGGTGCTCCGAGCCTCGCGCCCTGATAAAGCATCCCAATACTCGCAAAGAAGGGCATTGCCTTCTAGCGTGTTTTTGGCCAGAATAGCTTTAGAGGAGGATCTGATGTCGTTGAAGGCCACAGTGGCTGTGCACGTGGCCTCCGCATCCTTGGCTGGTTGGAGCTTAACGTTTTGAATCTTACCATACCTGCAACACAATAAAAAAACACACAATGGCTGTTAAGTTTCACTCCCCACTAATTCAAACGTACGTTCATTATTAAAAAAAATAATAAATTAAAAAACAAAACGCAATATAAATATATATATATATAACATTAAAAAGGGGCAACATAAATAATCACCATAGAAAGTTGCACCCAGCGTAACTAAGATTCTTCAAGGCTTACCTCTCCCGTGTCTCAGCAGCCTACCCAAAATCTGCCGGGAGGTATACCCATTTAATCCACGCCGTCTTCAAATCCCAACCGTTTTCAGTATTTAGTACCCATTAAGGAGAGAAAAGTGTGACACCTGGTCAAGAAAATCAGAATGCTGTGAAACTGAGGTACGATGATGATTTCTTTTTATAAATAATTTATATAGGCATAGGTCGAACTTAAATAGGCAGAAGTGGCTTGTCCATCATATTGTAGGCCAGAAATAATTATGGTACGACCATTCTGCTTGTTGTTAAAGCCTACCAAGCCTGCAGATTATCAACAACTAGTACTTTAGATGGGCTGAAACCGCAAAATCGAAGTTTATTTCCCTCAAAAAGATTGTTTCATGGGTGTGGTAAGCAACAACCCCTGTGTGACATCATCAAAGTTCTTAGTATATTATTTGGACTGGGAGCATTCTGATTGGTCGACGCATTACAAAATTCGACGCATGCGCACAGTGCTATCGTAGACTCAGTAAGGATTAGGGTTAAAGTTAGGGTTTAGACGCCTAAGAACATCGTGAAAAGACCTGCCCGACTTGACATGGCGCATGCGCAAAGGCGCCCGGCCCAAATAAGAAACCCGAAACTTTGACGATGTTACAATGGACTACCGAATACTTTGACGCCTTTATTATTATTAAATTTACGTCCCCGCACACCAAAGCCCCTATACCCTCTAAAACAAGTAACACATTTTCTTCTATCTTCTTCATTCTCCGCCATCCTCGTTCCACACTACCGTCACACACCCACCCCAACCACTCCTCATTTGCCCGCGTTCCACATGTTATGAATCTAATGGAAGCAACCCCCGCGGTCCAACCCTTTCGATGATCTAACAAAGAGGTAACATTGCAAACTAGTGCTTCAAACTTTGTTTAATACACGTGTGCTGCATAAACCATACATAAACAGACAAATTTGCCACGTACGGTGTAAATAGCTTATAGAAACTTAAGACTAGGGTGGTCTCCACTATACACTACTTCAACCTAGAGTATACACTACTTCAACCTATAGTAGTACAATCGTTGTCTGATACTGAAACTATATTTGTACAATAGTGTGGTCTGATCTTGAATCTTTATCGGTACAATTATGATGTAATTTTGAGTCTATATTACTACAGTTATTGGCCCATGAAGGAGTTTTCTCCGAAAATCAGGTTTTTTCTACAGTCTTCAACCCGTTGCATCCCGTCAAACATCCTTTTTTCAAGGTACCTGTTGTACTCCTCCATGATCTGAAACTCGGTGTTTGGAAGAATGATCAGAAGAAGGCCTTCTATTTTTCCCTTTAACCCTACACTTGAGGTGTAACAAACGTTTTGTGATGCCACCCTAACCCCAATTTCCACTACACAGTCACGTCACACAGGTGGGTAGGTGAGAGGGTATACTCATCCCCACACTCCCCCCTTCTGGACCAAACCTCAATAAACGTCAACACTTTGAACCTTTTGTCCTTTTCATCAGTTCTCCAATGGGTAGGCCAGGCATGTAGATTAACGTCCCCAGACCCATAAGCATATAGGGGATCGCCATGTGCTTCGGACCCTAGTTAAGAAGATGCCATTCAGCGTAGTAGGTGCGCCTTTGTGGCAATAAAGGGGAATACCACACAGGTTCAGCCAAGTTGACAGATGGGATTAGCCCACAGCTGTTGCCTAATGATCTGAGCCCGGGCGGAGCATAGGTGAATAGCAGGACTAGCAAATTAGCGTAACCTGCCACGTTTGACAGTATCGGCGTGGTAATGACAGACAGCCCAGACTCGAAAAGGAAACTGGAATCTTTGAGAACAAACAATACAAGCTTCTTCGGATGAAAGTATAACTAGCCTAAAGACATAATTTATTTAAACAAATTATAACGAATAAGTAATAGCCGTGTTACTCAACAAAGCCTCAGATTATACTCCATGAGTGTTCTCCATACGCCCCTGCGCAACGTAAAGTAATGTAAACGTAAAGTGATGCAAAGCAACGTAAAGCACAGCACGACGCGGAGAGTAACGTTGCCTTACAAGTAAACGTGTTGGGCTTACATTCACGTTCGCACTATAGATTTACGACCTCCTAAGCAAGAAAAGCTAGTAACGCCCAATAATTTATTAAGATTTCCATCAGTACTTGAACTATCTGGGGGAAGAAAAAAAGTTAATGGCTCGCTTCAAATCCACTTCACGTTTTAGAATAACAACGCAGAAGTCAACCCCTCTTTATCTCTTCAACTCTTGACAGCAAAACAACCTCCGCCATTAAAATAGAATAGTCTTGTGTGTTGCGGCCCTAAAGCAAAGAAAACGTGCGAGAAAAGGGAACGTTAAATATAAAAGTAAGGTTTCTTAAATGTGCATGCAAGAGTGTCCCGAGAACTGTTACTTTGGCTTGGACACTGAAGTTTAACGTCCACGCCCAACCAACATTGGCGAAGGAATTGTGTGTAATACAACTTGGACTTGGAACTGAAAAAAAAAACCAACATAAACCTTAGCCTCAGTTGTCTGTTGGTGAATTCGCAGGAAAACTTTAATTAGTGAAAGAAAGATAATATTTGTATGCGTAGTTATAATACATATCTTATGCTAATTGTTCATGTTCCACCATCGTTGCTGGACTCGAATTACGTCTGCGTAAAGCCTGAGGTCTCTGTAATCAAAAGCAGTAACTAGTGCGTGACCAAGAAGGGAATGGTAATGGTACGTTATGTGAACCCACGTTAAAGGTTTACTGGCGATACACGTTACCCTGTCTTATATTAATATAGTCTGTTGTCACCATTCGCAGCCACTAGTTTCTTTTGTACTGTCAATATTAAATGTCCACGTATTACTGTCCTCTATTTACAACCACCTACCAATAATCTTGTTTACGTCCTAGTAAGGAGAACAAAGTATTGATTCCACGTAAGGTGTTATACAGAATTAACCCTGTGTACTCTTTACCTTGACGCCCTCCCTCCTCCCCACCCTCCCTCCCCTTTTCCCTCCCAAAAATAGTATCATGAAATAAAGATGTGAGCCGCCTAAAGAAAACGTGAATTCTTTTTGCAACTGTAAATTGTCCGTAGATTTTTATTTTCTCTTCCTTAATCTATAAATACTTAACTATTCTCCTTACCGTTTCAGTCTTCATTGTCACTCTCCTCCTCGCCCCCTGCCTTCCCCCCCCCCTTCCTTCACATCCAATTCCTCCAGCTTCATTGTCCAGTTCGGCCCGTCCAATTCTGTCACTCACATCTTTCCTCTACCTCCTATACATTAAATCAGTGTTCCCTCCACACACAAAAAATGAGAGTCCTTGGGACTCCCAGGTATAAAATTTTAAGAGTCCTTGTGCAAATTTTGAGAGTCCCCAAATCGGTGGATGAACGGGTTTTGGGCCCAGTCAACCAAGTCAGAAGTGACATGATCGTGTATGATAGAATCAAAGAATGGATTCATGAAGATTTCTTCTGTTCAGTGAATGGATTGCTTGGAGGAAGTTTACAATGCGCGCGCATGCGATTTTTAAGGACGACAACTCCAGACACAATCTTTAATCATCTGCAATGGCAGTCTCAGTTGGGTTCTGATTCTGATTATGCCGTGAATTAGTTCGCCACTCGTTGGTCGTATTTTTGACTTCAGCGATTCGAAAAAAAGGTGTACGTCCACAGGACGCACACATGCAAATTTTTCTGCGTCATTTTTCATATTTTGTGCGTAATTGACGCACTACTGTGCGTAATCGGGAACACTGATTAAACGTCCGTTTGAAGCTGTTGACCACTTGACAAAGATGTCAACATTCGCGATGCGTCCCGATGCTGGTACCAAGAAGACATTTGATTACGTAGTAACCACGGGACAGAAAAGATGGAGGATATGCGCAAAGACTGTTCAGGATACATTATTTGGATGGTCACATGATTCATGGTACAGGTACGCCGATACAAAGAAAAAGGCCTTCTACGCTGCCTCGCTACAAGGAAGTTTGATGATAATGAACAGTATCTACAACAGATAAAAGCCCTTGACAGATGGACGATATCTTCTGTGGTGCCGGGTAGCTCAGTTGGTAGAGCGTCTTACTAGTAACCGAAAGGTACCCGGTTCGAATTCCGGATTGGCCAACGTGTGACCATATTATTTTCCCCTTACCATCCACTATTTCGCTGATGTCAGGATAATGTGACCAGTAGTCGTCTATAAGCTTCGGTGTCGAGTGACTATAATCTACAGTTACGATAATTATACTAAAGTCCCAAGCTTAAGGGACAGCTACAACACTGCCAAGGGCCGGACATTCATTTCTTGGCGGTGGGAAATGCGTGTCACATTGGGCCCTTCTTCCTCAATGGCATAACGACTTTTCCAGCTAGATGGCGTTTTCTGACCTTACTGGTTGTCTTGGTGTCCACGTCCACGACTAATTTCTCGTTAACCTCTGCCTCTACACTCCTATCCTAATATCGTGTCAGACTACTCAGACCCATAAGGTCAACGGAACACCCCACCAATCCACCCTCCCCCCCCCACCCCCCTTAAAAAAAGAGAGAAGATTTTTAATTGCTTCGCTATTTTATTATACTCTCCTATCAGACAATCCTAGCGTGTCGTGTTGGTTGCACAGACGGCAACGAACGAGATCGTGTTTCACAGTGGGGACTGAGACTAGGACACCACGCAAGCTTTTATTACACTGGCGTTGCGGGAATCCCAAAGGTGCAGAAAATATTACAATGTGCAGAAAATATTACAATGGCGTTGACTTGTCACTTCTGACTCGACAACGCATAAAGCAGTTTCACCCTCAACAGCCCAACCAGTGAACGCATACATCATTGAAACAAAACAATGCAACCTTTGTATACAATGTCACAAATCACAAAACCTATAGTGCTAAATTACTTTACTGCAGTTTCTGCACCATGTGCACGACTAAAGAGTAACTTGCAGCGCTGAAAATAAATGTATAGCTATACGACTTCGGACCTAAAATGCCATGCTTGGCACGCCTTAACATAATGCGTTGGTTATTATTATTATTTATGACCTCTCTTCGTTTCTTTGCCATTAGTTCATGCCTGTTCATTGTTATGCCAAACGATGCCTTTGAACAATCCACTGTTACCGAAATAACTTTAATTCTGACTTTAATGTTCATAGTACACGAGTGTTCGCGCTTGCAAATTAAAACACTCTAGTGTACATTACCTTCCTTAATTACTATGAAATAATTAGTCCGACATCACGTGTAATATGCATGTTTTGTTAGGTTTCCTTCCAAAAAGGCACAACAACAACACGAACGCGCGCACATCCAAAATGAGCGAACGAACGAGAGAGAGAGAGAGAGAGAAAGTTGTGGTGTTGCATCAGACTGTTTCGCAAGAAACGAGCAACGAACAATATTAAGTTCAGATTCGCATTACAACAAATAGTGCCATTTCTTGGCCCAATATTCCAATTTCATGCTGCTTGACCCACCCTCTCATTAGTGCACATGTTTTGTTTACACCTCCTTACCCCTCCCCCTCCTGCTTTTTCGTCCATGCAAACAACCCAAACTGTACAGTGCAGGCGACCTTCAGAGCGAAGGAGAACCAAGCACGACCCAGAAAAACAACTTGTATAAATAAATACTCCACAAGCGTAATCACGAGAGCTCCCGGCGAAAGACAGGAAGCGTGTTTATCTGACATTTACGAAGCGGGGCCAAAATGGCGGAAAATACTGGAGGGAAATAAAATAGAAAATGGCAACCGCGTTCCCCAAGGACCAATCGTCCAATGACAGCCACTTTTGGAGCTGAATAATGATCTTTTTATCTATCTGATGCACAAGCAACGGTTTGATTTCTCATTCAACATAGCTCTAGGGACCCGCCAGATACAAGTTCACCATTAACTACATCGTTCGACCCAGTTTTTGTTGTTGCTGTGTTGTCGTGTGCATAGTTCCACGTCTTGCTAATGCGCTTGCTACTTGTATGAGAGATTTCAAGCAATTTCAGACTGAAGCTTCCTGCATTGTGAAAGATAGTAGACATTGATTCTTTTAAAGACATGACATTAAAGCACACAAAGGACTATGTCTCGAGCGTCTCGGCTTTTTTTTTTTTTTAATCTTCGGCAGGGACTGTCTACGTATGGTCTACTCATACTTCTGTAGGTAGACTTTGATCTTTGGACTGATGTAATGAAGCGGGTAGACCGACGGGAGAGCATCAATCAGACTGCGACTTGTCAGTTACCTCTCCTTCTCTCTCTCTCTCTCTCTCTCTCTCTCTCGCACACACACGTTTAGCACTTGTCTAGACAGCACCTGAAAAGATTCAAGTTGAAAAGCTGCAAGTAAGCCGATAACATTCAATCGCCTTTGATATTTTCCTCTCGGGGTTAATACTGAATAATCCCTCAACTTGGTTTTGTTGCGTGCATGCGGCAAATAACCCAATACCACTATCTATGCCAACAGGGATGGTTTGGACGGAATAACACCGGTATACTATGCTGCAACGTTTCCTAGCCAAGTGACAACCTTGATACGTCTTCTGCAAAAACGCCTGGCCTGACATCGACAGCAAGAACACAACCAGCAGCCTGCAAGACCATCATCCTTAGGGGACAATGCCATACACGCTCAGTGCCAGGATATTATGCAGCTTGGCTGATTTCTAGATATTAATTTCATCGATCTGAGGAATGAAGTTATTCCAGGTGAACGCTCGATTTCCGCTGAGCCGATTACAGCGCGCACTGAGAATTAACTTACAATGCCTCCCTCCTCCAGCAGCAAGGCTGGCTGTTGTTATACGTAGCTCACGGGCAGCTATTAGCTCTATTTGCTTCTATCTGAGAACGGGAAGAGAGGGAGGGGGAGAGGAGAGAGAGAGAGAGAGAGAGAGAGAGAGAGAGAGAGAGAGTTCACACTGTTCAGCGACAACCAACCAGCCTACTGTAAGATAGTGAAGGCAAGAACTATGGTTGCAAAACCAGCCTGCGGTTCCCAGCCTCCAATACATGTAGTTGTTAGCTTAACAGCCTCGCGTGTTTAGTTTTTGCAGGGACTGCCAAACAGGAAAAAACCACCATCTACAATAACACAAATAGCTAGTTGCAGTGCTGCTAATGTAATTACGCCACAAATAAAACGTATACTATAGGCACATCTTTGGCTTATACTACATACAGGGCACCGGCTTTGTCCTTTGAACGCGTTTCATGCAGTAGAATATGCCTGCCCATACATGCCAAAGCCTAAACATTGCAAAATTACACATAACACCTAGAACACAATATTCATTACAGATTTATTTTTCTCTCCACAGTTTTCATTTGCATGCTCACTATGGTCACGAACAAATCTATAACACTCAAAGGAGGTAGAAAGGTGACCCAACCCGGCGATCGGAATAATATCAAGACAATCAGTTTCACACGACGCTAGTCTAAGTCTGACCTGGCTTATTGGACGCCATGGCGTCGTGTCAATTCATGATTTGCAATGGCCCTTTTTTTCATGCGCCATTACTTTAGACTACCAGCGATAAATTGCATCTGACGACATTTTGTTATGTTATGTTAATCAGTTTATAGTCCCCTCTCTTCCCGTAAGGATTTTCAGAGAGGAGACTCTCGACATTTTCGGCTCAGTTGACCGTTTTGTACGCTAGGAGTATGAATGTTTTTCCATGTTCACGGATGATTTATTGTTACACTAAAATTCCCCTTTAAGACTCAGTAGGTAAGCATGGTTGAGGTGTATGGATGGTTAGATGTAAATTTGGATTCGTTCTATAGCCGTACTAGGAACCAATAAAACATGCTTTCTACTCCGTACTAGGAACCAATAAAACATGCTTTCTACTCTAAGTATTAACGTTGGAACTTCTGGCTCAAGGACCATACAACATATTTATAACCTACTATTAAATCACCGTTTCCTGCCCCCCCCCCCCCCTCCCTCCCCAATCATCCATATCCCTTTCTGGTAGCGAATATTTGACAATATCATAATGAACGTCTTATGCAAGGGTTTGTTTTTGTTTATTTTTTTTGGGGGGTCAGAAACAGCGATGTCCCTTCCAATTTGTCAAAACAGGGATAACCGCCCTCACTTGCGTTCCATTGTTATAAATATATCATTTATTTGACGCTAATGACGATAATAATGTAAGCCCTATAATCACAAATTATAACTATGTTTATTAACAATGCTGCATCATTATAAGTAATTTACTGTATTACCATCCATGATGATATGCAATTATATTACATGAAGTAAGAGAGAGAGACAGACAGACAGAGACAGTCGGACGTCTTACTGCATGCATTAAACTCTTTCACCATACGTTGCTTATACTTTCCGCTTGGTGCTGCCGTGGTTTCCAGAGCTTTCCCAACCAGTGTTGTTTACAGAGATCAACAGAAAAGAGGTGAAGGTCGCGCCGCTGGCCGCCATATGTTTGAGAAAAACAGGTCGATAAAGGTGTGATGGAAGAGGCTCCAGAAGGGAGCTGCAGGCATTTTCATCATTTATTCAGCAAAGCCTGAGCCCTTTTACAATGTCTGCTCTGTGTGTGCATGTGTGAGTGTGTGCATGTGCTTTGCTGTTCTAGCGGCTTCTGCAATATGGAAAAAAAATCCAGTCATCGCTACTTGAAAACTGAATGATGAATCTGGCACCAGAGAGGTGTGTGTGTGTGAGGTGGGGGAGAATGAGCGAGCGAGAGAGAGAGAGAGAGAGAGAGAGAGAGAGAGAGAGAGAGAGAGACTGTATTGCCCTGCTTGTGTTATCGATCTCGATATCAGCCGACTAAACAGAGGGGGGGAAGAGGGAGGAGGTTATTTAATCATTCTTCAGTCAGATGTAATGCATTCTTCAGATGTGATGTAATGCATTCTTCAGATGTAATGGGGAAACTAGCAATTGTATGAGCCAACAGTTCACGTGTGTGGTTTTAGAGAGACTTATGAATCCATTCTAGCACAATATCCATCAAATCTGGGACAGCCAATTCATATCTGAACCCTACCGAGTTCCCAGTGTGGTTCTTGTTCTGAACAATGTCTTTCGACTTCTCTTTCCCCGTTTACTTCTCCCATCCAATGGTGAAAAGAAGTTATGCAAACAAGAAGCTCAAAAAGGCCACGGTGTAAGCTAGATAGATGCCAGGAGAACAAAACAATACAGCTATCTTTTTTCTTTATTTCTGAGATTGGGCGTTATAGCTGTGAATGTAGAGGTCGGAGAAGGGCGTGTTGTGTTGCCTGTGTGTCGGCCATGTTATTGATCCGAGCCAACACCCTTTCATTCGCCCTGCTACACAGCACCACTGCCACGTCTCTTAACTGGCAAGTGGATCATGACATGGACAGTATCGACTTTTCCCGTCAGGCTAGACGAGGATATTTTCGAGCTGAAAGATCAATTTTCCAAGGTTTTTAAAAGCATGGATTGCTCAATAGACTGCCAGGTCAATTGTAAAGTTATGTTCCTACGATAGCTGTGAATGCACCTAACATATATATATACACACACACACTACTGTGTTATGGCAATATTACTGTGAACGAAAGAAAAGAAAATTGTCCTTACCGTTTGTTGGGAAAATTCAGTTTTTAATACTGTAGTTTGTGAATCAATATAAACAACATAAAGGTGTAAAATGGGATACATGCAAGTCGAGTGAGCCCTATGCACCAGTCTGACATAAGACATGACGGGAAGCAAGGAGCACTGGGCCCGAGGCTCTTCCTAAAAGGTCCTCGACCATTATTTTCTCTTTTCACCTTGCACGTACCTCCAGGCGTCCGTCCACACCATAGTCAAGCCTACTTTCTGCACGTAGACCACCGGCAAATGGACCCCGCAGACGGCGATCTCTCCACTCTCCCCTTTCAGGCTCCAGTCAATATTTTAAGAGCGAATAATTATCTAGACTATGCAGCAACTCTCATATGGTTTCATAAGGTGGTTGTGTTGATACAGCAAGACCGTGTATGTTTTAAAAAGATGTGAAGTTGATAACGACGTAATGTTGTTTGGTCGTTATTTTTTCCACGATGCGAAGCTGCTGCTACGTTTTAATGATGGGATTGCTTTGAAATTAGTTTGCTGTGCGTGGTTTAAAGATCATGATGTGATGTAGAGAGACGGCCATAGATGTAGTTTAATGAAGAATGAAGTGAAAATATTAATAATATATAAATCCCCTTTACGTTTGTTAATTATAAGGTCGATGTGGAAATGTCGAGTTCATATGAGTTTGCTTGCATCGATCGTCGCCCATTCGTCTATAAATTACATTTTACCAATTACATCATCACTCGTCACGGCATCAGTTAATTCAACCACCAACGAAACGCAATATCTAAGTCTGTGTGCAGGCGTATTCTGTTTTGCTCCGAAGCTATTTAAAGTAATATTTTTCATCCTTTCACATTACTTGACAACATTACTGGCACGAGATTCACCGTTGTAATGTTTCGTAAATGACGTAAAGCATACATTGGAACGCTTGGCAATGGTGCCCTAAATTTAGTGTGGGCTTCTATAATAGAAATTTTATTATTACGAGTTAATTTGTTATGACAATACCACATGACGACAGAGAAGGTCAAAAAACATCCCACTATAGGGTTCTTTGCTAAACAATTACTAGAATTGGTTCCCCCTTCCCACCCCCTTTTTTGTTTTTATTTAAATTTATCTTTTCATTTTTTTATTGGGGGGGGGGGGAGGGGGGAAGGGCAATGTAAAATGCATAACGGCTTAATAAATCCGCTTCAAGTTCCAGTGCTCTGTCAACGATTCAGTGAACACAGATGGCTGCTGCAATGCCAGACAATACTGGACTGCGGTTACAAAAACTGACTGAACGTAACACCAACGCCATCCTGGTAAAACAATACTTCATATGCCTTTCGCTGTTCTGTTTGGCAGTCCCTTCCTCTTTTTTACTCCCAAGAAATCCGCGGACAGACAATATGTATGCAAATGCGTCTATATACAGCACTGCCATTCAATAAGTATGCAAATGCATCGCCACCTACCACGCGATGGCGCATAAAACAGGGAACTCGCCAACGACGGGGCCCAATCTCGTCCCTTGCAACACTAACCCGCGGCGTACATAATAAAGTGGAAGAACTACGCAATGCCTGAAGAAACAACAAAATTATAAAAATAAAAGACAGATCAAATCGCATTTCCCCCCCGTCCTATCTGTACTCCTTTTCTAGCTCCATTTTTCATCAATTCACATCCCGGCAAATCAATGCTGTCAGGTTGTTGTCTCCCCCTACTCCCCCCCCCCCTCCTTCATTCTCACCAAACTTCCCGTTCCGAAACACCCAAGAGTGAAAACAGAAACCTCAGTCCACCTCCCCCCCACCCCCCTCTCCCTCGCCTGACCTGTTGGATGCCGTCTCCCTGGATTACTTGATTGAATATTGATGCCAGGAAAGCTTGAGGGAATTCTCTATTCTACATCACCATGGCACTGGCCAGAAAATCAATAGGGAAGAAGCACTCACGAAAGGCCTCCTACTGCAGCAAGCGCTGTTTTCAGCGGCAGCCATTCACGTGCCAGCCAGCTAGTCCTCGGAAATGCAGCCTTCCTCCTATTCAAACGAACAAGAAAGCGTTCGGTGTCTCCTTTTTCAGGCCTCAACGGAGCTAACTCCCCACCACCACCACCCCACCTCTTACCTCCGTATTTAAATGGAAGGGCGGAGGAGATTGGCCCTCGAAAACAAAAGATGACCCCGATCCCCCCCCCCTCCCTTCCCAGTCCCCTATTCGCTTATGTGACGCGGGACTTTAATCTACCTACCTAACCTAACCTAGATCGGCCCAGATGACCCAGGTTCGAATCCAGTGGTGGGAGATATTAAATGTGTTCATTTGAGCAGAATGATTGCTCCGGTGGTTCAGCGTTGATTCAGGTCCCTACCCCTCTTTCCCTTGGATGGTTATCCCCGTCTGCCATATCGCTAATGGTGGGTGTAGAGGTTAAACCTTAATGTTCAGATCGGCGTCACTGTCCACCTTAGCAGTGTGCTTGCTCTGATGGTTCAGTGTTGATTTAGGTCCCTAACCTCCCCTCCCTGGGATGATCATCCCCGTCTGTAATATCGCCCAATGGTGGGTGTAGACGTGAAACTTTCAAGTTCAGATCCTCGTCGTTGTGTTCGTCGCGTCTTCAACTGCACAACGTGTCTTACGATTTGTATGAAAAGCAGTGTCAGCTGTACTACTATCCCTCCCGTTTAAGCCCGGGTTTAAGTAGCATTCGGGTTTGGATACCATCAATTATTACCGGGAAATTATGCGTGACAGTTGAGTGGCGTTAATGAGGTAAAAAGTTGCCGTTGCTTTCATTTAATAAGGTAATACTATTAAGAAGTTGCTGTGGCTTTCATTATCTACAAGCCCATTTCCAACTCAGCCTCTTAACAATACTGACTAGATTTTATTCTAGCTTACTGACTAGATGATTTTTACTATACATATATACACATGTACCAATCAATCAGTTCCTTCTCGCCTAGATTACATTTACAGAGAGCTCCAGAACCATATAACACGCGAACTCCGCCATCCTAACCGCTGGCAACGCTAATCTTTAAAGAGTCAGATGACAAATAAGAAGAAGCGGAGAAGTGGGATGTTGGGTTGAGGGAGATTAGGATTAGGGAATGGGAGGAGTATAGAATGGGGCCGGTGGAGGGGTGGGAGGTGGGAGAGATGTCATCTTTTCGCTCCGTCAGCGTTTTTACTAGCTGTCAACATTCAAGGCTTCAGTGTTTTCTGCCCCGCAGCTTTTAAACCAATCCATTTCCACACCCACCTACCTACCGACCGACTCACCCTTTTCTTCTCTACCTTTATTGCATGTAGCTGAAATGCACAACGAACTAGCTCGGGGATTCCAATTCAATTTAAAGTTGTTGTAGTTGTTGTTGTTTTTTAAAGTTCCGTCCTGTAATACAGTACTGTTTTCCCCCGAAAAGTGACTGCCTCAAATCATACAAAACCAGGAACAGGGATAGTGTTCAGTGGTGCAATGTCGTCATTTGTTTCAAAGGATGGTTTGTGGGGAAAAAAATTGAAGAAAAACAAGAATTGATCAAATTCTTCCATTGCTTTTGGGTAACTTTTCCAGTTTTTTCGCTCGGTTTAAAACATACATACTAATAATTATAGAGAAAACACATTCCGTAGATTTGTGTCATACTCTTTAGACGTTCTCTGATCAAGTTTCAAAGGGGTAAAAAAAAAAACCAAAAAAACTACAACTCCCGTCTGGGAAAGATTATGCTGCTCTATGAAGATGAACGCTTATCATGGAGACAAAGCTCCACATTGCTGCAGCTAACTAGCTTTCACGCGTTCGAGTCTTGCCACTCACACACATACTTTGTGCATAGGACACTACCCTCCGCTCCCCCCCTCCCCCTCTCTTTCCTCGTCTAACAATACAAATTATATACGTTCAAACCCAGGAGCAGACAAAATCAATGGGTAATGTTCCTACTTCAATCAGTGTTGTAACTGGCACACTGGGCAAGGCATGGAAAAAGAGAAGATGCTGCTGAATCACAAAGACAAAGGGAACTACAGCTGGGCTATTTGCCGAACTAAATATTTAATTTTTTATTCTACTGAAATTCTTCTCAATAAAAATGAAAATAATCTGATACAACACCACCCATCTTCAAAACAAAACGCTTCAGAGCAAAAAGGTCTAACGGTGAGAAAAATTATCCGCACACCGCTTGCTCAAGTCTGCATCTATCCATTTTTTTTTTTTTTTTTAATTCAGTTTATAGTCCCCTCTCTTCCCGTTAAGGATTTTCAGAGAGGAGACTCATCGCATCTATCCATGGCCCCCATTTCCTTTTTATCCCGCTGGAATGTTGAGGTTTTCGGCATAAACAAGTATCCCCACTTTGCAGAAATTTAGAACTTTAAATTACCACTGTTTCTGTCATTCTCATTTGTTCTTTCTCTTTCCTAATCTGTTCTATCGATCTACTATCTTCTTCGCTAGACCTACCTTATTTCTTGAAAACTCTCCCCAAACTCCTCATTTGTGTATGGGGTCTGTTAGGCAAGCTTGGGGATATTGGACGCTTTCTGCCAAATGGTCATTAGGGCATTCTATGGTATTATTATTTAGCAATGTAGGCATTTTGTAGTATACGTATGTGTTTTGTTAATATTTTATCATGATGTTAATAATATTCTATTTCGTTTTTGTAAACGTGGGTTCGATAATTTAGGGTACAGCCTCAGCGTCCCCTACATAGGATGCCTTTATTGTAAAGTGACAGGCTGGTGGAGTCCCTTCAGTGTTACCATCATGGTCGTTTCAGCAGGTCGTTTATATGGATCATGGGTTAGCCTTCTTTTAACGAAGTGGTGGTCCTGATTAGGCTCTTTGCAGTCCGCTGGACCCTATAAACAATGAATGACTAAATATCTATCCAAGGCATGACATATTTGATATTTCACGTCACCGCCAGCCACCACCACTATCCTCTCTCTATTCTAGTACAGCTAAAAAGCTTGACCCTTGCCTGCCCCGCCAGCAAGGAGGAAGTTGTCAGCTTTCTCCGGGGCCCTGTCAGGCTGAACCCTTCAAAACCTGTTTGCGCCAACGTGCTCTCAGCTCCCTGTAGTGGCTTGACAAAGGACTCTTTTTACAATTTCTCGGTGAAAGACCTTGAGAAAGCACGTTTCCCACAAGTCGGGTGATGGGGGAAGTGAGCAGTGCTACAGTATTTCACAGAGAGAGAGAGAGAGAGAGAGGGAGAGAGAGAGAGGGAGAGAGAGAGAGAGGGAGAGAGAGAGAGAGAGAGAGAGAGAGAGAGAGAGAGAGAGAGAGAGAGAGAGAGACCCTATAAAGAAGGGAGCTGTGTAGACGCTTTATGTCCCCTATACGCTGATGTGTCCGGGGACGTTAATCTACCTACCTAACCTAACGCTACAAATTATACGCTCTGTGTCCGGAGACGTTAATCTAAATAATGCGAAAAATGCGAAATAAATACGCTACAAATGAGTGGGGCCGGGTAGCTCAGTTGGTAAGAGCGTCTTGCTAGTAACCGAAAGGTCGCTGGTTAGAATCCCGGATTGGTCAACGTGTGATCATATTATTTTCCCCTTTACCAACAACTGGCCCGCTGGTGTCAGTATAAATCGGTCCAGTAGTCACCTATATGCGAAAGTGTCGTGTGACTATAATCTACAAACAACAACGCTACAAAAGCGTCTTACTAGGAACCGAAAGGTACCTGGTTCGAATCCCGGATCGGCCACTGTGTGACCATATTATTTTCCCCTTATCATCAACTGGTTCGCTGGTGTCAGAATAATGTGACCAGTAGTCGCCTATATGCTTCGGTGTCGTGTAACTATAATCTACAGTTACACTTTTTTTTTTTTTTACGCTACAAACGTGGGGCCGGGTAGAGTGGCTTACTAGTAACCGAAAGGTGGTTCGAATTCCGGATTGACCATATTATTTTCCCCTTACCATCAACTGGTGGCAGAATAATGTGGCCAGTAGTCGCCTATACGTATACGCTCCGGTGTGACTATAATCTACAGTTACAGTATGCTACAAACGTAGAGCGTTCGTCTGGCACACCAATGACCCAGGTTCGAATCCCGTGGTGGGCGAAATAAAAACTAGCTATTATAATTATTACTGTCCATTTCAGCAGTATGATTGCTCTGGCGGTTCAGAATCGATTTATGTCCCTACCCTTCTTTCCCAGGGATGGCGGCTATCCTTGTCTGCCATGACGCCAATGGTGGGTGTAGACGTGAACGCTACAAACAGCAAACTTCCGCCATAATCCTTTCCCGTCACCAATGAATGATATGGGGATTAGTGTTGTGCCATTTTCCAACCAAAAGAATACCCCTGCTCTCAAATCCCACCCCCCTCTCCTCTAATAATCCGTAAACAAGAAGAGTGAGGGTGTGTGGGGGTGTGTGTGGGGAGGGAGGCCGGGTAAAGAGAGAGAGAGAGAGAGAGAGAGAGAGAGAGAGAGAGAGAGAGAGAGAGAGAGAGAGAGAGAGAGAGAGAAGGCAAATAGAACCAAAGCAGACGCTAAGGATTACTGTTGTGACAGTTAATGAACGTTGAAACGCTCGTCCACTTCTGAACGTAGATACCAGTGTATGTAGTTTTAATAAGAGTTTCAGTGAATGAAACTGTAAAAAAAAAAATAACAATGCGTTGTCTCTATTATAGACTTGTCCTAATTGTTTTGAAACAATTTTAAAGGAGAAAGTTCTATATAAATTCCTCATACTCCCATCATCATTATCATCGGTTCCTACAAGACACTGCTAATTACTATATGTATAGAACAGTTTTTTATGTCCGTGAAAGCGCAATGCTGAAAAGTACTTCAACATAGGGGTCTGGCAACAACAACAAAACCGATTATGATGATATTCTTAACACGATTAAATGAAAGATAAAACAAAACTGATTATGATGATATTCTTAACACGAATAAATGAAAGATAAACTTATCCGAAATGTGTCCCTATATAAAAGTAGTTTCTGTACAGTTCGTCTGGGCATCAAGTTTTCAAAGGTTAACAAGCTTTTGCTATAATTTATGTTTCACAGCAAATAACAAGTTTTAAGTCCGATTCTCCACGATAGGCCTTTCAGTAATAATGTAGTATGAAGCAAAGCCTTTTTTTTCTCCACACCCGAAACATGAACGTCTTTCTCACAGTTGGCCATTACGATTCAGTTTTTTTCATTCAAGACTAAATAAAGAAAGCTTCCTTTCTACTCGGCAAAGAAAAGATCCCAAGACCTCTTTTTCTTTAGTCAAGTCTCTGTTCTCTCCTCTGGCCGACAACACGCCGGCCTAGGCACAGACATAAAAAGGGTTTAGACAGCCAGTGAACTAGCCAAGCGGCAATGGCCCTATTCAAACAGCTAAGCCAGCCCTTCTCTGTACCGTCGTCTATCATCGTCAGCGTTGCCTTTCGATCCCTGGAAGCCCATATTCAGTTATGTCAACTCCTATTCTTCTGACTTCAAAAAACGGTCTGATGCACACTAGCAAATGTACCAAACTTGTTGTGAGAACCTACCCAAGTTTAACTGGAGCAAAATGAATGTTACGAACCGCGCTGCTTAAATATTTTAGATAGAATAAAAGCTGCTTAAATATTTTAGATAGAATAAACAATATACGATGGCTTATGTACTATTCCAAAAATACATATATTCTAGCGATTTGTGGTCGTCTGATAATCAGCTATATTTAAAACTAATTCCCTTTCTCCTATTCCGCAGGAGCTAATGTATACAATTTACAAATGGTGTTAAGAGCGATAAAACCTTAATATATATATATATATATATATATATATATATATATATATATAAATATATATATATAAGCCTATAAATGGATATTTTATATATATATATTTAATTAATGTTAATAAATATCAGTACACCCAGTTAATTTGAAACAATATAAAATTAATTAAACAGCTTGCAACTATAAAACTAACTCATTTAAATTGCTTCCCATTTTGTTTTCCTTGATGGCAACTTGGGTTTATCAATCGGCTCTTTCAATCACATGCAGTCTGATAATGGGGCTCACTTCAAAGTAGCTTAAAAGATATTCCCTCCATGGAAAGTTGCTCACAATTATCTCGCTTCTCTTTCAGCTTTAACAAGTAATTGGCTCCTTGCGACATACAAGATCCCCTGAGCCAACTGAAGTGCTGTGGCTTCAATGCCCGATTCTCGATATTAAAGCCTCTCCATCCATGCAAGTATCCTTATTGATCGACCTGCTTTAGGCAGAACACTGCATCGCTGAAGGGAAACCGCTCAATACACGAACAGATCCTTCTCTACATTGCTGCTACTCCTCTCCACAAACGCTCCGTGATGGTCCCAATATAGTTTGAGCCGACCGAGCAACGCTGTCGCTGGCAAAAAGGAAAGGGAGTTTTTAAAAGCACTGGTTGAACGCGACAGAGATAGCGTGCGCGGAGCTTGTTGTAAAGATTGAAGACTGGCCAAGAAAGTGGGACAGGAGGGGAAGGGGCATGCCTTTCAGCGTGAGTCACGAAGCTGGGGAGATAAACAAGACAGCTCGCCTGCCCCAAGACTTGGCTACGCGCCAGGCAATTTGAGCCAGGCCTGACTGCAGACAAATGCTATCAATCACGTTGCTATGGCGACCAGATAATGAGGGGTCTCGAGTAGCCCAGTAAATAGGTTATTTTCAGCGCACACAGGGCCTTGCGCCTGGCCCTTTGCCAACTAACTCCCTACTGTGTCTTGTGAGAGGGAAGAAACTAAAACAGCACAGCCAGAGGGCTACACACAGAAGGCCCATGTAGAAAGGGCCGCGTTGAAAGGTTTGGTTTAGCTCCTTGCCAGGCTTTGAGGCTGTATTAGCTTGAACTAGCTGCCTGCGTATAAAAAAGCCTTCCCAATGTATAGAATTGCGGCGGTCGACCCTTTCAGCTCTCGCCTGCTTCGTGGCTGGCTTGACGCTGCTGTACATAATAGTTGCTTCAATACTTGTGTTGTTATGAAACTTACAGGTAATTTTGACTGGCTTTGCCTTGCGAGGCTCAGAGACCGCCGAACTGTATCAGCCATAGTGGTTACCCTAACGTGGCGTAATCTTCCTAACCAGCCAAGTGTCACGGTATTAATGCCAAAATCAACCTGTCTCTAGGCATTTTATGGCATTTGGGGTTTGAACCAGCACAGTGAACACCACAAGCAAAGCAAGTGAACATGCAGCGTTGACATTGATTATCGATCTGATCGTGTAGTACTAGTGTTCAGGTGTATTCAAATCACAATGTAATGAATTTGCAGTGTGTGCTTCATTTTTTTTTTAAATAAAAAAAGCGAAGTCTCACCTACAGCTATTTGTTATATTTAGTAACTACAGTGCCAAGAACAAAGTAAACTTATATCTATTGGGTATGGATTAGAATTTTAGTGTTCAGCAAGTTCAAAGAATCGGGTTCTTCCTTTCAGGTTTCGGAATCAATCATGTTGCATTTTTACATGCACCAAACTTACCACATATTCAATTTGAGATCTAACTTTACACGTTTTCAGATAAAAGATTCTAATAAATTAAAAATAAACGATCTGATTTTTAAAATGTATAAAATCTGAATAAACTAATAAAGAAAAAAAAACACACTGCAAATCTCTTCATAATAATACATCAACCATTACAACAGTTCGTTAAGTATCCATCAGCGAGTCGGCATACTTAAAAGTTCACATGTTTCATCACACAGTGTTCCCTCCACCCCCAAAAAATGAGAGTCCTTGGGACTCTCAGGTATAAAATTTTAAGAGTCCTTGTGCAAATTTTGAGAGTCCTCAAATCGGGAAAAAAAATGAAAAAACAAGCCCAAGCCTCACTTTTTTTCTTTCTTTTTTTTTTTTTTACTTTGTTAAAGCGTCACATTAGTTATCATAATCATATAAAACCAAAAAATTAAAACATGTATTAAATGTTTATTTAAGCCTGAGTCGCTTGGTTGCTGCAAACTCCTTCAGAGCACCCTGCACAACTGCTTCCGTATTTTCGATAATGACAGGGTCTGTACTTGATGTTGCTGTGGATGAACGGATTTTGGGCCCAGTCATGTCAGAAGTGACATGATCGTGTATGATAGAATCAAAGAATGGATTCACGAAAATGTCTTCTGTTCAGTGAATGGATTGCTTGGAGGAAGTTTACAATGCGAGCGCATGCGATTTTTAAGGACGACAACTCCCGACACAATCTTTAATCGTCTGCAATGGCAGTCTCAGTTGGGTTCTGATTCTGATTATGCCGTGAATTAGTTCGCCACTCGTTGGTCGTATTTTTGACTTCAGCGATTCGAAAAAAATGTGTGCATCCACAGGACGCACACATGCTAATTTTTTTGCGTCATTTTTCATATTTTGTGCGTAATTGACGCACTACTGTGCGTAATCGGGAACACTGTCACATGGAATGCTTTAATAAAGTTTATGCTGAATGGACACCTCAAGTGATTATTAGCTGGAGGGGGAGGGTGGAGGGAGGGATAAAATGATATTCCCTCTGATGTCTGTGGTGTAAAGTGTTCAATTGGGGCTGTAAATCTCTTAATCAGTGCCATCCTGCTTTGGATTCACGAGCAAGAAGAGCATAATATTCCTCAAAGGTTATTTCCTTAACTAATAGCTTAATTCTTTCTAGGCAACTACAATCCACATTAAACAAGCTCATTTTTCACCATCTTGAGGGCATCCCTACATTGCAAATCTTTTCATTCAACTCCCAAATATGATCGTTCTCCATCTCCTATATTATATAGTTATATGAACAAAAGTGAACATTTCCACATTCCCCCCAGTTTGGATCGTGATACAATGGGACCTGACCTGGGTTTCATTGTACAAGGACACTGGGATCCGGTATTTGCTTTGTTACGTTGCTCTCTCTCTCTCATTAGCATACTTATGCCTCAAAATACCAGCCCATTGTGGTCCAGGTATTAATGTACAAACCACTGTGCGTGCTCAAGATCTGAACACATTTTTACCACAAACAAAATGTCAAGCCATTTAAATTTATTTCCAGACACACACAAGTCAGAAAAGTATCATTTTCAAAAGTGTACTTTTTTTTCGGGGCAGAATTGTGACTAGGCTTTATTATAAAGAAGCAAAAGGAACTATCCAAGCACAAAATCAGATAAGTCAACTTTTAGATAAAGCGCAAAATGTGTTTAGGAAATGGTGAAGCAAGACAAACTATAAATGATGTAACATCTCTGTAGTATTTAAAGTATCTGCACAGTAAATATGGTGAAATGCTGATCAGTTATTCTTGAGATAAGGCAAAAAGTGTGTTTTGAACAAAAAAGTGAAATTGGTAGCGACATGCCAACCGACTGACCGACAACGGGACTGCTACTGAAGAAATGTCCATGATTTAAGTACCTGTACACAAAACCCTGACAAAATCGCTTCACTTCAACTTTTATTTTTAGATATCCATCATATTGAGCAATGACTCCAGTGACCCTGACCTTGCAAAGGAGTAAATAGGATAGCATGGGAGGCAGACCACTAGCCTATATAATGTGCCTATGAAATCTGATCAAAATCCAAACAATGGATTTTGAAATAGGGTGTCCAACGGACTGACAGACAGACCAACCAATGCTTGGCTCATTCTGATTCACCCGACTTATTCAAAGTATTTCCAGATAAGTATGGAAACACAAAAAGTGAGATGCTATCACTTATTAAGGTAACTGAAACTGGTAATAAGTTTTAGCCGAGATGAAAAACAAATGCCCTTTGGAAAGCAGTTTCGAGATCTTTGGTACAGTAGTTGAAAGTTGCTGGAGCTAAAGTGTCAAAGATGGCTTCAAGTTTAAAATGGAAGTTCACTTTGGTTGAGATCACTAAATTTCACAGAGTCAGAAGACGTTCTGTGATTTCGCCACTTCAGGATTTGGACAGGTATTTGTATCTCTTCACCAACTGAGAATAGAGGGAGTTAATACGGACCAGAAATACATTTACAGAAGTGTATACACCTGTAAAAATGTATGCATGTTGCCTGTTTAAATGTTGTCATGCTCAGGACTTGTGTAAAAGAAAATCACAATATGTCCTAGCTTCTCTTTTTGAATGTTTGCTGTTGCACATGCACACTCAATGACTGAATGTATGGGGCACAAGACAGTCAAGGAGACTTGGGAAATGAAGATGGCAGAACAGCATACAATGAATTGAATGGAAAAGAGCAAAACACAGATAGACAAAAAATGTCCAATACTGAGCAGATGACCCCCTCCTCCTCAAAAAAAAAAAAAAAAAAAAAAGTAAAAAAAGAGAAAAAAAAGAGAAAAAAAAGAAAAAGAAAGAAGAAAACTGAACACATTCAACACATGTACAAGAAACAAGGCAGTCCATTGGCCTTAGTTTACAGCTACCCCACAAAGATATATTTATTAAAATATGTTCACCCCCTTTTGAACACAACTACACCAGTTGTTTTGCATCACTGGGACCTTTGCGATATGAGTGAGGATTACATCTACAATAAATCAGTGAAGTTTGGAATTGCAATGCATGATTATGAATAATGGTATTTTCCAGTGTTTTGCAACAAATGAAAACACTTGTCATAATATTATTTCCTACATCTTTCATTCAATCTCAAGTAAGGAACTTTTTGGAGCAACGGGGTTAAAATCATGTATTCGATGATAATAATAACATAGTCGTAATTGCCCCTGTAGATGTTCCTGTAACCTTTTGATCATGGGGACAAGGTGTTTGGGGCCTACCTTTTCTCTGGGCCTGTTTAATAAGGGTGTTTTATACCCATCTCCTCTCTCTCGCTGCCTTACACCTTTCTCTGGTCTTAATCTAAACAGACCCATACCAATTCACATCTGAGGGGTTTGGGATGTTTTAGCGTTAGTTGAATTCATGTCCTTCAGTGGTTGCATCCAAGTATGATCACCCATCCAAGCATTCATCGCTCTCTACATCCCTAAACAAAACTTTTCTGGTGTGTGTTCAGATCACTACACTACTGAGCACTTTTAGTTACCATTTACTGTCCTTTAATTTTATAAAATGCCTCAAACCACAATGTGATCCACTGACTAATGTAGTGGCACCAAAGAAATGGTTTAACAGTACTGTCCAACAGTCCATGTAAGCATAACTCCTTACTTTTTGAGAAAGAATTACCACTGCTGAACACAGACCTATGACGTGTGCTTAATGCCAATATAAAGTATCGCTGTCAATGAAATGTTGAATTACGAATTTATAACATGTAATGTACTGAGAACTGCTTAAAGAAAATAAAAGTTTGTCACGCAATTTACAGTGTTATTACAGAACAACATTAAGAAAACAGAAGATGGATAGATCATATACTTCAACAACTGCTTCAAAAACACAAAGCTAAATTTATGAATAAAAATGCTGCGATGTTAAGAAAGAGTAATGAAAAAACATACAGCTGTCACATTAACTACACAGTCTATGAATGACTTATAGTTATAGGGCCAACAAACCAAAAAATGTCTAACCGATCCCAATTTTTTGCCACGGCCCTAAACCTTTTGGGGGGATGGTCTGGAAAAAATCCCAAATCGTTGCACCCAAGATGAAAAAGGCTTTAAAAAAATAAAAAAATAAAACAACATATTGACACTATTTTGTTATGTTACTATAATATAATCATAATATACACACACAGATAGACGTCCATATAGATCTAGAAATCACATGAACACAAGAGGATAAATAATTGGTCAAGCAATATTTGAGCTTCAGCAGGTAGCTTTTAAAATGTCAAGATCTGAATATTTTATGAAAGAAAAACAGTGGTGTTTGAGAATTAACAAACAAACAAAAAACTATCACATTAAATCAGTGACATGACCTTTACATTATCACCTGTGTTTTAGCTAAAATAAACTCTTGAACCAAGGAAGATTTACTTTTAAGGCTGACATTAAATCTAAGGCCTACATGATACCAACTTTAGAACTCTTTACTGAAATACTGCTGATATATTATATACCTCTGGTTTGATAGAAAATAAAAAGCGTAAACAGCAGCCTACAGTCTGGTGTACAATAAATACACTGGTTTCATAAGTAGTCGCCCAGCCCAATTCATGTAATGGCAACTGATTGAATGGGCATTGTCAAATCTGAAGGTGGAGAGAGAATAATGGCACGTAATCAGACACATGAGGACATTACAACAAAAGCAACGCATTGACATTGATAAAATGACTTCACCTTAAGCCGATTTATCTTTTCCTCATAACACTATAGTAATTAGCGATATTGGTCTGTCGTACCCAAAACATATAGCATTATAAATCATCGTTATTATATTTTTTAAACACAAACATGTTATGCCGTTTTTCACAAAAAAGCAGATGATTCTCAAACCTGACAACTTTGCTATTTGAAAGCCAGACCTATCAAGCAATCGTGTCCCTCATTCCTGCTGCTACTACTAATAATTATCTAAAGTTACACTGATAGAGCAAAATTAGAGTGAACATATCCTTTCCTTCAACCCAAACTTGCAAAAATGAAGCCTTCACACACAGCCTAAAAATAATGTTAAAAATAGATGCGCTGATCAACTAGGGGGAAAAAATCCCTAGAAGTAGAAGCATAAATTTTGCAAGGTCTGTATGGCCTTTTTCTCTCTCTCTCTCGCTTTGTTGTACACATGTAACATTGATGTACAGTATGTGAATACAGACTATATAGATGCGCCGACTGACTGGAAAATAAATTACCTAGAAGTAGCAGCACACGTTTCTGTAGGTTTTTCTGGCCTTTCTATCTCTCTCTCTTGCTTACACTAGTTATATACTATTATTATATAGATTATAGTATACACAATCTTTTTATACCTACCGCATGTATGCTATTTAATTTATTATACTATTTAATTAATTATTATTCTAATCTAAAGCCCTTCTAACACAGATTTTCATAGAAAAAGCTGCCAGATGTATTTGTTCATTCTTCATTTCAATAGTTATGTGGCTCTAGACTGGTTTTCAATTTGATGACCATCATGCTGGTACGCTATCACACTGCTGTCCAAGATAAAATAGTTAAAGCACCACAGATGGTTTTGTTTTCTTGGGAAGGATGCATGAAGCAAGTTCAAGACAGTAACAATGTTTTGGTTGCATTACAGAAAATTAAAAAAGATGGTACAAGTAAAACAGTAGGCCTATACAGAAAGTGAGAGCAGCTGAAACCAAATTATGGTGCATACATCCACGGAAAATGAGTTAAAATTAACAGAAATCTAAACTCCAAACAACCGAATTATATATGCTTTTGGCAATTTATAAATTACAATTTTTTCATACAATTTGATTTTCAGTACAAAAGAATTGCAGTAGGCTATCTTTCAGCATATACAGGAAATAATATATAATTTAAAAAACACTATTTAAAATACGTATTACTATTTATTATTATGTGTTTTAATATAAATTTTTTTGAATACTTTCCATTGTGTCTGAGTTTTAACTGAATAAATTAGGAATTTCTGAAGAAAAAAAAAACGTTAAAAATTATCCTATAGCCTTCGAAAAAGTTCAACGTAGAGCTACCAAATTGTTAAGTGAATGTAGAGAGATATGACAATGGCCGATGGGCGAGTGTTTGAAACATCTAAACTTGCATTCTTAAAAGAGAAGGAGAACTTGTGACCTCATACAAAATTTAGCAGACGTTGATTTGGAATGGAGTACATGTACATTCTTTGAGAGTGCGCCTCATGGTAAAACACCAACCAAATGAGATGGTAATTTTTAAATTAAAAGTTGTAAAACTAACTTAAGGAAGTAATGTTACAGTAACCGTGTTATCACTGGAATAACCTTGTCCTTTCTTTTAACTTGCACCATCAACAAATTCCTTCAAAAATCTACTTTATAAAGAGACTAAATTTATAGAATTATTCAGAAGCTATGATGATTAGTGATAGGAAGATTGCACTTTTTGACCAGACCAAGTTTTGATGTAAATAAACATCAAATCACGAAGGGGCATTTAAAGGTTTTACTATCAACGAGACTCAACTTTAAAACTAATATTAATAACGTGTTGTTGATGTGTTTTTTTTTTTAAATTTAAATCCTCTAAACAGGGTTTACAAGATGGCATATCGCTCTCACCAGTTGTCTATCAAGAAACACCTACAGTCATGGAAGAATTCACGCTACCGTCTAACCTAGCCTATCTACGCCAACTTTCACACCCATAAATGTTCTCCAGTGTTTTATAAATAAAGAAATAAATATAAATATGAACAGAAATAATAATAATAATTTAAAAAACAAAACAAAACAAAACAAAAACGAGTAAAACTATTCCGAAAAGCTTACTGAAAATGTTCCAATTGTGATTTTACTTTTTAGTTTAAACACCGTGTTGGTTTTGAAGAACGAGGCGGTTGCAACGAAGCAAGCTTTACCTCTAATGAAAAGCGAACAGGCGGTAGGGAAACGGAGCAGTTCGAGTAGACGACCGAAGTTCACAAAATTGAAGCAAAAGCAAGCACACTCACCGTTGGAAAAGATGTAGAACACTTTCTTCTGTAGCTTTTTCGGGTATATTTCGCACAAGTAGATACCTTGTTTCTCGTACCATTTCTCCTTCAACTACATGGCTTTCCAAAACGCCATGCGTGTCAAATCTAAGAAGAAACGCGCCTTGACCTAGTACTCATTGCTGTGCTCGCTTGACGAACACCGAGAATAACCTGCGGGGGATGACGTCAAGACAAGAGAGAGAAAGAGAGAGAGAAAGAAAGAGAGAGAGGGAACACGCTCAGCACAGAACGCATAGAACGCGCTTTTGTACCTATGGTCCGTTTCTAACTCTAGCGACAGTTTTGTGTGTGCCAAAGGAATTTTAAATACCAACATCCCAGTTTTTTGAAAATTACATCGGTGTATATTAATTGTTTTCATATCGTTCAAAACAGATTTGAGAAATAGATTTAGAGATGAATTAAAGACAGGCAATCTTGCTTTAAATAATAGATTTCCCTTTAAAAACAAAATAAAACAATACATCCAAACTGTCCTATTTCGCTTCGGTACATTCATTTTGTAAAGTAATTCCGTCAACTTTCTTCATGCAGGCTTTGAATATACTTCATTTGCACTTTCAAACGTATAAAAAATAAATATAGTGCGTTGGTTTAAGAACATATTAGCGATTTACG
This sequence comes from Oncomelania hupensis, assembly GCA_036898135.1. Taxonomy (NCBI): domain Eukaryota; kingdom Metazoa; phylum Mollusca; class Gastropoda; order Littorinimorpha; family Pomatiopsidae; genus Oncomelania; species Oncomelania hupensis. The sequence goes on along the minus strand of CM072524.1, from coordinate 10,597,326 downwards.
TATGTCTTTTGATGCGTGACCCAAACTTAGAAATGGGCTTTAGCTACACAAAATTTAATCTCAGTGGAATTAATTAATCAAGCTCTTAATATATTTGGACTCGTTTATTTAGAACACTTATTTGCGTGCGTGAATTTGTTTGATACATTGTATATAACCACTTTTGTTTGTTTTTCTATTTGCACAGACTAGTTATAGTCCGTTCTACTAGTAACAAAGTTGAAGCAGCGTGGGGGCGCCACATGTTCTATTCTATGTGGTGGAGTGACTGACATGACGCAGTTTGTTGGGATCGATAGAGCAGACATCCGCGGGGTCGGGAGAATTAATGGCGGCTGTAGCTGGGAACTGTAATACTGCAATGCCAGGACCAACCTATTTGCTACATTGGAGTTCTGTTGCTCTAGTTATCACTATTGTTTTGGCGTAGAATCAAGCATAATATACACTTCGCTGGTTTATAAATTATACAAGGCCAGTGGGTTTTTTATTTAACTTGCTGGCGGCAACAGTTATGATGACGAGGTTAGGGATGATGGTTGTGAACATCATGTGACAACTTCCATGCACAGCCAAAGGCATAAATTATGAAGACAGCTGAGTTCTACCGTATGGCGACCGTTTTGAAATGCCAATGTAAAATGGATTGGCTGTTCACAATGCTAGATTAAATTTTGCGATTCTGTTTAATTCACCATTAAACAATTAATTTCCTTACAATACATGCTTTTAATGTTAGCTCATGTGAATTTGCCATTGGTGATACTAAACAAGCACTTGGATCTTTATGACAATCACTGAACATAACATAAAAAATACATTAGCAAAAGTATTTTTCCCCTCTTTCCCAGTTCAACTGAACAAGACCACCTCATATTCTAATTACAACATAAAATCCATGAGGATATGTAATGTACAAAACGTTAAGCTCTTCACTAATGACATGCTCATAGTTCTTAAAATATTCTTCAACAGTTCACACATACTCCTTCTGGATATAATGTTACTTATATTTTCAGTGGAATAAAGCAAAGTATTCTGAATGGATTAAAACTTACAAGTATTAAAAATTACAAATTATTTAACAAAAGAATTGTCTTGAAGTACTTTGTTATTTATGCTCGAAGCAGAGCTTCTGCATGAAAATTTCCATCGTTTCCATTTGTCACATCTTAAATTCTACTACAGTTTACATATATTCATATTATTTTTCCCTAGTATAAGAGTAAAATTATTTTATACACAAAGCAAGTTTAAATAGCAATGTGCACAATTAATCACATTGATGATAAAATATATGTTTTAAATACATGAATACACGTTTTCTTACAAAAGCAGTTTGGATGATGTGCTTTGATTGCCGATTAAAGCAAGATGGTGGCCCAATGTAAAGAAGATGATGCATGTTTTTGTTTGGTGATGGTTGTTTTTTTATGGGGACAAAAGAAAGCAGGAATTTCAATGATATTCATGCAGGGTACTCATTATCTAGTCAGTCCAATCCACTCTATTTGTTCAGCACATCTGTGAGTCGTACCAAGAGGGGAGAAGAAAAAGGAAAGGGGTCTGATGGCATAGTGGGCTTTAATCTGAAACAGAGGGAGGTTAACTGTTAAACAACAGTGTCTTTCAATCCAGCTCCCTCTCATTTGCACATTAATTTCCACCCTTTTCCTTCACACACACACATTCACAATGTCCAGGATGATTCCTTCAAACAATCTGGCTGGGGATTAAACCAAGCCCAATGAATGTGATGCTTTTAAGAAAGTTCTAGAAGATTACATTTCACTGCACCAACCTATTTACAATCTCTTTTGAATGTAATTTTTTAAACAAATATTTAGATTCGTAAGTCTTTTGTGGAGTTTTTGATGTGATACTGATGATGTGATGAAAGCTGCTAGTGTTGATGGTAACAACTGGCAGGTCAGGTCACATGACTCTCACTCTTGGTGTACCTGAAATACAAAACGTTACAGAAATACCACCACACACACACACACGTATAAATTTATTTAGGACACGTTTACTACGAATATGATCTAGACAAGGACAGACAAGACAAAGGAACGTGTCAGCTTTATTCTCTTTGTCTCCAGAACACGTTTACAACACAAAGGACGTTATACAATTACATTTCATACAAAACGATGTTTCAATTCAATGCATTTAATTAAAACAAGTATTTTGTGCTTTATTCGCAGAAATATGACAGTTGAGTAAGAATGGGTTCTTCAGCCGCACAAACATATAAAAGACATCATTGTTCATACATTATAAGTCAGAATCAAAGGCAGATGTAACAAAAACAACTAGAAAAAAAAGTATAACAAACTTGTGTGTAAATGCGCTGTGGATGAACTTGGTCATTCATATCAAATCCGGTTACCAACAAGGATTTTGTGGGCACCGCCGTGTACTGTAATACAATCTTCAACCCATTGTTGAAGCTTTAAATCTTATAATAATTGCCCTCATTGAAGATATTTTCCCAACCTTCTTAATGTTATTAAAGACGAGCTGGCCAGATGTGGTGAAAGAAAACTAAAGCCAAGGCAAGGCAAACTGTAGTGTTATTAGGTTATGACTGTGTGTCCAATTTACTCCCCTCTCCCATCCCCCCCCCCCCCAAAAAAAAAAAAAAATTTGAAAATGCACCTTCTTAGTTACTAAACGGAATAGGTAAGGAAAAGAGCTTACTACAAGATTCCATTCTGTCTATCCCTAATTTGGGTTTTCAAGATGTAGTTTTAATCAAGTTTTGAACTCAAATTTAAATGCAGTTCAGCTCATGTTAAAAAACACAAATCAATAAATTCGATTTTGATAAAATAGGATAATTAATACTTAAAAGCTATAGACATAGTTTATAGGTGCATCTTTACTGAAAAAGACAATGCTGAAGCTATATATAACGTGTGTATTTTCCAAATATATTTCTTTAGAGCGAAAAAAGTCTGTTTACGGTAACATAAGTAAACGAAAAAAGGGTCGGTAGGTAGTTGGTTTTTTTTTCTAAACCTTTTTCATCTTGGAAGTGTTTTTTTTTTCTATACGTTCTCAAAAAAAAAAAGTAGGATTGGGCCAAAAAATTAGGATCCGTGGGGATAATGTAAGGTGGGTAGGGGGGTCATATATATATTTAGATTTTATCTGCTTTAAATAATGATCAAGCCTTTTTACATCACATCACACAACCTCTTCAAGGTACAAGTTTTATTTCTCTATTTTTATCTATACATCACTTGTGGAGGTGTATTATTTTATCATTTAGAGTAACAATTGATAAAAATAAAACAGCAACTTAATACACTACATACAATGATTGAGTAACAAACATTGTGTGTTCTTTTATCTTTCCTTTTAAACTTTTTTTTTAAAAAGATGGTATGTCCTTCAAATATTTTTCCAGACACATTTAATAATACATAAGATTTTTTTTTTAAACATATTTTAAAGACTTCATTTTTGTGTGGATTTTCTGTTTTGCTTTTAACTCAAAAAGAACCAACGTGAAACTGTGGATCTATATCAACCGTTTGCACCCTAAGAATTACACACAAAAAATTAGTGTTATTTGAGGCAGTGCAAATAAATGCTAAAAACTACTAAACTACCAATATTAAGTTTAAGTATTTGCATAGTAAATACTAAAAATCTGTCATTTACTTTATTTAAAATTAAATATCTAGTGGAATTCGGACTAAGAGACCACCAGCATGAACAAATGACCAACCAACAGACTGCAACATGATTGCTCATGAGTATGTATGTCGAATTCATCAAAATCATTTAAGCCATTTTTTTAAAGATATGAGGCAAAATGTGATCCGCAAAAAAAAACTACCCCAACGACCTTGACCTTTGCAATAGAGCAAACATAATGCACGGGATGCTGGAAAATAACTAATTTTCCTGTGAGTTTGGGCCAAAATCCGTTCAGTGGTTCTCGAGATACGTGTGCAACAGACAGACCAACAGCTGGCTGTTTCTGATTCCCAACTATCTCAGTTTTCCTAAATATTTTTTTGGAAACATGCTTGTTATTTGAAATTAAAACTTTTTTATTTGCTTTTAACCTTGGGCTAACTGGTCTTCTGAACTGCATAAAAGTTTTAAAAAATTCCAAATGTTTCTCAAGCAAACTCCATTTAAATTATCTTTTATTTCATCGGGGTGTTGGATAGCGCAGTGGTTGGAGCACTCGCTACTGTGTCGCAAGTTAAGCATCAACCAGTGCGGTTAGCACTTGGATGGGTGACCGCAAAACGTGAAGCGACAAAATAACAACGCCCCCAGTTGACTCAACTATGATTGAGTACCTACTCTCTTAAGGGTGGGGAAGGTAAAGCAGCGAGGGAGAGAGATGGGCATCACCCTCATTACGCTGGCCCAAGATAAGTGTGCTCTCCAACATCACACTCCCCTATGGCCACAAGGCTATGGAACCACCTTTACCTTTACCCTGTATGCCATCATATTTGCAACAGTTTCAAAGTAGAAGGTGGTCGCATATATATATTATGCATGTGAAGAAAATAAGCCCCATTAATAAGTATCATCAGTCCAATTAGTTTTGGTGTAATATAATAAGGTGTATAAAGATAATAATTATTATTATTATCATCATTCTTATCATTATTACAGTTATGCCATTTAAAACACAAAATTTATTTACCCACCCCACTGACAAATTTATAATAAAAGACTAAAGTTGCAAAGAGTGTGGTCCCTTTCAATTCAATATTCTTTTATAATTCTAGATAAAAATATAACATCTTGCAAGTTAACCTCAACAAAGTGTACAACGCCAAATTTGGAACATAATAATAAAAATTTATAAATGTAACAGCAGTATTATGCTAAAATTAGTAATAGTAGTATTAAACCCAATAATATGCATAGTAGACCTTTAGAATAATACTACATGTATCTACTTTAGTAATAATGAACACATGGACAGCTTATTAATTTTAAATTAACTCTTCCTGATAATGGAAATACCCAGTGTTATTCAATCTGTGCATGCTTTGTCCTGACTGAAATATTACAGGTTAGTTATGCATGCCAATTCATAGTGTTAATCTAATTCTATTTATACATGAAAACAAAATTGAATAGCTTACAACTTCGGTCACTGCATGCTCAACAGTCAGCATGGGATTTTTTTAAACATAATAATTTATTTAACTAAAGCAAGAGCACCCCAACCATTGCTTCCCAAGCAGCCAACTCCCCATAATATCTGTTCCAACTCCCCAGAATATCTGTTCTAGCCTTGTATAACCTTTTTTTTTCCCAAACTGGTCTATCCACGTTGCGTGCGCCAGCCTTATCAAACCAAACGGCAGACCCAACAGGGCCACAGCGGTGGGTTTGCTCAGTGCGAGCCCGCCAACCCATCGCCACACCACAACCCGCATTACCTATTCAATATGGCCGCTGTGCTTCGCCAAAACCGGTCTGCATAGCCTACAATGGTAGAACAGAAACACATAGAACACAACACACTAATAGCATCTTTAATACATTCCTGGGCAAAGGGGGGCGGCAGGTTTTATTTCCAGATTGAAACGAAACAAAATAAAAAGTAGAAGAAGAAATAAAGTACGAAGAAAATGGTCGAGACGGGACCACAACAAAAGGTAACATCCAATGAGAGGGTATATCCAAACAGTGGTAAATAATCCAATCTAGCGAAGCACACCTGCAAACATACTCCAAGGTACTCCATTTTGTGTTTGGGGCACATAAATATATATCCAAGCCAAGTAAAAACCCACGAAAAGTGCTTCTAAAATCGTTCACTCACTCTAAAGAGTGAAACGGACTATAGCCTAATGGCTTTCTATTTGTGAACGCTTTGCACAAAGGAAAGAAGCGAAGACGTTCACATTCGGATTTGGTATTTCTTTCTCTGCGACTACTCCCAAGGATAAGAACGCTATACATCCGTTTACTACGTCGCGTACTTTTCTCTTGACCACAATGGAAGATGTGGTGATCACAAGAGGCCGTATAATCGATCCAGCGAGCGGTTTGGACACTTCAGGCGACCTGTACATTCATGACGGCCGCATCGTTCACGTCAACCATAATGGCGGATTGCAGCTAGAGGGCGCTGTGAAGAAAATAATAGATGCAAATGAGTGCCTCGTGACCCCTGGCCTCATCGACTGCCACGTTCACGCATATGAGCACGTGACACCGCTGGGTATCAACATTGACGGGTGGTGTCTATCACGTGGTGTGACAACTGTTGTCGACGCTGGGAGTGCCGGTGAGCATGATCTGTTGATGTGACCAAATTATATTCCCCCTCTTTCATGACATTTGCATGTTTTCATGATGTTTTGAATGGGAGGACATAGTTACACTAGCACTTATTTAGAAGTTTAGTTCATTTGAACGCGGTTAACTCTCCATAAAATATACATCGTAAAAATCCGGCTCGTTCAAGTCTAATAAAAGCAAAACAGCACTTACAATTAATAGAATAAAGTTTAATAATAAATGACAAAAAATGACAGTAATATTTATTTATTAATTTATTTATTTTTTTGATCGTTCTTATATAGCGCTTTTCCAGCTCAAGAGCTGCTCAAGGCGCTGGCCGATACAGGATCTAACTCAAACCGCCCGAGGCGCCAACTTGCAGCCTTTGGGCGCATCGTAATAAAGCTCCAGACAACTGAGCACAATCCTGGACAGCCAGGGATGGGGGAGAAAAATCTATAGGTGCATGCTGGGTGTGTTCTTGTCACCGGCACTCATCCGTCTATGACATGAGCGTCAGGATCTTTAAAGTCCGTTATGATGGAATGTATGCGACACAGACTAGACCTCGGTTTATACTCTCATCCGAAGGAGTAGGAAGGGGGAGTAAAGTGTCTTTCCCAAGGACACAACACAATGCCCCGCCTGGGCTCGAACCCGGGACCTTCAGGATCCGCAAGCCAAAGCTCTACCATTAGGCCACTGTGCCTACTAATATGTAGATTAACGAATTACCCTCTGGAGAACGCATTCCTTTCTATCTTGCGTGACCACAAAATAAGAAGAAGATTTGGTGTTATGTAGAGATAATAGATTAATCTTTCATATCCTATCATGTCCTATTCCGTAAATCGAAGGTCGTTGGGGCACCACAGATGATCGTGTAACCAGTGTACTCAATCTTTCTCTGTTCTCAGCAACCCTCATGGCTTCACTCAGTGTCAAGCCAGTCTTTTATCGAATGTTGTCCTCCCACCTCTTTTTCGGTCTCCCTCTTCTTATGCCTCCTTGCACCGTGCCTTGCAGGATGGTTTTTGCAAGGTCTGATGCTCTGGTGACGTGGCCAAACCATCGGAGTTTCCGTTTCTTTACCACTGTGAGCATATCATCGTGTTATTCAATGGCTTGTGTGATGCTCTGTCGGACTTCGTTGTTGGTGATATGCAGTGTATGCCCAGTAGTCTTCTGTAGCACACCATCTCCATGCTTTGTATTCTTCGTTGTGGGTCTGCTGTGAAGGTCCATGTTTCGCAAGAGTATAAGAAGATGGAGATGACAAGGGAGCGCAGCAACCTTATCTTGGAGTGTAGCCTGGTTGTCCCGTCTTTCCAAATGGGTTTCAACCTTGTCAGGGCAGCAGTTGTTTGTGCCATCCTGGAGAGGACTTCCTGTTGGGACCCATTGTCTGATACCAGGGCTCCTAAATATTTGAAGCTACGCACTCGGTTGAGGGATTGGCCTTGGACTTTGATGTCTGTGTTGATGCCTTTGGTGTTGTTGGTCATCAGTTTGGTCTTCTCTGCACTTATTTCCATTCCATAGGCTGTGGAGGTGGTGTCAAGCCTCTGTACCAGCTGTTCAAGTTCTTGTTCCTCTCCAGCCATTCCATCAATGTCATCCGCAAAACCGAGTTTGGAGAATGCTCTACCCCCTATGCTGACTGCGCCTTCGTGATCTGCACGGGCATCTGACATTTTGCGCTCTAGGAAGATGTTGGGAGATAGTAGGCATTCTTGACGCACGCCGATTGTAGTAGTAGTAGTAGTAGTAGTAGTAGTAGTAGTAGTAGTAGTAGTAGTAGTAGTAGTAGTAGTAGTAGTAGTAGTAATCTGGCAGGGACGATTACTTTCCATATATAATACAAATAATAACTGAAGGCAATGACCAACAAAACAGATAACAGCACACACATGATACTAAATTTCATTTAAAAAAGGGAAAAGAATTAAACAAGACATCTATGCACTCTAATAATACATCCAAAGTTTTTTTTTTTTTTAAATGTCAACAACTACAACAAATATAATAATTTTATTTTTAAGTTATGAAATAATTTCAACCTATTACGTTACCACGATGACGTCACTCGATATAAATAAGTTTTGACGTAGACTCGACGCATCTGTGCAATCAAATTGTAAAGTTTGTTTTTTGTCCTTGAAATTTAAACTGACAAGATGTCGTCACTCGGTTTGCATAAGTTTGGTTTAACGTTGGAGGCATCTATGATAAAGTCTAAGTAAACTTAAAATTATATACCGAATTTGAACCAAATCCCTCCAATAGTTTGAGGGGGAAAATGCGACTAGTCTGACGCAGCGCTATCTTCGTGGAGATCTTCGTCATCAAAAGATAATAATGTAAACATCCGCTGTTATTTTTATTTTTATTTTTTTTTTGTTTAAATAATTTGTTATTTACATTCTAACTAAATACCAAGTTTTAAAAAAATCCGTCTGTTAGTTTCAGAAAAAAAGTGCACAAAAGTGACAGCCGGACGGACGGACAGACAAAGCCCAAACAATAGTCCCCGACAGCTGTAAATAGCTCGGGAACTAAACATGCCTTTGTGGTTCTCTAGATACTGTAGGTAATGGTCAAAGGTTAAGAAATAATCGATATTATACTTACACAGAGACTAGAGGCCTATATCAGCATTGTACTGATAGCCTACCTCTACTTAGCATTTTGTTTTCTGGGATCTGAAGCGGTCCATAAGAAGTTGTCCAAAAACAAATAATAACAATAATTATCAGTTTCCGGCCCTGTTCAAAACGCGTTGTAAGCAGTGTAATATTGGTTTGGCCTAGGTTTTAATCCCAAGCTTCGCTTTGTCTTACGTCTGTGTAACCCCCGTTGGGGTGCCGGGGGTTTCAGTATAAATAGTATCCCCACTTTCTGGAAATTTAGTGCTTTAAATTCCCACTGTCGCTGTCTTTCTCATTTGCTCTTTCTCATTCCTGCTCTTTTCTATCAATCTGCTATACTATCGTCTTCTTCGCTAGACCAGTCTCCTACCTTTTTTCTTGAAAACTCTTCCGGGACGAGACTCCTTGTTTGTGTATGAGGTCTGTTGGATCAGTTTGGGAATATTGGACGCTTTCTGTAATAATGTAATGTAATGTAAAGTCTCTGTATCATTGGTTGTGCGTATCCTATAATAAATGAGCAGCATGAACTGTTATAGAGTAACTCATAACTCAATAAATAATAGGTCTACTTCTTGTCTTTTCAATACATTCTGTGTTTTTCCATGACATCCGGTTAGTACGACGACCTTGGCTACTGATAGACCTACAGCAATTATAGGCCTTATAAAACCTACTTAGCTGTGCCTTTGACCCGACGGTCGAATATAACGGTCAGCATGGGATTCAAAACAAGATAGGCTTACTTCGTCTCCGTCTAATGAGTGTGTGTGTCTTGCTGTCTGTAATCTTCCTATCTCCTAGTTTATACACATTATAAAATAAATTACATTATGCCTCAGAGTACTCTAACTTTGATATAGGGGTTGAGGAGTAGGGGGGTGGTGGAGGGAGTGAGGGTGGTTGGCTGAATGTGGGAAGTGGGTGGATAATACTTGTAAGTGTGTATATCTCAGTGTTTAGGTGCGCGTGTGTGTATTTGGATGTGTTTGAAGGGGGATGGTGTACGCTCCATTTATTGTATTTATTTAATCGGTCTAATATAGCGCTTTTTCAGCTCCAGATCTGCTCAAGGCGCTGGCCGATACAGGATCTAACTCAAGCCGCCCGAGGCGCCAACTTGCAGCCTACTTTGGGCGCACAGTCTGCCGCCCAGACAACTGAGCGGAACTTGAACAAAGTGTGCGTCTCTTACTCTGACACAGAAGGTCTGTGTGTGTGTGTGTGTGTGTGTGTGTGTGTGTGTGGGTGTGTGACCACTCTGTGACCACTCTGTGTGTGGAGGTGGGGGAGTGAGAGGAGGTGGGGGTGGGGGCGAGTGTGCATGTGTGTAGAATAATGAGCGTAAGGATTCTCTCTCTCCCCCCCCCCCCGCCCACTCTCTGTCTGTCTGTCTCTCTCCCTCTCTCTCTCTCTCTCTCTCTCTCTCTCTCTCTGTCTCTCTCTTTCTCCCTCTCTTTCTCACAGCATTTAAAACTGTGACTTGTATTCGGTTTTTTTTTTTTTTTTTTTTTTTTTTTTTTAAATCCCGGTTAAGGAAATGTTCTGACTTCTTTTGCTGACTTTCTTTACCTAGTGACTTTTTGTTTTCTTGTGATTTTATTTCCTACATACTACTTAGCTACAGATCGGACAATTCCTACTGCAGTTGTGTGTTCTAGTTTGCCCTAGGAAAGTTTCTCTGAACGCTCAGGGGAAACCTGATTTGGGGCACAGGCGCATTTACCTGAGAATTGACAATCGGCAAGACTTTTTTGGACGGGGAGCGCAGTAGTACGTATCAGGGTCCATTCTTCTTGATTAATGCGCCTGTGCTTGGGGTGAGGAAATTTTGTCGTATGCTCCGGCTGCTTAGAGTTTTTCCCTTGCCAGTCAGGAAACTTTTATTGTGCATTTGCCGAACAAGAATATTTCCTCGGGAGTTTTGGTTTTTTACTACTAACAAGAATATCCTATATTTTTTAATTTCCACGAACCAAATAATATTTCCTCTGTATGTTTTTTTTCCACGAACCAGAATATTCTATATTATTTCTGTACTTTTCTTTCGTTCCAAGAACAAGATTGTTTCCTCAGTATAGTTGTAGAAAAGAAATCCCCTCAGTACGGAAGAATTAAAAACCTATCAAAATGTTGGGAAGCTTTATTATTCAGTTTACGTTAGAGAATGGTAGGCTTACAACTAAAGTATTACTGGGTGTTGGATATTTATCCATTTTGTAAAAGCGCCGAACATTTCTAGGTAGGTATTTATTAATGACTTTTAATGCATAGTGGAACATTTGTGAACATTTAGCTATAAGCGTACGAACATTATTATATGATCATATATTGTGTGCTATTGAAAATCATTTGTATTTATGCTATTTAGTTTATCTCTGTAATGTAAGCTGTTAAAGGAAGTTTGTTAAATAATGAAAGCTTTAGTTAAGTCGGTTTTTTCCCCCTAAATAGAGAAAAGTTAGAAGAAAAGGTTGACGGCAGGATCTTATAACAAGGGCCAAATAATCATTAAAAGTTAAATATAAACACTCTGAACTTTATCTCAGGAAGTTATGTGGGTTCAAAAAGTTAGAACAATTAGGTAGTTGTTGAACTAAACTTACCTTATTCGAAAATGGGAGGTAACTTAACTTTTTGCTTTGTTTTTAGTTATAAGCTTACCTAAAGTTATTCGGGCGGACATCTCGTCTCAGAACACTATGAAAGCTACCCCGAGCTTCAATCTTTTCTTCGGGAATGTAGGAGGGGAGAGGAGATGAGGGGGAAGAGAAGGGGGTTGCAAGGCAGTGCAGGGCCAATCTAGCGCAGCTAGGCAGGATTGAAACTGAAATCAACCTTTCGGTTGACCCGGAAGGGGTTGTTTGTTTGTTTGTAGGCTATGTAGATTATAGTCACACGACACTTTCGCATATAGGTGACTACTGGACAGATTTATACTGACACCAGCGGGCCAGTTGTTGGTAAAGGGGAAAATAATATGATCACACGTTGACCAATCCGGGATTCGAACCAGCGACCTTTCGGTTACTAGCAAGACGCTCTTACCAACTGAGCTACCCGGCCCCTGTAAAGGGGTTGATGGAGGACAGAGCAGAAATTGAAGGCGACAATCTGTTCGTTTGCAAAGAATGTCCGCCTAACGTTAGACAACTCTGGGTGCAACATGCGGGCAAGCAGGTCAAAGTTGTTTCCCCTCGTATTTTCGAGCATTTTTTTAATTTCAATATCGTATGGCTGTATAAATTATCTGATTCGGACGTGAACTTTTCAAAATGTCAGCTAAATGAAGTTTATAATTTTCTAGACTGGCTGCATTATCTCTGGAGAAGATTCTACGTTTCAAGACTGTCAAAAATATTTAGATTACAAAATATACAAGACGACAGTTATGGTGTCTAGCTAGGGATTGGGTGGGAAGGGGGAGGGAGGTGAGTTTGAAAGGGGGTGTGTGTGTAGGGGGGAGGGTTGGGGTAAATATAAATAATACAGACAAGTTCCAAATGGGCGATTTTTCTGTGTCGCTTTCAGGACGACTGCCTTTATAACCTTAGCAACAGACCGATCGCAGGAAAAGATCTGTTGAACTGAATTTTGTAGCTACAGCAGTTCTTCAAACTGAGAAATAATTTTTTGATAGAAAGTAACATTACAATTATCAATGGTAACTACCTTGTTTTGTAACGACCCATTTCAGAAAAATGTGTGTGTGTGTGTGTGGGTGGGTGTGATTGCGTGTGTGTGTGTGTGTGTGAGGTTGTATAACCACAAAAATGAGAAACGGAATTTACTTTTTCAGTCATAAATGGGGTAATTTGCTCGTTCCTCATTTGTCTCGCGTGACCCATTTGTTTCTAAGTACGCGGGAGTGCTTTTCTAGTGCATGGGAGTGCAGTTGTAGTGCAAAAGAGTGTTTTAAGTACAGAGGAGTGCACTATCCGGGACGGAGAAAATCCAGCCAATTTTCGGGAAAGCTTGAAGCAAAAATCGACCTATTTCGTCGCCTATAGAAGACTAGGTCAACTTTTGAGACGGAAAGAGCCAATTTTGACTTAGATTCTTACATTTCTAGAAGAAATTTGCGTTCTTTCCGTCAAAAAAGTGGTTTCCGACTCCTACAGGTGTGTGTGTGTGTGTGATATCTTAGCGAAAGTGTTTAATCTGAACGTCGTGCGCGAGCGTTCTAAAGATCCTCTACTATTAGCAATTTAGGTGACTTTGTTGTGCACCTGTAGAGCCATTCCCAGCTAAGAAGCTCAGCCAGTACTGTCTTGCTAATAAACTTATCACACCCGTTGGGGTACCGGGGGCTTCAGTATAAATAGTATCCCCACTTTCTGGAAATTTAGTGCTTTAAATTCCCACTGTCGCTGTCTTTCTCATTTGCTCTTTCTCATTCCTGCTCTGTTCTATCAATATGCTATACTATCTTCTTATTCGCTGGACCAGTCACCTACCTTTTTTCTTGAAAACTTCCGGGACAAGACTCCTTATTTGTGTATGAGGTCTGTTGGATCAGCTTGGGAATATTGGACGCTTTCTGCCGGGTGGTCACTAGGGCTTCCTATGATGTTATTATTTAGCAATATAGGCATTTTATATGTATGCGTTTTGTTGATAATTTATAATGATGTTTGTATTCTATTTGGGTTTTTGTAAACGGGGGTTCGATAAGTTGGGGTGAAGCCTCAGCCGTCCCCTGCGTGGGATGTCTTTATTGTAAAGTGACTGGCTGGTGGAGAGCTTTCGGTTTTACCACTAGGGTTGTTTCAGCAGATCCTTTATGCGGATTGGGGGTTGTCCGGTCCTGATTTGGCTCGGAAGAGTCCGCTGGACCTAAAGCAACAATCATTTAAAGTAATGTAATGTAATAAACTCATCTATGATCTTACCATTTAGTGTAAAAGTTTGGGGTGGCAAAATATTTCAGCTACATTTTAATAGTAAGGTGGTCTTCACAAACAACGCAAGTATGGCAAAAAAGTTGACAATAATTTGATTGCGATTAAAGTTTTTTTTTTTTTTTTTTCGATTGACTGATTTTATGTTGATTTATGAACTGCTACAGCTACTTTGGTTTTGCTCTTTTAATTCATTGTTTCATTGATTTAATGTTTGGTGTGTTGCAGGCAGCAGCACCGTTCAAGGCCTTAGGAAGTTCATCAAGGACCAAAGTCAATGTCGTCTGTACGCATTCCTTCACATTGCCTCTCATGGCTTGGCATCAGCCGGTCTGGCTGGAATGAGTCAGTAATAATGTTATCATCGTCATCATCATCGTTGTCGTCAACATCATCTTCATCAACTTCATCATCACCAGCACCATCACCACCACCACCATCATCATCGTCATAATCATCATCATCGCTTCCACTCATTGACCAAATTTAGTTAGCTTGGTTTTAAATAAATCAGTATCGTCATGATCGTTGTGTAGTCAATTTTATCATTGTAATCATCCTCGTCCCCATCAGACCAGCAGCAGACCCATTATTACCATCATCGTAGTCGTTGTTGTAGTCACCCTCTTTATTGTTATTACGAGCACGATGAGCAGCAGCCCTCTGTCATCGTTAATGACATCGCTGTTATCTTCACCGTCATCATCATCACAGATACCTACTACGAGAAGTCGAAAACTTTCATTAGGTTAATAGCATTAGGTCGTCCTCTGGACCTCAGAGAGAGAGAGAGAGAGAGAGAGAGAGAGAGAGAGAGAGAGAGAGAGAGAGAGAGAGAGAGAGAGAGAGTCACGTCACCCGAGCGGGATCAGCGACTTCACCTCAAACAGCGAGTGCTGGGAATCGAACTCAACTAAACAAACTAACACAAATGCCAGACGAACATTTACACTCTTTTATTCAACATACAATCACACAGGAAAATTGGGAATCTAACCCTACATGTACCTCAACCCCTAGTCAGTCCGACAACCCCAACAATTAACAATCAATTACCTCCCTTGCCTAATCCGTAACCCCATTAACACTGGACACAAGATGCCAACACAACACGATAAAACAATAAGAAAATAAAGCAGAAATAATACGATTGATGGTTCCAGTGTTCAGTCACCAAGACCTGAAAAAAAGTATTTAATTATTGTCAACCTTTATACACAGTGAAACAGAACTCTTTTCAATCCGAACTGATTAATCTGTCTGAAGTTGCACTAAGGCTTTGCATCTATCACAGATTGTAGTAAATAGTTACAGGTTTATATATATATATATATATATATATATATATATATATATATATATATATATATATATATATATATATATATATATATATATATATATATATATATATATATATTTATGTGCGTGTAAATTTGTATGTATGCTTGTGTGTGTGTGCATGTTCCTGCGAGTGGAGGAACCAGGCAGTAGTCCTCCCGGTGGCAAGGGTCTCGTGGTGCCCAGGCGGCAAAAGTCTTGCACCGTCTCAGCCTGGCACCAAAGACACCAGCGAGTATAGCCACAGCCTCCAAAACCCAACAGCAGCAGTAGAAGCACGTAGAGGTGGCGGAGAAACACATAGGAACAGATACGTGGAAGAACAATAGTAGCAGACAATGGTAGTAGTAGTAGTAGCAAAAATAGGCTTAACCTGGTCAACAAATAAACCGTCTTACTAAGCTACCACAACATGTAAACAATACATGGGAAATAACTCCTTCCGCCGTCCGCCATCTTGACCTGTTTATTCATGCATTACAACAATTCGTAATCCTTCTATAATTTATATTAACATCCCATGAACATGATTATTTAAACAAATACAAATGCACATTATAATTTCATTTCTAGTCAACAATCTTGATTCATCCTCTCTCTCATATTCATCACCCCTTCAGCATACTGTAATATATCGTCACCCCTCTCTCACATTCATCACCCCTCTCTCTCTCATATTCATCACCAATCTAGCATACTATAATACATCGTCACCCCTCTCTCTCTCATATTTTCATGTATACTTCATCGTCACCCACCCTTGACCTCATTTTGGCAACAACATCAACAACATTATTCCTTTTACATATTCATCAAGAAAATCATAAAAGATACTATTTATCAAAATACCCCTTTTCGCCTCATCCAACATCATTCATTCACGTACGCATGCTCAGAGTGTATAGCCACTAAAAGAATTAGGACACTGGGCACCCACTCATCTTCTGTTTCCCGGCCTGTGAAGTACAGATACACCAACACCACAACACAACACAACACAACACAATACAGTCTGTAGAGAGTATATGGTTCGTTCAGTGCACTAAACTATGTTCACAGAACATCTCAGCAACGTCGAGGTAGCTGAGCCTTGGGCGGTCCCTAAGAAAAGAGTACACACCCTTAGGAACAGACCCTACACCTAATTACACAGAAATGGTGGCAGTCATATTCCTTCCACTACTGCTATAAAATTCCTTCTCTATAGCAACATTGACAGTACTCTGGTCATTCTTGCCCTTATGAAGGAGCAAGACCGTGGGCGGTTCAAACACACAAACACAACCCTTATGAAAGGACTCTAACTCAGTCCCGTGATAGTTATATAGGTGGTGTTTCACCCGTCCCCTATGCGCTTATGTGTCCGGGGACGTTAATCTATAAAACTAAACTAAACCCGTGATAGTGGTAGTCACACTTCATCCAAAATAGCTATCTGATCGTAAGCGCTACCCCAGAGAAACTGCATCAAGGGGAACGCCAACCAGCGGCGTGCCCGCTCTTTCTCTTAGCTTCGATGGTGTGACCGTGTTTTATTTTTAGAAGGCTCTGCAAGTTACTTCCGGTGTGTTGTTTACAGAATGGCTGAGATACAAGAAATTATCGACTGTGTTCTTGAGGTGAGTTTGTTTACAAAATTTTACGTTCTAAAATAAATTGAAAGCTTTTGATGATTATGTAGTGCATGCTTACCTTAAATACTAATTTGACTGTACCTATCATTTATCAATATGAGTGAGACAAGACCGGGGCTAGGCCTGTCGAGTTACGAGTTTGCATATCGCTCGGTGAAAATTGCTTGTGTTTCATAGTCATACATAAACATAAGTGACTTATATAAAGTTATAAGCATGCAGCCAAAAGTGATGATGATACTAATAATAATAGAGATTAAGGCCTAGAAGTAACTAACAGAAAGTCTTAATTTTTTTTTTTACTGGCACTAGAAATATCACTACCACTTCCCCATGCTTTTGATTTAATAATAAGTAGGAACTAAAAGTGTATAATAATTATTTTTTAATTTATAGGAGCCTGGTGTCTCTTTCTCCATTAAAACAGGAACAAATTGTTTTATTTAGAAAGCAAGTAGCATCATATAATTTCAATAAAATAACTTGAATGGTCGCAAAAGTTATAGTAATTATAATAATAATTATTATAATTTGTTTTTCTTAATTTATAGGAGCCTGGTGTCTCTTTTTCCATGGCAAATGAAGGTGCAGAGCAGCTTATGCCAGCAACAGCTGCACTGAAAATGTCAACACACGCTTCAAAGTAAACTTTTTTTTTTAATAGAGACTAATTAATTGTTTTATTTTGAAAGCAAGTAGGCCTACCATACAATTTAAATAAAAAGAACTTGTATACTGTTGTCCTTGTTGTGTGTCTGTAAGTGTAATATGTTTGTTGCACGTGAGCGTGTATGTTGGTATAGGTCGCCGTGCTTTAAGTTCGAAATCATTTGAAGTAAAGCGCATATTAGCATCCAGTATTATTATTATTATTATTATTATTATTATTATTATTATAATTTGTGAACAAAAGCATAAACACAGCAATGAAATATCAAAGATACTTTTAATTATGTAACCATACAAAACAATGTTGAGCTATGCTCTTCTTCAGATCACAAACAAACAGAAAAAGACATATATAAACAAGTTGTAGTAGCCATAAAAAATGATGTTGAAGTAACTTCTTGCTACTTTATTTAACTGTAACTGTCAGATTCAGATTCAGATTCAGAAAACTTTATTATCTCCAAGGAGAAATTCTAACATGGATTTGCTGTCAGCAAAAGGTAATAAAATGTAACAATACTATAAACATGTAAACATGTACGTGTAATCACGCTTATGTACATATTAACAAGAACATTTCCGACACATTGTAAAACTTAAAATACATATCACACTACATGTCCTTATTGCACTTCAACATAAATAAATAAAACACCTACCCACACACCCACACACACACACCCACACACACATGGGTTAGACATTAGATTATATTACACCAAAATTATAAACGTTATAAAGCATCTTAAAAAAATATACAATCATCAAACTCTGCGTATCATTCTAACACTGACAATCACAGATGTCATAGACTCGTATTGGTTTGATATTTTATGCAGCTAGACTACTCTTAATAAAAATATACATGTACAATATGTATAATGAACACAAAATGATAAAATAAAAAATAGATACCTGATACAGTTACATTTACTTATACACCATGTTTTCAAGCCTAGATTGTACAGATGATTTCACAGTAATTTTATTTATTAAACATTTTTTAATTTTTAAATGGGAAAGAGCAGTTGAGGGGGAGGTGTTAATATTTTCCAAACTAGCTCTAGGGAATTATAGTTTCTAATACATGTATAGGGTGACAGTATAATTGCTTTAATTATAATTAAACAGATTAGTGACATATTTAATATAAAACTTTTTTTTCTCTCCAGGTTACAGAAGATTTGATACAGGAACAGCTTTGTTGTCGTATTTCTGATAAGTGCCTTTCAGAGGACTCAAGAAGAGCTTTTCAACAGTTAAGTGGTAAGTTGAAACTTGTAAGACAGTATAAAAGTTTTTTAAAAAAAAATTTTTGTTAGCTAAATAAAGGAATCAAAAGGTAAGTAGTCTTCAGTAATGATGTTTAACCACATGATATCATTAACTTTCATTAATAATACAAAATAATAATAAATCTTTTTGTTTTATTGTTAAACGTTAGTCAGCTATTCCGATAAGTATCATATAATTATTATTATTATTGAAGTTTTTATTTATAAAGTTACTTAAACTGTTATGAGCCAATAAAATAGTTATTTATTCATACCAAAATGTTGGTTTCAGTTTTTTTGGCCCGATTTTTAGATCCTGTTATTGTTATTTCATCCAGACTACACTGTGTAAAAATAAAGGACTATAAGTGTATATATTAAAAACTAGTTTACTTTGTTGTAGTAATTAGGATTAACTATTTAAAGTTATGGACTGTCTACTTAAAGATTTAACACATTTTGTACTTGTCACTTGTTGTTTACGGGTGGCCCATAGTGCATTATTATTATTATTATTATTATTATTATTATTATTATATTTATTTGATGCGAATTAATTTAACATGCTATGTTGCAGAACGTGCATTTCCTTGTGGAGAGCTGGCTTTTTTGAATGACTGCCTAGTTTACAGTAGATTTCCTAGTGCATCTGCTGAGAAATCTTGGGGAATGTTTCACTCTGTGTGCCTGAAAAAGATGGAGGGATTCGCAGCAGCAACATTTTTGTCAAGAGGTGATGCTTTCCGTCTCTGTTTGAGGATTTTTCGAAAGCTGATTGAAGACAACTTTAAAAATAGAACTTTAAGTCATTCTGCTCTCAGACTCAACACACAGTTGAATAGCAGTGACCTTGATGTATTAAAGTACATAGGAGGTAGCATCATTCATGCTATAAAAACAATAGTTGCACGCAGCAGCAAAAAGCCAGAAAAGGAATCCCCAGAGAGTGAAACAATACTGGAAATTCTTGATTGCTATACTGCAAAAGAAAAGGACAACGAACAGTCTTTGACAAGATTACTTGACAGGGGTGGATTGGTGTACATCAATGAACAATATTTGTCCTTACTGAAAACTCTAGAATGCCAGTTTCTGGAGATAAAATGCAGCGAAAAAAAATTGTTTGACACTTTTCTAAATAACTGTCTCATCAGCCAAGACATTTCAAGTCAGTTTTATGATATCTGTTACAGATTGGAAGGATCAGACAAGCAAAAAGAATTTGTATTTTTGACTATTTTGAAATTGTTTGGTAAAATTAGAGTGCACCACAAGTGTCGTCAGTACATGGATACTTACAGAAAAAAACAGCAGCTTTCAAAAAAAGAAAAGGGGTTGAGAAAAAAATTGAAATTGTCAAATCATTAATCATAGCTCTGTTTAAAGCAGAAATGTTCTGCACAATAACAAAAATTGAAATTGTCAAATCATTATTCATAGCTCTGTTTAAATCAGAAATGTTCTGCACAATTAATTTTTTTGTAAGGTTCTTTAATATTTTCTCCTCCCAGTTGTAATAAGTCACAAATTATTTCGATAAGGTTAGTTTACATTTTTCTTTATTATTATTTCATTTCAGTAAATCATCTGGTGTCATTTTTAAACTGCACATACTCATCTGCTTGTTTCTATAAAATTATGTTTGTTTAAGGTAGTCAAAGCATAGGTGTAAGATGCAGTCATGTGTGGTTAATTACTACCACCATTTTTTATTTTTTTCATTATAATGATAATTCTACTTAAAAAATCATGGAAATGTATGATCCAAAAATAATTTCATAAAATCACCAAATTCACACATTTTGATTTCTTAAAATACTGACTCAAGCTCTGATCCTCATTTTTTTTTTCTGGTTGAAAACAAAATTTGGCTTACTGTTATTTTAACAATATCTGTAACTACTGTTATTTTAACAATATCATTCTGTAACATCCACTGTATACCGCGACAGTATGTAAAACTCAAATTTAATTACATAATTCAGATTCATGAAATATTATAGAGATTATAATGTTCTTATAATCTAAAAAAGATCAGAATCAGTGGGAGGTAATTATTGTAAAATAGAAATAAATAAATAAATAAATATTTTTGCATGCATTATTCATCTGTTAATTACTTTGCCTCAAATGCCATAAATAGTATAGTCTGTCTTGCAATCTTGAATAAAATAAAATTTAATGAGTTTGTATTTTAAGGCACAAGGCACTTAATATTGAAGAAAACAAAATTATGCTGCTGCTGCTGCTACTTTCTTTTTGCTTTTTTCAGTGGGCTGCATGTTATTTTTACTTCAGCTGGAGATTTCTTCCGTTTACTCACATTGCCTTTGGGTATTACAGTCAGTGCAAGTGTCCTCTGTTGCCGAATTTTGTTTTCTTGATATCCAAATTGATAGAGATTGGGATTATCACTTCTCCTATTTATGGCTCTATGTCGACCAAAATGTTGCTCAATAGGATCTTGGCAGAACTTGTTGCTAAGTACAAAGGACACTCCATTCTCTAGAAGGTACCTTGAGGCTTCTTTAAAAGATCTTACTGTCATTATTAGTCCTTTGTATGTCTGGTGTGTCAAGAACATTTTTGCTCTGTCAGCTGCACTGTAATTGCCGGGCCTTTTTTGAACAGATAACTTCCACTTGTCCAAATATTCAATAAAATTGTCAAAAAACGTATACCTTGCATCATTGGTTTCTGTGTATGGAAGAACATCTGGATTGCATTTTTCTATGCTCTCAGTGATGCTGCGACTATTAAGGCAGTCAAGAAATCTATTCATCAGAAGGATGAAAGTTGCTGTTTCTGATGCTTCACAGCCCCCATGTTCCAACATTACATTTCCAACAGAAGCACTTAGGACTTGTGCTGCCAGTTTCACATTCATTAGTCCATGACTGGTTAAGTAAATGTGGTCAACGGTAAGTTTTGGGAGCCGCCACAACACTCTTTCTCGATCTGCAGCATACAAATCAACCACATGCTTCCATAACATCTCTTTACCATTATTCCACAGAAGCATTGATTTGCCCCAGCCACTGCGAAACAGATTGTTGCGAACAGTTTTTACCAAATGAGGAACATCTGAAAAGAAATAAATAAAACGGTCTGGTGCAAACATGTTGGGTGTTTTATAACAAATATTTTCAGAATTTTCATGCATCTGATAAAAGCGTTGGTTTGGGGGAGCTTTGTCACTGGTTGAGGCAATTACCTTCAGGTGACAAGTTCCTTCAAGTATAGAGACAGCTTCCCAAAACAGAAAATATATTTCATCGGCAGTTGCAGTTCTTGTTGCGAAGAACCCCATGCTGGCTTTGAGATTACTGTTGATGCCAACAATATAAAAGACAAGAACATGACTAGCCAGTGTTGAGCAGCTGTCATCTTCTTTCCAGTTGTTGATATTTATAAAACCAACTAGTTCTTGTGAACGTCCATCGAAGACAAGATCTTCTTTAATAGACATTTCATCATGAAGAAGAATGACATACTTTTCATTTTCTGCTAGCTTGTTTGCAGCGGTTTTTATTTCTTCAATGACTTCAGGTTGAAAACCTGTCTGTGGATGAATGTAATTTGTGTAATCTCTTAATGTGCTTTCTCCTGGCAGTTTGAGAATTTGTGTATCTCTGAGAATGTCATAGGCTGCTTTACTTTTGCTATGTATAAGTAATGCTAGTCTGATCATAAACGGATGCCATCTCATTCCCCTTTTACTTTTGATCTTAAAAGCTTTGCACTGCTCTTTCCAGAACAATTGTGCCAGAGGGTTAGATGGTGTACAGCTTTCCACAATTGACTGCAGTGCCTGTTGTTGGTTTTCAGTAAGAGAAACTGATTCCTTAGACAGCCTGCTCTTGAACTGATCAAGTTCTTTTTGTTGCTTTTTTGCACGCCGTCTAAGGTCTTTCAAAGCTGCTTTAAGTTTTCCTTTTGACGCCAGCGTTAAAGAATGTTTCAAATTCAAAGATGTTATTTCACTTTTTTGTGCTCTTGCCTGCTTTTTTATGAGCAGTCTTTTAATTTGTAAACATTGTTTACACACTTCATCAGATGACAATAGAAGGCATGAGTATGACCTTACAGTGGTCAGGCAGTCTGGCCCCATCGATGAAAATTTGTATTGAGCATGTAAAAAATATTTGCTCTGTAACCTGCTTTTTGTTGGAAAGCTTGCAAACTGCTGAAGCTGGGAGTCAGTTATACCTTTACAAACTGTGAGGGCATCCAGTCCACGCAGAAAGCTTCTAAGTGTGATTTTTTCCATGTTATTATTTAAATGCACAGCAGGCATCCCATGCACGTGAACAGTAGTAAGAAAATCTGGCAATACAGTAACACCTATTTCTACAGAAAAGTTTTCAATTTTACCAACGCTAACAGAGCTATCAGATTTTGAAAGACAAATCCATGGGGCTGGAAGCTCTTCGGCATCCCTCTGTACCTCAGCAAGTGAATAGTATGACACTTTTTGCACTTCCTTTGGGGGTTCTCGGTATACCTGCCACAAAAAAAAGACAATTTAGCAGCACTGAAGATGATACATTTATATATATCCTAATTGTTTTTGGATAACTCGTGTTATTATTTTTATGATGTGATGCATGACTGTCTTTTATTTCTGGTGTGTACCCGAGGATGTCTTTTTTTATAAGTAAATGTGTAAGTGCTATATAACAAGGCCTGTAATTTAATAATAATATGTAATAATAATAATAATTAATATGTAATATTATTAGGGTAGTGTTATTATTTTTAGTGTTTGTGTGTTCATGTGTGTGCAGATGTCTGAGCTGTGTGAATGCTTTGTCAGAAATTGTGTGTTTGTGTGTATGATGATTTGCATTTGTATTATGTGATCTCTATTTTCTTGGCATGCTCTAGATCACTTTCCATCTTGTAAAAGATTTGCACAATAAATGTACTGTTTACTCTACAGTCTCCAAGTTTACTATTTACTGTACACATTCCTAAGAGCATGCATATCCATACACCCAAATAATCACTATGAGAGAATATAAATATTTTAAAACAACTTTTTGCATTATTACTATCAGTATCAGCAAAGAGTTAACTGGTAATCATTCATATGTGATATATATATATATATAGATACACATATGAGCAGCACATCTTACAATAATTTAATACATGAATTAAGTTAGAATAGACGTTAAAATAAATTAACTAACTAACATCATTATCTCTACTGTGTAGTGTTCATGATGAAGGAAATTGATCCTCTTAGTACAGCTGTTGTTTGAGTGCATAATTATGTATTATAGTACGCCTTTTTTTTTTCTTTTTTTTTGCTCAGAGGTCACTGTTGGACATATCTTTTTTTCTTTTCTTTGTTTGAGCTCTGTGGGTTCGGGCAAATAGAATAGACCCAACGTTTCCCGGCGTGTCGTAAGAGGCGACTAACAGGGGTGATGTTAGCACGGCATCACTGGGCGAAAGTCTTCTACACAGAAGTCACCGGCCAGGGCGGAGGAACCTCACGTTACTACAGGTTCAACGACCACGTGCTCAGGGCCAAGGCGAGCCACACTGTATTCGTGGATTTCGGCTGTGGCCAACAGCCTGGAGAGGATTGGGCCCTGCCAGGTCTTTTTTGCCCAAGACACACTACATGATGACACAATCCACTAATTCCATACCGGATCGGTCGTCGCCCGGGCCGTCACCCGGCACAAGGACCGCGCCTTCCGTTGGCCACCAGGACGGAGGTGTTAAGTATGCTACTGATGGACAATATAGCAAGATCCGCACGAGAAACAACATCGTCATAGGAACCTGGAACGTCAGGACCCTAACTGCGGAAGGAAAATTAGAAGAACTGGCCCACGAGCTGGACCATTATCGATGGAACGTTCTAGGTATCAGCGAACTGCGCTGGAAAGGCCTAGGTGAAACAACGACTGACAAAGGCCACAAGCTCTATTTCAGCGGTAGAGATGACAGGCACGAACACGGCGTTGGATTCTTGGTCCACAAGAACATTCTAGCCACTGTCATGGGTTGCCGCCCAGTCTCCAGTAGACTCATTACCATCCGTCTGAGAGCAACCCCTTTCAACATTACCATCATCCAGGCCTATGCCCCAACATCAGACTATGAAGACAGCGAAGTGGAGGATTTTTATGAAAATATACAGGCGGTCCTTGACCAAGTGCCGAAGAAGGACATAGTCATAGTGCAAGGCGACTGGAATGCCAAGGTTGGCCAAGATGCGCACCGCAACTGGGGAGACACATGCGGACCCCACTGCAACAACGAGACAAATGACAGGGGTCTGAGGCTATTGGAGTTTGCCAGATACAACAATCTGGTACTGGCAAACACGCTTGGTCTCCACAAAAAATCCAGACGATGGACATGGCACAGTCCCGGCGGGGAACATCACAACCAGATCGACTACATCATGGTCAAGAAACGCTTCAGATCAAGCATCAACATTGGCAGGACACGCACTTTTCCAGGAGCAGACATTGGAAGTGACCACGATCTCGTGATGATGTCTTTCCGGCTCCATTTGAAGAGAGTAAATACAGCAAAGTGCACTAGGCTGAAGTTCGACCTGGACAAACTGCAAGACCCGGAGGTGGCAAAAATATTTCAGGCCACAATTGGAGGGAAATTTGCACCACTGCTTATTTTGGGGGCAGGCGAAGTAGATGTCAACACCATGACCAATACCTTCAACTCAGCTGTAACAGATGCCGCCACTGAGATCCTTGGCAAGCACCGACCAAAGAAGAAGCCGTGGATCACACCTGAACTTTTGGATCTGTGTGATAAACGAAGAGAGTTAAAAAAGAAAAAGAACACCTCACAGGGAGCTGATGTCTACCGAAAAATCAACAATGACATCCGAAAAGGCATGCGCACAGCAAAGGAGAACTGGATAGAAGATCAATGCCAGGAAATAGAGAACAATCTGAACAAGAACAACAGCAAGAAGGCCTACCAGACTGTGAAGCGGCTGACAAGTGTTAAACAGCCCAAAGTCTCCACTATCCAAAGCAAGTCTGGCATTTGCCTTACAGAAGAACAAGAAGTCTTGGACAGATGGACAGAGTACTGCTCTGACCTTTACAACCATACACCAAATGGAGACCCATCAGTTCTAGCATGTCCCGAGAGCAGAGAAGAAGAAGAAATCCTCCCAATTCTCCGGGAAGAAGTTGAGGCAGCAGTGCAATCGCTGAAGAAAGGGAAGTCAGCGGGAGTGGACAACATACCAGCGGAACTGCTACAAGCAGGAGGAGAAGCGATGACTGATGCTCTCACCACTATCTGTAACAAGATCTGGCAGAGTGGGGAATGGCCTACACCATGGACCCAGTCGCTTGTCATCACTCTTCCTAAAAAAGGTAACCTTCAGGAGTGTGAAAATTACCGCACCATCAGCCTCATCAGCCATCCCAGCAAGGTCCTCCTGAAAATAATACTCAACAGGTTGAAACCACAAGCTGAACAAATCATAGCTGAAGAACAAGCAGGATTCATGGCAGGGCGAAGTACCACTGAACAGATTTTCAACCTCAGAATAATCTGTGAGAAATACCTACAGCACCAACAACATCTATATCATGTGTTCATAGACTTCAAGAAGGCATTTGACCGAGTCTGGCATGCAGCTCTATGGGCAACCATGAAAGTGTACAACATCAGCCCTAAAATCATAGAAGTCATCAAAAGCCTGTATGACAAGGCTACCAGTGCAGTCCTCCATAACAGCGTCATCGGGAACTGGTTCAGAACAACAATCGGTGTGCGTCAAGGATGCCTACTCTCTCCAACACTCTTCAACATCTTCCTAGAGCGCATCATGTCAGATGCTCTTGCAGATCACGAAGGCACAGTCAGCATAGGGGGCAGAGCAATCTCCAATCTTCGTTTTGCGGATGATATTGATGGATTGGCTGGAGAGGAACAAGAACTTGAACAGCTTGTACAGAGGCTTGACACCACCTCCAGAGCTTATGGAATGGAAATAAGTGCAGAGAAGACCAAAATGATGACCAACAACACCAATGGCATCAACACGGACATCAAAGTACAAGGCCAATCCCTCAACACAGTGCACAGCTTCAAATATTTAGGAGCCATTGTGTCAGACAATGGGTCTCGACAGGAAGTCCTCTCCAGGATCGCACAAACAACTGCTGCCCTGACAAGGTTGAAGCCCATTTGGAAAGACAGAACCATCAGTCTACATTCCAAAGTAAGACTGCTGCGATCTCTGGTCATCTCCATCTTCCTATATGCTTGCGAAGCATGGACCCTCACAGCAGATCTCCAACGAAGAATACAAAGCATGGAGATGAGGTGCTACAGAAGACTTCTGTGCATTTCCTATACCCAACACATCACCAACGTTGAAGTCCGACAGACCATCACACAAGCCATTGGACAACACGATGACCTGCTCACAGTGGTGAAGAAACGGAAACTCCGATGGTATGGCCACGTCACCAGATCATCAGGCCTTGCAAAGACCATTCTGCAAGGCACAGTGCAAGGAGGTAGAAGAAGGGGGAGACCGAAAAAGAGGTGGGAGGACAACATTCGAGAATGGACTGGTTTGACACTGAGCGAAGCCATGAGGGCTGCTGAGGACAGAGAAAGATGGAGTATGCTGGTTAAGCGATCATCTGTGGTGCCCCTACGACCTTCGGGTTATGGGACAGGACAGGATAGGATAGGATGTTTGATGTACCCCTCCCCCCTCCCCATTCCCTTTCCCATCTAACTGAATAGTGGAGATATAATAATAATAATAATAAATCCTGCAGCTACTCTTGTCTTATTTCAATAAATTGTATTATCACTTTTCCAAAAATTATAAATGCATACTGATAATTTATGTTTAAATATTCACGAGCTAAAAATGTGAACTGAACCTAGCTGACCAATATGGAATATTTCTCAAAAGAGCTTACCGGCAATTTTCTAACAGTTGTTGCAGAGAAACTTGATGCTGTTTCTCTGGTTGTTGTTACTGATGTTGGCATGTAGAAGACAGGTAAACTTCCTTGTATTAGCTTTCTTCTCCCATTTGGACCTTGTAACAAAAATGTAGGAATAAAAATGAATAAATAAAAATTAGGAGTATAGTTCAAGCATAATGTTTTTATTTAAATTAGGAGTATGGTTCAAGCATAATGTTTTTATTTTATTTAGGTTGGGTAAAACTTCTTCAGGACATTGATTATGACTTATGTAACACATGTGACATAGACTCCAAATTCCCCTTTATAAAAAAAAAGGTCACCCACATTCCTTTTATAGAAAACTGACTGATCCAGTTATAATATAATTCACTTAATGGGATCACAAAATGTTTGTCCCTAAACTAAATTGAAGGATCAGTATGTTTTAATTCTGAAAACAGAACATTGTTGCAATTGTCTGTGTCACTGAATGCAAATATTAAAATCCTAAACTGAAAAGAAAAAGAATATACCCACCAATACCTCCCCCCCCCCCCCCCAAAAAAAAAAAAAAAAAAAAGAAAAGAAAAGAATAATGACAAGTCTCTGAGTAACTAAAATTAATGGTGAATTGCAAATATAGTTGCTACTTATATTATAGGCTAATTAAATTATACTTTAATCGAGTCTGCAGAACATTGACTCTGAGTAGGCTATTCACACTGTAACTCACTGTCACTTGCGATTTTCAGATGTTACTACTGTTATAGTACACCGACATTTAAATTTAAAATAAACGCTTATCTCTCTTATATATTTACACAGATAGTTTTTGCAATAATAAATACCTACCATTTGTGATGCATTCTTGAGGGAAGTGTCTTGAACAAATCGCTGCGGTTTCTTCCTTAAAACCGGGGTCAACGCGATTAATCTTGTGTAGCAGTTGACGTCGCCATTCGTCACTTTCATTGCTAATACCTCTCTTTGGAATCCTATGGAAAGAGAGCCCTCTGCATCTACTAAGCGTGGTAGAACATCCAACAATAGAACAATGGGTGGCACCACCCATTATTTATGTGATTTTTTGGTAAGCATCTACTGATCTAGACAACAAACAAGGCAGCCAGAGATGCAGTTTCTCTGAAGGCAGCACTTCAAACCGGAAGTCGGTTTTGCAGCGTAAGGAGGCCTACGTACAAGACAAACCATCGAGCGGGCACGCCGCTGGTTGGCGTTCCCCTTGATGCAGTTTCTCTGCGCTACCCACTTGACTCTGAGGCCCAACCCTTTCTCCCAGTCCACAATTCAAGGCACATAGCTCAGTCCAGCCCCTAATACCCATCGAGCTAGGCGTATCGCACGTGACAGCCTAAATTCCTGTCATATCCACGCAATACAAAATGCGGATTCAAACTTCGCACATCGCACTCTCAGAGATATGAAACTATACACTATGTACACACTGACCCAGCATTATTTAGCGTGCGTCAACACTCGTGTCGTCACAGAGAGAGAGAGAGAGAGAGAGAGAGAGAGAGAGAGAGAGAGAGAGAGAGAGAGAGAGTGATTGATTTATTGATTGATTTATTGTTGCTTTAGGTCCAGCGGACTCTTCCGAGCCAAATCAGGACCGGACGACCCCCGATCCGCATAAAAGATCTGCCGAAACAACCCTAGTGGGAAAATTGAATGCCCTCCACCGGCCAGTCACTTTACAATAAAGACATCCCACGCGGGGGACGGCTGAGGGTTGACCTCAACTACGCGAACACCCCAGTTACAAAAACAAAATAGAATACAAACATCATTATAAATCAGCAATAAAACACATACATATAAAATGCCTATAGTGCTAAATAGTACAATCATAGGAAGCCCTAGTGACCACCCGGCAGAAAGCGTCCAACACTCCCAAGCTGATCCAACAGACCCCATACACAAACAAGGAGTTTTGTCCAGGAAGAGTTTTCAAGAAAAAAGGTAGGTCATTGATCTAGCGAAGAAGAAGATAGTATAGCAGAGTGAAGGACAGAGCAGGAATAGGAAAGAGTAAATGAGGAAGACAGCGACAGTGGGAATTTAAAGCACTAAATTTCCATAAAGTGGGGATACTATTTATACTGAAAACCCCCGGCACTCCAACGGGGGTACTGTTGCCGCAGTGAATCTGTCTTGCCTATAAAGGCAAGACAGGTTTTCAACTGTGGCTTTCACTGTTCCCTTTATAGGTTTGAACAATCTACAGTGGCAAGATTGCTCATGACCCCAAGGGGGGAGAGAGAGAGAGAGAGAGGAGAAGAAGAAAAAGGACGAAAAGGAGGAGTAGGCAACTTCTCTTCGCAACACACACACACAAATAAAATAAAATAAAATAAAATAAAATAAATAAATAAATTGCATGTTTACGTGTATACGGTGGGATTACCAGATAATACTGTTGCTCAGACGTGGTTGCATTTTAACCTGCAGATGAGATCCTTTAAGTATCTTTACAACGCAATACACGTGAGGTTGGCGTCTAGGGATAGTTATGCCACAGGGAAAGGGAACTAGTGAAGGGAAGCACAAGAGAGTTGGGTTTGGGAGAGGGGGAGGGTTGAGGGGAGAGAGTGTGAGAGCCGGAAGGGGGGAGGGAAAGGGAGGAAGGGTGGTGGTGGTGGATGGGGATAACACACAGAAGAAAACGCGCAGAGGGTTGTGGAATTACAAAGCAATGTGATAGAGTGGAGGAAGAGAGAGAGAGAGAGAGAGAGAGAGAGAAAAGGGGGGAGGAGGTGAGGGTGGACACAGAAGACAAACAGCAGCTGTGTCAAACTATCCATCATACAGATATTTTTTGAAGTGCTGTCTGGCTTCCATGACGACGACCACTAACCCCCCCCCCCCCCTCCCCTGGACACTGGTTTCCATGACTACGATGACGACAGCTAGGGTTGCGACAGATGTTGAGAGGCACAAAGATGGGGGAGGGAGAGAGAGAGAGAGAGAGAGAGAGAGAGAGAGAGAGAGAGAGAGAGAGAGAGAGGATAATTAGTACGGCGCATAATTTATGTGCTGCGTTTTCTCACTTGTTTTAATCTCCTCCCCTCCTGCCACACACACTCTGTCTGTCTGTCTTCCTGTCTCTTCCTCCCCCCCCCCCCCCCTTCTGATCTAAAATGTGTGGAGTGCACTATGCCTGGTAGTTTTCTGCGTTTAATTCATTGTAGACCAACGTTCCAACCAAATTAATGAAAATTGTGGAATGTGGAAATGAATAAAAGAGAGAGAGGATTCATCATCATCATCATCACCATCACCACGATCATCATCATCATCATCATCATCATCATCGGCTGGATCTAAAGCAATAATCATGTCATGTAATGTAAGCATCATCATCATCATCATCATCATCATCATCATCATCATCATCATCATCATCATCATCATCATCATCATCATCATCGGCTGGACCTAAAGCAGTAATCATGTCATGTAATGTAAGCATCATCATCATCATCATCGTCGTCGTCGTCGTCGTGGCTTGCTGCGACATAACGGCAAGAGCAGCTGCAGCGCAATCAATGGACAGTTGTCGATTTGGCCCGTGTATCGATCGCCCAGGATGAACCACACCATCAACTCCGCCACCATCCCAATACCCATCCCCACTGCCACTACAACAGTTTCTCTCTTTCAGACTAACCGCTGTTGTATCAGTTTATGAGGAGATACATCATCATCCTCATCGTCATCGTCGCATCCTCCTCCTCCTTTTCCTCCTCCTCTTCACCATCATCATCATCATCATCAACCATCATCATCGTCGTCGTCTGATGATGATGATGATGATGAAGTACCATGATGATTCTAAACAAATTTATAGTTGTAATTTGGTTGTACTTTATTACCTGAATAACTCTTTCGTTAAAAAAAAAAATTGAAATATTATTTTGTCTTCACTAGGCAAACACCACCACCAACAACAACAACAACTGCAACAACAAACGTACCACAATAGTTTTATTTCTGGTGCTCTCTCTTTTTCCTATACTAACTATTGGCAATGTTAAGAACCCTTTGCTCCCTACCCCTGACCCCCACCCTCTCCCCTTCATAAATGAATCCCCTCCAACAAAACAGCGGAAGTGCTTTCTTCCCAGCAACATCAACTACAACAACCTCCGCTCTTCTTCTTTCGACACTTCTTCCTCACTGGGTAGCAGAGATGTCGAGGCCGTTACGCAGTGTGTCTTCACGTACGAGCCTCGTATTCATATTATTCAGCGTCTGAGGCTGCTGGAACACACGCCGTACATCTGGATTGGGCGTATGCCTTAGCAGGCTCAGCTGTGCTGTACCTATCCTGCCTCTGAACTTACAGTCAGGCATGTTAGTAAGAATTAAAACGAGGTATCAGCCTTTGAGGTCCATTTCAACTTTTGAGCGAGACTCAATGACCATACGAGATAGCCTATCTGTCTCTAACACTGCAATCCCCACACACAGGCTGCTCAGACGTATTAAGAATCTGATCTGTAGTATGTGATGTCTGATAATAATGAAGCTAGGTACATGTATCAGTCAGCAGGCCGTCATTCCGCGCTGGGCAGAAGCACAATCACGGAATCTGTGCATCCCATAGGCCGTTTGTTCTAGGTTGTCAGGCAGCCATCTTGGTTAAACGTTTTGTTGTTATTCTGGAACAATAGCTTGTTTTTGGCACTGTCCGTCCCTGCGCCTTTTTCTCTTAAATTAATGGAAGCATTTCTTGGATTTAATTATTGTTTAAAGGATAACTTCATCTTTCTTATTCTCCATGATCGTCTCTCTCTCTCTCTCTCTCTCTCTCTCTCTCTCTCTCTCTCTCTCTCGTTGTCGGAGTTTTTGCGTTGTCGGAGTTCTAGACGTTTTCTTTTTGCGTTGTCGCAGTTGTCGGTGTTTTTGCGTTGTCGCAGTTGGCGGAGTTTTTGCGTTGTCGGGAGTTTTTGGGTTGTCGGAAGGCTAGGCGCGTCTATATAGCCTAATTTATCCGTTGTCAATATTTGAATATATTGACCAAGAAAATAGATGACAGAGATTTGAACTTTCTGCCAAGAAAAAGTATATTTCCTCTCACTATAACCACCCTACCCCCTCCAAACGAAGCCACACAGAATTTTAATTTTCCATAATTAATTTACTGTATGTTGTTGTTGTTGTTGCAGTTTAGTTAAGTTAGAGTCGCAGTAGTTTTCACACAAGAATTTAGAAGCCTACGATGTAAATGTGGAGCTGGAATTTTCTTTATTAAACTTTTATTTTCGATATTTTCCGATGCTTTTTTTTCCCACTTTTACCTAAATAATTTTTATATAGAAGCAGATTTTCTAAATAATCATTTGTTTACAAACAGTGTAAGATTTCCCTAAATAATATATTTTCTCCGTAAAAATCCGGTCACCTACCTTTTTTCTTGAAAACTCTTCCGGGACAGTACTCCTCATTTGTGTGTGAGGTCTGTTGGATCAGCTTGGGAATATTGGACGCTTTCTGCCAAATGGTCACTAGGGCTTCCTATGATGGTATTATTTAGCAATGTAGGGATTTTATATGTATGCATTTTGTTGAGATTGTATAATGATGTTTGTATTCTATTTTGTTTTTGTAAACGGGGGTTCGATAAATTAGAGTATAGCCTCAGCAACCCCTGCGTGGGATGTCTTTATTGTAAAGTGACCGGCTGGTAGATTTCCTTCAGTGTTACCACTAGGGTTGTTTCGGCAGATCTTTTATGCGGATCAGGGGTGAGTCCTCTTTCACTTCTCTGGTCCTGATTTGGCTCGAAAGAGTCCGCTGGACCTAATGCAATAACAATATAATGTACAATAAAGACATCCCACGCAGGGGACGCTGAGGCTATTCTATTTTATCGAACCCCCGTTTACAAAAACAAGGAATGAGAAAGAACAAAGGAGACAGACAGTGACAGTGGGAATTTAAAGCACTAAATTTCCAGTCCAGTTCAGTTCGGTAAATTTATAGTCCCCAACACAATCAGCGTTTAGGAGACTAAGGTAAATTTCCCCCCCCAAAAATAAACAAAAATTCCATTTCATTTCATTTCATTTGGTAAATTAACGTCCCCGGACAAATTGCGTATAGGGGACAGGCAAAAAAAAAAATTTTAAAAAAATCCAGAAAGTGGGGATACTTTTTATACTGAAACCCCCGGGGACCGCGCCGCGCCCATGAAAGAACTAAAAGAAAAATGTTAACTTTTAACTTATTTTATTTCTCTCTTATTTTCCTTCAATCGCCCAACTCTCTAGCTCCTATAGTATTAACATGAGTTAGAACGCTGGGAAATTAAATGGTAGAGAAATCGATGTTGGTAATAAGAGAAGAATGATGTAAGCAGACTGTGTGAGAGAGAGAGAGAGAGAGAGAGAGAGAGAGAGAGAGAGAGGCTTTCTAGTGGTGGCGTGCTTGTTGTAGATGTACTGGAATGCGGCAGCTGCAGATGGGTAACGGCACCAGCACAGAGGAGGAAGAGGAAATTAAGTAGCAGATGGCAGTAATTTATTGGAGTCTACATCTGCTGCTACTTATGAGAGCAGTTTGAAATGTCAGCTCACTAACGCGTAAGCGAATTAGCTTTGGGGACGTTACAGGCTGCCTTTAAACGGTACAGTGGCTCAAAAAGAAAAAAAAAGTCTCCCAACTCTGAAAAGGACTATAGCCACTGCAGAACAGACGCCATGTTTGAACGAGGGCGCGCTTCTTAGAAAATGGAATATGTTGACGAGTTGCTTGCCAAAGTGGACAGATTTAGAACTGTGCACACGTTCAGACCCGTCCAGCAGATCCAACAGTACATGATCGATCTTTCCTCAGCTTAATAATGCAGCGGTTGCAAATACTGTTCGGAAACTAGTCTTGATATTTCTTTAAACTAGACTTGATCTACAAAATATGACAGCCCCACGTACATTTCTGTGGAATTCTATCATTGCAATATTATGTTACTCGTACATATCATGTATCATTATAACATGCCAATAAAGTACAGCTGGTTTGAGAACCCACCACCCCTCATCTTAAATAAATAAATTTGCATCAACTGTTATTTATTTATTTATTCATTTATCTATCTTCCTACCTATGGTATACAGATCAGATGGGGATGAGATAATTTATTAAACTTGCTGGATGCTGAAGCATGCGTGAACGCTGGTATTTATTATTTTATTTTGGTTTTTAATTTATTTATTCACTAATTGATATGTGCATGTATACTGAAGCGGACCACAGGCTCTTGAGCGGACACGCTTTTATTTATTATGCGTACTGTAACGTTGTGCATTTTTTTTTATTTTTGATATATTTTTTGTTGATTTTTTTAACACTTTATTGTCCCTTTTTATTGGGAAATTGTGGGCCACCTCCCCTGGTGAAGGCGTAGTCGCAGCTTGTGGCGCGCCCAAACCCAACCTACATATTTGTTTTGTTATTGTTGTGTGTTTTTTTTTTTTTTTTTTTTTTTTTTTTGCGGGGGAGCAAACCGGAGTACCCGGAGAAAACCCAGGAGTTGAAAGTAAATAATATTCGGAGAAACATAACGCCAAGAGACAGGATCGATCCCACACCTGTCAGACGCCATTGCTTTCTAGCCTTTGGACAAGGGGAGTTAGTCCAGCTTTATTTATACACTATAGGCCTATATTATTTATTTATTTATTTATATTTTCTGAGGATGGAGGCAAAGTCGACTCCTTGAATCAAGTTAGTCCCTCCTTAGACCACGTGGCCATAACGATTATATACTTATATATTAATAAGTATACATTATTTACTTGTTTATATTTTCTAAGGATGGAGGCAAGGTCGACTCCTTGAATCAAGTTAGTCCCGCCTTAGACCACGCGGCCATAACGATTATATTTACTTATACGTTATACATTATTTATTTATTTATATTTTCAGAGGATGGAGGCAAGATCGACTCCTTGAATCATGTTAGCCCCGCCTTAGACCACGCGGCCACAATGATTATTTATTTATACATTATACATAATTTTTTTTTTTTTTTTTTTTCCCCAGAGGATGGAGGCGAGATCGACTCCTTGAATCAAGTAGATGTGGATGCCTGTGTGAATGCCGTTCGCAACAACCGTGACTTTGTCGTGGGAATTAAGTTCAGAGACGGCACAAGCATCTCTGACGGTGGTAAAACTGAGCACGAGGCCTATAGGTATATATTAATAAATTATTAAGTGATGGAAATGAAATTATGAATATAAAGTAGTACGCATAGTAGGCCTACAGTGTTCGAAGTGGAACAAGGGAAGTAATTTTTATTCTCTCCCTTTAGCAGGTAGTTTAACGTGCACCAGTGGAGGCTGAATTTGCTTACATCTCTAATGTTAAATAGTAGTATCTGTTATTCAATTTAAACTTTATTGAAGGTGAACGCCTACGTAAATAGTCTAGGTGTTAGTGATTTATAATTAAATTGTTACTTTTCGTTTTGTGTGTTGTGTAATTCTTGTTTTTATTTTTGAGCACTTGTTCAATTGGGAAATACTGTAAGTGCTCCATGCGAGCAAACCAAGTTGTA
The DNA here is from genome assembly GCA_036898135.1 of Oncomelania hupensis. Classification (NCBI taxonomy): domain Eukaryota; kingdom Metazoa; phylum Mollusca; class Gastropoda; order Littorinimorpha; family Pomatiopsidae; genus Oncomelania; species Oncomelania hupensis. Next base: position 10,561,054 of record CM072524.1, on the reverse strand, counting down.
TAAAATTGTATTGTAAATAGGTCTCTAGCACTGGATTTGATCAATTTAAAGTTATTTTGCATTTCTCTTTTTTTTTCTTTATTTCTCCAATCAACGTTGCCTTATATTTTGGTTGAAACTTTATTATTTATTTATTTATTAATTTATTACCAGGCGCGCTTTGCAAGCTTCTAAAAAAGCAGGGCTGCCATTGTCACGTGGGGTTTATGGGCTCTGCACAATGGAATTATGGACCCTCACGTTTATTCGGTGGGAACTGCTAGTAAGTCACCCTATGAATTACTTTAATAAATTTATTTGTTTAGCTCGTTCTGTGTTAAGGTTGGGGTACAGAAATAGATAGAAAAATGGTAAAAGAATACTGTCACACTAGCTTTCACACGGCTATGAATCATATGTAGTCCAGCCACTTGATAACAGTTAAAATCACACATTTATTTCTTCTACTCTATACAAGATTCTCTAAGTACTAATCTAACTTAAAAAGTCTCTTTCAATGCAAATAGTTCGATCGCTGATAGTCTAGGCAGCTGTTATATCTTCCTCGGGCACTTTGCTATAATATCTCATGTAGATTTGGACTACTGTGGTCCGTTTTACAGTTTCTGAAGAGTTGGACTACTGTGGTCCTGTTATGATCAGTTTAAGTGCACCTTCGTTGATTACACTTAACTTTCTGATGGTGCGGTCGAAGTCCTTCTGTGAGGTAGCTTCTGGGACACCTTTGTCGTTGTGTAGTTGGGTTCCCTTGCCACGCTGTGGGGTCTTGTAGGGGGTTTTGCAAGGTAGCTCTTTCCGGCTTGTGCGGCAGAGTCTCCTCAACCAACTAGTCGTTTCTGTGGAGTGGGGTGCACAGGATAGCTCGGGATAGCTCGGGATAGCTCGCCTGCTCGTCTGTAATATAAGAGACGAAATTCTGCACAACCCTGAATAATCGGTTTGTGCAGAGCGTCTCACTGAAAGCCAAGTAGCCCTCAGTGATAGCTCCACATCTCTATACATAAGCGACGAACATTCTGCTACTTCCGGGTTCCACTGGAATCTCACTCTAAATTCCTATACATACATAAATATGAATCGTGTCTAACTATACACATACAGAATTAATAATAATATAAACATTCAGTGGTACAGCCACTGGTCTGCAAACATACATATAAGTTAAACAACAGTGGTTCCGTACGGGATACAACATGGCGGCGCAACCGGTCGTGTTTCGCCTCGTGGTCGGCTCTTCCACGTGGTACGGCAAATTCGGATTAATAATTCACATTTATGCATAGCAAATTCCACAAACATAATTTCAACAATAATACAAATATATCACGATGAAACAGAAGGGTGTTCATTTACCTGTTTGACAAGTTCAGGCCCGTGATGACTTGAGAGAATTCTAAGATTTCAAAGTCCTGCTTCCTGGTCTATGAGTGAAGATAGTTCTCTGCTAGCTAAGTAGATGTTACTTCTTCCTCGTCTCACACACGACTGATTCAAACTGTCTTAGGTTTTGACACAGTCAAAACTGCTCTACCCACTTAGCCTGCTGGTCATTGGTTAAACGGTCCGATTCAAAACTCAAGTGCTGACTCACTGCGATGTGGGTGGCTCGCTCGCCGTGTGTGGCCTGCTGTGTAATCTTAATTGCTGCTGTGTTATAGTCTAACTTCTAAAGTTACAAGTACTACACATGGCTAAATAGTAAATGTGCAGAGTTAAAGCTAGCCAGTTCGTGACAGCCATTGATGGCCCATCTTGCAAATATCACTGTACCAACTACACGCAATGAAGGTTGCTGATGATTATTTTTACATTTCACCGTCCCGGAAGATCCACAAAGAATGATGCCTGACCAGCCTGCCTTTTGTCATGTGTGCAGTTCTGAAGTTTATATTGTCTTTTCACATCATCATCATGGACCCAGTCGCTTGTCATCACTCTTCCCAAAACTGGTAACCTTCAGGAGTGTGAAAATTACAGCACCATCAGCCTCATCAGTCATCCCAGCAAGGTCCTCCTCAAAATAATACTCAACAGGTTGAAACTCCTAGCTGAACAAATCACAGCTGAAGAACAAGCAGGATTCAGGGCAGGGGGAAGTACCAGTGAACAGATTTTCAACCTCAGAATAATCTGCGAGAAATACCTACAGCACCAACAACATCTATATCATGTGTTTGTAGACTTCCAGAAAGCGTTTGACTGAGTCTGGCATGCAGCTCTGTGGGCAATCATGAGAGTGTACAACATCAGTCCTAAAATTATTGAAGTCATCAAAAGCCTGTATGACAAGGCTACCAATGCAATCCTCCACAACAGCGTTCAGAACAACAATCCTTGTGCATCAAGGATGCCGACTATCTCCAACACTCTTCAACATCTTCCTAGAGCGCTTCATGTCAGATGCCCTTGCAGATCACGAAGGCACAGTCAGCATAGGGGGAAGAGCAATCTTCAAGGTCCATTTTGCGGAGAACATTGATGGATTGGCTGGAGAGGAACAAGAACTTGAACAGCTGGTACAGAAGCTTGACACCATCTCCAGAGCCTATGGAATGGAAATAAGTGCAGAGAAGACCAAACTGATGACCATCAACACCAATTGCATCAACACAAACATCAATAAAGTCCAAGGCCAATCCCTCAAAACAGTGCATAGCTTCAAATATTTAGTAGCCATTGTATCAGACAATGGGTCCCGACAGGAAACCCTCTCCTGGATCGCACAAACAACTGCTGCTCTGAAAAGATTGAAGCCTATTTGGAAAGACAGGACAATCAGTCTACAGTACAAGATAAAGCTGCTGCGCTCCCTTGTCATCTCCATCTTCCTATATGCTTGCGAAACATGGACCCTCACAGCAGATTTACAACTAAGAAAACAAAGCATGGAGATGAGGTACTACAAAAGATTTCTGGGCATTTGCTATACGCAGCACATCACCAATAACGAAGTTGGACAGACCATCATACAAGCCATTGGACAACACGATGACTTGCTCACAGTGGTGAAGAAACTAAAACTCCGATGGTATGGCCACCTCATCAGAGCATCTGGCCTTGCAAAAACCACCCTGCAAGAATGCAGAAGAAGAGAAAGACAGAAAAAGAGGTGGGAGGACAACTTTCGAGAATGGACTGGTTTGACACTGAACAAAGCCATGAGGGTTGCTGAGGACAGAGAAAGATGGAGTACGTTGGTTAAACGATCATCTGTGGTGCCCCAATGACCTTTGAGTTACGGAATAGGATAGGATAGGATCATCATCATTCTCATCATCATCTTCATCATCTTGATTGTCATCATCATCATCATCCATTGGGACACCTTCATTCGCCATCATGAAGATTCTGCAACCATCATCGATCATCATCAATAATTATTTTTATTGCCTCGATTGTTGGGTAAATGTCATGTGCGACAGGAGAGCTTTGCAAGCAGCCAAAGAGGCAGAGGTACCTCTCATGGTGCACCACAACAACTCCACCATCCCAACCGTACACGTGCATGGTATGCGTAGCTCTGCAAAATGCCTATTAGAACGCAGAAAAAGGAATACAATTTTTATTTATTTTTAAAATTAATTTTTAGATTGATTGCATACTATACCTTTATTGAAAGAAGGGAGAAATTAAACCCGAGAAAACCCCCTACAGATCAGTATAGTGCATGGTCACTTTTATGTATGGGGTTTTCTCTGGTTTAATTCCTCCCTTCCTGCAATAATGGTATTGAATGCAATCTAAAAATTAATTTAAAAAATAAGTAAACATTTAATTTCCTTTTTCTGTGTTCTAATATGCATTTTGATTCCTGCCTTTTACAGGGATAGCATAGATATGTGTGTTGTGAGAGTATAGCCTCAGCGTCCCCTGAGTGGGATGTCTTTATTGTAAAGTGACTGGCTGGTGGAGAGCTTTCAATTATACCACTAGGGTTGTTTCAGCAGATCTTTTATGCGGATCAGGAGTTGTCCGGTCCTGATTTGGCTCAGAAGAGTCCGCTGGACCTAAAGCAATAATCATGTAATGTAATGTAATGTAATGTAATGAGTGTGTAAATGCGTGATGGAGCGCTTTGAACTGTTCCTTACAAACAAAAGTGCCTTATAAATATCTTTATTATTATTATTATGATTACTACTACTACTACTACTACTACTACTACTACTACTACTACTACTACTACTACTATCATCATCATCGTTATTAAGTGTGTTGTGTGGGTTAGAATGTGTGTAATATGTAAATGTAAATGTTGGTAAGATCGCCAGGAGATAGCTAGGTCTGGTGGTAGTTTGGGGAAAAGCATGTATCCATTATTATTATTAATATTATTTAGTAGAAGTAGTAGTCTACTACTACTAATATCATCATCATCGTTATTAAGTGTGTTGTGTGGGTTAGAATGTGTGTAATATGTAAACATAAATGTTGGTAAGATCGCCAGGAGATAGGTCTGGTGGTAGTTTGGGGAAAAGCATGTATCCAGTATTATTATTAATATTATTTAGTAGAAGTAGTAGGAGTATAAGTAGTAGTATAAGTAGTAGTAGTAGAAGTAGTATTAGAAGTAGTAGTAGTAGTAGAATCTGTAGTAGTAGAAGTAGTAATAGAAGTAGTAGTAGTAGAAGTAGTAGTTATAGTAGAAGTAGTAGTAGAGTAGTAGTAGTAGTAATTGTAGTAGTAGTATTAGTAATAATAGTAGCAGTAGTAGTAGAAGTTGTAGTGGTAGTAATAATAGTAGTAGTAATTGTAGTAGTAGTAGTAATAATAGCAATAGTAATTGTAGTAGTAGTAGTAGTAGTAGTGCCAGATAAGGTGCAGTGGCCTGGTAGCTCCGTTGATAGTGAATTGGCTTCCTATGGTAAAGGTCACAGGTTCGAACACCACAGAGGACAAACTTATGTGACTTAGTACAAGACTTTTAGACCATTGAGGGTTTTCTCCAGGTACTCCGGTTTCCTATGGACCTTTCTTCAGCATTAGTATTGGCAGTCTTTCTAAAATTTCAAATGTCAAAATATTATTATTATTATTATTATTATTATTATTATTATTATTATTATTATTATTATTATTATTATTATTATTATTAATATTATTATTATTATTAGGTTTCGATTTTCTTTCTTTTCATTTGTCCACTTATATGTTATTTTATTCTTTGCTACTTAATGTTTCAAAAATGGGACTGAGGCCTCTTTGTTCTACAATTGTTTGCGCCAGATGATATGGCTATAACAGAGCTTATCAGTCAAAGGGTTGATCAAGTCAAATTCTTTTCGATAAGCATATTATAAAACAAGATTGCAGCTTGCCTGGCTTGTCCCTGAAGTTTCACAGAGACCTTTTTTGTTTTTCCTTAACGTTATTTTTACACCAAATAGTTAAACTATTAAAAAGTTTATTTATCTGTCAAAGAGTTGATCAAGCCAAAGTCTTTTCAATAAGGATATAATAAAACAAGTTCGCAGCTTCTTTTCGGCTATCCCGGAAGTTTCCCAGAAGTGAGCCCGGAAAGGCCTTGGTGCTTTACGCGACTATGGACTGTTTTAGCCATATTATGGAGGCTGACTGTTTTAGCCATATTATGGAGGCTGACTGTACACACTGCAATAGCCGGGACTGGCCATGCAAGGCTCATGGTAGTGGAGAGACCGTGGAGTGTTGGGTGCAGTGCTGTGTTGCATGACCTACTAAACTTACGGGAATGAGTGTGTGTGTATATACTGTATATGGCTTTGTGATTTGTCTAACTGCCAGCAATAGTCTTTGCTTCCAGTGGCTTTGCGCACTTGGCATGTCCATGCTCCGTTTAACAAAGGAGTTAACTCATGTACTGTTTGCAGCAGAAAGCATCCTGCATTATTATTATTATTACTATTATTATTACCATTATTATTATTATTATTATTATTATTACTTTAAAAAAATATTATTATTATTATTATATTTTTTAAAAATTTATTTTTATAACTTCATATTTTTAAAATTACTTTAAATTTTTTAAATTTTAAATATATCCTAATTATTTTGTGATATGATATTGTGATATATTCATACTATATTCATGTTGTGTTACATAATAATATGCTTCTTTGCTACTTGTAGTATGCTTACAATTTTCAGTTCTTTAAAACCTTTTCATTGGTTGTTTTTGTGTTCCATATATATGTCGCACACACATTTCCTGTGGGTTTTTATGGGGGTCAGTAATTGAATAACGATTCTGATTCTGATAAATCTCAATCCGTTATTACTCAATTAACAGGGATGCTGAGCTGTCCTGGGGATCTTCGGCCGGGTGACATCTTCACCCACGCGTTCCACTGGCATAAGGGCAGTATCCTTTCTTCAGAAACAGGTCGCTTGCTGCCTGACGTTTTGGAAGCCAAGATACGCGGCGTCTGGTTTGATCTAGCCCACGGTGCAGGTGAAGACAAGAGACCATAACGTTACATAGTCTTTGACATACCTATCAAAAAGATGACCGTCTTATTGCTTTAAGTCTTTGGCGAGGGTATGACTGATCTTCCAAGATGGAATGTGGTTACAGTATTCCTTCGCATTGAGAATTGTTTTAAAAAAGTGTTCACATGTATTATAACCAAATATTTTACCTAAATGGTGATGTGTGTGAATTCTGTAGAGCTAGGAAAACGAAAGAAGCAGATGACGGCTATGTCTTTATTTATTTATAGTGGATTTTGTTATATATCAGACCTCTCCAAAACATTTAGTTGTTTTGGTTTTATATATTCATCTTTATGTATTTATTATAAAGTTGTATTTCAGTGTACTGTATTGTATTATATTACATTGCATTGCGCTGTATTCAATTGTATCAATGTTCTGTTGTCTCTGGCTTCCTGATTCGGGATGCTAGGTTCATTCGGCTGGAATGTGGCAGAGGCTGCCGCTGCGGAGGGCTTTTTCCCCGATACGATCAGCACAGACCTACACTCTCACAGCGTGAACGGGCCAGCGTATGACCTTACCACCACCATGACACGCATGCTGCATGTTGGGATGCCCCTCAACGACATCATTGCTGCCGTCACTTCCAAACCCGCTGCTATGATTGGAAAGAGTGACGAGATTGGCAGCCTTAAGGTTGAAAACGTTTTTTACACAAATTAAAAATTTCACCCCCCCTACCCCCCCCTCTCATTTTTTTTTCTCCAAACACACCACACCCACATGCAATGCATAACTAAACCCTTACGAGTACAAGCTCATCAATGCAAACAGCACACATCACTGCACAAGTACACTAACGCATTGGTAGGCGCATTGATCTGACCTTGTCTTGCAGTGGCGGTCTGGATATTTGCTTTGCGTGTGAATATTTTGAATTGAAATAGTTGTGCTGCTTCGCTTGTTTTGAAGACTTAGAACATTAGTATTTGAAATTTGATATTTCATATTTTGCTTTTGCTTGATTTATTAATTAATTAATTCATTAATTTTATTTTTATACAGTTATTTATTTATTTATTTTCTTTGTGTAAAGCGCTTTGAGCTCTAGTGAATAAAGACTCTGTACAAATGTTAATTGTTATTAAAATAGATAAACATAGCGTTTGTCTAAATAAAACTGTATACTAAGCATAGAAAGGAAGATCCATATTGTGTCGGATAGTGCAGTGGTTGGAGCACTCGCTACTGTGTCGAAAGTGAAGCACCGTCCGGTGCGGTTAGCACTTGGATGGGTGACCGCTAAGGTGTGAAGCGACAAACAACAACGCCCCCAGTTGACTCAACTGTGATTGAGTACCTACTCTCTTGAGGGTGGGGAAGGTAAAGCAGCGAGGGAGAGAGTTGGGCATCACCCTCATTACGCTGGCCCAAGATAAGTGTGATCTCCAACATCACGCTCCCCTACGGCCACAAGGCTATGGGACTACCTTTACCTTTTTACTTTACCTACTTCGTTTTATGTGTTAGGGGCCTTCTTTATGTGCATTGAGCATTCCTTATGGATCGGTACCTGAGCAGTACAAACTAAACATCATCATCCTAGACGCCATCATTGACTAAACTCGTATACAATGAAAAAGACTGTTACGTTGAAACGCGCATGATGGTGCGTGTGAAATGTGCACGATATTATGTGTGAAGCGCGCGCGATAGATCTGTTCGTTTTATTTGGCAAAGCATGCAACAATAGAGTGTATTTACCTTTGATTTGAGTTTGCATTGTTGTTAGAAGAAGCTTTGTATAACGTTGATAATTTTCGTTAGTCGATATTATTGGAGAATTCTCTAGATCTGCGTGTTTACTGTCGATAGAAACTTGTAGAAGTTTGAGAACGTTCCGGGAAGGTGTATAGAGATGTATGACGTAAGACAGTGATGACGATCTTTAATTCTGATTGGTTGTAATGCGTCATTTCTAGAACGTCCTGAGGTCATCTCGGGTTGAGAGAAAAAATATATAATGGACACACTGTGTTGTGAAGAGAGATTGTTGATAGTGAGTTGGAAAGTAAAAAGTTGAGAGTGGAAAAGCGATTGTATGCAGTTGTTGATGTGTGCTGAATAAAAGTGGAAAACTTCATACGAAGACTTTGCCTTGTTGCTGCTGAGTGAGCGGGCTGCGTGGTTAAACGAATCTGAGTTACACCTTATCAGGAATTCAGCATTTGGGCTGAATCAGATACTGATAGAAAAACACCATCATCGAATCGAGTGTAACAAAGACATTTGTGTACACTTTATCACAGTTTATCATTTTTTAGTAAATAGGTTGTAAAATCATAGTTTATCATTTTTAGTAAATAGGTTGTGAATTTCAACCAGAAATTCGGTAGAGCTCTCCAAATGAAATATGGGTAATCATAATTTATTCCTTTGTGGTTTGCTGGTATTTTAGGTGGGCAACGAAGCAGACGTCACAATTCTGCGCCTGGAGGACTGTGACCTTGACCTTGAGGACAGCAAGGGGGAGATTCGTCGGATCAAGAAGAAGTTCCGACCAGTGCGTGTCTTGCGAGCGGGTGTTGAGCATGTCATCTCGGAATACGCACCTTGGCCGAACCCCGCTAGCAAAGAAAAGTGTTTGAAAATGGCTCGCCATTATGAAGCTTACAATGCCGATTTGAAGGACGTCAACAACCTAAAGAACTAGGTTTTGTTATTGTCTAGTCTAGCTCTTTTTTCCTCCCATTTCCCTCCATCCTCCCTCCCCCTGTCTCCTCTTCCAAAGTCCATTAATAATGGTACAGGACGCAGTCAATATAAAACTTTCAAAAATAAAAATTCGATTTTCTTTCCGTCTTCTAATAGCGATCTCCCTGCCTTTACACCACCTGCTTGAGTGTTGGGTATTTGGTGTGTGTGAGGGTGGATGAGACAGGTGAGCGTGTATGTTGGTATAGATCGCCGCGCTTTGAGCCTGAATGATTTGGGGAAAGGCGCGAATAGCATCCTGTATTATTATTATTATTATTGTTATTCTCCGTACATTTACGTTTTAATATTCCAATATGGCAAACAGCAATAAACAATTTTTTAACCAATGGAATTATACATGTATAAGAGTGTTGTGAATGTTAGTTGTGTTTTTGAGTTCCTGATTACCAAGAAAAAAAAAATTCTGCTCCAACTGTGATCACTATTTAATCAAAGAAAATGCCAGAGCATTTTACATACAACATATATTGGGTAGAGGTACTTTATATTTTGATTGTGATCCTGGAAATACTAAAAATTTTCTGTTTGCTTCTTTTTGTGCCCTGCTACAAATTTGTCACAACTTAGCACAAATAAGACCATACAATATTGTTGTTAAAATACTTGCTTACATATTTTTTTTTGTTTTCATAAATACATCGAAGGTACATGTGTGAGTTTGTGTAAATAAAAGGTATTCTTTATTTACACATCTGTGATTCATGATGGTCACAATTTAAACAGTAAATAAAATAAAAATGGTGCTCTGATTTTGATATTTTGTTCGGTTGAACATTTTACAATAATTATCATTTTGCGATAATAATAATAATTTGCACGGTGCTGATTTCATGTATTAGTCCCTCTCCATATCTTATAAGATTTCCTTTATAACCGCAACAAAGCAAGTGGCTTGATGTGATTGTAATATTATTCAGATAAATGTTCAAAACTTTTCATTTATTGTTCCAAATTTATTGTTTAGTCAGGGATATTGTGTTCATTGTTGTAAGTATGAGATAAAGACCAAATTTGTTTTGTTTGCTGTTTTGTGTGTGTGTTAGCATTGACTGATTTTGAAATCCATGCATATACAATTGCTCAAAATCTTTTTTTTCTATACCCTTTTTGGGGGGTGCGAAACGTATGATTCTTTTTTTCGTTTTCATACACACTAAATGTTCTTGGTGGAGGTTTAAATAAAATGTTCCATGCAAAGTTACACAAAAAATCTTGACTTTAATACCTATTCTAAATTTTATCCTGTGCTCATATTTCTAATTAGAATAACTACATCTGTCCTATCCTATCCCGTAACTCGAAGGTTGTTGGGGCACCACAGATGATGGTTTAACCAGCAACCCTCATGGCTTCGCTCAGTGTCAAACCAGTCCATTCTCGAATGTTGTCCTCCCACCTCTTTTTCTGTCTCCCTCTTATTCTGCCTCCTTGTACCGTGCCTTGCAGATGGTTTTTGCAAGACCTGATGCTCTGGTGACCAGGCCATACCATCAGAGTTTCCGTTTCTTCACCACTGTGAGGATGTTATCGTGTTGTACAATGGCTTGTGTGATGGTCTGTCGGACTTCATTATTGGTGAGATGCTGGGTGTATCAAATGCCCAGAAGTCTTCTCATCTCCATGCTATGTATTCTTCACTACATCTGTGTCTCTCAACAAAATCACTTCATCTTTGTGTGTCTTATTAGAATCACTTCATCTGTTTGTCTTATTAGAATCACTTCATCTGTGTGTGGTCTTATTAGAATCACAGCATCTGTTTTATTAGCATCACTACATCTGTTTGTGTCTTATTAGAATCACTTCATCTGTTTGTGTCTTATTAGAATCACTTCATCTGTGTGTGTCTTATTAGAATCACTTCATCTGTGTGTGTCTTATTAGAATCACTTCATCTGTGTGTCTTATTAGAATCCCTACATCTGTGTGTGTCTTATTAGAATCACTACATCCGTATATGTCTTATTAGAATCACAAACTATGTGTACGTTTCACTAGAATCACTACATCTGGGAATGTATTAACAATGCTAATGTGTGATGACACACCACAAAACAAAGCAAGTCCTCTTCTGACAACGATGAGCTTTATAGTATTTAGTTACATCCATTTACACAACATGATAAAAAGCATCTGCAATGTAAAGTTTTAAAATCTGCTTTCTTAGACTGTGAGACGTAGACAAGTAAATAATCAAAGCGCAAACAAAGTAGATCATTGAGACATGTATGATTAAATGTTGATTTTCACTAAACTAGCATCAGTCGACTAGGTCTGTGTTAACACGATGAGGACTTAATTTAAAAAGATTGATGTATTGTATTCATGATTTGGCATGTGTGTTATTAGCAGGATAACAGGACAGAACATGCTCATTGAAAACTAGAATGGCAAAGCCCATATGACTCATATGCTCCTTATGGAACTTGCAATATTTAACATGAAAGTGAGTGCCCAGAAGAAAAAAAAATAAAATGGTGGCATTAAAATGCAAATATCCACTTTGATCTATGAAATAAAATACAGCAAAAGTTATTTTAAGCCAACAAAACGGTGATCTTGGGATGACATTGACCTTCAAGTAACCTTGATCTTGGGATGACCTTGACCCTCATGTGACCTCTCATGTATGTTTGATTAAATAACCCAATGTTGTTGCATACTATGGTTTATATAAACAGCCATTCCACTGTACAATGACCTATTTTTTGTATGCTTTTCCAAGGCCTAAAATGACCTTGATTTTCAAGATCAACTCCACAACGGAACATGCATGAAAGATCAGTCAATCTATCCTCTCTAAATACAACAAGTTTGAATTTTATATCTCTCATAGTTTAGGGTGAAGATCACTTCAAAGTACATAAACTAGCCGACTTTGGACAAATCCAGTGACCTTGGTCTTGGTGAGGTTGACCAAATTTGTATGGTATGTGTGTCTCGTGGATATATATCATGCATGAAACAATCATAAGTTCAATATTGATAACCTATAAAAAAATGAAATTTTTATGACCTTTTGACCTTGACCTTGAAGTGAAGCAATTCATTCACTGATCACTGATGGTGCAGAAGAAATTTTCACACAGCTGAAGGTTACCCTTATTGGGAAGCGTGATTACAAGCGACTGGGTCCATGGTGTGGACCACTCCCCCACTCTGCCAGATCTTGTTACAGATACTCATGACGGCGTCAATCATCGCTTCTCTTCCTGCTTGAAGCAATTCTGTTGGTATGTTGTCCACTCTTGCTGACTTCCCCTTCTTCAGCGATTGCACTGCTGCCTCTTCTCAGAGAATTGGGAGGATTTTTTCCTCTTCTTTGTTCTGGGACATGCTAGAACTGGTGGGTCTCCATTTGGTGTGTGGTTGTAAAGGTCAGAGCAGTACTCTGTGCATCTATCCAAGACATCTTGTTCTTCTGTAAGGCACATGCCAGACTTGTGGAGGCCTTGGGCTGTTAAACACGTGTCAGCCGCTTCACCGTCTGGTAGGCCTTCTTTTTGTTGTTCTTGCTCTCTATTTCCTGGCACTGATCTTCTATCCAGTTATCCTTTCCTGTGCGCATGTCTTTTCCGATGTCATTGTTTATTTTTCGGTAGGCATCAGCTCCTTGTGAGGTGTTCTTTTTCTTTTTCATCTCTCTTTGTTTATCACACAGGTTCAAAGCTCAGGTGTGATCCACGGTTTCTTCCTAGAGGGCATCATGTCAGATGCCTTTGCAGATCATGAAGGTACAGTCAGCATATGGGATAGAGCAATCTCCAACCTCAGTTTTCCGGATAACATTGATAGATTGACTGGAGAGGAACAAGAACTTGAACAGCTGGTACAGAGGCTTTACATAACCTCCAGAGCCTATGGAATGGAAATAAGTGCAGAGAATACCAAAATGATGACAACAACACCAATGGCATCAACATGGACATCAAAGCCCAAGGCCAATCCCTCAACACAGTCCATATAATAATAATAATAATAATAATAATACAGGATGCTATGTACACGCCTTTCCCCAAGGCTCAAAGCGCGGCGATCTATACCAACATACACGCTCACCTGTCTCATTTACCCTCACACACACCAAATACACATACATCACTCAAACAGGTGGTGTAAAGGCAGGGAGATCGCTATTAGAAGACGGAAGAAAATCGAATGTTTTTTTGAAATTTTTATATTGACTGCATCCTGTACCATTATTGAAGGGAGGGAGGAAACCGGAGTGCCCGGAGAAAACCCTCGATGACCTCAATAGTCTCGTACCTAAGTCACATACGTTCGCCCCTTGCTTCAAATATTTAGGAGCCACTGTATCAGACAGTGAGTCCCAACAGGAAATTCTCTTTAGGATAGCACAAACTGCGGCCATGACAAGGTTAAAGCCCATTTGGAAAGACTGGACCATGAGTCTACATTCCAAGGTAAGGCTGCTGCGCTCTCTTGTCATCTCCATCTTCCTATACGCTTGCGAAAAATGGACCCTCACAGCAGATCAACAACGAAGAATACAAAGCATGGAGATGAAGTGCTACAGAAGACTTCTGGGTATTTCCTATACTCAGCACATCTCCAATAACAAAGTCTGACAGACCATCACACAAACCATTGGACAAACGATTACATGCTCACAGTGGTGAGGAAACGGAAACTCCGATGGCATGGCCACGTCACCAGAGCTTCAGGCCTTGTAAACACCATCCTGCAAGGCACGGTGCAAGGATGCAGAAGAAGAGGAAGACAGAAAAAGAGATGGGAGGACAACATTCGAGAATGGACTGAGCGAAGCCATGAGGGTTGCTGAGGACAGAGAAAGATTGAGTACGTTGGTTAAACGATCATCTGTGGTGCCCCAACGACCTTACAGGATAGGACAGGATTCACGAAACTAGCGTCGGTCAACTTGGATTTGAGTTATCACCATGAGGACTTCAATACATGTATTATATTCAACTAATAATTTGGCACATGTGTTACTACTAGCAGGATAACAGGGTGGAAAAAGCTAATAGAAAAATAAAATAAAATTAGTTAGAATAAGTGGAATAACTATTAACTCAGTACCTACAGTAACCATAGACCACTCCTAACCAATTCCAAGCAAACTTTGGTACATTTGTTTTCCCTTCATAACCTGCACAGGGAGTATGAACACCAAACAAGCACACATTCTCCCAACCCATCCAGCACATCTGTCATTTCAAGCCACCATACTCTGTCAATCAAGACACTAACACCTTTGTTTAAACACAAAATAATATAATCATTATTATGTGTTTTCCATTTCAAAATGTTATACATTTGTAGCAGTGGCGTTGACAGACGAAAGACTTGGTATGTTTGCAATCATCTAAAACAGCAAGAGCCTGCTCTGACCATTTAGCAGTGTATATAATAGTGTATTTTTTCTCAGAGCAATTCTCCACTAAAAACAAGCAGCTCAAGACATGTAAGGCTGCCACATAGATCTGAGAACCAGCAGGCATATCTACATATATATACATTTTTAGTTTGTTGGTCAGATTGAACAAAAGACGCATATTTCATGCTTGTTTGTGCACAGTACAAAGTCAGGGAACCTTGTGCCACATGGTTGCTTTGTCATACACATGTAATGATTTCTACAATTCAGTTTAAAACTAAACGAATGCAATAAAACACTTACAGTTAAACAAATACATAAATTAAATATTATGTAGAAAAAGACACAAACATTAAAATTTCTTAAAATTGTAACGCTGTACACACAGGCCTCATTTCAGCCTCTGCAAATGTTCACTGCAAAGAGAAATGGTCTCATCATACAACACTCGCTACAATTTTGATTTAACGAATTATATTACATAGACAATTTTTGCTTGTGTCACTCAATGTACCAGACATCACATACAATAAAACCTGAAGTGTCCATAAAAAGGGAAACAATTAACATAAAAAAAAACAAAACAAGAACTGACAAATTATTCGATGAACAAGTCGAGATTATTAAAATGGTTAAAAGTATTTAAAAATCCACACAGTGGTCTTTGTACATATATCAGTTATCATTCTTTACATGTATGTACACATGATTGCAAAATAAATATATAAAAGAAAAAATAAAATACATAAAAACAATAATGGATCATAAAATACAGTTTTAAAAAACGCACAAATGAACCACTCACACTAGTCCAAACTAACATACAGTATTTTCCAATCATCGCTCACAGGCATGCGTGCAAGTTTCTATCAAAGAAATCATTCATACAAATATATATAAATGAAAGTAAACACTTCCATTGTACCAAAATAATGTTGTTCTTGTAATTATAAAATTGTTATCAATTATTCAATACAATCAGCAGCAAAAAAAATGACATTACTCCTTGGGGGGCCCCCCCCCCCCCCCCCCCACACACCTCCCAAATCTCCTCCCTTCTTTCCCCCTAAAAAAACAAACAAAAAAACAACAACACAAAGTCAAAACACATGTACACACACAACATAAAAACAATCAAAAATATTTTTTTTAAAAACCTAATAACTTCGTAGGTTGTTGAATAATGGGCTAAAAAAATATGACTAAAATTAATACCCCAAAAAATCTTCATAAAGGATAAGCGTGCAATATATTCCAGGACAACATTGAACTTTATGTGGTTCCAGACATGTATGTTTTCCTGCAAAGTCATGGAGGAAATTTTTTGTTTTTCAAAATTAAAAAAAAAATTAATTTCAGATCTACTATCTTTGATTGAAGAGATCAAAAAGAATAGAAGAAACACACCCACACACACCCACACACACACTCACGGTGACCCAATCACCTCCATTCCCACCAGCAACCCCAAAAACAACTGGCACATTTTGTCAAAATTGCCAATGAAATTCCTTGGAAAAATATGTGTGTGGTTAAAATGCAAGCAAAATATAAACCAACCAAAGATTTGTTAACTTTGTAAAACAGAAATAAAACTGACCCAGTTACATGTTCATGAGTGAGTACAACACATCTGAAAAACAGGTATTCAATAGGTAAACCTGTTAGTTCTGTTTCTGTCATTAAAAATAATCAGATCATCACAGGTCAAATAAATTATATATTCAAAACAGACAGTAAGTTATTGCAGTCATGAGAAACAGGTAATTATAATTATAATTATGATAAAAGTAAACTTTATCATAGTCAGGCCATTTTCAATTAATCACAAAAACATGGCACAGACTAAAGCATATATTTGATTGTTGCTATGACCTCACCCGTACAAGACTGAACTTGATTTGTGTAGATTAAATCCCCGTTGGATTAAAACTAAACATAATGACATAATAATAATCCACACTTTAATTGGGATGTATTATAAATTCATGTTATTAGGTAAAATACTTTATGTATAGTGTTTATCCATACACTTCCAGGGGTGATGAATGCACTCAAATCGTCACCCAATGCGAGTAAATATGTGAGTCATATGGGCTTTGCCCTTCTATTTTTTTTTTAATGCAAAAAATAAAAAATAAATAAAAATAAAGAAGGGCAAAGCCCATATGACTCACATGTTTCTTATGGATCTTGCAATATTTAACATGAAAATGTCTGCCCAGAAAAAACCCACCAACAACAACATAATTAATAGTGGCAATAAATGCAAAGTAATACCGACTTGACTTTCATCTTTCTATGCTCTTGACCTTGAGATGACCTCCAGCTCCAAATACACTCGTGTACTATCAAATTAACTACAGCAAAAGTTGTATTATGCCAAACAACCGTGAATTGGGGATGACCTTGGCTTTCAGTGACATGACCTTAGAATGACCTTGACCTTCATGTGACCTCTCTTGCTCATGTATGATCAAATAACGCAATGTTATTGCATGCTATGGGTTAAATAGAGCTATTCCACTCTACAATGATCTATTTTTTGTATATTTTTGCAAGGCTTAAAATGACCATGATTTTGAAGATCAACACAAGAACTAAATACATTATGAAAGACCAATCTATCATCTGTAAATACAACAAGGTTGGACTTCATATCTCTAATAGTTTAGGATCAAGGTAAACTTCAAAGTACCTATACTAACCAA
Source organism: Oncomelania hupensis (assembly GCA_036898135.1). Taxonomy (NCBI): domain Eukaryota; kingdom Metazoa; phylum Mollusca; class Gastropoda; order Littorinimorpha; family Pomatiopsidae; genus Oncomelania; species Oncomelania hupensis. The sequence goes on along the minus strand of CM072524.1, from coordinate 10,543,786 downwards.
CTTTGGACAGCTCTAGTGACCTTGACTTTGGAGTGAGGTTGACCAAATGTGCAAAGTATGTTTGTCTCAGTTGATATTTATCATGCATAAAAATATCATAAAGTTCAATGCTAATAACTTGGAAAAAAAATAAAAATTTTGTGAAAAATTTAAAGTTTTGTACCAACATTTGGTGACGCTGTAACCCTGACCTTGAAGTGAAGTTATTCATTCACCGATCATTTATGAGGTCTCATGGATATACATCATTTTTACCAAGTTTACTTGTGATAGTTAAAATAGGTTCTGAGATCTTAATCCACTTGCAAGTTTTGCACAGATGGATGGCGGACGGCAAACAGATGGCCGGATTGAACCCCCCCAAAATTTTAAAAGTCATTTTGGATTATTTAGGACTCATCTTGCACATACTTGCAAACATTCTTTTCTTTGTGGTTGAGTACATAGACTCACTCACATTACTATGCATGCGAGTTAAAAAGGCACTAGACAACCAGGACCATTATTAAAGCAATTGGAATGAAGTACGGACTTTAAGGTGACTTGAATTTGAAAATAACCATTCTTCTCTGTACCCTTTATTTCGATGTATTGACAAATCCGTAACAAAAAAATGCTGAAGATTTTAACACATTCTATACTGGTGCAGGTTGCTTCCCCTTTTATCTTTCAATACTGGCGGATTTTTATGTTACCAAAAAAAAAAAAAAAAAAAAAAGGAAAAATCAAGAAAGGTAGTGGAGACTTGAAGCTTAGATCCATTAAGAAATGACAATGGACTAACCAATGGCTAAGTTTGATAGAATTATCTTTGCTATTGACAGATTTATGAAAAATAATACCTCTCTCCCCCTCAAATTTTCACATCTGATTCCCATAGAATAAGCTGCATGCAGTGTACGGGAGGAAACAATTCATTAATAAACCTTTCCCTGATTGTTGTGGAAAAGTGTTATATCCCTTTAATTGTAGCAACGTACCTACAGCGCTGTAATTACACATCACTTTCTTCTTCACAACTTTGTCCACTTGTATTGACTTTCAGCATCCCCTTCCATGTTAGAGTTCACTCTCTTTCAAACACCAGTAGGCAACGCCAGACAAACGTTGCCAATAAATATATAAGAGGTTATTCATCTTAGTTTCGTAAAACTACGTTGAGTTTACACACCGTGACTTTTGAAAGTTAAGGTACAACTATCAGTAACTCAGTATGAAAGTTAAGGTACAACTATGAGTAACTCTGGTATGAAAGTTAAGGTACAACTATGAGTAACTCAGTATGAAAGTTAAGGTACAACTATCAGTAACTCAGTATGAAAGTTAAGGTACAACTATCAGTAACTCAGTATGAAAGTTAAGGTACAACTATCAGTAACTCAGTATGAAAGTTAAGGTACAACTATGAGTAACTCAGTATGAAAGCGTTGTGCCCTGGTGCTATGCAATAGCGTAGCAAAGTTTAGAACAAGTTTAAACCTTCAAGAGTATAACATTACTGATATTAAAACAGCTGAATTGTTAGGAAAAAGCTTCTCCCTTTTGTGCTCTGCGAATAATTATAAATCTCCATTTTGTGCAGAAAGGCACTGGTATAATGGTTTAAAATGCTGTTAAGTCAATGTCCTGGTACTTCTTCAATAAACAAAATTGCATCAAAATTCAAAGCATCCAGTGCTACTCTCTGGTTGAGGTTGATCAGTCATAAATACCAAGAAAATGAGGCGTAAATACCAAGACAATAAAAGTTCAATTCACATAATTCATCAATGCACGTAGTTCTGAAGAATAAATATACATGGTTATACAATGGTTAAGAGGTCTTTGACATTTTCACACAGTCACATCAACAAGAATATAACATCCAAGGCACTTATTGTGAGGAACTCCTGAGTTATTTTGTGTGTTGCCAGAGCTGTTAACATTTCGTGGTACAATAAACTTGGAAGTCACAGTTCATGTTAGTCAGTGTAGCCTCATATCACTGAAAATGTAGACTGGACAGCAGACAAAAGATCAGGTTTATTATTTTCTTATCACTTTAAAATATTTTCACCAAAGATTCCTCACAACAGTTTTTCTGGTCTTGAGTCAGGTATACCAACTCCTCCTTAATTTTCTTGTTGCATCAACATCAGCCCTGTTTACTCTCTTGGTCAGGCTATTCACAACACGTTTCCTCTGCTAGATCATTGTCATCTTCTTCTGTCGTGTCATTGTCAACTTCTTCTGTCCTGTCATTGTCATCTTCTTCTGTCGTGTCATTGTCAACTTCTTCTGTCCTGTCATTGTCAACTTCTTCTGTCCTGTCATTGTCAGCTTCTTCTGTCGTGTCATTGTCAGCTTCTTCTGAGTCTTCCACAGCCAGTGAATCAAAGTCATCGACAAGGTCCATGGGCAGGATGGGGTCCTTTGACAGATTCTGCAGGCTGCCAATTCCATGCTGCCTCAGCTCAGCCAGACTGTCCTCCAACGAGCGGCTCCCAATTTCAAGGTCAAGGTCACTGGCTTGCAGGTCCTCGCTGAAGTCGTAAAAATCCCAGCAAGGCGTCTCTGGCCTGGAGGCAGGTGTGAATGCTGCGTCGTTGGAGTCAGCATGAAGAGGTGACAGACTTTCACGAGGTGACAACCCTTCGGAGCCCGCGGAAGAGGAGTGAGGTGCTCTCAAATGGCGTGGAGAAGTATCTGAAGGGATGGAGATATCTCCAGGAGACGTGAGGATTCTACTCCTCCGAGGTGGTTTGGATGGCGTGATTTTTTTCCTAGATCCCGAAGTTTGACTGACAGGAGAGCCTACTCCACTGTCATTGCCACTTTCAGATACCTGGCTCATGTCAATGTGAGATTCGTCAGCGGACGTGTCAAGGGACAGCAGTTCATGCGGGACGTTGATTTTCCTCCTTGGGACAGGCTCAGCTCCATTTCTTTCGGCAGAAGATTGGGCGTGAGGCAGCACATCGTCCATATATAACACCACCTCCTCTGAAGGCATGTCCACTGTGACGTCCAAAGAATCGTCACTGCTCCTGTCGAGTAGCAGTTGGTCAGGTATAATTCTCTTCTTTGTTCCTACCTGCCCTGGGAGGACCGAGTCCATGTCTACCACAGAGCTCTTGGGACTTTTTCTGTGACCGTTGGAGATCACCAAAGTGGGTATATCATCGGCGTCATTGTCGTTTTCGTCACCCGAGGATGGTACATCCAGAGTGGTGCTGGAAGAGGCTCCGGAAGAACCCACACCATTAGTCACATGCACTTCGCGCAGTCTACCACAGTTGTTGGACTCTCCTAGCTGATCACCCTCGTCATCCGAGTTGTCCAGACAAAGCGAGAGGTGAGAGCGCAGGAAATCATCGGCACTGAGAGAAACCATGTCCTCTAGCTCCACCTCTCGCGGAGACAGTGGCGCCCCCAAGTAGCTGTCGATACCTCCATTGCCTGTGCTAGCAGAAGAGGGGACGACCCTTCCGTTTGGGGCAGGGTACTCCCTTTTGCTGCTCTCCAGCTGCAGATCAACGGCACTGTAGACACGCATGTTGTTGGGGATGGTGACGTTCATGCAGGGGATGAGGGGGTACTTCTCGCGGATGGGGCGTCTGACGGCCGTCCTGAGGGGCATGTGCACCATGGCCATGAGGAACGTGCGTTGTGACCGTTTCTGCGTCATGCACACCTCCAGCTGCAGGCTGCGCTCCTTCACGATCTCTGCTGTCACCCCTGTGTACATCAGCGGTGTGCGGAACCTGCAACATACAGTAAAAAACAATCTTTTATCATTTGTTGAAGACACAACGGTGCTGTGTATTGAATTAATTCTCCATAGAGGGTAATAACGGTTTGTTGACTTGATAACAATGTTTATTTTATTATATAGATTTACTTTTTTTTAATACTTGCAATTTAATGTAGGATTTATTAATTAATTTAATCATTCTTATATAGCGCTTTTCCAGCTCAAGAGCTGCTCAAGGTGCTGGCCGATACAGGATCTAACTCAAGCCGTCCGAAGCCCCCACGTGCAGCCTTTGTAGAGTGCCTTTACAGCCTTTGTAGAGTGCCTTTACAGCCTTTGTAGAGTGCCTTTACAGCCTTTGTAGGGTGCCTTTACAGCCTTTGTAGAGTGCCTTTACAGCCTTTGTAGGGTGCCTTTACAGCCTTTGTAGAGTGCCTTTACAGCCTTTGTAGGGTGCCTTTACAGCCTTTGTAGAGTGCCTTTACAGCCTTTGTAGGGTGCCTTTACAGCCTTTGTAGAGTGCCTTTACAGCCTTTGTAGAGTGCCTTTACAGCCTTTGTAGGGTGCCTTTACAGCCTTTGTAGAGTGCCTTTACAGCCTTTGTAGAGTGCCTTTACAGCCTTTGTAGGGTGCCTTTACAGCCTTTGTAGAGTGCCTTTACAGCCTTTGTAGGGTGCCTTTACAGCCTTTGTAGAGTGCCTTTACAGCCTTTGTAGAGTGCCTTTACAGCCTTTGTAGGGTGCCTTTACAGCCTTTGTAGGGTGCCTTTACAGCCTTTGTAGAGTGCCTTTACAGCCTTTGTAGGGTGCCTTTACAGCCTTTGTAGAGTGCCTTTACAGCGCAGCAGTCCAACATACAGTCTAAAACATCACTGCCTGAAAATAACACTGCGTGATTTAACACCATTATGGACGTATTGACCTTCTGCAGTGCTATGAACCCTATCAGTTCTTCTTCTTCTGCATTCGAACTGCGGCGACCATATCAGTAATTTGTGCATAAACCACCTAAATGTGACTGGACACTTAGACAAGGAAAGCCAGCAAAATAGAGAGCTTAGGCACAATTCTCAGCACACCGGCCCTGAGAAAATGGGACCGTCCCAATTGAATTGACACCTGTTACTCCACTCGCCAAAAGATATTAGTTAACATTTTTTACTCACTTAAAGGATGAAGGAGTGAAGATGTGCTGAATGCCAGTCTTCGGGTTTTCATTCGGCCCGGCCTTTCCTGGCACGTCCAGGATGATTTCTTCCGTCCGCCTGTGAGTCTTGCGGACATTATCTGGCATGAAGTAGCCTCTCACAAAAATGGAGTGGATCATAGAGATTTGGGCTGTAGAAAGACAGAACAAACAAATAGAAAATTAAAAAGTGAAAGTGTGAAAGGAGAACAACGTTAAAATGTCACCTGCGACCAAAAAAACACAACAACAACAAACATAGGGAGACAAAAATGAAGAAGAAGGAGAAGAAGAAGGAAAAGAAAGTAAAAGGAAAAGAAAAAGGAGGAGAAGGAGAAGAAGAAAGAACAAAAAAGAAGAAGAAAGAAGAATAACGAAGAAGAAATTTATAAATTTATAAATGTGTGTGGGACATTTCACTGTTTTAATTATTATGCCCTATCTGTTTTTAAGTGCATGTTTATGATAATGGAATGAAGTGTGTGCTGTGTGGCGGCTCTGCATGTGTGTAGAGACAGACATGATCATGCAACACGTACCTTCTGGTTCTTGCCCTGCGACCCTTTCTCTGAGTCTCCATTACTCTATTAGTACGCTCCCTCTTCAAATAATCCTTTCTGTTTTCAATTTCACAGTTTCTTAAAGTCTATATCTCGCACAGAACAAATTCTTCGGTTTTACATCGAACTACACCGCGTTACGCGTGTGTTTGTGTGTACTGCTAGCCATGGACAGAGCGACCTTTGGCCTTCACCCCTCGACCTCAACCTCTGCATACGGTTTTCGCGGTGGCTCATGGGTGTGGTTCTGTCTGTCGTGCTTGCATGCAGTATGTTGGCTCGTGTGCGAACTATGTGTGTGTGTGTGTGCGTGCGTGTGTGCGCGAAAGCTTTTGGGTTCTGGCCTATTATAGATGTGCGTTTTAAGGAAAGCTCGTATAATTTTTAGAAAAGTTGTATAGTAACATAGTCACTTGAACTGTAATTCTGTAGCCCACTGCCTGTCTTAGCTTGCTACATGTGTGCGTGTGTGTGTGTGTGTAGGTTGGTATGTGTGTGTGTGCGTGTTATCTCGATTCTGAGACATATTCCTGGTGTTTTATCTTGGCAATAAAATTATTTGACTTGACTTGACTTGACTTGAAGAAAGAAAAAGAAGAACAAAAAGAAAAAGAAAAAGAAGAAGAAAGAAAAAAGAAAAAAAAGAAAGAAGGAAAAAGGAGAAGAAAGAATAAAGAAGAGGAGAAGAAGACGACAAAAAAGAAGAAAGAAAGAATGTACAGAAATAAGGAGAAAAAGAAGGGGAAAGAGAAGAAGGAGAAGAAGAAGAAGAAGAAGAAGGTGAATAAATGAATGAAAGAAAAGAAAGAAGAAGAAAGACGAAGACGAACGAGAAGAAGATGAGCACATATGAATTCTACAAATATATATATATATATATATTTTACAAAAGACATACGTGGAGGTAAAAGCAGGTCACTGATCTGCCAAACTCGCACTTTCAATATTCCTCTGTGGTACTCAAAGGACAAATGGAGATAGCCCATGTCTGAAACACAAAAACCCACAAAATAACTACATTTAAAAGCAAACAAAAAAAAAAAAAAAAAAAAAAAAAAACAGCGTGTTTATTTATGCAAAGAACAGCAGGCTGTTTTTTTGTACTAATTTCTCTCCCCCATCCCCAACTAACCAAAACCCTGCTTCTTCTCTTCGTCGCACGCACGGCGAAATAATCAAACAAGCAGTACAATTTTGGAGCATGAATGTGCCCAACTTCATTTCTCAAGTACCTGGGTACATAACATTCTGAATGATACTGAATGGTTAACTATCGACTAGATGACTATACACTTACCTAATACCTAGCTCACCTAATAGCAAGCTTACCTAATAGCAAGCTTACCTAATAGCTAGCTCACATAATAGCTACCTCATTTTCTAAGCTGGTCTGTCGTTTGAGGTTTAGCTCTCACAATATGTAGAAAATAAATTAAAATTGCGATGATGCTGCACAAATGTATACGAACTGTATACGAATAAACGAATTACAGTGGAGTCCACCTATAACGAACCTTGGAATAACGAACACCCGCGATTAGCGTACTACCATCCATTTCCCGACACACTCCCTTCTTTGTCTTACTATTTAATCCCTTCCTATAACGAACAAATCCAGCTAGGCAAATAACGAATCTCCGCTTGTAACGAACACTTTGTGTATTCCCTTGGCCTACTTTGCCTCAATTGGCTCATCGCCAATAACGAACAGCAGCAGAAGCATGCCAGTTCGTACATAGGTCAACCAGGCCTTGAAGTCATAACTGTCATTGGCTGCTATAAATAGCCTGGAATGAAGTCATTGTTGATAAACTTCGTAGGCCTAGATCGATCTACGTACTGTATGCTGTGATGTGTACTCATCACCGGTGTGTACTTCCATTTACAGTACAAATCTCTACAGCGAATCCCGCTTGTAACGAACCCGAAATTCCCCCCCTTGAGATTCGTTATACCCGGACTCCACTGTATACTACAAATACATGTCTTTCACATTATAGACCTAACAGAAAACTTAGATGCTATTTGTGTTTTCTAAGCTGGCCTAAGTTTGTTCAGCACCTTTCATGATTGTATGAAGTCAACAAACCTTTATTCCACAAAACAAGGGAAAACTTGGCGTTGAGTCACAGACTTAACGAAACATCGCAAAAGAGAAAACAATAGAACCAGACAATAGAACACGTGCTTCCACTCATAAGATTATCATTTGTGTATAGCCTAATCAGTGTATGTATGCAAATGACTTAAGATTCCAATGATGCAGTAAACATGTACCTATTTACAAGAACTATAGAATTGGAACAACATGTTACTCATAGTTCTATACAAATGTAGACATTTTCAGAAGCTACCTTCATATATATTCATAGCCTACTGCTAAATACTTCCATCTTTTAAGAAACTTGCCTGCGTGTATGTATGTATGTAGATCAGATGACTTCAAATTCCAACAAGGTTGAGCCCATCCACCCTGTATAAACCTTATCGTTTACACAGCAGAATTACCTTAATTTTCCAAACGAGTCATTTCTGCCTTACATGGTAACTTGATTATTTGCTAGTGTAAACAAACTTGACTTAAAATTCCAATGGCGCCAAATATATGTTACAAAACTTGTACATTATTTTGTAGCTACCTGGAATGGTACTCATAAACTTCTTTCGCCTGTTATAAAACAATTAGCTTTATTCTCAGAAGATTCCTACAAACTTGATATTAGTTTGTAAACAGTTTATAACGTTCCGATTTCACGCAAACATGCGTTTATCAAAAGGCCTTTCTTATACAATTACACAAGTTGAGACAGAGAGAAACTTGAAATACTCAAGACATAAAATACACAACAATTCGAACACAACACCAATATACAATTTGCTAATTTTATGTGTTTTTTTCTTTCTCACTCAATAGAGAGAGAATAATAATTAAAACGAAATTCAAAGAAACTATATGTCCTAAAGTACTCCTTCGGATGAGAGTATAAACCGAGGTCTAGTCTGTGTGTCGCATACATTCCATCATAACGGGTGAGTGCTGGTAACAAGAACACACCCAGCATGCACTTGGTCCTTCTCCCCCATCCCTGGCTGGCCAGGATAGTGCTCAGTTGTCTGGGCGTCAGACCATGCGCCCAAAGGCGTCTCGGGCTGTTTGAATTAGATCCTGTACCGGCCAGCGCCTAGAGTCTGGTCAAGTACGGTGAGATAAGTGCGCTATAAAAATCCTCAATAATAATAATAAGTAATAAAATAATAAATAGCTGAACTATAAATATAATCTTAGTTTTCTCTGAAGCAATCCCTTTCCAGTGTGACAGAAAAATTATATTTATCAGTTTATGAAAATATTTTATGCATTTACAAAATTAGTTTTAATATTATATTTCCAACAAGTCAATCATAAAATATAAATATTCAAATTACCGTGTCTGTCATGAACAGAATCTAGAATCACCACAGTGAAAAACAGAAGAAGCCTACACAGTAACACAATATTTCTAAGTCACACAAAATAAGCATTCAGCCTTTTTTACAATTACAGTCTATCTTTCATTCCACTAATACACCTTATCCTAGTCCAATTTCATCCAATCACAGACACTCTCAGACGCATATGAGAACACCATGAGAGTGTACAACGTCAGTCCTAAAATTATTGAAGTCATCAAAAGCCTGTATGACAAAGCTACCAGTACAGTCCTCCACAACAGTGCCATCGGAAACTGGTTCAGAACAACAATCGTGTGCAGTATGGATGCCTACTTTCTCCAACACTCTTCAACATTTTCCTAGAGCGCATCATGTCAAAAGCTCTTGCAGATCATGAAGGCACAATCAGCATAGGGGTAGAGCAATCTCCAACCTCAGTTTTGCGGATGAAGTTGATGGATTGGCTGGAGAAGAACAAGAACTTGAACAGCTGGTACAGAGGCTTGCCACCTCCTCCAGACTCTATGGCACGGAAATAAGTGCAGAGAAGACCAAAATGATGACCAACAACACCAATGACATCAACATAAACATCAAAGTCCAAAGCCAATCCCTCAATACAGTGCATAGCTTCAAATATTTAGGAGCCATTGTCCTGGGTCCCGACAGGAAGTCCTCTCCAGGATCGCACAAACAATTGCGACACTGACAAGGGGGAAGCCCATTTGGAAAGACAGGACCATCAGTCTACATTCCAAGGTAATGCTGCTGCTCGCCCTTGTCACCTCCATTTTCTATATACACTTGTGACCCTCACAGCAGATCTACACTGAAGAATACAAAGCATGGAATTGAGGTGCTACAGAAGACTTTCCTGGCATTTTCTATACCCAGCACATCACCAACAACGAAGTCCGACAGACCATCACACAAGCCATTGGACAACACGATGACATGCTCACAGTGATGAAGAAACGGAAGCTCTGATGGTATGACCACGTCACCAAGAGCATCAGGCCTTGCAAAGACCACCCTGGAAGGCACAGTGCAAGGAGGCAGAAGAAGAGGGAGACAGAAAAAAAGGTGGAAGGACAACATTCGAAAATGGACTGGCTTGACACTGAGCGAAACCATGAGGGTTGCTGAGGACAGAGAAAGATGGAGTATGCTGGTTAAACAATCACCTGTGGTGCCCCAACGACCTTCGAGTTAGGGGATCGGATAGGACAGGATAGTAATGGTAGTCATCTTGGAGTTTTACAGTCAGCTGATAGCAGTCAGCAAATAGCTGACTGTAAAACTCCCAGATAACTACCATTCCAGCTTGTTTGAAACTGCCTATCGAGTTTAAAACTTGCAAAATACACACCAATTTGTACATAGGTGTGTTAAGATGACTGAAATTCCAGTGATACCTGCGTGTCTGGGGACAGGCGGCAGCGAGTTCCACTTGTCTGTGTCGGTGGGAGCAGGGCGGCGGATCAGCTTACGATCGTTGTTGTTCTCCTCTTCCTCCCCTCCATCCCCCCCAAAGTCCATAACTGAGACAAAACAAACAACAACAAAATAATGTCATCACACTGTCAATGGAACAGAACATTGAAACTGAAAGAAAGAAAGATAAGGAAGATTTAATACAGTGATAGTGAATTCATATAAATATCTACTGGGTGGCCCAAAAATAGGTTTACAGTTATTAAACTACCTTTTATATGATGGAAGTAACTTGCTTAGTAATACCAATATGAAACGTTCCTCAGAGTTGCAATGTCGAAGGAGGACATTGTTTATGTTTATGTTAACAGGTATAACGAATTTCCCGCTGTTTTAGTGTCGAATTTTCAAATACATAGTCTACGTGATAACTACTTTTGGGCCATCTTGTATATAATTTTTTTATAAAATAGTTTTTAGTAGTGCCTGCTATAGGGAGTCACTTTCCCCACACACTTATATAAGAAAAGCTCATGTTGTTTTAATTTCAATCAATAGTGAATTTACTATGGTAAATGAGATCAGCACAGACGCGGACGTCAAGGCTAGGATCGGCAAAGCAAGAGCTGTCTCCATTCAGCTCAAGAACATCTGGACCTGGAGAGAGCTGTCTTTGGCCACCAAGATACGGGTATTCAACTCCAATGTGAAGTCAGCCTTACTGTATGGAGCAGAGACATGGAGGACAACCAAGACCACCATCAAAACAGTCCAGTCCTTCATCAACAGTTGCCTCAGAAGGATTCCCCAGATCCGCTGGCCCGACACCATCAGCAACGCCAACCTTTGGGAAAGTACCTGCCAACTCCCTGCTGAAGATGAAATCAGGAAAAGGAGATGGGGCTGGATAGGGCATACACTACGCAAACCAGCGACGAACGTCGCCTGGCAGGCGCTGAAGTGGAACCCCCAGGGAAAGCGAAAGAGAGGCCGTCCAAGGAACACCTGGTGACGCGACCTCGAGGCCGACACCACCAATATGGGCTACACCTGGAGTCAGTTAGAAAGAATAGCACAGGACAGAGGACTCTGGAGAGCTGTTGTTGGCGGCCCATACCCTGGCAGGGGTGACGTGCATTAAGTAAGTAAGTAGAATAGTAAATGAAATAATTCTTAAACTTAGTGTATTTTATTTCACACACCTGTAAAATCTATAGTCTAATAAATCTCAACACATTTTAATACTTCAAAAAATCATTTATTTTAAAGCCTTTTATTTAAAAGGGAGCCTTTTATTTAAAAGGGCCTCAATTTGAAGGCTTTAATGATTTTAAAAAAAACTGTTGTGGAAAACAAGTTTAAAATCTGCATTGTTATGACATAAGACAATAACACTGTGAGGCCGTCATGGTTATGACATAAGACAATAACACTGTGAGGCCATCATTGTTATGACATAAAACAATAACACTGTGAGGCCGTCATGGTTATGACATAAGACAATAACACTGTGAGGCCGTCATGGTTATGACATAAGACAATAACACTGTGAGGCCATCATGGTTATGACATAAAACAATAACACTGTGCGGCCATCATGGTTATGACATAAAACAATAACACTGTGAGGCCGTCATGGTTATGACATAAAACAATAACACTGTGAGGCCGTCATGGTTATGACATAAGACAATAACACTGTGAGGCCGTCATTGCTCAAACCAACCCCTAAAGTTTGCATTTTCCATCTCTGTTCTGACCGGAGTCAACTCCCCTGTTTAATGGCACACCAATTTACTCTATGACCAAATAGACAGCATTTTTAGTGCAAGAAAGGTTGGTATTGACAGGCACAAAAACTACGGAATGTATCAATTTTAAAAAACAACTAAACTTTCAAAAGAGTTTTTTTTTTCTTTTTCTTGTCGCAAGCTAATTTTTTTTTTCAATGTTCAACATTCCTGTGAATGTTAAAAGGATCTGCTGAGGTGGTGTAGTCAAAGTGAGGCCCTTTAAACTATAGCAGGCACACCTAAAATATATATAATTATTATAATAATTAATATACAATTTTCTTATCCACTATCCACACGCATACACAAAAAATATCTTTAGCAAAAAGTCCATCTTTCAACCCCATACAGTTGGGATCTTTAACAGTTTAATAGACCACAGGCTATGGATTTACCTAGGCCTATACACAGTCAATAATTTCCATACATGGCTCCTGTTATCTTAAGGCCATAAATATGACTCTTAGCCCTAACACTGGCAAAAGGCCAGTGTATTTATTATAATTCCCAAACTATGCAAAAGGGTACAACAGAAAAGAGCATACAGTGACGTTTCAACACCAACTGATAGAATTTTTAAAAAGTTTTAAAAGTCAACAACAATACTAACAATCTATATAATATTACTCTAAAACAAACAAACACAACACAAACTAACAAGTGTTTAAAGAAATACAATTAACAGAGTATCGGACATTCACACTCACTGAATATAAATACGTAGGTAAGACTAACATTCTGAGTGCCAGAGAACTAGTTTTAAGCAGATCTATACAAACAGACAGGTGTAACTATGATCATTTTGGATAAGGATAACAAACGTCTGACTTATGCCTCCTTGCAACATAAGAGGGATATTCTGACTATCACATGCTAAAGTGGTTTCAAAGGAATTACGCTTGCTGTGCTAAAAGAAAGTATGAGGAGAAGTGCACTATAACAGGACATCAATACTAATACCAACACCAGCCTTATTGCTATTTTAAGCACAGGGTAACACCAGGCACCACTCAGCTACTCTGTGTATTAATAACTAAGTACTTATGATCTGCATTTTCTGATTATGTAAGATCATTCCTTTCGATAAAGTTCATAAAGAAGACAATAAAACAAATAAAATGAAACAAGATGGCAAGCTGTTTAAAGGTATTTCCAGACACACAAAGAGCCAAACAATTAGCCTAATTTCCAAAAATGTTAATTTTGTTGGGCGGTGTTGTGACTCAACTTTATCCTAATGAAGCAAAAGGAAAAACATGAAAGGCACAATGGGACACTGTCTGCAAGCAAATAAATTATCAAAATTGGATCAACCCATGTCCAGATATTATTTGGAAATTCAAAATAAAGTAGAGCAAAAACAAGCAACATGACATGCTTATCTTTGCACCAGAAACAATGGCGCTTAGTCACTTCAGAAAACAGTTCTTCCCTATCTATAAATTATAAATAAATCAATCTATCTTATATATAATACACGCTTATACGTTTTACTTAAAGTTATATCGATATCTGTAATGATAGATAGGGTTGAAATATATCTATATCTATTTTTTTTCCAACCCTATCTATCATTACAGATATAGATATAACTTTAAGTAACACGTTCTTATCTGTGTAAAATTAGATTCCATGGGCACAACAGAGCTGCACTTTTATTTACTATTGGCTAAATGAAGCCAGTCTTATTTGGTTATGAATGGGGATCTTGGCTGGTGTGGTTTGAATCCTGGCTTCAGAAAAACATTGCATGCAAGCCATGCTAGATCTATGGCATGCAGGCAGCAAGTTGAGCATAGTATTAGTATTATACCAAACAAAGTGCAGTCAGTCAGTTGTTTAGTCATTGTTTATAGGGTCCAAGGGACAGCAAAGAGCCGAAGTACAGAACCAGAAGAACAAGCCCCTATGTTACTTTAGACCTACGATCAAAGGTACCGATCAAAATACGTGCAAGGTTACTTGAAGATCTGCACAACAAGATGTTTGTTTGTAGATTATAGTCACACGACACTTTCGCATATAGGTGACTACTGGACCGATTTATACTGACACCAGCGGGCCAGTTGTTGGTAAAGGGGAAAATAATATGATCACACGTTGACCAATCCGGGATTCGAACCAGCGACCTTTCGGTTACTAGCAAGACGCTCTTACCAACTGAGCTACCCGGCCCCTCTCACAACAAGATCTATGTGCAAACCCTTAAATACTGTAAATCTTTTATATAGCCTATATATATATATATATATATATATATATATATATATATATATATAACAAATATAATAATGTTTGATCACCAATTTACGACGATAACCCAACAATACTACACAACACACGAATTCCTCTTCGCAGTTGCTCAGTAAACCAACATACTTCAACAATGCCTGCTGGATGTGTACTAACCAAGGTGACAATAAAAAAAACTTCACAACACTTTCCTCATAAAATATTCATTTCACTTACCCCCTACGACAGTGACAACCGACCATTTCCTGGATCCGTGTGTGTGCGTGTGTGTTCTGAGCAACAAGACGAAGTCAACCAAGCCAAGCAAGCACTTCAACTCTGTCAAACTATATTACTATACAGTCCCCTATATAAATGTATCTTAGTCTCCCAACAAACACATCACACGTTTTACATAACCGTACAGGAATTCTGTGTGTCGCTGTTAACTTAAAAACGAGATTGCATATATATATTACAAATAACAGCACACCTTTTAGTTTTTACATAAAACCTCTCCTTGATTACAAGTCTCAAACTTGCAAACTTCTCTGTTTTGGTTTTTGTACAACGTGTCAACCGTTTTCAGATTTTCAAACTCTGGGTTTACTTTACTCTTCACAAAATGAAACACAATTTCATAGCCTTTTTTGCCAAAATGTCAACAAAGACTGAACTCCCTGTGGTCCTGGCCTTTCCGATTCTGCAGTGCAGGGTAGGCCTACATAACAGGTAGCATGGGATAGCACTGAACTGTGTACACCCAATCCTCCGGCAAGACACTCCACTATTACCGATCGCCGTGATGCCCGTCACAACACCAATCTACCTGTAGTTGTTATGGTCCTCTGAACGGACTATAATAAGATAGCGGTTTTCGGTTTAAGTCTAGGGAAGGCCTACATAATAGTTAACACTAGGAACACCTCACCCCCCTTCGTCGGTCACGTACAATGCAGTAAATAAACTTCACTCCCGTCATCGGGCCTGTACCGTACTAGTTCTACTAACTTCCGCGCTGGACCGCATAGGCTTGTTGGTATTAAATTAATTAGGCCTACTGCTGAAATTGCAAGGAACAGCCTATGACGGCCTACTAGCGCCAAAACCGAGAGTTACCATTATCACGTGTGTGTGTGTGTGTGTGTGTTTGTGTGGGGATGTGTGTGAAACGTTTCATCCCTGTACTATTGTGGGTTATTCCACTTCTTAAGCCGGTGTGACATCGCCACAGTTCTTAGTATCTTAGCTGGGCTGGGAGCGACTGGGAGCATTCTTATTGGTCGACGCGTTACAAAATTCGGCGCATGCGCACAGTGCTATCGTAGTCTTAGTAAGGATTAGGGTTAGGGTTAGGGTTTGGGTTAGAGTTAGGGTTTGGGTTAGTGTTTAGGGTTAGGGTTTGGGTTAGGGTTAGGGTTACGACGCCTAAGAACATCGTGAAAAGCCGGCCCGACATAAACTGGCGCATGCGCAAAGGCGCCCAGATAAACTAGGAGACCCGGAACTTGGAGGACGTGACACCGGCATTCTCCCACACACACACACACGTTTGACCTTCACAATCCCAAACAGAATATGGATATAAGATTATTATTGACACTTCCTCCCACATACTCAATTCGAACACACAGGCGCGTGCTCACACTGCAAGACAACAGTGACCATTATCACCCTCATCATCATAGTACTGCAGTGTGCAGAATCGTGATCTTATTTAAGTTATTACCTTACCCCTTCCAATAAAAGTATAAACCGAGGTCGAGTCTGTGCACGCACGCATTCTATTGCACGGACTGTAAAGATCCTTACGCTCATGTCCTAGACGGGCGAGTGCCGGGTACACAAGTAAACCCAGCACTCTTCTCCTCACCCACGGTGCTCAATTGTCAGGGCGTCAGGCTATGCGACCAAAGGCGGCAGGTGGGCGCCTCGGGCCGCTTGAGTAAGATCTTGTATCGGCCAGCGCCTTGAGCAGCTCTTGAACTGGAAAAGCGCTATATAAAAGTGATTAAATAACAACTAAAATAATACCTCTATAAGACAAAAAAGATAAGCGATTGATAAATTGGGGTGCCGGGGTTTTGTGTATAAATAGTATCCCCATTTTGTGGAAACTTTGTCCTTTAAATGTCCACTGTTTCTGTCATTCTCCGTTGTTCTTTCTCGTTCCTAATCTGTTCTATCAATCTACTATCTTCTTCGCTAGACCAGTCACCTACCCTTTATCTTGAAAACTCTCCCAAAACTCTTCTTGTCTGTTGGGTCAGTTCGGGGATATTGGACGCTTTCTGCCAAATAGTTCTTATGGCTTTCTATGCTATTATTATTTAGCAATGTAGGCATTTTATATGTATGCGTTTTGTTAATATTTATACTGATATTTATTTTGTTGTTGTTGGTAAAACGGGGGTCCCCTGCATGGGATACCTTTATTATAAAGTGACCGGCTGGTGGAGTACCTTCAGTGTTACCGTTAGGGTTGTTTCAGCAGATCATCTTTAATATGGATCAGGGGTGAGCCCTCTTTCAACCAAGTTGTGGTCCTGATTCGGCTCTCTGCATGCAGTCCGCTAGCGCTGGACCCTATAAACAATGACTAACTTAACTAAATTCACTACGACAGCGTCTGCATGACTGCAGCACAAGTGCCCACCACTGAGTATACCCTCGCGAAGGCGTATGGCGTGCCTGTGGTCTCAGATATTCTGCCTGTTCTCTTGCACCTTGACACCGGCAGTTAGACGGAGGCCGGCTCACCACCTCCCCCTCCCCCTCTTACCCCCAACCCCAATCCTTGTATCAAAGCCTGTTGTTTTTACTCCTGCGTAGGCTAACTATGCATCGGCGTGCCGTGATAGTCAGATTGGGGGTCCCCCTGTTCTCTGTGTTTGGGGTCTCACAATCTACACTGTGCAATCTCTGTTTTGTGTGCTCCCTTTGCCAGCGACAACCGTACTCTGTCTAATAAACCTCCCACATATTGCCAAAACCATAGGGGTTTAAATGTAATAAGTAACAGTAGTTATGTTAACAGGTTTAGATGAAGACAAAAAAGTTAGAGGACTCTTGTTTTTACAAAAATGCATGCATACATACACATAGACACAACATAATTATGGTCATCTGATAGCCTACATTCAACCATGCACAGAACACACATACAAACACACACACATATATAATACTGGCCCAAGGCGAAAAGACCAGAGAGAGAGAGAGAGAGAGAGAGAGAGAGAGAGAGAGAGAGAGAGAGAGAGAGAGAGAGATCTGCAAGATATCTGCATGTGGTGTATACTGCCAAGAACTGTTTTAAAATGATGTACAATGTACATATAGTTCAGCACACCACACCCACACATGAACATAAGCACACAAACATACACTCACGGCAGGCTTGTTCTAAGTACCGTGTGAGATTAACTTCAAGCTGAACATGTTAATGGTTTAGTCGCCGACTAACTGACCGCTAACAATGAAACAACAACAACTACTACAACTACAACTACTACTACAACTACAACTACTATTACTACTACTACTACTACTACTACTACTACTACTACTACTACTACTACTACTATTACTACTATCCTATCCTATCCTGTCCCGTATTACCGGAGGTCGTAGATGATCGTTTAACCAGCATACTCCATCTTTCTCTGTTCTCAGCAGCCCTGGTGGCTTCGCTCAGTGTCAAACCAGTCCATTCTCCGTTGTCCTCCCACCTCTTTTTCGGTCTCCCTCCCCTTTCTACCTCTTTGCACTGTGCCTTGCAGTCTAGTCTTTGCAAGGCCTGATGATCTGTTGACGTGGCCATACCATCGGAGTTTCCGTTTCTTCACCACTGTGAGCAGGTCATCGTGTTGTCCAATGGCTTGTGTAATAATAATAATAATAATAATAATAACAATATTATTATTGGTGTAGGCAGTGATAATACAATGGGTGCATCGTGATTGTGTGTTGGCCACGCAGCAATAGTGTGTGAGTGACGGCAATTGAAATACTAAATCTGAAGTATGGGTAGGCTTAGAGTTTTGTACTATACGCTCTCTCTCTCTCTCTCTCTCTCTCTCTCTCTCTCTCTCTCTCTCTCTCTCTCTCTCTCTCTCTCTCTCTCTCTCTCTCTCTCTCTCTCTCTCTTCTTCTTCTCTGGCTTTCTCTTTCCTACTTAAACTACTAAACTTAAAATGTGCTTTGGTAAACATTATTTGCCACGATTGAAGAATTTATTTCAGTTGGTTTTGTAAACTTTATAACACATGGTTGGAGGATTCCTCTCTCTCTATATTTTTTTTTCTCTCTTTTTGGTGTGTTGTTTTTCTTAACTATACCTTTTCAAAGAAAAATATAACGATTGTCACTTGTGAAGGAGTATGGTTTGTAAATTATATTTATGATTGTTGTCTTATTATTTCAGCTAAATAGCTAGCTTAAACTGACCTTTTTGTTGTTGTTATGTATAGTTGGAAGTATTTAAAAGGTTTATTCTGTTTTTGACCAAAGATTCTTTTTATCAAAAACAAGATGAATATGATTGTCTGACTTATTATTTTCTATTAGTTTGACTTATTCTCTTTCTTTGTCCAAAAAATGCTAGTACATGGAAGACCAAAGATTCCTTCTAACAAAAAACAATATGAATATGATTACAAGTTTGACCTATTATTTTATATTAATTTGACTTATTCTCTTTCTTTGACCAAAAAATGCAAGTACATGTGTTTTATAATTGGGCCTGTATAATTGTTGGTAAATTTAAAAGTCAGTCTTTCTTTCAAGGCAGTAATATTCGTTGATTGTACTCCTTCTTTGTAGTTTCTCTCTCTCTCTCTCTCTCTCTCTCTCTCTCTCTCTGAGTTTCTCTCTCTCTCCCTCTCTCTCCCTCTCTCTCCCTCTCTCTCCCTCTCTCTCCCTCTCTCTGAGTCTCTCTCTCTCTCTCTTTCTCTCTCTCTTTGGGTGTGTTGTTTTTCTTACTGAACTATGCCTTTCCAAAGAAAAATATTATGATTGTGAAAGAGTAGAGTTTGTAAACTATATTTATGATTGTTGCCTTATTACTTCAGCTAAATAGTTAGCTTAAACTTACCCTTTTGTTGTTGTTATATATAGTTGGAAGTTTTTAAAAGATTTATTCAGTTGGTTTTTTAAATTCTGTTTTTGACCAAAAATGTATAGTTGGAAGATTTTAAAAGATTTATTCTGTTTTTGAGCTAAAATTCCTTATAACAAAAACAAGATGAATGTGATTGACTTATTATTTTCTATTAATTTGACTTATTCTCTTTCTTCGTCCAGAACATGTTAGTACATCTGATTATAATTGGTCCTGTATAATTGGTTTGTAGATTTGGAAGTCAGTCTTTATTTCAAAGCAGTAACATTCGTTGATTATACTCCTTCTTTGTAGTTTTTTTCTTTTTATTAAACTTTTTTGAAATTTATTTCTATTTTTAAATTTTTTTCTCTTTTTCTCTCTCTTTGGGTGCGTTGTTTTTCTTAAAAATACCTGTTCACAGAAAAAATATAATGATTGTGAAGGAGTATGGTTTGTAAACTATACTATAGATGACTGTTGCCTTATTATATTAATTATGATTGCTGCCTTACTATTTCAGCTAAATAGTTAGCTTAAACTTACCTTTTTGTTGTTGTTGTTATGTATAGTTTGAAGTTTTTAAGGGATTTATTCTGGTTTTGACCAAAGATTCCTTCTAACAAAATCAATATGAATATGATTGTCTGACTTATTATTTTATATCAATTTGACTTATTCTCTTTCTTTGTCCAAAAAATGCTAGTACATATGTTTATAATTGGTCCTGTATAATTGGTTTGTAAATTGGGAAGTCAGACTTTCTTTCAAAGCAGTAATATTTGTTGATTGTACACCTTCTTTATAATTTCTCTCTCTCTCTCTCTCTCTCTCTCTCTCTCTCTCTCTCTCTCTCTCTCTCTCTCTCTATCTTTGGGTGTGTTGTTTTTCTTAACTATACCTTTCCAAAGAATAATATAACGATTGTGGAAGAGTACGGTTTGTAAACTATATTTATGATTGTTGCCTTATTATTTCAGCTAAATAGTTAGCTTAAACTTACCTTTTTGTTGTTGTTATGTATAGTTGGAAGTTTTTAAAAGATTTATTCTGTTTTTGACCAAAGATTTCTTCTAACAAAATCAAGATGAATATGATTGTCTGACTTATTATTTTCTATTAATTTGACTTATTCTCTTTCTTTGTCCAAAAAATGCTAGTACATCACTACATGTGTTTACAATTGGTCCTGTATAATTGGTTTGTAAATTTGGAAGTCAGTCTTTCTTTCAAAGCAGTAATATTCGTTAATTGTACTCTGTTGTATTATTTTCTAAATTATTTTTTAAAATTATTATTCTTATTTTTAATTTGTTTGTTTTTTATCGGTGTTGCTGTTGTGTTCTAAAACTGAGTCGTGTACTTCTATTTGAAAATATTGATATTTAGGTTGTTATGTATTGATTTATTTATTGCTTAATAACCTTCCTTTGACTACTTGTTTACCTCGAGGTAAATACACCTTTGAATTGTCCAATCATTATGATTAATTCAATTATTCTGTTCTTGCAAATGAAGCCTACCGATGTCATTTTCTGTGTTATTTGTGATTGTTTACTTCAATAGTTGAGTTGATCAGATTTAAGTGAAATGTTTAACTGACTAATATTGATTTATGACATTACTGAATTATTCACTGAAAAAAGTAATGCAATACTTTTCAAACTGCAGTTTTTTTATTAAGTAAATAGTCTCAGAGCGGTTTATTTTTGCCATCTTATATTTGATATTTGCTTTTTTGTCTAGGTAGTCACGCCATTATCTTCTTCACCCAGTTTAAGCATTGACGCATAAACATAATGTATGAATCGTTTGTTGTGTATGAAAGAAGTTTGAACTGTATGGGTCTGTTAAAGTTGATTGCTCTGGAGGTATGTACTCAATTCATTTTTGTGTCAGTTGTGAGAAAGACAATTAGGGTAAATTTACACAATGATTACATGATCAGGAATAGTTCTTTAAAGGGATTACAATGAGAAAAAATGACAAATACTTGTAAGGATAATTTTTCTATATGTACATATAATTGTAATGGTCTGGGGGATGCAAAGAAACGTAGAGACGTGTTTGATTATTTAAGGAACCAAAAGTGCAACATTTATATGCTTCAAGAAACACACTGGAAAACAGAAAGTGAAAGCTTTATTAGGGCGGCTTGGGGATATAATATTTGGATTAGTGGTGAAGAAACAAACAAAAACGGTGTGGCAATTCTGTTCAATAATAATTTTGAATATAAAATGTTCGATGTATTAAGAGATCCACATGGCACATTTTTGATTATAGATGTAGAAATAATGAAAAGAAGAATACTTCTTGTAAACTTATATGGCCCTAGTGTTGGCGATCATCCGGAATTCTTTGAAAAAATATGGGATCATATTGATCATTATGGCAGTGATAATGTAATTATGGCAGGGGATTGGAATTGTCCTCTTAATATGACGATTGATGTTCGTAACTATGTCAGCACATCAAGCCGCCCTAGAACAAGAAGAAAACTGCTTGAAATGTTTGCCAAATATGGTTATTATGATGTTTTTAGGCAGATTTACCCAGATAAAAAAATGTATACATGGAGAAAATATAATACAATCAAACAAGCAAGACTAGATTATTTTATTATGAGTGAAGAAATCATGAATGAAACTGTTGATATAAAAATATATCCAGGCTATCGTTCAGATCACTCCTTAGTAGTTCTGTTTATTAAAAAAGAACAACTTCAGAGAGATAGACCCTTATGGAAATTTAATAATTCATTACTTAAAGATAAAGAATACATTTTAGAAATAAAAAAAGTTATTAGTAATCTTAAAAAACAGTATGCTGTTTTGGTATATAACTTTGATGGAATTGATGGTATTCCAGATGATCAGCTTCAGCTTCAAATAAGTGATCAACTTTTTTTTGAGATGATTCTTTTAGAGATAAGGGGTAAAACAATATCGTATGCTAGTTATAGAAAAAAGATTAATACTCAAATGGAAATGGATTTGGAACAAAAAATTAAGAGAATAGAGGAAAATATAAAAGACGAGAATCTGGAAGAGTTGGAAAACCTTAAGGTACAACTTCAGGAACTTAGAGATATTAAAATGGACGGGATTGCGGTTCGGTCCAGAGTCAAATGGCTAAATGAAGGAGAAAAAATGAGCAAATACTTTTGTAACTTAGAAAACAGAAATTATCTAGATAAAGCTATGCCCATATTGGAAACAGAAAATGGAGAAATCATTACTGAACAAAAACATATTTTAGAAGAAGTGCAAGATTTTTACGAAAATCTTTACAGACACAAAGATGTTAAAAATATGGATATTGGTGTAGAGTTAAAGGATGTACCTAAACTTCAAGAAGAAGATAGAGAAAAGACAGAAGGTGTGATTAAATTTGGCGAAGCAGTCACGGCTCTGAAAAAAATGAAAAATAATAAAAGCCCAGGACCTGACGGATTCACGGTAGAATTCTTTAAATTCTTTTTCATAGATATTGGTACATTTTATATTCGTTCTATAAATGAAGGATTCCAAAAAGAGCAATTGTCTGTTACACAGAGACGTGGTACTATTGTTTGTATACCTAAAGAAGGAAAATCTAAACGTCTGGTAAGAAACTGGAGGCCAATATCCCTGTTAAACATTTCTTATAAAATTGCTTCGGCTTGTGTGGCTGACAGATTGAAGGCTGTTTTACCTAAAATTATTGATGAATCTCAAAAGGCTTTTATAAAAGGACGTTATATAGGTGAACATATTCGCTTATTGTATGATACTATAATATATGTAGAAAAAGAGAATATTCCGGGACTCTTATTTACCGTAGACATGGAAAAAGCTTTTGACAGTGTTTCCTGGACTTTTCTATTTTCTTGTCTTAATTTTTTTGAATTTGGACCAGATCTAATTCAATGGATAAAAACATTTTACTCTAATATTTCATCAACTATATTAGTTAATGGCCAATACTCGCAGTGTTTTTCAATAGAGAGAGGTGTCCGACAAGGTGACCCATGCAGTCCCTATTTATACCTTATTTGTGCTGAAATATTATCTTTAATGATTCGTAAAAATAAATTAATTAAAGGTATTCAAATTAAAGACAAGGAAAATTTATTGTCTCAGTTTGCTGATGACACAACCATTTGTCTTGATGGTTCAGAACGATCTTTTAAAGCAGTAGTTGATGTTCTGTTGGCATATGCAGAAATATCTGGATTGAAGGTAAATTTTGAAAAATCACTTGCTACATGGATAGGAAGTAGGAAGAAGTGTAATATCCAGTATATGAGAGATAAAAATTTTGTTTGGGACCCAGGAACCTTTAGAGTTTTAGGGGTTTTGTTCTCAACGGATACTAATAGTATTGTTCGTATTAATTATGAAGAAAAACTCTCAAATATGAAAAAGGTCATGGCGGCCTGGTGTCGAAGGCATCTTACCCCATTGGGGAAGATTTTAATTATTAAAACGCTGGTACTTTCAAAAATCACTCATTTATTAACGACCTTGCCAGATCCGTCTGAGGAAATTTTACTTTTGCTAGAAAAGGAAATTTATTCATTTTTATGGGATAAAAAAAGAAGTAAAATAAAAAAATCTATTGTATGTAAGTCCTATGAAGAGGGTGGATTGAGAATGATTAATGTCCGAAACTTTCTGACTTCGCTTAAAGTTCAGTGGTTAATAAGATTGAGAAATGAAACATCCTGGAAGGAAATGGTGCTTACGATGTATCCAAAGTTAAGTAATATTTATAAGTATGGTGCGGAATATTGTAATGTGCTCAGTACAAAGGTGAACAATCCCTTTTGGAAGGATGTTTTGAAACACTTTAGGAGGATTGCTGTTAAATGTCAACCTTCGGATAATAATGAATTCATGTCTGAAAATATTCATTACAACAAAAATATTTTGAGAGATCAAAAGGTTATTTACTTAAAGGAATGGTGTGATTGTGACATACTATTTATTAAGCAGCTTGTTAATGAGGAGGGCACTTATCTTTCATTCCAGGAGTTTAAAACAAAATTTCCCAATGCGATAAAAACAAATTTTTTGACATATCAAGGAGTATTAAATGCGGTTAAGAAATTTCAGAAGAGGTTAGGTTTAGAACTAGGCAGTACATATGAGGAATCAGTCCCGAAAGTATGGAAATACATTAATAGGGGTAAAAATCAAGTACGAGCATTGTTGGCTGAAAACAGTTTCTCTCCGACCGCAGTAGCAAGATGGAATACTTTTTTTGAAAATCTACATTGGGAAAAAATCTTCCCTCACTGCTTTAGAATAACACAAGACACGCAGTTAAGATGGTTTCAAACTCGACTATTACATAGGCTACTTCCAACCCAACAATATTTATTCAGGTGTAAAATTATAGATTCACCCATATGTAATTTTTGTGAAATAGAAGATCAGACGTTAACACATATGCTATATGAGTGTAGGGTTGTTTTAAAATTTTGGAGTGACTTAAAGGATTGTTTGGTGGAAAAGTGTGCCTGTCATAATATTTGTCTGGATAAAGCATTAATTTTATTCGGTATAAAAGAAGATGTCCATACAGATATCACGTTTGACTTGATCATACTGCTTGCTAAATTCTATATATATAAAGGTAAGTTAGGTAATTCTCAACCACAAATTCAACAGTTCAGAATGATTCTTAAAAAGCGTTTTTGTTTAGAGAAATATGTGGCTATTATAAATGATAAATACCACAAATTCATTAGTGAATGGATCTTGTACTTATCACTCATCGAAGATTGAACTGTTTGTTGTTGTTGGTGGTTTTTTTTTTGTTTTTGTTTTTTAATGTATATCTGCTCATTATTTTCCTCCTGAGTCGAATTCCAGTTGACCCAGAGCAATAAGTATAGAAATCAGAAATAATGCAGTTTGAACAAATGAATGCGATAAATGTATAATTGTGTGTATGCGTGAGTATGGGTGTTTTTTGGGGGGAGGGGGCCGCTCATGTTTATTTTGTTTAATCTTTTTCATTCATCCATTTTTGTTAAACTCATTCTCATTTTGAAGAAATAAAAATTACAACCAAAAAAAAAACAAAAAAAAAAAAAAAAACAATATTATTATTATTATTATTATTATTATTATTATTATTATTATTATTATTATTATTATTATTATTTTCACTTAAGACTATCACCAGTCGAGAATTGTAAAACTCAATAACGGTAACCAAAACGTCCTCAATAAAGGTCAAAACTCTTGACCGTTATAGACCGTAGCAAATGTAAGGATGGACGATAACAGATCTTCATATTTGACAAAGGTGAGCGTGTAAAGAGAGAGATAGATAGAGAGAGAGAGAGAGAGAGAGAGAGAGAGAGAGAGAGAGAGAGAGAGAGAGAGAGAGAGAGAGAGAGAGAGAGAGAGAGAGAGAGGGAGAGAGAGAGCAAAGAGGCATGTTAACAGAGAAATTAGACAAAGATGGACGCAAACAGAGAAATTAAACAAAAATGGCCGTAAACACCCACTTTAACCAGTTCCCCTCGATAGATCCTTTTAACATTCACAGTGAGTGTTGCCCCACTGGAAAAATAAGCTCACAACAAAAACCTCTTTGGAAAGTATATTTATGTTTTAAATGAATAAATCTCTGTAGTTTTTGTGCCTATTAATAGCAACAGCCGCTGGCTAGCCAACCAACATTCTGGAGCTAAACATAGCAGCTACCAAAGTCGGTAAGAGACAGAACCCGTAAAAACAATTGCTCGTAAGGTTTTTCGTTTTAGGTCGATAACATAGACCCTACACTACCCCAGACACCAAAAACGCCCACTTCAGCCGTGTGGTTTTACCATAGATACAGAGACTCTCTCTGTATCTATGGTTTTACTAAGAAATAGGGTCAAAGGTCAACGGCTCTACCGTTAAAAAAACAGGGGAAATAACTTGTCAGACCCGACATTGAAAGTTCAAACTGTAGCGGTTGTTTTGAGCAACGATTGCCCACTTTATCCTTGTGTAATGTGATAACAATGCGAATTTTAGAGTGAACCCGAGTTTGTCCAAAGTAAACAAAGCCTTCGAAGTAGGGGCCTTTTAAAGTTATTAGCCCAAACTCCAAACTCCAGCCACTCTCCAGGCTTAACAGTTAATTCAAAGAGCCGTATATACATACACCTATATAAACGAACAACGACAGTTTAATTCTGCCGCTCCATTTTTGTACAGCTCGTGGAATACTGTCCAGCTTAGCTGTCATAGGCTAAGCCTAGTGAATCATCACGCTCTTAGAAGTGTACAGTACGCCACCATCATCAGAAAGATGTAAGAAAGAAATGAATGTTTTATTCTTAGGAATTTGGTAAGAATAAGGGGTCGTTATCAGAGAACTTATTACATGATGCGTTTTCTAATAAGGGGTCAAAGCACATCCACAGACTAACCAGACACTTGCTAGCTTTAAGAGCGCATTCCTGTCATATTACCTTACTGTTACGTTTAGGGTCGCTAACTAAATCATTTAGTTTGTTACATTAACCAGCGTATTCCACCTGTCTCTGTCCTCAGCAACCCTCACGGCTTCGCTCAGTGTCAAACCAGTCCAATTTTCGAATGTGCACGTATCTGTTACGTCTATTCACATCGTTCTTAATATTATACCTAACCCCAAGACCTCCTTCAAATATACAGCGAAATGGGTGGATGGTGGACACTATGGCTCAAGTTAACATAACGTACCTCTGTAGCACCTCATCTCCATGCTTTGATGATGAGGTGCTACAGAAGACTTCTGGGTATTCCCTATACCCAGCACTCCACCAACGACGAAGTCCGGCAGACCATAACACAAGCCATTGGACAACACGATGACATGCTCACAGTAGTGAAGGAACGGAAACTCCGATGGTACGGCCACGTCAACAGAGCATCAGACCTTGCAAAGACCATCCTGCAAAGGACGGTACAAGGAGGCAGAAGAATATGATCATCTGTGGTGCCCAAACGACTTTGGAGTTACGGGATAGGATAGCATAAGATAGGATAGGATAGGAACATAACGTCTCTGAGCCAGAACCTTTGTACTGACATAATACAGCGAACAGACACTAACAATGTCTACATGTCCCAAAGCAAACAATGAAACTACAAAGATTTTATAGACAATGTAAGCAGCTAAAATTTCATTGTATATGTTGAAGAAAATCTAACCTGTGTGTCTTTGATAAAAATCCAACCCGCAATAAAAATTTTCCCAGCGTGGTCACGCAAGCCCCCAACTCTAATCAGATGCAAGCGGAGCCAAGAAGTGTAGGAGTAAACAAGCGTTGGTGACACTCACTTCCAAACATAATAATGAGTCAATGGGGCCGTGTCAACCAGATAATCAGCTACTGGAAACACAGTACATCTTATACCTACACAACCTACAGGGAATGGTGTCTCTGATACTTAGCCTCAATAATTTAAATTAAGAAAGGATCCCATTTCAGTTGCTGAAGGTACGCCAATACGTTGAATAATAATAATGTAGATTTCCTTTGTAAACACGATACAAAGCTATGTAATACCGTAAGCCCCCCTTACCCGTTCCATATTAACGAAAGCATGATGACAAACTTCACCAAGAATAAGATGCCGGGACGGACTCACCAATCCCTTTATCTTAAATTTCCTAACCCCAACGTGTATACGAATGAACACAAGACCGGACAGAGAACGACAGCTTACATTAGAAAGACGGGCAACAAGCGGAACTCTAGTGAAAGATAATAAGTGTAAGTATGCCCTAATAACATTCATTTTACAATGTCTGAGAGGTTATGGGAAACAAAGATGCTAGACTAGCAATTAAATGAAATTATCCAGCCTCAGCGACAAATGGCAGGAGGTTCAAATCTTGGCACGTAATGCACAAAAAATGATTTTGCTTTGCACCAGACAGCTACAGCTTCCGTTCTGGTTCTCTTTCATTGGAGAATGTTCATAATTAAAATGAGGTCCTGTGCCTAGTCTGTTCCACCTTCGCCTTGGTAAACTCTGTATCAAAGATTATTAGACCACATTTCCTTCAAGGAGGACAGTGCAAAATCCCAACCATGTACCGTCATTTTGACAAACCTGTCACCATGACATTTTCTTATTTTAATCAACGCTAGCCGACAACAACACTAATCAAAGCTACCCGAATCGGCCAGACATGATCAGGGCTATTATGCGTCTACAGTGGCCAAGCCAGAACGACCATTCTCCCATCTACTATCATTCAAAAAGTGTTGATATTGACCTTTGCTATACATGCCCTTGGTGACACAGTCTTATCTAAAGCTCGTGAATTATAGTCCTTCAACCCTTGATGTAGAAAGACGCCCATCAGAGTATTAGACACTGCTGAGGGGTACCTCTAAATGCTGGGCAAATCTCCTGATAGTACTCTCTCTCAGTATGAGGGACAAACTTGAGCCAGTTACGCTGAGCGACCCTATGACGTGAACTATCATATCTTATCCTATCCTATCCTATCCTATCCCATCCTAACCCGTAAATCGGAAGTCGTTGGGGCACCACAGATGATCGTTTAACCAGCGTACGCCATCTTTCTCTGTCTTCAGCATCCCTGATGGTTTCGCTCAGTGTCAAGCCAGTCCATTCTCGAATGTTGTCCTCCCATCTCTTTTTCGGTCTTCCTCTACTTCTACCTCCTTGCACTGTGCCTTGCAGGTTGGTCTTTCCAAGGCCTGATGATCTGGTGACGTGGCCATACCATCGGAGTTTCCGTTTCTCCACCACTGTGAGCAGGTTATCGTTTTGTCCAATGGCTTGTGTGATGGTCTGTCGGGCTTCGTCGTTGATGATGTGCTGGGTACAGGAAATGCCCAGAAGTCTTCTTTATCGCCTCATCTACATGCTTCATAATCTTCGTTGTAGGAAGATGTTGAAGAGTGCTGGAGAGAGTAGGCATCCTTGACGCATACCGATTGTTGTTCTGAACCAGTTTCCGATGGTGCTGTTATGGGTGACTGCACTGGTAGTCTTGACATAAAGACTTTTGATGAATTCAATAATTTTCGGGCTGATGTCGTACACTCTCATGGTTGCCCACAGAGCTGCAAACGCCTTCTTGAAGTCTACGAACATATGATATAGATGTTGTTGGTGGTGTAGGTATTTCTCGCAGATTATTCTGAGGTTGAAAATCTGTTCATTGGTATTTTGCCCTGCCCTGAATCCTGCTTGTTCTTCAGCTATGATTTGTTCAGCTTGGGGTTTTCATCTTACTTATGCCCTGTGGGTTCGGGCACTGAATAGAATATACCCAACGTTTCCCGGCGTGTCGTAAGAGGCGACTAACAAGGGTGATGTCAGCACGGCATCACTGGGCGAATGTCTTCTACATAGAAGTCACCGGCCAGGACCGAGGAACCTCACGTTACAACAGGTTCAATGGCCACGTGGTCGGGGCCAAGGCGAGCCACACTGCATTCGTGGATATCGGCTGTGGCCAACAGCCTGGAGAGGATTGGGCCCTGCCAGGTCTTTCTTGCCCAAGACACACTGCATGGCATGAACTAAGGATCATAGAATAGCTCAGTGGATACAGCCCAAGTTCTAGACTCACTCTATTAGAACTTACGTGCTGACCAGGCAACAAATTAAAGAAATTGGGAAAAAAATCAAGAAAAAAAAATTTCGCAACAAAATTCGCGGTTTTGTTCAGTTTGCTATTAGGTAACCAAACAAAGGAGATAAAAAGTTGAAAGCAAAACAGCTATAACGAACGACAATGTGTGTGTGTGTGTGGATGGGTGTGTGTGTGTGTGTGTGTGTGTGTGTGTGGATGTGTGTGTGTGGGCATGTAGAAACGACGTTACAGTGACACACTCATGGAACTCCACATGGTTTCTTTTGACTTTTTTGGAAGGCTGCCCTATTTTGACGTCAAAATAGAGTTCCGGTAGAGTTACAGCTGTTTTAGGGTTAGGTTAAGGGTTAGGGTTAGTGTTTGGGATAGGGTTAGGGTTAGGGATAGGTTCAAAAATTTGAAAATGTCAAAATAATGTCACGAAAATGGAAAGTGTGTCAAAAAAATCCCTGGTTTTTTCACAACAGTCATCAGAATGTCGTTTTTACAAAAAGGTGTGTTTGTGTGTGTGTGTGTGTGTGTGTGTGTGGGTGTGTCTGTGTGTGCGCGCGCGTGTTTGTGACCGCAAAGGAAATAATGCACAAACCAAACACATATATTATTACTAGTTTATTGTCCAACATCACCGACTAAAATTAGGGTATCCCTACCGCATAGTTTCTTTTCGAGCGATGAAAATCCACTGTGGTGGCAGTCAAATAAAACCATTTGATGTTATTACCGACAACCAAACTCAGCAATTATACCCAAAATAAAGTACTAAAACAGTGGCCAAACGGGGACGTGTTCTCTTATCTTTGATATTGTTTTCAGCCAGACTATCAGCGGTGCCCAGTACCAAAGACTAGGCGTGCCGTACATGCATGTATGCACAAGTCCTTGCTAGTAAGCCTATACTTCCACTTCATCTTCAAACTCAAAGGCCAAGTCATCTCGAAGTATCGCCCAGTAGTGAAGGGACACACTGCAGTGTTTATGGTCAAAGCAAAGTCACGGTATATTAATTTAATTAATTTATTTGTTTAATCATTCTTATATAGCTTGGGAGCTGCTCACGGCGCTGGCCGATACTGGATCTCACTCAAGCCGCACGAAGCGCCCACCTGCATCCTTTGGGCGCACAGTCAAACGCCCAGACAACCGAGCACAATCCTGGGCGACCGTGGAATGAGGGGAGAAAGGACCTAGGTGGGTATAGTTATGTAGCCGACACTCACCCATCCAGGGCATGAGCGTCAGGATCTTTAAAGTAGGTGCGATGGAATGCCCGTGTTAATGGCAACTCATCGAATGTTGTTGAAGTATGAAAAAGTTGACTTTTTCCAAAACTTAAGTGATGGGGGCATGCTCCATTATTGGATTGTCGTCATGTCTTTTTCCACCATGCTCCACTCTCACCTACTTCCTTACTGTATGCGTACTGAGCATGTTCGCAATGAGGAATATCGTGCTATACGATACTCCATCATCATCATCATCATCATCATCATTATCATCATCATCATCATCATCATCATCATCATCATCATCATCATCATCATCATCATCATCATTCATCATCATCATCATCATCAATCATCATCATCATCATCCCCCCCCCCCCTCATCATCATGGGGAAAACGTCTTAACAACCCAAATGAGCTACGAGCCAACTGAATAGCTTTACTTAAAATGAACTCTTGCCAACTGAATAATGTACTTGACATTGACTATTGTTCAACTGTATAATTTATTTGAAATGAACTTTGGACTAACTGTATAATTTCCTTAAAATTAACTATGAGACATCTCTATAATTTCCTTTAAATAAGCTGTGGGACAACTTATCCTTTCCTTTAAACGAGCTATGTGCCAACTGTATAACTTACTTGAAATGAAGTATGAGCCAACTGAATAATTTACTTGAAAGGAACTACGGGCTAATGCTTTTATTTCCTTGAAATGAACTACGGGCTAATTATATAATTTCCTTTAAATGAACTATGGGCCAACTGTATAGTTTAGGACCCAGAGCCATCTTTAGCTGTAAAATATTAAAGGCTTAAACGCTGTCTTGGTTTCTTGGAGTTAACATTGACGCTGACCGTACAGCTTGATCCTTGCACCTGAGGGGGGTCAAGGTAATATGTTCAGAAGGCATACATGACTCAATATATCATAATATAAAAAAATATGGTCAGTTTCCCGTTAATATGCAGATGGGATTAAAATGAATGAGGTTTGGGCCTGACAGACTGAGTTGTGGTCACTGACACCAAAGATTGTCTTGGTTTCTTTAACACTCGATAGGTAAACGACGGTGTGACGATGATAATAATAATAATAATAATAATAATAATAATAATAATAATAATAATAATAATAATAATAATAATAATAATTTTATTTATAAAGCGTATTATCAAAAACAATAGTCTGCTCAAGGTGCATCAAACACAGTCACACGCACAGTACAATAGATAGAATACAATCAATAAATAAAATTAAAAACAAAAATTCATTAAAATTTAAAGTAAGAAATAGGAAGTAAACCTCACGCACACAATAGTCACATTAAAACAATGTACTAAAAGCTTAATAAGACTGACAATATAATAAAAGTCAAAATGTAGAACAAACTGATGGGAAATATAAAAACAGAAAATGTTATCAGAAATGCAATCACATCTTTTAAACTCTGGACAATAAATAAGTAAATATCAAATTACACGTAAAAAAATAAGAGTCAGTCACATAAGATATGAAGAATGATTAGTAAAAGACCATGACCATATGATGTCGTACACATTATATCGCACCCCCACCCACCCCCCACGAGATCAACATTATGATTGTGGGCGCTCAAGGAAAGACAAGACACACACACCTAGGCATTGTCAGACACAGACCCAGGTACACACAGAAACACGCAAGCTGTTGTGATGTTTTAATTTCTCAGCAACCACTCACTGCCATCCTACGTATGCAAGCATCTCTCAAAGACTGAAATCAGTGGGTATTTCAGAGTAACAGGCTTGTTTTTTAAGATTTGAAACATTTTATGATATTTTAAGATAAAGTCTCTCTGGTCCTGATTTGGCTCGTGGGAGTCCGCTGGACCTAAAGCAATAATCATGTAATGTAATGTATCGTTCAAATTCAAAATGTTTTTCAAATAAAGCGCGCATTTCAGTTTAGAGAAGAAATATAAAAAAAAAGAACTGTGACACTGCATCCCTACTCCTTGGGATGAGAATATAAACCGCATTCCATAAAGATCCTGATGCTCATGTCCTAGCCGGGTGAGTGTCGGCTACATCAATACACCCAGCACGTACCAGGTCCATTCTCTCCCATCGCCAGTCGCTCAGGATTGTGCTCAGTTGTCTGGGCGTCGGACTATGTGCCCAAAGATTGCACGTGGGCGGCTTGAGTTAGATCCTGTATCGGCCAACGCCTTGAGCAGCTCTTAAGCTGGAAAAGTGCGATATAACAGCGAATAAATAAACTAATATATACAGAGATGCTGGCAAGAGAGCTCAAACAGAGCTCTAAATCAGACACAAAGCGCGGCGATCCGTAACCAACATGAACGAGCACTGACTCAACATACTCGCTCACGTGTTAGACACACTAGTAGTGCCTGAAGCAATAAGATGGCCAGTGCTATCAACCGTTATCCTTCACATTATCCTCCCGCTGTCTGCGAGACGAGCTAAATGCAATGAAACTGCACGAAGAGATAAAACTGTAGGGGGCAGATAGTCAGCACAACAGGGTGACGACTTCAACTGTGCTATAATCGGATGCGGAACATAAACCTGTCGTTTCATTGGCAAGCGTACGTAAGTTACTCCTGAAACGCGGAATTACATCATCATGATCATCATGATCATCACCATCATCATGATCATGATCATCATCATCATCATCATCATCATCATCGCCGTCGTCATCATTCTCCTCCTCCTCCAACAAATGTCAAGCCAGACAGGTTTAAATAGAGAAAGGGTATCGTTGCGGCTGACAGAAGATGAATGTAAGAGAGAAATGGGACTGGAAGCGGGCGGGGGCAGGCGATCCAAGTCAACGGATGGGTACCAGGCAAGCCCTTAAGCTGGACAAGCGAAAAAACGATAGAAAACAAACAGGGGGCAAACACGATGTTGAGCTTTGTGGCGGAAAATCGGATATTGGTCAAGTCATCAAGCACATATTAAGCATTTTTGAATAAAACCAACTAACGCCTCCAAGACGTTTGACATTATAAGGTCCGTTCCAACACACAGCGTAACTCCGGATCATATCACTACGCCCTTTACTTAGAGTTACGTCTGCGTAAGACTATAGTTTCCACGCAGATTAAGCACAGTTTATACTCGACAAGACGAAATCTTGAATTACCTCATCAAGGAATGTCTCAGCACTACTCAATTATCGCCCCAGTAATACCAGAGAGAAAGGAAGAAGAGAGAAATCACTTAGCGATATCGCCTCTATGAGAAGTGATGTACGGTGGAGGAGTTACGTCCCTTCAACCTCACATGGGTTTTTTTAAATTATATTTAAAAAAAAATGTTTTAGACGGCGATTTTCACCTTTTGCTGTTGAAAATGTTTGAAATAAGGCTTTTCAAATTTGAGAATTTTTTTTTTATGCACATCTGTTTATTTTTTTATGACTTGCTGCCTCTTGACCGTAAGGGTGTTATGAGCGCTTCCTAAACTGTAACCCGTGATAGGCCTATAGGTGGCTTTTGCATTGTTTTGTTGCTTGAAATAAACAGTACGTGTAAGATAAATTGAGTTAAAATAAAAATAATAATAATATTTTTTAAAAAAACACACTAGTCTAGAATATGTGTCATACATGCGTCATTTATTTTTTGTTCCGTATGGG
This sequence comes from Oncomelania hupensis, assembly GCA_036898135.1. Lineage (NCBI taxonomy): Eukaryota > Metazoa > Mollusca > Gastropoda > Littorinimorpha > Pomatiopsidae > Oncomelania > Oncomelania hupensis. The sequence goes on along the minus strand of CM072524.1, from coordinate 10,508,823 downwards.
GTCACACAGCATACGGATTGATTGGCAGTTTTAGTGTGTATAATTTATGTGTGTGTGTGTGTGTGAGAGTGTGTGGGTGTGGGCATGTAGAAACGACGTTAGAGTGACACACTCATGGAACTCCACATGGATTCTTTTGACTTTTTTGGAAGGGCGCCCTATTTTGACGTCAAAATAGTTCCCTGCTGAGTTAGAGCTGTTTTAGGCCTAGGGTTAGGTTAAGGGTTAGGGTTAGGGTTAGGGTTAGGGTTTGGGTTAGGGTTAGGGTTAGGGATAGGTTCAAAATTTGAAAATGTCAAAATAATGTCACGAAAATGAAAAGTGTGTCAAAATAATCCCTGTTTTTTTCACAACAGTCATCATAATGTCGTTTTTACAAAAATGTGTGTGTGTGTGTGTGTGTGTGTGTGTGTGTGTGTGTGTGTGTGTGTGATATAGAAAGAGATGGAGATCGAAATATAAATAAAGATATTGACTAATTCGAAACGTAAATCTAGTTGTGCACACGGAAATTCATTTATTTACAAAAATATGCTTCGACTGATTTCAACATAATAATTAGGGTACGTAATAATTATACTCTTTCTCTCTCTCTCTCTCTCTCTCTCTCTCTCTCTCTCTCTCTCTCTCTCTCTCTCTCTCTCTCTCTCTCTCTCTCTCTCTCTTATTTAAAAAAAGGTGAACAAGGCAACTTTCTGTGATCACAAATGAAACCATCCTGCAATCAACCCTATATATTTCATTCAAATTGACAATACATTCAGTGAGTCTTGTGACAAAATAAAAGGTTGGCATCTGTATTTTATATTAGAATATTCTGCCACAACCTAATTTAATTATAACAGGATACGAAGTTGAGGAATTACAGACACAGTTCGGTGGACAGCAAATAACAAGCCGCTGAAATTTTACTTTTCTCATACTGTCTTACAATCTTTATTTTATTTTTTATTTTTTTTAAGTAGCCTTGGAGTTAACAATTGCAGAGAACATGACAATAGTGAGCTATTTAGTGCGGCAAATCAAGTTGGGTTACTTAACAAACATAACATTAATCACGTTTATACCAAGACTTTGCAGTGCACCAGAATCGTTTTAAATCTAGATCTAGACAGAGGATGACACATGACAGCAAACGGCCAGAGGGCACCCCTTTTTAGTTCTACTGTGACTTAATTGACACTGACAATGACAGTAGTGAGTAGGCGTACTTTTTATTGATACTGAACTAAATTCAAGTTAATTATCACTAAGTACTAACCCTACACACAACCTTTATTAATTCCTTGGGCTAATCCAAACCGTTTCTTACACGAAACATCACCTTAGTTCCAATCCGTCTTGTATCATTGACAACCATTCATTGACAGGTCTTGGTCATCATAATTCATTCATCTCATGATTCTTGTCTGTCAGAATAGATCTACAATTTCTTCAAGAACTTACCGTTCTTCTTCCTTTGGGAAACGAAAAAAACTCTTCCCCTTGCATGCAGCCTTTAATCGTGCATTTGTGCAGTTCAAAGTTGCACAGTGGTCACCGTAACTGCTCCTGCGATTTTTTTTCCCCCTCTCCATCAGATCTTCGCTCTGTGAAGCAGGCCTTTTCACACATGTTACAATCAAGTCGCCTAACTCTTGACGCGTCATCACACCAATGGCGTCACTGCGCGGTCTAAGTATTCCTGGTCTATGGTGATACTAAGTGGCTTAGCCCTTAGACAAAAAACCTAAACATCACACACACGCGCGCGCAACACATACGCACGTACACACACGCACGCTCACATACATTCTCTCTCTCTCTCACTCTCTCTCTCTCTCTCTCTCTCTCTCTCTCTCTCTCTCTCTTTCTCTCTGTGTCACACACACACGCACACGCACACTCTGTCTCCCTTTCTCTCCTCTTTCCTAAACGCACATTTTATTTGCAGTAATAATTTACATCAGTTACTAGTACACCCACACGACGCTTATATTTTAAGAACCTTCAGCCTAACGGGGCTTTCTGTTTTGATTTGTTTAAAAAATTGCCCGTTAGAAAAGCGGTTTGTAACGACGATGACGATGATATTTATACTGACGACGACGATCTTTATGATAATGACGACGACTATCTTTACGATAATGATGATGACTACGATGGTGATGACGACGGCGTTGCTGATGGTGTTGCTATGAAGACGACGATGAACAGGTAAGCGGGGCTCAATATTATACAATTTAATAATCACAGTTCTAACATTACTCAGTTGATCTACAGCATAATGGTATCGTCATTAAAACTTAGAAGTATACAGTGCCTAATTATCATAGCCTCCACCCCATCTCCACGTCCTATACGTGCACCTAAGAAACAGACAAAAAGGCTTCAAAATATCATTTAGTATTGAAAATAAGAACGAAAGGGGTACGAAATATACAGCAATAGTAAAGTATTCACATGGAAATTATTTGCCACTTCATTCATAAAAGCTTTTTTTCACGAACACAAAGAGCGCATTAAAGGACTAGGGTTCAGCAGTAAATGGTGAAGTTACATTTTTCATACACATAGGCCTACTCCGGGCGTACTGATGTGTAAGAATACATTATAATTCAAAGTATGATTAAAGTGCGTCTAAAGGTGGAGATCAATCTTGCGCACAAAAAGTATATAAAGTGAAGACATATTGTACGTACAAAAGGTGACTCTTTGCTTACTACATATTCAAACATTTGTTGTGTGTGTGCCTAATACTTGCGATCACGGAATCTAAACTTCGTGTCCGACCCTTCAAAAGCTCGTCTGCTACATTAAAACTGCGTGACTTACCGCCCTTAGAATACAATTTACACAGGTGCGGAAAACCTGATGTTACATGTATGTGAGTGAATCAACGAAATTACAGAATCGGCGGCTTTCCTAAGCCTTGGTTATCGGCCTGTCGTATCGTTTGACGCGTAAAGACTGCACTGAAGGAAACTCCCGAGGTGACGCGTTAGGCAGGGACGGAATGTTTCTTTCATCTGCTACACGCTTATTTGAGAGCGTTCACCCTCAACAACGCGTGGTTTTTATAAACTGTCTATGATCATGCTACGGAGTGTAAAAGTTGGAAGAGAAATATACTTCAAACACACTTTAACTTTGTCACACACTCACCAGTGCAAAGAAATAGAGAAGATTCAAAAGTAATAACTATGCTCTCTCTCCCTCTCCCTCTCTCTCTCTCTCTCTCTCTCTCTCTCTCTCTCTCTCTCTCTCTCTCTCTCTCTCTCTCTCACCCACCCACAAACCGAAGCGGTAAAGAATATAATATGAAAAGAAATCGTCCAAGCCATTGAAAGGTTGTGTTGAACTTGAACGGTCTTTTATTGCGTGACGTTGTTGATTTACACTATGGAAAATTAATACTACAGTTTGCCTAACAAAACTAAACTGTACTGTATTATTCAAGGGAAGAAGACGATAAAGCAAGAAGAAGAAGAAGAAGAAGAAGAAGAAGAAGAAGAAGAAGAAGAAGAAGAAGAAGAAGAAAGATTATATTACCAAAGACCGTTCGAGAAGAAGAAGAAGAAGAAGAAGAAGAAGAAGAAGAAGAAGAAGAAGAAGAAGAAGAAGAAGAAGAAGAAGAAGAAGAAGAAGATTATATTACCAAAGATCATTCGGGAAGAAGAAGATTATATTACCAAAACACGCTTCGAAAAGAAGAAGAAGAAGAAGAAGAAGAAGAAAAGGAGAAGAAGAAGAAGACAACAACAACAACAACATAAACATAGACAACAACAACAACGAAGACGACGACAAGGACGACGACGTCATAGAGACAATATAACATCACATGGCAATAATTTTTTCTACCGTTTCTATTTTTATCTCAGGTATTTCCTAAACAATATAATCTCTTCTTGTTCGAGATCGAATAAACTAAATCAATATTCTACTTGATTTGGTCAAGGGTTGAAGACCTCAAGGCCTGATAGAGGTTATCAAAAGCTGTAGGATTTGTACGGACACAAATTTGGTATTTAAAAATTGGCTAATTAAACCTTCTTACCTGTTTTACTATAGGCAAATCAAAACATGCAATTTCTTTTCTAAACGCAAACGAAGCATTCTTACTTGCATTACTTAAAGGTTTAAAAAAAACACCCTCTAGACTAGCATTCTTTACTTGTATAAAAACATTCTTACTTGTATTACAACTATAGGTAAAACTAGACTTGCAGCATTCTTACTTGTAGTATAACTATATGTAAACACAGACTTTAACTGAATATGGATTAATTCTCACCTGCTTTGAAAGCCGTCAAGCACATTGGCGATGAAGACAATACAACTTCTGTAATCCACAAAACACTGAGCAGCAGCAGTATAATATAATCCTTCAGTCAACACCACAGTTCACAGTACCACACCACTGACAATCACTAGGTATCATCAGAACATTGTGAACCTCCTTCACAGTACATGTACTGAAACACAACTTAATATTGTCACCTGTCCTCAGTTCATAATATCAGAACACACTTTTTGAGCAGTCCGCAGAACACGTTGCTAAATACTGTTATCTTTCTTGGGAACACTTGAGTTACACTCGTAGTTCCCTTTTCTACAGTTAGAACGTTCAGTAACTACCACTCATCACGGCGTTTCCCACGACATAGTGAGCGTTGACACTCGCAACACTGGTGCCAATTAAAGTCTTGGCTTCAAGCATGCACAACGTCGATTATGACGAAAAGACGTCACGCTGTCTCTCACAAAGCCACCACAAGGCGATCTAGCATGAAAAGAACGCAATAAGTCTTCCTAATAAGTCTCCCCTATCTTTCGTTTGTTTGTTAAATCGTTCTTAAACAGCGCTTTTACAGCCCAGCCAGCTGCTCAAGGCGCTGGTCGATACTGGATCCACAGGAACTCTAACCGCTCGAGGTGGCCTATGGGTATCCAGGTTTAAAGAGACAATTGGTTGCACATGAAATGGTACAAACGAGCAAGAAAGCGCAGCTGGCTAAAGAATGTAAAATTATGACTTACACAGACAGACTTAGATATTCTGGACTGCACTCCTTACGTGGACGTAGAATACGTGGAGATTTAATCCAAGTTTTTTACATTTATAATGGAAGAATTGGCATTGACGACCCAAATTGGAATGACTTTTATGCAGCACCGTTTTGTGACCGAACCCGAAACTCTAAAGGGAAAATCTTTGTACAGCACTTCAATATTAACCTGCCAAAGTTTTGTTTTTCTAACAAGAGTAGCTACCTTTTGGAATGATTTACCAGTTTCTTTTAAAAAGGCACCTAACAAAAGCTTCTTTGAGAGTTTTTTTTTTAAAACGTCAACAGCACAATATGAGTACTTGATAATATAGATAATTCGAGTACTTTGATCATTATAGAAATGAAATTCGACGAAATGATATGGTCTTATTTAAAAGTGTGCAGTTGCCAACTCAGATAGCTCTAGGCCATATAGGCGTTGGACTACTCCTGATTAGAACTAGTAACTATGCAACAAGAGTAGAATATTGTTAGTGGAGGAAGGAATGGTTTTGCTTACTGGGGAAGTGAATGTCGTAACATCAGCGTTCTCAAACTTTAAAGATAGTTACGACAAAAACTGCTCTGCTGACAGCTTGCAAGACGTTTAGTATCAACAGTTAAACACAGCCAAAATTGAGTTTACGAATATTTATCGTAAAGCAGTTTTGGCAGAGAGTGTGTCAGTAAGGCGTGTTTGTGTGTGTGTGTTTATGTGTGTGTGTCTGTCTCTTGTGTGAGGGTGTCCTGTATATGTGTCTGTGCTAATGTAAAATCTGCGTGCCCGAGTTTATGGCAGGATATTGGTTTTCCTCAACTATGTGTCGTTAGTGCAGGAGAATTTTATTTCTGCGGACTCTGGTTTCAATGCAAGAGTAGAATGGATTCATTTAGAATGCCAACAGCAATTTTGTGGAGTGTGTGAATGGCAGCAACGTCTGACTGAAAAAAAAAATTATATCGGTGAAATTTGTCAATTAAAAAAATATATATGGAAAGTGTGTAAATGAAATTTTTTGTCGGTGAAACTGGTCAAGTTTTCTTCTAGTGTGGATTTGTGTACAAAGACTTGGGATTTACGGATTTTATTATTCGTGTATAGGCAGAAAGTGATTTGTGAAATTCGGTGTTTTTGATGATCAAAGCATATTTTTTGAAACTAAGAGTAGGACAAAATTGCGAAAGGGTGAGTTGGCTTTTTCTTACTTCTAAAGACTTCATTCGCAATCACATGCCTCTAAAAATATTATCGTTTCGAACTTGACGTTTTGTGCTGGCGGGATAGAGTAACACAAATGAATCGAGACTGCATTTATTGGCGAATTAACATTTTAATTTTGAGGATAGCACAATATAATTATTGTGAAACTAAAGACTGTCAGGTCGATATGGCCTTTTAGGTGTGGACTTCTTATAGCGGAAGTTTATAGGGAAGAAACTGCTTCTTATTTATAAGTGAGGCAGACGTTCCTTATAAGGGAGACTTGTCTTATATATGGGAGAGTTGCATTCTTATATATGGGAGAGTTGCCTTCTTATCTTATAGAGAATTGCTTTCTTATGGACAGCTTGTCTTCTTGTCTTATATGGGATTGTTGCCTTATCTTATAGGGGAGAGTTGCCTTCTTATGTTATAGGGGAGACTTACCTTCTTTTCTTATAGGGGAGGCTTGCCTTTTTATGTTTTAGGGGATACTTACTTTCTTTTCTTATAGGGAAGACATGCCTTCGTTTCTAATAGGAGAGACTTGCCTTTTATCTTTTAGGGGAGACTTGCCTTCTTTTCTTATAGAGACGTGCCTTCTTATCTTATACGTGAAATTTGCCTTCTTATCTTTTAGGGGAAACTTGCCTTCTTATTTACAGGAGAAACTTGATTTCTTATAGGGAGGACGACTTGCCTTTTTATTTTATAGAGACGTGCCTTCTTATCTTATAACTTAGGGAGACTTGCCTTCTTATCTTACAGAGGCCATTTGCCTATTTACAGGGGAGACTTGCCATCTTATTGTTTAAATGAGACTTGCCTTCTTATCTTACAGAGGAGATTTGTTTCTTATCTTACAGAGGAGACTTCTTATCTTACAGAGGAGACTTGCTTCTTTTTTTTTATCTTACAGAGGAGACTTGCGTTTTATCTTACAGAGGGGACTTAGTTTATGGTTGCTGGGCTCTGCACAATGGAATGCTTTTACCCACTTGTCTTTCGTCTGCGGGGATCGGCTAGTTAAATCACCCTATGACTAATCTTAATACATGTATTTATTTGGTCCAGTCTGTGTGAGGGTATGGTTACAGAGATAGGAAGAAACATGTAAAGATTCACTGACACACTAGCTCTCGCACGGCTATTAAACATAGGTAGTACAGCCACTTGTTAACAGTAGATATCGTTAAGAAACGTCGGGAAGGATTAGTATCTGGAGGGGTGACCCTGCTTGGAAGGCAACCATCAAGCAATACAAAAAGACAAAAAAGATTGAAATTGAAACAATCGCACCCCAGTCCACCCAGCTGTGAATGGGTATCTGGATCTGTTTAGAAGGTATATAGCACCGAGAGCTGGCCTACAGAAGATGGAGATACGCCATACCCAACGACCCAAAGGTTACGACACATTTACCTTTTTTCTGTTCCCGCCCCCAACCCCTTTTTCCCTTCCAACCCCTCCCCTATCCTTTCCATCCCTTTTTTAATTCCCAAGAAAGAAGACAAAGACATATTCCCCCCCCCCCCCCAAAAAAAAAAAAAAGAAAAAAAAAGAAAAAAAAAAGAAGTTAATTCATGGACTAAACCTTCTTTTAACTTGTTTTACTTTGCTGAAATCGCGGTTAAAACTAGGAGGAGAAGATGGTACCGGTATAGAAGTGACAAAATTATTAACCCATCTTTCAAAACACGACATGCAGGACGACCCGAAACAATACACAATAGCTGTTGACAAGTTTCACACACCTTACAACTGCACAGCAGGATTTACGGTAAGGACGGACACACCCCAACTATTACACCTGTTTCTCCAAAGCCTTACACGATAGTTTCATTTATTTAGACAATTGCAAAGAATGCGTTGTAGGTGCGTACACCACCTACTCCATGTTTTTTTAAACCTATATATTTGGTTGGGGTGTCGGATAGCGCAGTGGTTGAAGCACTCGCTACTGTGACGCAAGTTAAGCACCGTCCAGTGCGGTTAGCACTTGGATGGGTGACCGCAAAACGTGAAGCGACAAATAACAACGCCCCCAGTTGACTCAACTGTGACTGAGTACCTACTCTCTTAATAGTGGGGAAGGTAAAGCAGCGAGGGAGAGAGATGGGCATCACCCTCATTACGCTGGCCCAATATAAGTGTGATCTCCAACATCACGCTCCCCTAAGGCCACAAGGCTATGGGACTACCTTTACCTTTTTACATATTTGGTTGGTTGAAATAATTAAAAATAGAAAACAATAAAGAGGTTTGGTATAATAAGCAACATGGCGTGAACCAGTATGAGGGTGGCCTTGTAGGTCAGTTGATAGTGAGCTGGTTTTCTATGTTGAACGTCGCAAGTTTGATTCCTGCAAGGGGCGAACCTATGTGACTGGTTCGAGACTATTCGGGTCACCGAGGGTTTTCTCCAGGTTCTCCGGCTTCCTTCCTCCCTCCCTTCAATAATGTTACTGGATGCAGTCAATCTAAAATAGCAATAAAAATTCGATTTCCTTTCCGTCTTTTAGGGAGCTCCCTGCCTTTACACCACATGTTTGTTGTGCGTATGAGAGTGGGTACAACATGTCAGCGTGCATGTTGGCACAGATCGCCACCCTTTGAGCCTGACTGTTGATTATGGGAAAAGCGGGTTTATAGCATCCACTACTACTACTACTACTACTACTACTACTACTACTACTACTACTGCTGCTGCTGCTGCTGCTGCTGCTGCTGCTCCTCCTCCTCCTACTACTACTAGAAGGATAGTTCACGTGGTGTTTTAGAATTTTTGGAATTGTTTTTGAATACAATTTATTTTGTGCTACTTGGACACAGTCGTGCATTCCACATAATAGTAATACATAATGTAGGTAAGGAATTTTAGATCAAATATTTAACTATGGAACCTAGACATTGGACACCAACGCCACCGTGCCTTCCATCCACAAAAACCTAAATCAACGACCGAGTAGGGTAAATATAGTAAAACTCAAACAAGACTCTTTGAGTGCAGCAATCATATTATTGAAAAATGTTAAGCACGTAAAACACACGGAATAAGATAAGAACAAACACACACATACACACACTCACGCAGGCACACACACGCAGGCACCCCCCCCCCCACACACACACCCACATACACACACACGTGTATAAGCCGATCAACCGGGAATGTTTCCAAAAACAGAGTACATTATTGGGGAATGTTTTTTTTTCTTAGTGATATTTACAAATCAAATGTTGATAAAAGTAAGTTGATTTATGAATGATGAACAGGATTGAGGGGTAATCTGCCTTTTAAACTTGATTTTGTTCATAGCGTAGTTTACTACACAGGTGTGTATAATTTACAAGCTTCTCTACCCCATTTTTCGAAAAATTGGGAAGATGCGATTTTTCGATATTTACGGTTGTGCTATACCGTTTTCGAGTGGAAAATGTGTTATAAAAATGGAGATTTTCACTTTCCCATTTTTCTCAACTACCCCATTTGTTGCCAGGATAAAATGAAAAAAATCCCCAGTTGTGTGGTTATACAAGTACACACACACATACGCCAAACAAAGGCCCTAGAACTGAAAATCTATCTTTCTTGCGTATCGATCCCTGCATGTGTTTCTTAACAGATGGCATTTATGTGCACCATGTCAAAAGTCAAAGGGGGGTTGGTCATGTTATTTTCCAACCGGCAAGATCATTCTGGAAAGTCCTTCAAACAAAATAATTAATGGTATAAAGCTGTCAGTGCTAAGGCCATTAAAAAAAAGTCTGTTTACAGTATCCCGACCAACCCTAATTTTTTTGGCCCGACCCTAAACTTTTTTTGGGGATCGTCTGGAAAAAAAACTGAAAAATGCCAAAAAAATCGCACCCAACGTGGAAAAGGATTAAACAAAAATTTAAAAAAATAAAAAAATAGTAAGTCGACCTACCTACCCTATTTTTTGTCCTATGTTACCGTAAACAGAGATATAACTTTTTTTTGGCATAAACTGAATGTGACTGCATTTTTTCTTTGCGTAGTATAACAATAAAATATCTTTTTCAATTAACCGTTGGCAGTCGCTGTGCAAGCGGGAAAATAGCATTCGCCCATCGTACAACCACAAACAAAATTACATTCGGAAATCAACGCCAAAGAGCACACTTAAAATGTTCGTTTTGATAGAGTCAGATAACTGTAAATAACTTCTCTGCATAATACAGACAGACCTAGCGTAATCCAATAATAATAATACCAACAACAACAACAACAACAACAACAACAACAATAATAATAATAATAATAATAATAATAATAATAATAATAATAATAATAATAATAATAATAATAATAATACCAACAACAACATTAATAATAATAATAACAATAATAATAATGGAAAATTGTGAGAGAAAAACAATATTTGTGATACGAAGACTTGAGCCACCCAATTACAATGGAAAACTGTGAGACATAATTTCTTTGTGATAATTATAGACTAAGACTTTGTGTACAGAATGTGCTATTTACTACGAAAATCTAGAAAACACTTCACAATGACTTTATCTCAAATTTTCTTCTTCTTTTAATCAATATTTTTCGGCTTCAAATTCAGTGGGCTGAAGAAGGCAGAGTGCTGCTGTGGAAATATACCAAAGTAAATCATAGAATCTGAGTCAAGGCAATACCTACTCAATATGACCTCTATGGATTGTGGGAACATAATACTCTACTATACTACAAAACATATTCTTCTCAATTCTCAATACATACATCTCAACAAACTCACATCACTTCTCCTGATTTTCTTGATTCAATAATCTCTACTCTAGGTCGACAACGTCTTTTCTTAATGTACTCAATAATTACTCACCAAAAAAAAAAAGTACAACAGGAGAAGAAGAAAAAGAAGTGAAATACGAATGATACAAATACGATGCCTTTATTATCTCACTTACAAATTACATCGGCGTGTAAAATGTCTCAATTTAATGTCTCCTTTATGAAGTCTTCCTCGGAGTACTAGGTTACAGCTTCATTTAAAAACAAATTACAAACAACTAAACTTAACTATCAAAGTGAAACTCGCCGCCTCTAACCCTCTCATTTACCGTGGACAGCTTGCATGCAGTGTTTGGCGCCCAGCCACTCCCAACACACACACACACACAATACTAAACAGGGTCTTGTGGCCACAGTGTACAAGTTGAATCAATGGACTGAGCCGCAAGCAGCAGGGTGACAACAGCAAACAGTCACACTTCTCTCTTACTTGGACACTGAAACCACCACTATCGTCACATTCACCACCGCCATCATCATTCACCCACCACCGTCGCCAAAAAAAAAGAAGAAATTTATTTAAAAAAAAAGAATTTTCCTGAAGCCCGCTGACTGTGTAATGCTGACACCATCGAATATAAGCCAAGCACAAACCTGCGCAGCAGAAACTGGCCTAGGCTTGACGTTCGTTCGCTTCTCTCTCCCCAATCTCTGCTGCTGCAGACCGTAAAGCCTACCTATTACGCCTGGTGACGTAAAGTAGTTGCACACAATAAAGAAAGTCGCTCCTTCTTTTTCAGTTCGGGACGGGGGTAATCATGCGATGACATAATACTTCAAGAAAGCCTGCAGTCTGTTTGTAACCAGCGGCATAGATGATGGAGAGGCTACGTTGTGTGCAATACAATACAACTAATGTTTTATGCTACCCACGAATTGTCTTTTAAATGAAATTCAGAGGGCGATGATCGAAGGAGATTGTTACACTATCGATCACTCCACCCATCTTCAATGCCTTGAGAACTCTTTTGGAATAAAGGACTGTGGCCTAAGATGGTTCCATTCTTACTTTTCTGATCGTTTCCAATCTGTCTGCATCGACAATTACCTTTCTGAAACGTCCGGACTAGTCTTCGGTGTTCCTCAGGGATCAGTTCTAGGCCCCTGTTCTATTCACCCTTTACACATCTCCTCTGTCTCAGATCATCCAAAACCATTACATTTTCTACCATTTCTACGCACACAGCTTAAAACACTGACACTCCTCAAAACTTTCCATCTATTCTGACCAAAACTTCTGACTGCTTTGAAAACATTTCTAACTGGATGACTGCCAACAAGCTCCAGCTCAATGCTAATAAAACTGAACTTAGGCTCACGGGTACCAAACACAACCTGTCTTCTTCACCTTCAGACACTGTCACTCTTGGCCAAACCATTATTCCTATTTCATATTCTGTCAAAAACCTTGGCATCATCCTTGACAACACTCCCTCAGAATTCATATGCAAAACCTGTCAAAAATGCAATTTTCAGCTCCTTAGAATAAGCCTTGCCCGCAAGCACCTGACCACTGACGCTACAGCCAAACTCATTTCCTCTCTAGTCCTGTCACTCTTAGACTACTGTAACTGTCTCCTGGCTGGACTTCCTTCCTTTTCTGTTCATCTTCTCCAAGGTGTTCAGAACTCAGCTGCTCGTCTGGTTCTCAAAATGAATAAAAATCTGATCATATTACACCCCTTCTACATTCTCTCCACTGGCTTCCTGTATCTCTGAGAATTACCTACAAAATCCGTACTTTTTGCTACAAGTGCGTTCATGGATTAGACCCTTCCTACCTCACCCGGAACATTCACTTCTATAAGCCACCCAGAAATCTTCGTTCTTCCTCTGACACCCTCATGCCACAAATACACCGCTACAAACTCTCCTCTGCAGGCTGTTGATCCTTCTCAGTGCTTGGTTCTCTCTTTCTCACTCTCTCTTCGCAGCTTTGCGAACATAGCCACTTTAAAATCTAACTTGAAAACTCATCTCTTCCTTAAAAATGTCTGATCTCGCCTCCCATCACCACAATCATTTCTTCTTTTTTGATTCAAACTACCTCCGTCACACCGCAATCCCCCAGCCCCCTCACTCCTTAGCTCTCCTCCTCCCCCTCCCTCCCTCGTCTTTTATAGTTTCCTTGTAAATATTCTTTTTCATGTTTGTATTATGTCTTTGCATAATTTATTTGTGTCTTGTTTTTATTTAACTTCTTTTCGTATTTATTTCGATGTTAAGTATAAATGCTTGGGAACTGCGCTTTGATCTGATGTCATTAGGAAAATGCGCTACATAAATACCCTTATTATTATTATTATTATTATTATTATTATTATTATTATTATTATTATTATTATTGTTATTATTATTATTATTATTATTATTATTATTATTATTATTATTATTATTATTATTATTATTATTATTATAGCATACCGAGAGATTATTACTTTTTGTTGGAGGAATGAAAGAGTACAGGTAGGGGGTAGTGAGAAGGTGGAAGCGGGCAGGGGAATGGGGTGGGGGGGGGGGAGGAGGGAGAGGAGACAAATTAGATTGACTGCATCCAATACCATAATTTACATAAGAAATGATGATTACGATTATTGTTGTAGAGAGTGCCTTAAGCCTAACGTTTTGGGAAAGCATTTAAGAAGAAGAAGAAGAAGAAGAAGAAGAAGAAGAAGAAGAAGAAGAAGAAGAAGAAGAAAAACAACTACAACGACAACAACAACAACAACAACAACAACAACAAGGAGAGGTAGAGAGATGGAGAAAAAGAAGCAGAAGACTGGGAAGAAGAAGTTTTGTGTCTAGAACCTTCCTTAAATCGTTAGTAAGAATAATGCTGGCTATTTTTTGTATTATTATCTTGTTGTACAATATATTATTAAATTCGTCAGTGTTTTTTAACATTGCATCTTTTTCTGTGTATAATGGCAACAACGATGTACACACTAATAATACATTATTTTTATTAATTGGTTGCTGGCATATATACAAGTTATGCCTTTTGCATATTTTGTAATCCTCGAATCCAAGAGTATTTTGTATATAACTTTTGAAATATTTCTTGAACAGGACAAACTATTTTGAATATGTACTAAATTTTGCAAATGCCTTTTGTATATAACTTTTTAAATATTTCTTGAACAGGACATATTATTTTGAATATGTACTAAATTTGGAAAATACCTTTCTACTAATGAAATGAGTTTGTGACTAAATAATTTAAGGTTAGAATTGTTTATCGATTTGACGTTTGTAGCTCCTCTTTTTGCAAGTTTATCTGACTGTTCATTCCAGTACAATCCAGAATGAGATGGAACCCAACAAAAATCAACACCGATCCCTCTCCTAATAATATGATGTATTAAGTATCTAATCTCAAACACTACACCTAATCTGGTATTAGTCTCCCAATTTTGTAAAGACTGTAGAACATTCATCTTATTAACTGTTTGGAAGATTTTCACTAGAAACCTTTTATCAAGCAACCGAAGATAGAAGTCTATGTATTTGTCTTTGAAGCAGCGGCGTTACACATGCAGGGGTATATCTACTGAGCTTCAAATTGGGGGCGCATGTCCTTTGGGTTTAGGTTTATGAGATTTAGTTTTTGGTGACATATCCTTCTCTTGCATTCCTGTCCAGGGTACAATCTGATACAGTTGCGACAGGAAAATGTGCACGATGCGACTGAGATTTAACAAGATGGCAAGACATTCAAAAGTATTCTGGAACCCACAACACCCACACATATTTTTATCAGACAGCGCTCAACAGACGGATAAGTCGACTAACCTGCAGACACATCAACGGTCGTTCTGTTTCCCATTCGAATCAAATATGTTCCCAGATTGATTGATTGACTGATTGTTGCTTTAGGTCCAGCGGACTCTTCCGAGCCAAATCAGGACCGGACAACCCCCGATCCGCATAAAAGATCTGCTGAAATAACCCTAGTGGGAAAACTGAATGCCCTCCACCGGCCAGTCACTTTACAATAAAGACATCCCACGCAGGGGAAGACTGAGGCTTTACTCCAACTAATCAAACCCCCGGTTACAAAAACAAAATAGAATACAAACATCATTATAAATTATCAACAAAACACATACATATAAATGCCTATATTGCTAAATAATAACATCATAGGAAGCCCTAGTGACCACCTAGCAGAAAGCGTCCAATACTCCCAAGCTGATTCAACAGACCTCATACACAAACAAGGAGTCTTGTCCAGGAAGAGTTTTCAAGAAAAAAGGTAGGTCATTGATCTAGCGAAGAAGAAGATAGTATAGCAGAGTGATAGGACAGAGCAGGAATGGTAAAGAGCAAATGAGGAAGACAGCGACAGTGGGAATTTAAAGCACTAAATTTCCAGAAAGTGGGGATACTATTTATACTGAAACCCCCGGCACTCCAACGGGGATACTGTTGCCGCAGTGAATCGGTCATGCCTATAAAGGAAAGACAGGTTTTCAGCTGGGGCTTTCACTTTTCCCTTTATAGGTTAGAACAATCTACAGTGGCAAGATTGCTCATGACCCCAAGGGGTTGTTCCCAGATAATTATCTATGCGGTAAAAATAATTAAAATTTGGAAAGGAACGTGAAAAGACCGTTGAACATTGAAATCGGACAAATCGACTGGCTGATCGACCGACGGACTGTAACAGACACCGACCAACGGACTGCAACAAAACGACAGACGACGAGCATGCTGAAGTACCCGGATATCGAAAATCTTCAAAATCGGTGAATCTGTTCTTGAGACAGAGTAAACTGTGTTAAACACAGAATTGACTTCATCGGCCTTGACCTCTGAGGCGCAGCAAAAACGATGGCGCGCGCTGGAGACTGGCCACTAAAACTGAGAACGTTCCTATGACGTTGTGAACAAAATCGTGTAAAAAAGGCATGAAACGGATCGACAGACCGACCGACCTACCAACAGGCTGACCTACATTATTTCGTTCTGATCCACGAGTCTGAGTCTAAATATTCTCAGATTAGACGGATAACAAAAATACATGTAAATGTTTCGAGGGATGTGGTATTGACATAACGTTTTTTTTACTCGGTCCAGTCTCGCATTCTTACACCAAACCGGAGGAGAAGAAGAAGAAGAAGAAGAAGAAGAAGAAGAAGAAGAAGAAGAAGAAGAAGAAGAAGAAGAAGAAGAAGAAGAAGAAGAAGAAAAAGAAGAAGAAGAAGAAGAAGAAGAAGAGATTAGTAAATCGTGACAAAACCTTTCGTTTTTCGTCTTTTCTACCGGGCAATCTGCTTTTGTCTAAGATAATTTGTTTCGGACATCGCCGTGCATCAAACCCCACTACCCTCTGTTAGTGTTTGAAGCCTCGTGAACATACACTGTAATACAATACATAAACAAGCGTGAACTCGATAGCAATGAATAACTCTATATGTGGCAGAGTGGAAGGCGACTGGTTCACGCTTGGGAGAGGTATTGTCTGCCTTCCATTTGTTGGTTGGTCTGGCCTTGGGTGGCTCCTGTTGTCCGGAGTCTTTTGGTGTGGCCGTTGGGTTGTGCGGAACAAGGCGATACGATACGTTCCCCCACCCCCCTCTTCCCCCCGCCACTCCCACCTTCCCCTTCCCCTCTCTGACCATTCGTCTTCTGCTTTTGAATAAAATGTGAATGAATCAAAAGTTTGGTGGTGAGCAGGACTACATTTTCGGCAGGCATTTTATGCAAGTCAGCGGCAGTGACTTGTAGAGAGTGTCGTGTCGTGGCACTAGTAGCCGGCAACCCGGTTTACTAGCAACACGCTTCCCCGCCTTGCAAGCAAATATTTTTGTCTCAAATACGAGAGATGAATGAAAATAACAGTTCGGGTTGGACCGTGTTCTCAAGGCCGTGGCCGAGAGGCGGTAGTCAATTATCCTCTCGAATACCAACGACAACAACAACCTACTGTGACTATTAACATACTGCTATCCAAATGACTACTATATCCAGTCTTTACACTTTGTACGGAAAAGAAGCAGAACTAGCCGTGACATCTTCAAAAGAATGTGGAACAGGCCAGTAGCAAGAGCGTTCGAAGGAGTGGGGAGAGGGGGGAGGGGAAAGAGCGGAGGGGAAGGGAGAGAGATGGGTGTGGAGAGGGGTGGGTGGTCAAAGGCGTGTACGGGAGATCGAGATAGAGACTACACTTAAAAAAACGTGTTTGCTGAACTCCTGATCACATCATGAAAAAAAAAGAAAAAAAAAGTCTAAATCAAGCTAAAAGATTACCATTTGCGCGAATATAATTACACATGTGTGTGTGGGTGTGGGTGTGGGTGTGTGTGTGTGTGTGTGTGTGTGTGTGTGTGTGTGTGTGTATGTGTTTGTTATATTTGCAAAATTTGAATCTAAACGTTTTGAATTTGCCCGAGCGTTCCAAAAGTGCATGTGCTATCAGCAGTAAAATGCCTTAGCTGCCCTTGCAATACGGCATACTTCGTGCAAATAGCCAACTACAATGAAACGCATTATTAGATTATTACTAGATTATTTGTAACACTGAATAGGGAGTTGGGGAGGTAGAGAGACATTTTCAAGAAACAAAAAAGAAGAAAAATGTCAAGATTTTATCTGCAAATACAAGCAAAAGAGTTTAATGCGCGCGTCTGACAGAATTTTAAATCATGAGTCCGACAGGTTATCGTCAAAGGGAAACTGCTAACCGCTTTCACACAGATTAACCTCGAAGTAAGGCAGTCTGTCTAAATAGATGAAAGTAAGGCAGTCTGTCTAAAAGTAAAGAATCTATCCACTCCTACAATATTCAGTGAAAAGGTCGGTCACGTAACTATTATTGCACGCCGTCGCAAAACGAGTTATAATAAAAACAAATCAAAATCTGGGTTACGACCTTGAATTCCATGTGACCATTTAGTGACTCTCTCTCTCTCTCTCCCACTCTCTCTCTCTCTCTCTCTCCCACTCTCCCCCCCTCCCCCAACCCACGTTTCTTTCTCTTTCTCACACAAACACGCACGCACGCCCATAAAATGGCTAGTTTTCTCATCTTCCACCAAACTTCTCAATTTACTTATGTAGAAAGAAGAAGGTGGAGGGAGAAGAAGATTGAAGATTCCAGAAATATTGATTGTTTTGATAAACCACAAGGAAATTTGGTGTAAAGGAGAAGTGGGGTAGGAGGAAGAGGAGAAGAAGAAAAAAAAAGAATAACAAGAACAAGAAGAAGCCTTCGAATAATAAACGACAGCATATTCCCCCCCCTCCCCCCCCCCTCCTTCTCTCCCCTTGCTCTTTCCGGAGTCTCCCCCTCCCCTTCCTCCTCCATCCTAAAGTCGAAACAAAGCCCAGTTAAGCACGTCAAAGATTTTGGGTTTTTGTGGTGCCTGTGTACCGCCAGAAAGGTATAACGGCACCTGATTGCAACCTGGAAAGTCAAGAAATGGAGACATAATAGTTATGATAACGAAGTATAATGCTGAACGACAAACCAAGCTAGGTCGCAAGCGTAGGCTATATATAACAGCACTAAGCTTCGTAAGAGCTACAATTTTATAGTTGATTTGTGATCGCCAAAGATTTACTTGTTGAGAATCTTTATAAAACGTTACATTTTCCATAGCTTCTGCAGGTTTCCTACAGTGTGAAGTATTTCGCAACAACAACAACGAAAATCAATCTAAATTTTAAACACCAATTCCACAGATATTCGACCTCTCACGAATAGTGCGAAAACTTTCTACAGTTCTGAGAGATCTTGAAGAAGCAAATCCCAACGAGTCTGCGACTGTTCATGAAAAAGCCATTGCTACTGGGAACTGAACAACTAGAATGGCGTGCGTTCAGCTGTGTTATCTGCTGTGCGTTTGGCTGCTAGCCGGTGTGGCGGACGCTCAGTTGAACGGCAACCCTCTTGTGGAGGTTGTCAACCAGCTGTCCGCTCAGGTGGAGGCCATGAAAGCTGACTTGGACAGCCAGAGCCAAGTGATTGCCGATCTTAAAGGTAGGTGGCACTCTTTGTTTGCCTAACCAACCCGTTTTTGAACAAATAATTTACAGAAAATAATATTGATACTGTTATCAGACAGCCTAATGATATAAAGAACATATTAGCTGATAATGAACTGATGCTGAAAATTGCATGTATTATATCGTGTAATCATATAGGAAATATGAGGGATAGCTCAGTTGATAGAGCGGCGAGCTCGTGTTACAAAGGTTGCGGGTTCGACTCCCGGTATCCCGGACATAAACTTTGGCTGTAAGCATTGGCCATCTTACTATTGCTATTAGTCTGATGGTTGCTTCAATGTATAGTTTTCTATATTTCCCTTCCCCGGTCGCCTAGGATTGTGTTCAGTCGTCTGAACGTCAGACTGTGCGCCCAAGGCAGCACGTGGGCTCTTCGGGCGGCTTGAGTTAGATCCTATATCGACCAGCGCCTTGAGCAGCTATTGAGCTGAAAAAGCGCTATATAAGAATGATAAATAATAATAATAATAATAGGAAACTTGTTATATTTGTGATTATTGTACGCGATGTACTTTTAATATTATGATGTTAATATTTCAATGTTAAGAGTTGAATTGTTTAATTATGTTTATACAGACTTTCTTTTAAAAAACAGTATATTATTATTATTATTATTATTATTATTATTATTATTATTATTATTATTATTATTATTATTATTATTATTATTATTATTATTATTATTTTTATTAATTTTTTATTAATTAAAAAAAATATTAAGTCTAATATTACTTAATTAGTGAGCAGACTATAAATACATTGATTGAATTGAATTGAAATCTCTACCCTGTAATGAAGTTTTCAGAAATAAGGTGTGTAAAATAATCGTCTTCGTCAGATTCAAGTGTAATGACGTCAGAAGTAAGGATCTACCTTAAAGTGACCCATTTTGACCACGCCCCCTCGACAGATCCTTTTAACATTCACACTAAGTGCTGCCCCACTGAAAAAATAAGCTTACAACAAACAAACAAAGAACTGTCGAAAGTACAGGGATTTTTTTTCCCAATGAAAACATTCTGTAGTTTTTGTGCCTAAAATAGCACTAGCCGTTGGCTCGCCAGTCAACACTTAGGAGCTAAAGATAGCAGCTACCAAAGCAGGTTTTGATTGATTGATTAATTGTTGCTTTAGGTCCAGCGGACTCTTCCGAGCCAAATCAGGACCGGACAACCCCCGATCCGCATAAAACAACCCTAGTGGGAAAACTGAACGCCCTCCACCGGCCAGTCACTTTACAATAAAGACATCCCACGCAGGGGACGGCTGAGGCTTTACCCCAACTACTCGAACCCCCGGTTACAAAAACAAAATAGAATACAAACATCATTATAAATTATCAACAAAACACATACATATAAAATGCCTATATTGCTAACTAATATCATAGGAAGCCCCAGTGACCACCCGGCAGAAAGCGTCCAATACTCCCAAGCTGATCCAACAGACCTCATACACAAACAATGAGTCTTGTCCGGGGAGAGTTTTCAAGAAAAAAGGTAGGTCATTGATCTAGTGAAGAAGAAGATAGTATAGCAGAGTGATAGGACAGAGCAGGAATGGGAAAGAGCAAATGAGGAAGACAGCGACAGTGGAAATTTAAAGCACTAAATTTCCAGAAAGTGGGGATACTATTTATACTGAAACCCCCGGCACTCCAACGGGGGTACTGTTGCCGCAGTGAATCGGTCATGCCTATAAAGGAAAGACATGTTTTCAACTGGGGCTTTCACTTTTCCCTTTATAGGTTAGAACAATCTACAGTGGCAAGATTGCTCATGACCCCAAGGGGTACCAAAGCAGGTAAGACACAGAACCCGTAAAAATAATTGTTCGTAATGGGTTTAATTCTAGGTTGATAAAATAGACTCTACCCTACCCCAGGCACCAGTATCATTCACTCTAAAATAGGGTCAAAGATCACACGTCTAGGGTATTGATGTACCGTTAAAACAGGGGAAATCACTCCCTGTCAGAAAAGAAATAGAAAATGTAAACTTTAGCGGCTATGCCGAGCAACGAAAGCCCAATTTATTGTTGTTTAATGTAATAACAATTCAAATTTTGGGGTAAACTACTTTTCGCCCCAAATAAACAGAGCCTTCGAAATTCGGGCCTTTTAAGAAAAGAGATCTATCATTAACAGGATGACAATGATCAAAGCTAGCTGTCGCTTTCTCGATCACTACACAGTGCATCTCCAGTTGGATCCCATGCGCTGCTGCAGTGCCAGACCTCAATGCCTTCATCTGGAAAGCCAGCTATTTAAGAACACAATCCCTTTCTCCTTCCATTTTGGTGCCATATTAGTTGCGCGTCATCTACGAGCTACAGACCAAGTTCTTTTGTTATCGCGGGCTACGCAACGTCACAGTTCACGCTAAAATATCACGATAGCAGAGTACTACGCAGCATTAAAGTTTAAAGCTAATTTCAAAATCAAACAAACAAACAAACAAACAACAAACAAACGAAGAATAAGCCACTAGATCCACAGTCGCCCATGTATTCTATGTAACAAATCGGCAGCACTCAGCGAAATTCTGCAGAGAAGGTATTGTAGCCTTCACCACAGTTGCAATATAGACTATTGTTTTCCTCTAGTAAGCCTACCCTATGTCAGAGGCGGATGGAGGTCAATCAGCTGCTACAGTTAACAAAAAACAAACAAAAAAACCAACAATAACAACAACAACAACAACAACAACAAAAGTCCAAACAAAATCTTTGTTGGAGCATCGAGTTATGAATTCTTTTTGTAAAACGTTTCTGTTTTAATAAATATGTTTTCGAGTCCCGTGTATTCATGTTTTCCTGGTTTTTTTCTGTGGCAGAATCAAGCGGTGGTCAGCCAGTTCCTACGGGCCCGGGCATCGTGGCCTTCACGTCCTATCCCCTGGACGGCGCTCACGGAGGGCATTCCCAGATCCACGCCCATGTCAACCAGACGATCCCCTTCGAAGGTGTCATCACCAACGTCGGGAACGCCTACAACCCCACCACCTCCACTTTCGTCGCTCCGGTCAATGGCGCCTACTTTTTCTCCATTAGGTCAGTTTCCAATGTTGAGGCGGCCGAGAGTCGTCGTTGTTGGTGGTGGCGCTGATTATCCTCAGATCCTCAGTTAGTAGGATGGCGATGGTAAAGATGACGTTATAGTTGTTGGTGTTGCTGTTGGGGTAGCTGTTGTTGTTGTTGTTGGGGATGGTGATCACTGCAGGTTGGTGGTGAGGATAAATCAGATCAGGCGAGTTTTGTGGTGATGATCGCATGTTGTGCATCACAAGATTCTTCTCTCTCTCTCTCTCTCTCTCTCTCTCTCTCTCTCTCTCTCTCTCTCTCTCTCTCTCTCTCTCTCTCTCTCTCTCTCTCTCTCTCTGCAGGTTGGTGGTGAGGGTAGATCAGTGCAGGTTGGTGGTGAGGGTTGATCACTGCAGGTTGGTGGTGAGGGTAGATCAGTTCAGGCACCCCTTGGGGTCATGAGCAATCTTGCCACTGTAGATTGTTCTAACCTATAAAGGGTACAGTGAAAGCCCCAGTTGAAAACCTGTCTTGCCTTTGTAGGCATGACAAATTTACTGCGGCAACAGTTCCCCCCGTTGGAGTGCCGGGGGTTTCAGTATAAATAGTATCCCCACTTTCTGGAAATTTAGTGCTTTAAATTCCCACTGTCGCTGTCTTCCTCATTTGCTCTTTCCCATTCCCGATCTGTCCTACCACTCTGCTATACTATCTTCTTCTTCGCTAGATCAATGACCTACCTTTTTTCTTGAAAACTCTTCCTGGACAAGACTCCTTGTTTGTGTATGAGGTCTGTTGGATCAGCTTGGGAGTGTTGGACGCTTTCTGCCGGGTGGTCACTAGGGCTTCCTATGAATGTACTATTTAGCACTATAGGCATTTTATATGTATGTTTTTTGTTGATGATTTATACTGATGTTTGTGTTCTATTTTGTTTTTGTAATCGGGGAGTTCGCGTAGTTGAGGTCAACCCTCAGCCGTCCCTCGCGTGGGATGTCTTTATTGTAAAGTGACTGGCCGGTGGAGGGCATTCAATTTTCCCACTGGGGTTGTTTCAACAGATCTTTTATGCGGATCGGGGGTTGTCCGGTCCTGATTTGGCTCGGAAGAGTCCGCTGGACCTAAAGCAATAATAAATCAATCAATCAGATCAGTTCAGGCGAGTTCTCTCTCTCTCTCTCTCTCTCTCTCTCTCTCTCTCTCTCTCTCTCTCTCTCTCAGGCCACGATTTTGAAGCACACTAATACTGTATTAGTAATACATAAGAAAAGTACCTTGTATTACACTATGTACAAGCTTAAACGTCTTCTTCGGTTTCTGTTGTTTCTGAAGTAAGCACTCGTCAGATCTCTGTAATCGCGCACTGATCATTCGACAATGGATGGAGACACGCGCGTTATAAATGCACTTCATCAGCATCATACTCTGTTGTTTGTAGATTATAGTCACACGACACTTTCGCATATAGGTGACTAACTGGACCGATTTATACTGACACCAGCGGGCCAGTTGTTGGTAAAGGGGGAAACATCATACTCTTCTTTCCAGCTCCCTTGAAAGACATCTCCTGGCCTGGACTTTGCAATGAGTAACAGCTTCACATGTGATGCAAAAACAAAAGGTTTCCCCTTTGTTGCCCACCACAAGACGTAGCCACTTTTCTGGATAGTCCTTTTGAATCATTAGCTTGTTTTTCTACATCACTTTTGGAGGTGTTTGTTCTTTTGCCACTGTCCTCTTCTTCCATAGACACATTCCGTTTGGTAGCCGCCATCTTCGTCATTGGTAGGCAAACTCTAGGAGTTTCCGGAAGCGGCTCTGCGCATGCGCATTCATTCTAAAATTGAAACGCGCACTAACTTGGATTAACTTCCACAGAGGTGGGGAACCATTCCTCGGAAAACCGGAAGGGAAATGTGCTTTGTGTTCTCTGACTGACACGCAAAATCAGCGACTTCCGTTTTTATTTCTGGATAGAAATTTGTTGACCGGAACAGGCGAACAGAATCCGTATTTCCGGAATGTTCTGTTTCTTTTGTTGATTTTCCGTACCGTAACGGTAGGCATGTCTGTTAATAATACTAATTCACACTGATATGATGACTGAAGACAGACAGAACTGGACGATTCACGGTTGGATTGATAACATTAACGAGCAAATCTCCCTCTCTCTCTCATGTTGGCAGCGTGGATTGTTCAAGCAGCTACGCTGACGGGCTGCACGTCATCAAGAACGGTGACACGGTGCTCTTGGATGCGGACAAGGATGACCGTCGTGCTGACCACCTCACCGGAGCAGTGGTGGTGGAGCTTGCGGCCGGTGACCAGGTCTACCTCGTCCACGCGAACAGCAGCGGTTACATTGACACCGGTATTGAGAGCACCTTCTCTGGTATCCTCCTCAAATAGAAACTGTCGATGCAATCCAAGAAGTCTATAGCACTTTGCTTCTCCTACAAAGGATTTTATCATAATGACGTATTGCACGTAACATTTAAGCAACAGTGGTTCTATATATTGTTAAAAGACACAACTTTTTTGTTGTTGTGAAACCTGTGTATTTTTGTTATTGTTTCCCAAAACGGATTCTATACACAAAACAAATTAATTCCCATAAAAAGTAATCATCATGAACAACAACTGATTACTACGTAATTTTACGAATGTCTCGGAGTAGGCTCCGTTGGTAGTGCCACGAACTCTTGTTCCAAAGGTTGGGGGTTCGATTCTCGGTGGACCCTAACATTATGAAATCCAACTGTATGGCAATATTACTGCTGGTATCAATCTCGGGATTGCATTAGTGTGTAGAGGGTGGGTTAATGTCAAGACTATGAATACAAAATAATAATAATAATAATAATAATAATAATAATAATAATAATAATAATAATAATCATAATAATAATAATAAAGATGAGACTGTTGGGTTCCACTTTCCCTTTTGTCCTGGTTGGCGCTGCGAGAAAGCAGTTCGAATGTCATTTCACCCGCTAACAGTACCCACAATAAGATTTGAATGACATAAAAAGGAGTAACTGATGAATACTGTGGTCGAATAGATCTACATTAATATACTGAACACACTGATTATGAAATGTAATGGGATAGAAAGTAGTTATGTAATATGTAATTTCTTGCTCCAACAGAATTTGATTATAATATATACACACACAGGTCTTCATGTACCTTTCCCGTCGAGATGGCATTTCTTTTAAAATTGTTCTGTCTTAATGTATAATCTATTTGTGTAAAATAAAAAAAATAAAAAAATAAAAAGAAACACCGGTTCTATGGTAGTTGTAGAATCCAATGTTTTTGCTTGGGGGCTAGGGATAATTACAAAGTCACTGTATTATATAGTATAACATGAGAGTTGCCGCTGGCTAGCAATTTGACATACCTATCTGTTTAGTCTGGGTATATCTCCGTCCTAGCAATTTGCTATACCTAAATGTTTGTGTATATCTGTCTGTCTTTTTTTCTCTCTTTCTCACTAAACAGGTCCTATTCAATCTTTACCACCACCACCACCACCACCACCACCACCACCACTGTTCCACCCACATCCGCAGTTCTAAACGAAACTCAATTTCTTCTGTACTATGGGGCGCCATGTGTCCATTTATTCTATGTGATTATTCTATACATAGAATAAATTCTATGCACATAGAAAGCATTCTATGCACACAAAAAGCATTCATTAGTTGAAATTCCATTTATAAAAAAGAAACCAATATTGTAAGTCATAGAATAAAATTCTTTGTATAGAATAACATTCTATAATATAGTGTAAAATTCTATGTCCATAATACAATTCTATGTATAGAATAAAATTTTATAATAGAGAATAAGATTCTATGTATGTAATACAATTCTATATTATAGAATGCACTTGTATGCATAGAATTGTATTCTATAACATAGAATGAATTCTATTACAAAGAATGAATTCTATAACATAGAATTTATTCTATGTGCATACAATTCATTCTATAACATAGAATGAATTCTTTAACATACAATAAATTATATGACATAAAATGAATTCTATGTGCATAGAATAAATTGTATAACATAGAATGAATTCTATAATAAAGAATGAATTCTATATGCATAGAATTAATTTTATAGCATAGAATGAATTCTATGACATAGAATGAATTCTATAACATAGAATGAATTCTATAGCATAGAATGAATTCTATGACATAGAATTTATTCTATAGCATAGAATGAATTCTATAACATAGAATGAATTCTATAGCATAGAATGAATTCTATGACATAGAATTTATTCTATAGCATAGAATGAATTCTATGTTACAGAATGAATCCTATGTCATAGAATTCATTCTATGCTATAGAATTCATTCTATGCTATAGAATAAATTCTATGTCATAGAATTCATTCTTTGCTATAGAATTCATTCTATGTTATAGAATTCATTCTATGTCATAGAATTCATTCTATGTCATCTTATTCATTCTATGTTATACTATTCATTCTATGCTATAGAATTCATTCTATGTCATAGAATTCATTCTATGTCATAGAATTCATTCTATGTCATAGACTTCATTCTATGTTATAGAATGAAATCAATATATACACTTTTTTTTAAAATAGTAAAAACTGGGGCACTGTCAAGGTATAGAGAACATTTTTTATGGCATGGGACTGTATTGCAGAGAGATATACACATTGCCACATCCCATCACCACACCACATCACTCTACATCACACTGCACCACAAATGTGATGGGTAGGTGTGGTGGAGTGATTAGGTTATGTGACGATGTGGTCTGATTCACTGCTTTTAAGGCATAATAGAACTGTATTGCAGATACATACATACACATTACCACATCACATCACCACACTACATCACTCTAAATCACACCACACTGCACCACAAATGTGATGGGTGGGAGGGGTGGGGTGATTAGATTATGTGATGTGATTCACTGATGCCATGATATGTGCTGTCTGCTGCAATGTGAAGATGTGCTGCTGCTGTGATGTCGGCTGATGTGATGTGATGATTTGTTGATATGATGTGATTTTATGTGGTGGTGCGTTTTCACGATGATGGTGATGAAGCAATGTGATGCAGTGATGTGATGTGATGATGTGATCGATGTGGTGATGATGCGATGTGGTGATGTGTCATACAATATCTTTTTTTAAATTCTAAATTTTGTTACAATTTATTAGTTGTGTTTTTTAATTTTATGTGAATGAAATGAATTATATGTATATAGAATTAATTGTATAACACAGCAAGAATTGTATGACATAAAATTCATTTTTTTAACATAAAATGGATTTTATTCGCAACACTGAATACATTCTATTTTCATAGAATTGTTTTTTAACATTTGGTGCACATAGAATGCATTCTATGTTATAGAATGTTCATTCTATAACATAGAATGTTCATTCTATAACATATGATCCATTCTATAACATAGAATGTTCATTCTATAACATAGAATGGTCATTCTATAACATAAAATTCATTCTATAAAATAGAATGTTCATTCTATAACATAGAATCCATTGTATAACTTAGAATGTTCATGCTATAACATAGAATCCATTCTATAACATAGAATGTTCATTCTATAACATAGAATGCTCATTCTATGCGCAACTAGGTCATTCTATGTGAAGCGAGGCTGTGACGTATAAAGGGACACGTGGAGCCTTGCACGCGCGAGAACTGAAGAAATGGCTGACGTACCAAGCGCTCTGCGACTTTATCAGACATAATAATTTCGTGAACAAGCATTTAGGTTTCTTGATGCGGACGACTTCGACAGTATAATTAGTGTGAGTAGATCGCTTAGCAATAAAAATAATTGACGTCACACCCTCCCCCCCCCTCCGCCCCTGCGTGCTTGCTTTTTTCATTACAATGTGCTGAGGTTCTGTAAGGGTTTATAGTGACAAAATTTAATTAAATAATCAGTTCGTTTCGCTCAATACCGAAGAAATAACCGTACTGTACACTCATAAAAAGCAATAATTAATATATTTAAAGGTCGAATATTGCTATACAACTCTGAGACATAATAAATGAAAGGTTCCTAAAGCTGAATATTGCAAAAAATCTATTTCACCCCAAGCGGCCCCCCAGGGCGCTATGCACAAAGGCGTGGCGGCCACGTGCTGCGGGAATAACACAGCGTGATCGAGTTTGAAAATGGTGAAGTACTGTGCTGTGTTTGGATGCTCTAACTCCGACGTAAAACCTTTCTGCAAAGAAAAGAACATTTCCTTTCATCGATTTCCACTTCGAGCGCAAATGATGAAGCACTGCATGTCGTCAACTCTAAACTGAATGTCAGTGACAAATCGCTCTGTAATCATTATTGCACGAGTGTGCTATGTTCAAAACATCACAATATCCCGAAATGTTCTCTATACCTTGACAGTGCCCCAGTTTTTACTATTTAAAAAAAGTTTTTATATTGATTTCATTGTATAACATAGAATGAATTCTATGACATAGAATGAATTCTATAGCATATAATGGATAGTATAACATAGAATGAATAAGATGACATAGAATGATTTCTATGACATAGAATGAATTCTATAATATAGAATGAATTATATAGCATAGAATGAATTCTATGACATAGAATTCATTCTGTAACATAAAATTCATTCTATGCTATAGAATAAATTCTATGTCATAGAATTCATTCTATGCTATATAATTCATTCTATGTTATAGAATTCATTCTATGTCATAGAATTCATTCTATGTCATAGAATTCATTCTATGTCATCTTATTCATTCTATGTTATACTATTCATTCTATGCCTATAGAATGAATTCTATGTCATAGAATGAATTCTATGTCATAGAATGAATTCTATGTCATAGAATTCATTCTATGCTATAAAATTCATTCTATGCATATAGAATTCATTCTTTATTATAGAATTCATTCTATGTTATACAATTTATTCTATGCACATAGAATTCATTTTATGTCATATAATTTATTTTATGTTAAAGAATTCATTCTATGTTATAGAATGAATTCTATGCGTATAGAAATAATTCTATGTCATGCAATTTATTTTATTTTAAAGAATTCATTCTATGTTATAGAATTCATTCTTTGTAATAGAATTCATTCTATGTTATAGAATATAATTCTATGCATACAAGTGCATTCTATAATATAGAATTGTATTACATACATAGAATATTATTCTCTATTATAAAATGTCATTCTATACATAGAATTGTATTATGGACATAGAATTTTACACTATATTATAGAATGTTATTCTATACAAAGAATTTTATTCTATGACTTACAATATTGGTTTCTTTTTTATAAATGGAATTTCAACTAATGAATGCTTTTTGTGTATATAGAATGCTTTCTATGTGCATAGAATTTATTCTATGTATAGAATGGTCACATAGAATAAATGGACACATGGCGCCCCATATGTACAACGTCATACCACTCTGGACATTGACCAACTCACATGCTAGTTGATAAGTCAATCGACACCCTTTACAAAGTAATTGAAAAAATATTAAATACAAAAATAAACAGAACTAAAAATCCAACGCATTGAGGTTGGCAATTAAAGGTATTAATATAACAGCTTACTCATGAGCTTTTTGAACACGCACACCCCACCTCCCACCCTATTTTCCTCTCCCTCCCACACACACACACACCTACTCTGAAGAACAAACAACCAAAAAGCCATACAACATTTGTCAAACAACAACTGCATGCAAAACAACAACAACAGCAAAAACACACATCTGATTTCCTACATCCCGAGGTATCAACAACAAAAAAATGTATAAGGCGCTTCTCCTAGTAAGGAACGGTTCAAAGCGCTCCATCACGCATTCACACACTCATTAAACATTAGTACATGACATTACATGATTATCGCTTTAGGTCCAGCGGACTCTTCCGAGCCAAATCACGACCGGACAACCCCCGATCCGCATAAAAGATCTGCTGAAACAACCCTAGTGGTAAAACTGAAAGCTCTCCACCAGCCAGTCACTTTACAATTAAGACAATCCCACGCAGGGGACGCTGAGGCTGTACTCTAATTTATCGAACCCCCGTTTACAAAAACAAAATAGAATACAAACATCATTATAATTATAAACAAAACACATAGGCCTACATATAAAATGCCTACATTGCTATTTCATAGGAAGCCCTAGTGACCACCTGGCAAAAAGCGTCCAATATTCCCAAGCTGATTCAACAGACCTCATACACAAACAAGGAGTATTGTCCCGGAAGAGTTTTCAAGAAAAAAGGTAGACGACAGGTCTAGCGAAGAAGAAGATAGTATAGCAGATTAATAGAACAGAGCAGGAATGAGAAAGAGCAAATGAGAAAGACAGCGACAGTGGGAATTTAAAGCACTAAATTTCCAGAAAGTGGGGATACTTTTTATACTGAAACCCCCGGCACCCCAGCGGGGGTAAACATTAGTACAATACACAGACATACATGGCTTGGAGCAGGCCAAATCAAAGCGGACTGGGGGAGAGGCAATGATAAACAAAATGATTCCCCACACATGCACACACACGCACAGAGAGAGAGAGAGAGAGAGAGAGAGAGAGAGAGAGAGAGAGAGAGAGAGAGAGAGAGAGAAGAGAGAAGAGAGAAGAGAGAGAGAAGAGAGAGAAAGAGAGAGAAGAGAGAGAAAAAAAAAAAAGAGAGAGAGAGAGAGAGAGAGAGAGAGAGAGAGAGAGAGAGAGAGAGAGAGAGAGACTTGTAAGGCGCATAATCCACGAAGATCATACTCGAAGCACGCAGTATTAACAACTTCGTAAACACTCCGCCAAATAATCATTGCAGATCAAATACCGGCTGACTCGGTAACTTCAAGGCTGTACATAACAACGATCTAAATGAAAGTGGAGTCGTGAAAGAATATAAAGATATCCAAGTCGAAGACACACGTAGCTTGTCACGATCAAAGCCTATTTTGTTTACAGTCAATTGTGCATTCAAAACAATTGCTTGCAATGGCCAAAAAAACAACAACAACAACAACAAAACTTGCAGATCAAGGTTAACTAGTCGCTTAAGCATTTGCTGTCAAAGGAAGAAAAGTGGTTTGATTTAATTACACAGCAATGTTTAAGGAAAAAAATAAAGAAGAAGAAGAAGAAAAAGAAGAAGAAGATCATAATGATGATGATGATGATGATGATGATGATGATGATGATGATGATGATGATGATGATGATGATGATGATAATGAAGTAGAAGGAGAAGTGTCCTGCTAAGGGATGGCATGCGTGTATGTGTTGTGTCTTTATTGTCAAAATGTGTGTGCGTGAGCGCGTGTGTGTGAAGAAATTGTCAAAGTGCGCGCGCGTTTGTGAGTGTGTGCGTGTGTGTGTGTGTATGTGTGAGTGCCGTGCGCGCTCGCGTGCATGTATATATATGTAGTATGTATGTTGGGTGCGCAAGCGCCTTTGATTTCCTGCGTGCGAAAGCTCCTGGTAGTCTGCAACGACAACAACGCACGCCTTCTAAATAGGCACGCCTAATGATAAGAATACACGTTGCATACCTATATACAACATTCCATTTTATAGTTAAAGACTTCTGACCAGGCAGCAAACAATACCTTATTCCACATTTACGTTCCATGTTCTATGAGAACTCGATCGGCAGTTGCAAACTGCGTTTCATGAAGGTAAAGCCTCCACGGCTGTAGGCCTACACATTACTCTGTTCAACAATACCTTGAATGCTATTGCAAAACCTTAATGACCTGCTTAATGTAACGTCGATCAATACGTAATATTTACATAATAATAATACATTGAATTTATACAGCGCAATTTTCATTAGAATAACAACTCAATGCGCGTACACACATCATTCGTACGCATCATCACAACATTCGCACTACATCATGTCCAGCATAATTCAGAAAATATTATTAACGTTCTTACTATTTACACAGAAAACGCCTTGCGGAACAAGTGCGTTTTTAAGCAGCTCTTGAATACATAATGCATAACTGACTGAGTTCATTGAATACAATACAATACAATACAATACAATATAACTTTATTGTCTGATGTTCATCACATACAGAAATTTGTCTTTGGCTCGTCGTCCGCAAGAAGCATGCAATATATCCATTGTATATATACACAACTAGCAGAGACACATTCTTTTCTAATGACACAGCAGCAACCTTAAATTCCAATCAAATACAGACATTCACAACCTAAATTCCACATCACTAATAAGTAATAATTTTACATTCATGCAGAAAAAGCACACGCACACACACCCACACACACAATAACCTAATGACAGCACAAGTTAAGTGTTGTCATAAACTATACATATCGCTGCCTAAACATGATTATAATGGCAGTGCTTAAAAGGTAGAGGCATGACTAGAACATTCTACATTTACCTATACATAGACAGTCA
Organism: Oncomelania hupensis; assembly: GCA_036898135.1. Classification (NCBI taxonomy): domain Eukaryota; kingdom Metazoa; phylum Mollusca; class Gastropoda; order Littorinimorpha; family Pomatiopsidae; genus Oncomelania; species Oncomelania hupensis. The sequence goes on along the minus strand of CM072524.1, from coordinate 10,476,248 downwards.
ACAATCATTTACATAATACAATGCAGTAAAAACATGCTTAGAACATTAGAATTTTTGAAATAAAAAAGATACACAGCAAAGACACAACTGACCAGGTTGCCTATCTCATAAATAGATTACATTTAAGAGTACCATAACAGTGGTTAGGATCATTAAAATAACAAGTCACATATTATGTGACTAGAACAATAATGATACAAGATGCAGTCTATCTCACATTTCTAACATTTCTGAGTTAACCAGTGGCAGAGATAGCTCAGTGGTCAGAGCGCAAGACTTGTGTGAGTGTGTCTTGGGCGACGTGGGTTCGAATCCTGACTTCAGCAAAATAGTGTGTGATTGCTGGATATTACGGGCCAGCGCCTTGAGAAGCTCTCTGAGCTTGTAAGTGCGCTATATAAGATAGAACCATCGAAACCACATTAACAAACTAGCTGATTTTAACTACCTTGCCTAACAAAGTAACTGACTATATTTCTTCTTCTAGTTTGTAATATTACTGCGGCACTTCGCACAAAACAAAATGTTAGGACAAACCTATGATTGACTCCTCGTTGTTTTGGTGCAACCTAAACTAGAAAGCATTATTTTAAATAAATACGCCGCACTTCACTTATGCCGCACACAAATTTAACGCACACAAATTTAACACACACAAACACCACACACGTGCCTACACGCGCGCCCCCCCTCCCCCCCCACACACACACCAATCATGGCTAATATCAATATCGCGCGCATACACCCTCCTCCCCCCCCCTTCACACACACACACACACACCAAGGGCGGATCTTGGGGGGGTGCAACGGGTGCACGTGCACCCCACCCCCCCCCCCCCACGGACGACAAAAAAAAAAAAGAAGAAGAAAAAGAAGAAGAAGAAAGAAGAGGAAGGAGAAAAAGAAGAGGAAGAAGAATATTCAGAATATCCATAATATTCATAATAATCATCATGCTAATAATCATCATGCTAATCATCATCATCATCATCAGCATAATGATGATGATGATAATAATAATAATAATAATAATAATAATAATAATAATAATAATAATAATAAGAAGAAGAAGAAGAAGAAGAAGAAGAAGAATAGAGGACAATAATAATAATAATAATAATAATAATAATAATAATAATAATAATAATAATAATAATAATAAAGGACAAGAAGAAGAAGAAGAAGAAGAAGTTGTTTAATGTATTTAAAGTCTTTCCACCAAAGTGATACAATAATAATTTATTTAAAGTCTTTCCACCAAAGTGATACAATAATAATAATAATAATAATAATAATAATAATAATAATAATAATAATAATAATCGTCATCTACCTCAAAGATGTATTCTCTCCTATTTTCTTTCCCATATCAATCCCTGCCCTCTTCACGCCTCAATCTCCTGTTACCCCCACCTCCTCCCTCCTTTCTTCTTTCGTTTACTCACACTCACCAATCGGCCAACACATGTTAGACATGTAACAGCTCAAACTCAACAACAAAAGAAAGTGTAACACATGTATGTCAGGGAGTTTTGCCCATAAACTGTTGTTTTGAAAGAATAACTGTTCTTTGCTATGAATCTGAGGTAAGATACAAAAACTTTTCTCTAACCCCCCCCCCACCCCCCCCCCCCAAAAAAAAAAAAGTGCACCCTCCCGCGTGAACTTGCTGATCCACCCTTGCACACACACCAATCATGGCTGATTTCCACATCGTCAAAGCACAACTTCACTGAAGACACTTGTTTTACGAATTCCTTATGTAGTTCCTTGCGCACTAACTAACGTAAAATTTCACAAGGATAGCGCATGTTTGATTTCTTCTGCAAAAATACATACGCCGAACTTACGAGGACCAATCAGAAACAAGAATATGATGTCACGAGCTTAGACGTCAACCTTAACTCCTCCAACACGCATGATTACACGCAACAAAGGTTGTCTGCTACACACGACTTGCCGAGCTAAGGCAGTTGAATTCACTTGTTGCGCGTCGATCTTAGTAAAGTTGTTTCATATTATAGTCAAATCGTGAAGGAGTACATTACATCGTCATAAAAAAGTGCCTTGTAGTGAAATTACACAGCTACACATGTTAATAACTTCGAACCGGACCGTGATAAACATGACGCCACTACCTCCGACCCAATGCATAAGCCGTAAAACGTAAGCCAAATGTGGCCACTAAACTCATAAACACCCGCCAAAATTCCGGTCAGTGAAAAATCTCATAACCCAATACATAAGCCTTAAAACATAAACCAAATGTGGCCACTACTTCATTCAACCTGTATTTAAAACACACTCAAAACTCTCAACACCAATTAATGATTGCTCTTTTTAACACACTTTCAAGGTCTCTACTGTTTAACCTGGGGGGTCCTCACCTATTTCACTCTCAGCATACTCCTTGTCTTAGTTTTTATTCACTGCAGTACAGTTTTCCCTTCACAAGTTCACAGTATTTCCCTTCACAAGTTCACAGTATGGTCACAAGTACAGTCTAATAAGCGCATGGCAGTAGCATTCAGCACGAACTAACATCATTAACCTTTAACAAATACCGAATGCCGCCAACAGAAACTAAATTTACAGATTCGCCGCACCACAGACCAAAGTACTGCATACGCGCTATCAAACACAGAATTGTAGCGGCACCGCTATCAGGAAAGCTCTAGACCTCTACATAACATGCAGTAACAGAAGTCTTACATGAATTCTCACTGTTATTGTTTTGTTTTAAAAAAAAAAAGAGGAACAGTTGTAAGAACATTGTAATCATTTAAATTGTTCTCTAACAAACAGCAATGATACATATGATATCTATTACTTATTAGATATCCTATGTCCTAAAGACTCCTCAAACACATACGTTACAAAGGTTGCTTCTCAGCACGGAAGAGGGAGGGGAGGGTATTGGAGAAGGGCTGTGGAGCGTTTAATTATTTTTTTTTAAGAGGGGTGGGGTTATTGATGGAGTGGGGACTCAATTTCAAATGTAACAAAAACAAAGTTTTCCGAAATATTTAAGTTGGACAGGAATGGGGATGGGTGAGGGCCGGGGAGGCGGAGAGGAGAGGATTTAGTAATATCTCTTCTCGGGACCAGCTTTGTAGATGTGACATGTAACCCGTTTTCTTTCCTTCCCAAGATTTAAAGAGAGATAAGAAAACAATAATCGCAGTTAGACGGACTTGGATGCGTCCTAGCTGCCAAACAAAGTATTCTTTGCACGAACGCCGGTCAGCCATTTGATTTCAAGTAGAACACTGTTTGAAGGAACTGACACTCACATCTCTATTCCCCCACCTCTTTGACATGACATAAACTTACAATCTGTTGTCACTGTCACTTGGAATTGCTCTTTCTTAAAGTCTTTAGACAACGAAGCGTGGAGAAACTAATCATATAATCACAGCCTGTAACCACCCCCACCCCCTCCTTTCGCCTCCCTTAACTCCTGTGTGTGTGTGCGTGTGTGTGTGTGCGTGTGTGTGTGGACTCAACTACCTAAAAGTACTGTAACAATTACTGGCAAAGCCGACGTCAAGCAGAAACTCTTGAAATAGTCCCTCATTTGTTACAAATCTAGACTTACAAAAAAAACAACACTGCCAGCAGGATAAGCTAGCGCTAAGGCAGACACACGACATAGGCAAAAGGCTCACAGATAACCTGAGACCCGCGGAGCCAACAGCTTACAAGACATAAATGAATGACGCGCTCTCCATAGGGGCCTCATATTGTCATCATTAATAGAACAGCATAACCCTCCAAGACATGCAGAACCGGTTACTTTAAAGCAATCGATCGTCATGTACAGATATTTGTCCCCTATACACATTGTGTCCGGGGACGTTAATTTAAATTGAGTGAGTACAGATATTCATTATCGCAAGGTACTAGCAAAATATAGCGACCAGTCTGCTTCGACTGCAAAAACGTCTTGTCCATGTTTTGCAAGCATATAGGAAGATGGAGATGACAAGGGAGCGCAGCAGTCTTACCTTGGAATGTAGGCTGATGGTCCTGTCTTTCCAAATTGGCTTCAACCTCGCCAGGGCAGCAGTTGTTTGCGCGATCCTGGAGAGGACTTCCTGTCTGGACCCATTGTCTGATACAATGGCTCCTAAATATTTGAAGCTATGCACTGTGTTGAGGGATTGGCCTTGGACTTTGATGTCCGTGTTGATGCCATTGGTGTTGTTGGTCATCATTTTGGTATTCTCTGCACTTATTTCCATTCCATAGGCTCTGGAGGTGGTGCCAAGCCTCTGTACCAGCTTTTCAAGTTCTTGTTCCTCTCCAGCCAATCCATCAATGTCATCCACAAAACGAGGTTGGAGATTGCTCTTCCCCATATGCTGATTGTGCCTTGAAAATGAAGTTTTTCAATTGCTTACCTTTCTTTGTCTCTTGGAAATTTGAAAAAGGACTTGCCAACACAACTTTTCTTGTATCTGGCATTATGGCAATTGATGGCTGTGCAAAAGTCACCACCCTGTTTCACTCGGTCGCCTTTTGAATTTCTGCCCACGAGCCATTCTCAGCATGTCGACAAGGGAGCATAACTCATACATTTCGTCTCGCGGTTCGGTACCAAGTTCCCCCCTCTTTCTATCATTAAGCTCTTTGATTATACTTCAATGCTGAACAATTACAAACCCTAGGACAGTAATCTATCAATCTGCTGGACCAGCAAACCAGCTTTCTTGCGCTACAGCCAATCTAGATTCAAATACAAATACAGACAAACCTCATTCATCCGCCAGGAGATCGCAATACTATAAACGACACACGCATAAATATTAAAAGCACCACAAATTTTTTTTCTTTACTTCATTATTTTAGGTAGCTTACACAAAAGCAGTTTACTTATTTAAATGCGGTATAAGGTTTAAACTCCGGTTGGGAAGGCTCAAGGGTCCTTTTCGCAATACTGTGCGCGAACGTGCAGCATACCTGTGTCAGTTTTGAATTACCTGTGTTATTCTGGAGTATGTAGGTTATTCTGGACTTCGAGGTTATTCTTATATTGGCAAACTAATCTATGCAGGCAGGCCGTGGCATCGAGTAGAAACCTTTAGCTCCAAAACTCACAATGTCATAGCGATACCAGTACCCTATTTATTTATTAATTTGTTTATTTTATTTATTTCTTTATTTGAAATGTTTAAATTATATGTTCAGTTCAGTGTGGTGGTCCAAGTCATACAGTGTGCAATGTATAAGACTCGTGACACTTGCCAAGGGTCTTGTACAGGGCTTGCCTACAGCTCTTCCATCTCACGCACTACAGGTACGAGCTGCCTGGCTCAGTCATCTGTCACAGCAAATTAATGAACACTTTGGTCGCGGTTACTCTCGTTCTACAGCATTTTCTTCGTTACTTTGAAACATCTCCTTATACTTGTTTTCAAGAGGTCGCTCTACTATAAAGGTAACCCGCCATCATTTCAACCATGGATTCTTTAGTTTGCACTTCCATGTTTCAACATACACTTAAACTTACAAATTGAAACTAACGCGCAACAAGGCACAGTTTAGGCTTTAGCGGTGCAACCAAAGAGCTTATCATTAAGCTCTTTGGTGCAACCTTGGTCGGCTTCTGTGTGCATAATTATGTGGTATTTTAATGTAGAACATTCGTCTACATGCGACACAGGAGCTTCCGTTTTTTTTGTGGACGGCAAGGGAGGCTGCATATATTTAGTTATAATAACTTTGTTTTCACGGAGGACAACTGTTAGGAATTCCGATTACAGACAGACATATAGACTCAGTAACCTACAGCGTCACACAAACACACAAATCCATCGACCAAGTGACTGAATGACCAATCAAAACGCACATAATGACTCTCTCTCTCTCTCTCTCTCTCTCTCTCTCTCTCTCTCTCTCTCTCTCTCAAGAAGATCCAACAACCTCACTCCATCCTCCAAGCCCCCCCCCTCCCCCTCCCCACCGTCACCTCTCTTTCCCTCCTTCCACGCACTCATCCACACACACTCACCAGCACACCCACCCACACACCCACGACACACTCAACAGTGGGATTGAATCCTAATTAATTCACGGATGATTCACGGAATCATCAGTCTACATGCACAGTAACTTGCACTGCTCTGAAAGCCTTACCTGATGTCGCTACACGAAATGGGATGCCGGTGTAACCAAAGATTCGTAACGAGGATCACCATACCCAACCAACAGTTACCCCACCTACTTTGGAGGTGTAATCGTCCGTCCGCAACGACCCTCCCTCTCCCCTCACCTCCTCCTTCCTCAACCCTTTCCCTGCCTCTTCAACATGTTCTCCCCGCCTTTAGTCTTCTTTTCCCTTCGTCGGCGGAGTGTCATCGTCATCACCATCATCATCATCTTCTTCTAATCATCATCATCATCATCATCATCATCATCATCATCATCATCATCATCATCATCATCATCATCATCATCATCATCGTCGTCATCATCATCATCATCATCATCTTCCTCTCTCACTCTCTCTTTTAAATTCTCATCGTCCTCCTTTTCTATTTATTCGTGTTCATCCTCCTCAATGTCGATGTCACACTTTTATAATTTGTCTCATCTAGACTCTCTATAACATACATGCTTTCCAGGCAATTGTTGTGTCAATCCACAGAGAGAGAGAGAGAGAGAGAGAGAGAGAGAGAGAGAGAGAGAGAGAGAGAGAGAGAGAGAGCGCGCATTACCCACCCAACCAAACACACACACACAAGAACTTGAAAGAGACACCCAGGCATTCAAGGAAAATGCCAACGATGCTCCACGGTCTTTGAAGTCGCCTCTAGCTCAAAGTATGCAGTAAGGTTTGGCTATTGACTTAGAGAATAGCAAGGACTTGTCACTCTCGGGAAAGGTGAGGCACTAATTGTGTCAAAATGAACAACAAAAGAATTACACCTTAAAAAGTAAGAAGAAAAGGTCAACAAAAAATACGTGAGAGCAGGAAGGGAGGGAAGGGAGAGAGAGAAGTCGAAACCTTTAATAGGATAATAGCATTAGGTCCTATGGACCTGTCTTGCAACTAGTCCTTAATAAAATCGTAAAATAACAAATAAAAAATTCAGAACAAACAAAATAGTTAACATAAAATTGATTAGAAACTAACACAAACCTTAACAATGGTATGAATAAAAAAAATTACTAAGAAAATTAATGTACCGAAATAAACATACTCGCCCCCCCCATCCTCCAATACCCCTTCCCTACTCCCACTCTCCCCACCCTCCTTCTACCACAACCACACACATACACGAGCAAATTCACACATCAACAAATTAAACTGTCGCAAGATAGGAAAGAACAAAATGTATACAATCATCTTAAATATTAGGAGCAAGGGAAAATAGAAATTTGTGGAGTCCAATTTTAAACAATGTTAATGATTTACTTTCCTTGATCTCTTGTGGTGGAGAATTCCACATACTTGGACCAGAATATGACAGAGATGTTTTAAATAAGTCTAAGCGTGGCTGTGGCAAGGTTAAATTATGTCTGAAAATTGAATAACGAGATGAAGGTTTGCTAAAAAAAGTACTTTTAAATAATCCAAAGCTCTACTGTTTAGTATTTTGTACATTAAAACAGCTTTATTGTAATTAAGGTGTGTGTTAAGGGGAGGCATACCAGATAGTTTTAATTTTGAATCAGTTTTTATGGAAGTGTTGGAGATAAGTAATTTTGCAGCTCTGCGGTGAATAGAATTAGTCTTTTTAAACCAGGCATCACTGCAGCTGTCCCATATTGTTGATGCATAATCAATGTGAGGTTTGATATGAGCATTATAAAAAATCTTTTTAGCATCTGCAGTTATGATAGATTGAAGCTTAGACAACCTAAATAATTCTGTTGAGAGAATTTTACAAAGATTTTCAATATGTGAATGCCAACTGAGTTTGTTGTCTATGAGGACGCCTAAAAGTTTATGGCTTTCAACCTGTTTAATATTATTTCCATTCACGACTAAATCAAGAGATGCTTTTGTCTAGCTGTTATTAACATGATTTTTGATTTAGCTGGATTCAGTGACATATGATTTAACCTGCACCAATCAGCAACATTGTTAAGGGCACCTTGTAGAGATTGCCGAATTTCACCTATGTTCCTGCCCTGATTGTGCAATGTTGTGTCATCATCTAACATATGGCATTCAACAGAATTATCTGGGAAGTGCAACGGTAAATCATTAATATAAATACAAAATAAAATAGGACCTAGAACCGATCCTTGAAGAAACCCATGCATTATAAGGCCTACAGAGGAATTTATTCTATGAATATGTACAAATTGCGTACGTTCATAAAGGTAGGAACGAAACAAATTTAACGCAACTGAGCTACTGAGGTACAGTTCAAGTTTCTGAAGCAATATGTGGTGCTTGACGAGATCAAAAGCTTTGGAAAGATCAAGAAAAACAACAAATTGGAAGGAATTTCATGATGATTTGAATCTGAGCCTTTAATAAAAGAATACAGTGCATGCCAAAGTTGATAAATGTCTTTTTTTTTCTATTAGTGTATTAAAGTAGTTTCGTTTGAAGTCACGCACCATGTTTTTTATTTTATTACAATTTTTTTGGTACTCTTTAAATTGTTGAGTACATTTAAGTTTGTCACGCAGTGACATTGCATGTATGATTTCTGGGAGTTTAGAATGGTTTACTCTTTTATTTTTAAGTGGCGTGTGCTTGTTGATTATTGATAGATAAATAGTGTACCAACGATTAAGTGCAACATTAGGGTCATTATAAGTATATACATCATCAAATGATGCATCATACAGATTCCTTAGAAAAGCTCCACAATCAAAGTGTTTATAGGACCGATATGTAATATGAGTATGGCCTTTAGTCCTTGATTTGGGCAGTTTAGTAATTTGTGCAATATATTGGGGAATGGTCACTTATGCTCATAGCAGAAAGGAAGCATGATCAATTGTTGCAGGTGCGTGTGTGTGTGTGTGAGAGAGAGAGAGAGAGAGAGAGAGAGAGAGAGAGAGAGAGAGAGAGAGAGAGAGAGAGAGAGAGAGAAGTCGAAACCTTTAATAGGATAATAGCATTAGGTCCTTTGGACCTGTCTTACAGCTAGTCCTTAATAAACAAGAGAGAGAGAGAGAGAGAGAGAGAGAGAGAGAGAGAGAGAGAGAGAGAGAGAGAGAGAGAGAGAGAGAGAGAGAAACTTTTGAAACTTTTTTTTTGGAAACTTTTTTTTATTAGGGAGAAAGAGTTTAGACTAATTAATAAGTCTAATCTTCCAATCTGTCCCTTAACACAGAGAGAGAGAGAGAGAGAGAGAGAGAGAGAGAGAGAGAGAGAGAGAGAGAGAGAGAGAGAGAGAGAGAGAGAGAGAGAGAGAGAGAGAGAGAGAGAGAGAATAAAATACTATGAACAATGAAGAAAGACCAGTTTTCTTACTGTCTTACTGAGACCCTGCTCCCCTTTCTGTCTCACCTCTCTCAATCGCCCCCCCCCCCCCTCCACAATAATAATTAAAATGAAAACATACACCACCCCACCACTACTGGCTACGGGAGCAGGGTGATGAGGCCAAGTGTGTCGACCTTACTCCTCCTGGATATGTCTTCCGCTCCTTCCCCCGCACTACACGCGGAGGTGGGGGTGTGGCCGTGCTGTATCGCGCCGCGCTGACCACCCACATCGCCTTTACTGCTGACCTGCCATTTCCGCACCCGTCTTTCGAAGCGGTGCGTGTCACTCTGGTGCTGCAAGCGCCACGCCAACAATCTGTGCACTTCCTCTGTGTTTACCGTCCACCCCCTAGCTCCAAGAACAAGCTAACTCAAGAGATGTTCATCACAGACTTTCACCTACTCCTGGATTATTGCAACGGACTTTCCGGTGCCCCAGTAATTCTGGGTGATGTGAATGTTCATTACAATAAACCCACTAAACTGCTGACGGCCAGGATCCTTGACATCATGGACGCCTTCCGCTTTTCTCAAGCCGTTCAGACACCCACGCATGCGCTGGGCAATATCCTGGACTGGATTATCTACAGGCCCGAGGACGCCATTGTGCAGGATGCATCAGTGACACAGACTCTGACGTCTGATCACTACTGTGTGGTGTGTGACTTAGCCGCCCAGCCCCCCAAACCGCCCGCTATGTACCAGTCACTGCGAAACTTGCGCGCGATTGACAGGGGCACTTTCCGCGAGGATCTTCAAAGCGCGCTCGTCTCGCCCCTGGCGGCTGAGCCGTTAGACGCTGCTCTCCGCTCGATCCTTGATAAGCACGCCCCTGTCTCAAACCGCTGCATCCGTAGAGAGAAGACAGCTCCCTGGTACACTGCCGTAAGATCCGAGCTTCGGGACGCCAAGCGCCAAAGACGGCGCGCTGAAAGAAACTGGCTTAAGATAGGGCTCACTATCCATAAGCAGATTTTCAATGCTGCCAAGCGTCTGGTTGTCAAGATTGTGCATGATGCAAAGAGCGCATATACCACCGCAAAGATCGCCAGCTGTGAGAGGGAACTGTTTTCCGTGTATGGTCGCTTAAGTGGCCGAGTCAAGACCTCTCCCCTTCCCAATGTGTACCCCTCCTCTCAGCTGCCAGAAATATTTGGTGCTTACTTTGTGGATAAAGTTGCTGCAATTCGAGCGGAGCTGGATCAGCTGTCTCCGTTGCCGGCGCTAAGTGACTCCTCAGTCAGTGAGTGCCCCTTTTCTCTTCCGTTTTTTCAGCCAGTGACGGAGGAAATGGTTGAATCCATTGTTTTGTCTTTACCAATATTGAAGATCTTGTCCTTAAAATTATTAATGACAGTTTAGTGGCCTTGTACCCTCCTCAAGTCGGCTTGTAAAGTGAAAGCCCTTTTAAAAAAGAACTCCCTTGACCAGAATGTGCTAAAGAACTACAGGCCCGTCTCCAACCTCCCATTTTTATCAAAGATTTGAGAAAATTGTCCTCCAACAGTTGTTTTCCTACCTTAAAGAACTGACTTGAAAGCTGAAACTGGTAATGACATTCTGCTTATTCTGGAGTTCTTCCTCAATTTATCGGGGATGATTTGACACTCTCTTCTGCTCAAAAGACTATCTTCCTCATTTGGCATCTCAGGCTCTGCTCTGGTTTAAATCTTACCTTTTAAACAGATCTCAAACTGATCAAATGATCGGTTGATAGGTGGTTCCTGGATTGGTTTGGAGAAGTCTTTTATATATACTCACGTCTCATCAAGTCTGCTGGTGATAAATATTCTTGTCAAACTGATGTCTAGAGTCATGATTCCTTTGCAAAGTATACCACAACACACAGAAATGAATTTGAAAAAGAGGATGTCAGGGATGGGAAGATTAGACATAAAGGAATGGATGAATAAAAGAAAATAGTAAAATTTAAACATGAAAAAAGATGAAAATATGAAGGAGGATTTAAGTAATTATTAAAAAGAAAACACTGTTTTTTTTGGTCGGGTTATTATTGTTTTTTATGTATTTTATTTGATTCACTCTCTCATCTGATATGTCTCTCGAAAAGCAACAGGTGAGTTGTTTCTTGAACTCCAAAATGAAATTCAGTTCAAAATAAGTGTAATGTTCTGATAAAAGAATTGAAAGTTAAATATTTTGATATAAATGTGAGATGGATTCTTATGATAGAAATCTAAATCTTCATTTCTGAAACAATTCAAAAAGAGTGAAACTCTTTTGGCTCTTTGTGAAAAAACAATCTCTGAAAATTTATGCTTATATACCATAAATAGAACTTTTAGAAAGAAAGGATTTATAATATTATTATTAAATACAAGAACTTTTGTGGAGAAAAAAACTTTTGTTAATGCAACACAATGAATACTTATATTTTAGAGTATGAGTCTACCTGCCTTTAAAGTGTGTTAATATAAAAATTTATATTTTTAAAGAAATAATGTATAGATAAAATTAAAATGTAGATTTTTTATAATTAATGTAAGATATTGTTTAGGAGATATGTTGTCACATGTGTGTGTGTGTGTGTAGTGGGGTGTTGTTGGTGTGGGTATAACTATGTATTATTTATTGTATTTGGTTTGGCAGTATGTGTAATTTGTTGTTTGCTGTTTGTTGTTGTGTTTTGTGTATTATGTTGTTTGTTAATGTTTTTTGTGTTGTTTTTATGCTATTTTTATTATAATAAAATGTTTTTTAATATTTTTATAATTTTATAGCTCTCTATATTTTTTTTAACCTGTAAAACAATATAATTATATGTACATGTTATTATTACATCAACACAATTTGTGAAGTTGTCACACATACAAATAAAAAAGATAGTAAAATTAAAACTTATTAATATGTAATGGTAAAAAAACAGTTTTTGGTTTTTTTTTTTCTTTTTGTTGTGGTTTTTTGTGTGGTGGTTTGAGTTTTTGTTTGTTGAGCAAGAGCGTTTGGTGAAGAAATGCAAGGCTATACATGTGATGTTTATTTAAATCTTATATTATCTATATATATATTTTATATTTTATATTTATATATTTTAATTCTCTTTTATTTCTTTTTTAAGTTTTAGATTAATATAAATTTTTTTTAAATTATTAACAGTAAATAAAGAACATATCACACAAGTTTTTTATGAAGTTTTATATAATGTATATATTATTTATTATGTTAGTTATTTGATGTAAATTTATTTTTGGATTGTTGTTTTTGTTTTTGTTTTTTTTGATGTTTTGTGGTTTTTTTTGTTTTTTTTTAATTTATAAAAATTTACTTATTTATGTAGGTAATGTGTGAGAGAAATTGTTTTATAGATTTTTTTATTTTTTAATAATATATATATATATATATAGAAAAAAAGTTTTATATTTTTTTAATTATTTGTTTAATTTTTGGTTGATGTTTATATTTTTTATTTAATTATAATAGTTATGTATTTGTGAATTCGGGGTTTTAATTAAATTAAAAATTTAATGTATTTAATCTCATTTTTTTTATCTGTTTAATTATGGGTGTAATATTATTAAATTTTTTTTGTTGAGTTTGATTTTGCCAAATGTAAACCGTTTGAAAGTTATGCTGTTTGAAGTAAATAGTTCATTATGAGGACTGTTGTATTTTTGGCCTTTATGATGCCATACTTGTCTTCGACATATCTAATACATGTAAAGCTATATTTTTAAAAAAAAAATTGACCTGAACCTTCTGACCTATTACTCTTTAAAACCAAATTAAAAAATTATCACATAATCCACTTTTTATCGGTAATCTGCACATCGTACAACATATAGAAAAGTTGGCTATTTTAAGAACAGAGAGAGAGGGAGAGATCACGAAGACCGGATGTGGTTCCAAGTTCTTTTTCGCACTGTGTTCGTAGGACTGGTGGCCATGTTTGGATAAAAAGGTGAGTTTTTATTTTATAACTTGTTATTATTATTTTTGTCTTCCCTAAGATTTTGAGGGTTTTGTATAAATACTTAGCTTTGATACAAAGAATGAAAGATTATACCACAGTAAATTCATCTCAATCGCGTCAATGTTTCACCATTGCCGATTCGGGGATATCAATTAATGAATTATTAATATTATGGCGGTCAGTTTGCAAATCCTATTCATCCTATCCTATCCTGTCCCGTAACCCGGAGGTCGTAGGGGCACCACAGATGATCGTTTAACCAGCAAACTCCATTTTTCTCTGTCCTCAGCAGCCCTGATTGTTTCGTTCAGTGTCAAACCAGTCCATTCTCGAATGTTGTCCTCCCACCTCTTTTTCGGTCTCCCTCTTCTTCTACCTCCTTGCACTCACTGTGCCTTGCAGAATAGTCTTTGCAAGGCCTGATGATCTGGTAATGTGGCCATACCATCGGAGTTTTCGTTTCTTCACCACTGTGAGCAGGTCATCGTGTTGTCCAATGGCTTGTGTGATGGTCTGTCGGACTTCGTCGTTGGTGATGTGTTGGGTATAGGAAATGCCCAGAAGTCTTCTGTAGCACCTCATCTCCATGCTTTGTATTCTTCGTTGGACTTGGAGATCTGCTGTGAGGGTCCATGCTTCGCAAGCATATATGAAGATGGAGATGACAAGGGAGCGCTGCTTTGGAATGTAGACTGAAGGTCCTGTCTTTCCAAATGGGCTTGAACCTTGTCAGGGCAGCAGTTGTTTGTGCGATCCAGGTGCCGTGTGCATGAAGAATCTTAAAGGGCAACTTAAGCTTAAGTTCGCTTACTCAATCTTAAGTTTGAACTCTCCGTGTGCTTGAGTAAGCGAACTTAAGCTTAAGTTGCCCTTTAAGATTCTTCATGCACACGGGCACTGGAGAGGACTTACTGTCGGCACTCATTGTCTGATACAATACTCCTAAATATTTGAAGCTATGCACTGTGTTGAGGGATTGGCCTTGGACTTTGATGTCCGTGTTGATGCCATTGGTGTTGTTGGTCATCATTTTGGTCTTCTCTAATAGGCCTAAGTGCAGAGAAGACCAAAATGATGATTGATTGATTGTTTGATTGGACCTAAAGCAAAAATCAATCAATCAATAAATCAATCAATCATCATTTTGGTCTTCTCTGCACTTATTTCTATTCCCTAAGCTCTGGAGGTGGTGTCAAGCCTCTGTACCAGCTGTTCAAGTTCTTGTTCCTCTCCAGCCAATCCATCAATGTCATCCGCAAAACGAAGTTTGGAGATTGCTCTACCCCCTAAGCTGACTGTGCCTTCATGATCTGCAAGAACATCTGACTTGATGCGCTCTAGGAAGATGTTGAAGAGTTTTGGAGAGAGTAGGCATCCTTGACGCACACCGATTGTTGTTCTGAACCAGTTCCCGATGGCGCTGTTGTGGAGGACTGCACTGGTAGCCTTGTCATACAGGCTTTTGATGACTTCAATAATTTTAGGACTGATGTTGTACACTTTCATTGTTGCCCATTGAGCTGCATGCCAGACTCGGTCAAACGCCTTCTTGAAGTCTATGAACACATGATATAGATGTTGTTGGTGCTGTAGGTATTTCTCACAGATTATTCTGAGATTGAAAATCTGTTCAGTGGTACTTTGCCCTGCCCTGAATCCTGCTTGTTCTTCAGCTGTGATTTGTTTAGCTTGGGGTTTCAACCTGTTGAGTATTATTTTCAGGAGTTTGCAAAACTAAATGAAATTTGGACTTTGGCCTATCAATTTTAAATTACTTTTAGATGGCAATCTTTAAGAACATAAAACTAATAAGTAATATTGTATTTTTAACACTTCCTAGAATAAAGCCCACTGTACTGGGATTTAACCTAAAATATTATATATTATATATGTGTTGACCGGTCTAGTTTGAGATCTACCAACAACATGGCGTAAGCCTAAGTAGTACTTCGAAATCGTGTTTAGTAGCCGCCCAAAGCGTCATTTTAACAAGTTAACATTTCTTTAGAATTTAGCAGAATCAATCCAGCTTATAGATAAATAATTTCTGCCTTTGCTCAGGAATATGATAATTACATTATACTCTTTTCACACTTCCCACAGTTTATACTTTCCATAGTTAGAGGGATAGTCACTTATCAGCATAGACAATTCTTTAAACACATAAACAGTATTCAGTGTTGTAAGTTTTCTCCACATTAACTTTTACAGCACGCAGAGATGAAGACATAACCATGCCGGTGCCTGCAAACCTACCTGGAAGGTCGGGCCTTCCTGAGAGGCAGGCAGGCCCTAGTCATGATGAAAGTAAGTTGCAAGTTATAACATGTACTTAAGTTTTTTTTGTGTGTGTTTTATGGGCCACATTTTATTTTTTGTTGTTTTGGACTTTTTGTTTGTAAGATTTCGTTACGTAAGTTTGTGTGTGTGTAACACATTCACCATTTTAAGAACTTTGCTTGTCTGTGCATATATATAAACATTATTTTTCTTTTTATAATCCACATTTTATTATCATTACATTATAGCTTGTTCACATCTCCCACTGCTTAAGTTTCTTTAGTTATTGTGATTGTCACTTTAGGCATACCAAATATGTTAAATACATAATCATTATTCAGTTTTGTAGGCTGTCACCACAGTTTAACTTTTGCAGCAGGCACTGATGAAGACCTAACCCTGCCGGTTCCTGTTAACCTACCTGGAAGGTCGGGCATACCTGAGAGGCAGGCACGCCCTAGTCATGATGAAAGTGAGTTGCAAGTGATAAATATTTCTAAAGTTATGGGCCAGAAGTTTGTTTGTTTGTTTATTTATTTTGCTGAATGTCGACAGAGACCATCAGCCTTTTAGAGAAGAAGACAGTGATAACCATCCTAGGAATTAGAGGACTGGGAACATAATTAATAAATCATCGAACCATCCCAACAATGGAATATTAAAATAGATGATGAAATAAGGCTACTTTTTTCCGCCCGCTGCATTTGAACTCTGATTGCTAGTCTAACGCGCAAACCAACTGCGCTAGCCCGGTGAAACGGCCAGGAGTGTTATATTATATTGGAGATTAGTATATTATTACTTTATTTTTTGTTGTTATTGTTATTTTCTTTTCCTTAGGTTTGTGTTAAGTATGCATCGTCTTAAAACATAACTTGTCTGTGCATATATAAACACAAATTCTTTTTTTTATAATCCACATTTTTTATAATTACATTGTACCCTGTTCACATTTTCCAGAGTTTAAGCTTACCCTAGTTATTGAGATTGTCACTTTAGGCATAAAAAGTCTGTTAAATACATAATCATTATTCAGTGTAAATACATAATCATTATTCAGTGTTGTAGGTTGTCACTACAGTTTAACTTTTCCAGTAGGCAGTGATGAAGACGTGAACCTGTCGGTCCCTGCACACCTGCGTAGAAGGTCTGGCATACCTGAGAGGCAGGCAGGCCCTCGTCATGATGAAAGTGAGTTGCAAGTGATACTAAGGCTTTTGTTTTTTGTAAGCTTATGGGCCACAAGTGTTATATATTAAAAGATAACTATTATTATTTTATTTTTTTATTTTTTCAAACTTTGCCTACATTTTTTAATGTTAGTTTGTAAGATTTTGTTGATACTTTGGTTTGTGTGTGTGTGTAATGCATGCGCCATATTAAGAACATGACTTGTCTGTGCATATATAAACAAACTTTTTTTTTGTAATCCACATTTTATTCAATCTTTTTTAAAATTCTTTTTCTAAAATTATGTCACAGAGAACAAATGATAAAGAACCTAAGCAGTCTTCACAAATGATGAGTCTTCAAACTTTAAAATTTGATTATCTTCTATTTCTCTTTTTGCAAATTAGCTCCTTCTTCCCTCGGACTCCTCAAATATTATACCTTGTTCACATTTCCTGCAGTTTAAGCTTTCCCTGGTTATTTTGATTGTCACTTTAGGCATAAAAATTTGTCACTTTAGGCATAAAAAAATCTGTTAAATACATAATCATTAGTCAATGTAGTAGGTTGTCACAACTTTTTCAGCAGGCAGCGATGAAGACCTGACCTTGCCGGTGCCAGCAAACCTACCTAGAAGGTCGGGCATGCCTGAAAGGTAGGCAAGACCTAGTCATGATGAAAGTAAGTTGCACATGATAAGTAGTTCTATAAGTAGTTCTAAGGTTATGAGACAGAAGTGTTATAATAATAATAATAATAATAATAATAATAATAATAATAATAATAATAATAATAGTAATTAAAAAAAAAATAATAATAATAACAACAGAATTTGTAATGCGCTTATCTGAAAATAAATTAAATCTAAGGGCGCATTCGCACACAAAAATCACACAAGACATTCACGTTCATACTAGCCTGACAAACATAAGTTATTATGCAGATAATTAAAATTGTTGAAACAAAGGAGTTTTAAAAGCAGATGTGAATGAAGATTTTTAATGTTTTTGTGTGTGTGTGTGTTTGTGAAGAAATATAATAATAATAATAATTATTATATTTTTATAATAATAATAAAATAATGATGATTTGCAAAACTCTTAACATTGACTGCCTGTTTTGCTCTTTTAAACCAATCTTTGGTTTGTATGGTAGCTATTTTTAACTTTAAAACTGTTTCCATTAAAATACTAAGTGTACTAACTCTCTGAGAGTGTTTAATAAGTTCATACAGGTGCAACAATCTCCTTTCTGGATTTATTTACTGATACCACCCTTTTTCTATTCAGATGTCGCAAATTATGCATTTTTTCTGACAAGAGCTAGTAACAAGTTTGTTTGTTATTACTAGTGAACAGTACAAAATGCGTTTCAAATTCCCTCTTTCCTTCCACGCTTTTATCTACCGGTAATTAAGGAATAAACAGATAAACTGAAGTAATGGTGAGCAAAACGAACCTGTTCAGACCTCCAACAATAAAGAATATCAAGGGGGAGTCACTGTTTTAGAAGTTTTCTTCAATCCATTGCTAAGGGCTGGAGTCATCTAAGAAATGGTTAGATATTTTTATTTTCAAAATAGTGCATTTTACTGACACTTTACTAATAAAAACTAAATTTAGGACAAAAATTCCTTTTACTGTTGCAGCTGGAAAGGGAGACCGACCTGCAAGGCCGTGCCCCTTCTGTGGCGTTTTCCAAACCAAACTACCGCGGCACCTCAAAAGTAAGCATTCAAAAGAAGAAAAAGTAGTGGCTGCTCTGAGCAAAGGCAAGCCTTTGATGCCTTAAGAAAGCAAGGCATCTATCAGCAAAATATGTCATTATTAAAAAATGGAGAAGAGCTACTGAGAGAAAGACAGCAAGGGGAAAGTAAGATTGTGATGTGCAGTGGTTGCCAAGGCTTTTTCAGTGACCGGAGGATTAGAACACAATCATAAGAAGCAGCGTCCCAGCATCCGGGGTCGGTCAAGATGTGGACTAAGGAAAGTGTGGTTTTTGCACAGAATCTTTTCAACAAGGTTGTTCGTATCAACAAGTTTCCAGACTTAAATATAAAGCTTGGCATTGACTCTTTGACTCCGACTGGTCTTCCCAAACTACGCGAAAGACTTAAATTTCTAGCAAGAAAAAACGCCAAATGGAGAGATGTTTTCGGTACATTATCGCCTAAAGACATTGATAAGGACGTAACAAAAAGTAAAGAAATTGTTCAGCTTGCCATAAGAGACTTGTTAAGCAGCTGGAAAATAAATGTGTGAAATGTGTAAAAAATATGTGTCTGTTTTAGGCAATTGACCTACGTTATCCTATTTTTTTCTAATTATGCATGGTTAGCACTAGTGTAGTTTGGAACATTATGACCAAAATAGTAAGTTTTTTTTTATTGTTTCTTTTGATTTTTTTAATAATTATTAATTTAATTATTAGTTTTATCATTATTATTATTATTATTATTATTATTATTATTATTATTATTATTATTATTATATTTTCATTTTTTGTTGCTTATTATTGCCATTATTACTATTGTTTAAGTGTTTGAATGTTCATTTATTTATCCTAATACGGCCTATCTGACTGGATTTTTCCTTTCCTTTTAAATAAATATCTGGATCTTTTCTCATCTCTGTCTCTCTCTATGTCTCTCTCTCTGTCTCTCTCTCTCTCTCTCTCTCTCTCTCTCTCCCTCCCTCTTTCTACTTCTCTCTTTCCTTCTTTTTTTTTCATCATATGTCTGTACACATCAGTTTTTACTTTTCTTCTTAGTTATATGGTTATAGATCTGCAGATGTTTTAAACATTTGAATGTGTACAACTGTGTGTAATTATTGTAAGCATTGTGTCAACATGTGTGTCCATGTTTATTTTTTAATTTTTGTTGACATGATCTCCTCTTAGTCATTTAAATGATTAATATTTGGTTCTAGTATGGAACTATTTATTTGTTGACATTTGCTTATTATTGCGTTCTTATTATTGAGGTTTCAAGCTAATAAATGATCATTTGAAAGCTATATTTTGATCGGTCTGTGCCTATTGTCCAAATTACTTTTTTTCTTTGTCATTATATTGTTTACAATTAAACTTTTTTCCCCACCCCTGCTATCTTCCTTTCTCTCTTACACCCTCTCTCTCCTTTTTGCTCACACTTTCTTTCTCACTATGGAAGTATGGTTTCAAGCTAATAAATGATCATCTGAAAGCACAACTTTTTAGATATCAGTTTGTGCCTATTATCTAAATTACTTAAGCAAAGTTGTCATTACATAGATTAAGATGGACACTACAAAAGAGAACAAAACACGGCAGAAAGATGATTTGTTAAAAAAAAGAAAAAGTGTTTTGATTTAATGTTATGCAGTTTTAATGATCCATTAAAATGTTTTAATTGATGCTTCCTGACTTTTACTTTACTCATAATAAATAATTACGGAGGAAAGAATGCATCAAGTGATTAAAAAACATGCAAAGTGGTTTCACTGTTACAAAAATTTATTTAAGATGCTATTCTCTCTCTCTCTCTCTCTCTCTCCATCATCATCATCATCAGCATACTCAGCGATATCACAATTTACATTCATATCAGTGACTCCAACATTCAATTTTTTCCCTCCATTGACTAAGGACATATAATAAGTGATAATGCTATAGTCAATGCTATTTGCATTAACAAAAAAATAAAAGGTGTCCTTATAAGAGCTCAATCAGATTCCTATCCTATCCTATCCTGTCCAGTAACCCTGAGGTCGTAGGGGCACCACAGAAGATCGTTTAACCAGCATACTCCATCTTTCTCTGTCTTCAGCAGCTCAGTGTCGAACCAGTCCATTCTCGAATGTGGTCCTCCCACCTCTTTTTCGGTCTCCCTCTTCTTCTACCTCCTTGCACTGTGCCTTGCAGAATAGTCTTTGCAAGGCCTGATGATCTGGTGACGTGGACATACCATCGGAGTTTCCGTTTCTTCTCCACTGTGAGCAGGTCATCGTGTTGTCCAATGGCTTGTGTGATGGTCTGTCGGACTTCATTGTTGGTGATGTGTTGGGTATAGGAAATGCCCAGAAGTCTTCTGTAGCACCTCATCTCCATGCTTTTTATTCTTCTTTGGAGATCTGCTGTGAGGGTCCATGCTTCGCAAGCATATAGGAAGATGGAGATGACAAGGGAGCGCAGCAGTCTTACTTTGGAATGTAGACTGATGGTCCTGTCTTTCCAAAAATTAATGGGCTTCAACCTTGTCAGGGCAGCAGTTGTTTGTGCGATCCTGGAGAGCACTTCCTGTTGGGACCCATTGTCTGATACAATGGCTCCTAAATATTTGAAGCTATGCATTGTGTTGAGGGATTGGCCTTGGACTTTGATGTCCGTGTTGATGCCATTGGTTTTGTTGGTCATCATTTTGGTCTTCTCTGCACTTATTTCCAATCCATAAGTTGTGGAGGTGGTGTCAAGCCTCTGTACCAGCTGTTCAACAGCCAATAAGATTGTGGGATATAATTGTTCTCATAAGAGCCCAAAATAGCAGTCTTCATAAGAGTCCAATAAGATTGTAGATGTATCTGTCCTCGTAAGAGTCCAATATGATTGTGGGATAAAGCTGTCCTCATAAGAGCCCAATAAGATTGTGAGATATAATTGTTCTCATAAGAGCCCAATATAGCTGTCTTCATAAGAGTCCAATAAGATTGTGGATAGAGCTATCCTCGTAAGAGTCCAATATGATTGTGGGATATTGCTGTCTTCATAAGAGCCCAATATGATTGTGGGATATAGCTGTCTTCATAAGAGCTCAATATGATTGTGGGATATAGCTGTCCTCATAAGAGCCCAATATAGCTGTCTTCATAAGAGTCCAATAAGATTATGGGATATAGCTGTCCTCATAAGAGCTCAATATGATTGTGGGATATAGCTGTCCTCATAAGAGCCCAATAAGATTGTGGGATATAGCTGTCCTCATAAGAGCTCAATATGATTGTGGGATATAGCTGTCCTCATAAGAGCCCAATATGATTGTGGGATATAGCTGTCCTCATAAGCGCCCAATATGATTGTGGGATATAGCTGTCCTCATAAGAGGATTGTGGGATATAGCTGTCCTCATAAGAGCCCAATATGATTGTGGGATATAGCTGTCCTCATAAGAGCCCAGTAAGATTGTGGGATATAGCTGTCGTCCTAAGAGCCATAATATGCTAATGTCCCTCTAAATACCGGTCAAGATTTATTTTCATTAAAGGGACCGACCATTTTTTCTATATCTCAGAATAAATATTATAATGACACAATGATACATGTATTATAGATGGCTACTATAAACCTAACACATGATATAACATATCAGAAAAAATAAGTGCACATGACAAATATAGCTGTGGTCTACTTAAGAGCCATTTTTACAAGAGTCCCTCTAAAAGACGATTTATACTTATATATATATATATATATATATATATATATATATAGATAGATAGATAGATAGATAGATAGATAGATAGATAGATAGATAGATAGATAGATAGATAGATAGATAGATACATTTTTTATAAATTAATTTATAAAAATATTAATTATACACAATCCGACTAATAGCAACAGTCCAATGTTTATGTGCAGGCCACCGGGAATCGAACCCATAATCTTTGTAACACTAACTCTCCACTCTACCAACTCAGCTATCCCGACCCATTTTCCAGTGGAGTACTGTATCCGCATGAAAGCTGCATGATCAGCAATGGTTGACTGTGGCAGTGACGTATGGTCTGCTGTATTGGTTTTCATGTGAATAATTTTGAACGTGCATGCTTGCAGTTGGATTTATAAAGCAGTAATAGTCTCAGTGCATGGCGAACTCTACTAGTAGAGTTCGCTATGACTGCGCCACGAGGCCACCCCTCGTTGTGAAAAATGGTTTTCATGCTCTTTATCCCTGTACGTCTTTCAGGATATCTGAAGTCAGTTTAGAATATTCCCCATGCACAACGCTTTACTGTTGGCATCTTTTGCACAAGGCAGAATATATAGCCGAATCGCCACGCTTGTTCTACACATCAAGAAAGGTAACTCTAACGAGCAAGAAATATGCCTATTCAAGGAATAGACCTATGTAAGGGCACTTTGAACTGAATAGTACAGTACACTCAGGAAATGGTGTTATTTTATATATTCTGAGGATGATGATGATGATGATAATAATAATAATAATAATAATAATAATAATAATAATAATAATAATAATAATAATTTAATGTTAATTCAGAAGACAAACAAAACATATATAATAACAATAACACTAATAGGTAATAGACTATCATATGTTGCAAATAACGCAGCAATAAGTCTTTCAGCTCTACATTTCCGCGGCAAAATGACGGGGCTGATCCTTTGAATCTTGAAGAAAAACGTCTCAAAACCTGTCAATCAAATGCTTAAGTGTTACTAGAAACTAGCCTCCTATATCTTGCAAATGGTGGGTATCTGCAATCATTTGGTGACCTAGCTTGTTCTTGTGACCATTTATGACAATGATGATGTCATCGTCAATGTGATGCTTTTCCTTGGATAGTTAAACAGTTACCAGAACAAATTTATGCACACCAAATGGAAAATTAAGAATATTAGCTGCTAACTTAATTGAGTTGGGTATAATATCCCTTGGACCATCCCCTCTCCAAGACCCCCCCCCCACCCCCCCAAAAAAAAAAATTTTTTTTTAATAATTACAAAATAAAAATAAATAAATAAATAAATAAATAACTACAAACGGAAAAGCTAATCTATGTGTCAAACAGGAATATAAATTGAAAATACACAGACAATGGGTCTTGACAGGAAGTCCTCTCTAGGATCACACAAACAACTGCTGCCCTGGCAAGGTTGAAGCCCATTTGGAAAGACAACACCATTATTCTACTTTCCAAGGTAAGGCTGCTGTGCTCCCTTATCATCTCCATCTTCCTATACACTTGCGAAACATGGACCCTCACAGCAGATCTACAACGAAGAATACAAAGCATGGAGATGAGGTGCTACAGAAGACTTTTGGACATTTCCTATACTCAACACATCACCAACGACGAAGTCTGACAGACCATCACACAAGCCACTGGACAACACGATGACCTGCTCACAGTGGTGAAGAAACTGTATGGCCACATCACCAGATCATCAGGCCTTGCAAAGACCATCCTGCAAGGCACAGTGTAAGGAGGTAGAAGAAGAGGGAGACCGAAAAAGAGGTGGGAGGACAACATTCGAGAATGGACTGGCTTGATGGAGTATGCTGGTTAAATGATCATCTGTGGTGCCCCAACGATCTCAGAATTACGGGATAGGATTTATAGTACCTTGCAAGCCCTTACTTAGAGCGGCTTACTAGTAACCGAAAGGTACCTGGTTCGAATCCCGTATTGGCCAACGTGTGACCATATTATTTTCCCCTTACCATCAACTGGTTCGCTGGTGTCAGAATAATGTGACCAGTAGTCGCCTATATGTTTCGGTGTCGTGTGACTATAATCTACAGTTACGCCCATACATAAAAAATACTGAGAGCTATAGATGATTGTCTCCTGCTGTATCTCACAATTGTGATAGTCACGTGAATTAAAATACAAATCAACTAACTGAATTACTGACTAATCAAAAGTGCCTCAGACGGTTATATACATTTCAATCTTTATCTAGAATAATACATCGTAGGAGCCTTTATTGGCTATCGTCGTGACCGACTTCGGAAGTCTACCTGTCAGAGGGTCTTGTTTAAATGTTACCTGCATGTCTAAAAGCTGGTTAAAATAAACATGTACAGTAAATCAAAATTATATTGACTCACACAAATGTAACTTACTGACTACTAACCTCCATGAGCAAGTAGATGAAATAACATGTCCCTTTCTCCCGCTCTGGCCGCCTCATGGACAGGGGTCCACTGTACAAGCCCTACAGAATTAGGGTCAAAACCTTCTTTTAATGCAGTAATGACGCCTTCGAGATCCCCATAACGGACAGCCTCATGTAGCTGCGTATCCATAATAATGTTTTTGTATGTGTCAAGTTTAAATAACGTTAACAAAATGTTTATACAGGACAATAGGAATTTTAAAACTAAACGTCTGCTAGGTCTCGTGCACTGTAACTACAGACGCCATGTTTTTTGAATGAGCTTCCTACAACAACTTCCGGTCGAGAGGTGATCGTAAAGGGTTGTGGGATACTTATGGCGGTGTAAATGTGAAATACTGCCTTCCCCGCGCATCTTTCAGCTTCTTATTTCTGCCTTTATTGCACAATAATAGTTTTTGCTTCTCTGGAAAGTGCCTGTGATATTTCTTCACCCATGCTGAAGTACATTGGTATGGGATTGCGAGGATTCTTTGTATTAGCGGCGAAGATATGGAGTTTTGTGGTCTACATCTTCCGAAGGCAAATTCGATCTGTAAGTAGTGATATTTTGAATTCAAGTTTCGTAACCTTTCTGCTTTCAGACAGCAGTTTAGGGGCTTTTATTGGTAATTAGTTTGTAGTGACGTTTTACAGTAACAAAATAGCGGCGCTCTAAAATAACAATTTTGGGGGAAAAAGATGTCCCGGATTGATAGTTTATTATTCTAGTCATCTTCTGCTGTCAAGCAAAGGTAATGCCAAGCCCTAGGTTGAAACGTAGGGTTTGTAAACAAAACAAGGATTTGCATAGAATCAGAGACCCCAATGTGCATTGTTTTAAATTTTATTTATAGCTATAATGTGAGAGACGTGTGCTTTGCTTGTTTGTATTCACTTGTTAGAGCGACAGTTTTCAGTGAGATTCAAATAAGACAAATGACCTACATTCCTGATTCCAGTCCACTTAGGTAGGCCTGCCCTGAGATAGTCAGATCTATATTTCAGATTTATGTATGGGTCATTTGGTGTAGACAACTTTTCTTTTATTCTTCAGATTATATATCTGTCTTTTTTAAAAACAAGTATTTGATTATACTTTAAAAAAAAAAGAAAAAAAAAGAGGAGTTCAGTTGATTGTATCTGGTATATTTTGTTTTAATATATAACCAAAAATAAAAATATAATCCCCTCACACACATGAATTGGAAACTATGTTGTATGTGGTACATAACACATAGTACTTACATAATCACGTGAATTAAAATACAAATCAACTAACTGAATTATTGACTAATCAAAAGTGCCTCAGACGGTATCATTTTAATCTTGATCTGGAATAATGGGTAATACTTTGTAGGAGCCTTTATTGGCGTGACGGACTTCTGAAGTCTACCTGTCAGAGGGTCTTGTTTAAAAGTTACCTGCATGTCTAAAAGCTGGTTAAAATAAACATGTATAAATCAAAATTATATTGACTCACACAAATGTAACTTAAAATATATACTTAAGTAATGTAATACTACAATCTTCAAGTAAGATCTTTGAAGACGGAGCTTTTATTTGCAATAAAAATACAAGCATGTGAATTGTATAATCATCTTATTACACACTACAAGGCACACCCATCTTTAAGAACTACAAATAACAACAGTAAATAACTACCCTACTCATCTCCTATCCTTTGGTCAGCCACCTGTCCTCGCCCACCTCTAGACTGGTCTTACTATTGCAGTATTTATGGGCAGCAAGGTATGTTCAGTGTAGTAATGCTCGAGCAATTTACAAAGAGCAAACCCCCAATAGTCTTCAGAATCTTTGAATGATAGTATAAACTGAGGTCTTGCAAAGACCATCCTGCAAGGCACAGTGCAAGGAGGTAGAAGAAGAGGGAGACCGAAAAAGAGGTGGGAGGACAACATTCGAGAATGGACTGGTTTGACACTGAGCGAAACAATCGGGGTTGCTGAGGACATGGAAAGATGGAGTACGCTGGTGAAACGATCATCTGTGGTGCCCCTACGACCTCCGAGTTATGGGATAGGATAGGATAGAATAAACTGAGGTGTAGTTAGTGCACGATCACAAACACACCCAGCAGGCACTAGGTCCCTTCTCCCCATCCCCAGTTGCCCAGGATTGTGCTCAGTTGTCTTGGCGTCAGACTATGCACCCAAAGACTGCAAGTGGGCGCCTCAGTTGGCTTGAGTTAGATCCTGTATCGGTCAGCGCCTTGAGCAGCTCTGGAGCTGGTAAAGCGCTATATAAAAGGGATTATGTAAATAAATCAATAGAATCTTCACTACGATGAAGACAATCAGCAGCTCTCGAGCTGGTAAAGCGCTATATAAAAGGGATTAAATGTAAATAAATCAATGGAATCTTCACTACGATGAAGATGATCAACAGAAAGAACATGAACTAAATGCCACTACTACTGCTACTACTCCTACTGCTATGACTATTCTTCTTTTTACATAAAAGAATGTGATCAGAAATCAATCGGCATGATTAGCTTTGAATTTGAAACAATAACTTGAATAAGAGTACTTGGTTTTGCAGTTGAATGTGACTGTAGCACTAGCAGTCACCTTTTTTTGTTATCACTTTAAAAACTTTTTATCGGCCCTTAGTAAGAGAAACTGTTTGTCGGTCAGGAGACATCTCATGGGGTCCTTATCAGAATTAGTAGGACTACCTTTCTTAGGTACAGTTGTTGTTGCACTGGCTAGGGTAACATTACCTAAGAATCTAGAGTTAGTGACTGACTGTTACCCCGAGGTCACCTTTATTTACATTGCTCAGCTTGTCCTACAAATGGATCCAACTGGTTTGGGCTAGGTGCATGCACTGTATGTAATTAAATGCTCATAGAGCTGCTTGGGGGCAGTGGATCAGTGAACATATAAATTATAATTATATTTTGTAGTAATTACAGTTACAGTGTACATTCTCTGTCATGATCTGATACGTGAAAGACTATAGTCTATGGCTGATTGGGTTTTCCAAGTTTACAGTGTAAACTTTACACCATATTTATACCTGAAGAGATTTTCCTTAGCTGGGTTGTACCAATGTTTGCTCACATACTGATTTCGGGCACGTGTCACACGCAGCTTTCATTTTGGGTTTCCTAATCATTATTAATATTATTTAAGATGAAATGACTTGGTCTTTCATATATCTATTTTTAGCTTGCCATCTAGCAGACTCTGTCTAACTACTAATCGTTCTATCAAAAATGATGATCACTCTATAACATAATTTTATGTGTACATGTATTGTAACATAATTTTAAGTGTATGTAACTGCTTTATTTTACTACTCCAGTAGTTGTGACACACTTTGAGAGTGTGACCCTGAATTCAATCTGCCTTCGCCCTTCACTTCTTCTTTTAAATGGGGAGTTGACTTGACCTCACTGCAGACTATTACTCACTATAATTATTATTCACTATTTAATAGTACAGTATTTTCAATCAATTGTGAAGCAGTGAGTAATGCTAATGGCCAGGTGATAAAAGAGTTTTCTGTATGGGCTTTTCTCCTTTTGGCACTGGTGTTTTTCGAAGCTAACAGAAACTGTGATAGCGCTGTTTTTACTTGCAGCAGAGTTTGGAATTCAGTAGCCATTCCCGAATTTCTCAGTCTCAATCTCTGTGTATGCATGACGGGTTCTTGGTGGACAAAATCACCACTTGACAGATCAATTATGACTGGAACTTTACAAGCCCAGGGCAGGCATAGAGTGCTGAAGATACAATAGCAGGTCCACGTCCTTTTTCATAATTATGGCATGTATTGATTGCTTGTGGTGGGAAGTGCTATGGTAATGGTTGCCAATCCATGTGGGAGGGTGGGTTGACTAGTCTCCTTCTGTCTACATTCTTGTTTGTCAATCTGACTTGGCAACATGTGTTTTGCCAGACTGCACCTCACAAAGCCAAGCCTAAAAAGTAATAAGAAAATGGGCACAGTAATAAGTGTAAAACCCATTGATCGGAACGGAACTAGAAGTGTGATGAAAGCAGTATTGACATTGAGAATGTTTTATGACATAAATATTTATGAGCATAATTGACTTACATGCATTGCAATGTGAGGCTTTTTTCTCCCCTCCTTCCCCACACCCTGTTCCCAATCATTCCCCCCCTTCTAAACCCCCTCCTCCCCCCCCCCCCCCCTCAAAAAAAAAAAAAGAAGATTTTTGGAAATCAGTGCGAGATGAGTCCTAAATAGTCCAAAAATGACATTTTAAAAAATGTCCATCCGTCATGTTATTAACATTGAATTTATGATTCTTTGATGCATGATAGATATCAATGAGACGCACATACTTTACACATTTGCCTATTTGGTCAACCTCACTTCAAGGTCAAGGTCACTGGAGCTGTCCAAAGTCAGTTAGTATAGGTACTTTGAAGTGACCTTGATCCTAAACTATGAGAGATATAAAAGTCCAATCTTGTTGTATTTAGAGATGATAGATTGATCTTTCATATTTGTTCTGGTTTTGCGTTGATTCTGAACGTCATGGTCATTTTAGACCTTGCAAAAAGTTAAAACATTAAAAAGTATGTCATCATGGGGTGGAATGAGTGTTTTTTTAACCCATAGTATGCAACAACATTGGATTATTTAATCAGACATTCATGAGAGATCACGTGAGTTCAAGGTCATCCCAAGGTCATCATTTTTTACGGCATTATACAACTTTTACTGTAGTTTATTTGATAGTACATGAGTGTATTTAGAGCTAGAGGTCAAAGTCATCGCATGGTCAAGAGCATAAATATATCAAAGTCTGTATTACTTTTCATTTTAATGCCACTGTTTCATTTAGTTTTTTATGCGACTCATTTTTATGTTAAATATTACGAGTTCCATAAGGTCAAGGAGCATGTGAGTCATATTGGCTTTGCCCTTCTAGTTTTAAAAATTTTATATTTTTCTACAGTCTGAGTTTGGACAGACTTAGATAAATAGAACATTCCTCGTTTACATGTTTACCTTTACATGTTTTGCTGGTTTATTATTTTTAGCTGGTGTGCACAAGTCTTGAAAATGTCCCAATGGGTACAATGACATTAAAAAAAAGTGGGGTGGGGGGGGGGGATCCAAGAAGTGAACTGAAATTTGAATGTTGGTTTTTGTTGTAAACATGACTGCTGTGCAGGATAAGGACCACACCAGCGTTATGTATTTTTAGTTTGCTTTTTTACTGTTAACAACAGCTATTTATAGCCATGGCATATTCACACAAGGATGCATGCGCATGTGTAAACTAACCTTTGACTACCCCAACACTTGCAAAAGAATTACAAGGAAAGTATTATTCAAAATGGAATTTTAAAAAACCAACAGTATCTGTAAAACAGGTTCACCAGAAGCAGCACAGCCACACTCTCAAAGTAGAGTTCATAGAAAGAAAGTGTAACATTTTAGTAATTTAAATTAGGATCAACTAAGTTTAAAACAAGCAAACAAGAGAGAGAGAGAGAGAGAGAGAGAGAGAGAGAGAGAGAGAGAGAGAGAGAGAGAGAGAGAGAGAGAGAGAGAGAGAGAGAGAGAGAGAGAGAGAAAGTTAGAGGGAGAGAGAGAGAGAAAAAAAGTTAGAGGGAGAGAGAGACAGAGAGAAAGTTAGAGGGAGAGAGAGAGAGAAAGTTAGAGGGAGAGAGAGAGAGAGTAGGGTTTGAAGATCTCTGTAAATATTACATTTAAACAGTCTTGTTCAACTTCAAGTGTCTATTTTCATGTCTTGCTATAGTTGCTATACTAAATTTACATAAGTTGATTTGTGAAACTGAATTATTTCCTTGATCTACTAATCTGAACGATTTTATTTCCTTTGGTTTCAGTTTCTTTGTGGGCGAAGTTGTATTCAAAATCAGAAGAGCACGGCAGTTTTAACAAACAGATTTACATTCTGTTGTTTGATTCCCTTTCTGTCTCTTTTAAAAATGAATTAACAGAAAAGGTTTTCCCTCTCTGTTATGTGCTGGTGAACGTTTATGTGTTGCAATAAATGTAATCAGTTGATTCATACTTCATGAATTGCTTAGTCAGTTTCCAGATAATGATGCCAAAAGGCCATGTAATATGACCTTGCAATCTAATTGAAGCATTGGGTGTAGCCAGTGGGATGAGTGTACAAATAACTCAATCATCTTTTGAACTCAAGTATACAGTGACACAGGCAGCACTGTAGTGTAAGTGAAATGAAACAGTATGGATGAGGTGAGGGGGGAGTAGGGGAGGCTATTCTAGCATACTTTTAACAGTACCTCACTTCAAGAGTTTATTACTTATACATCTACAGTCTTGAAGTGTGCATTACAAATTCAAGAAAACTGTTAACTTTTGTTTTATATAATGGGATGGATGGTTAGAGTTAGTCAGTAATGAAAGTGAGTCTTACCCTGAAGTAATGTTTTTTCTCAAAATGTTACTCTTGATGGCATGATCAGACATAGACGAGTTTAATAAATGTACATTACTCCAGTGAAACACTACATCTACATAAACAACCAAACCAAAGTCTCACTTTAAAAAATTAGCTAAAATTCAGCATTTTTACTTAGTTTGTTGATGTTTATCTATTGCTGAATACATTTTTTTTAAAACTTTCTCAAAGGTGAAGGTAATTTTGCTTCATCATTTTATGAACGTGTATTGTGGTGTATAGATAAAAATTGATTGATCCAATTTTGATTTAAAAAAATTTTCTTCCCCATTATTCAGATAATGGTCTATCATTGCATGTTTTGTGTTTGCTTCGTTAGTATAAAGCTGAGTCACAACTGGAAATACATTTGAATGGCTGACCATCTTATTTTCATTTGATATAGACTTTTTTTTTAATGTCCACTTTATAAATTATATGTTTAGACTTAATGTTGACTGTCAGACAGGATAAGAATGTAAATGAAATTATGGAATTGGAAGAGATAGGCAAAATTGAACTAGATACAGTATAAAATAAATCAATAATACTAGTGAGAAGTCAGTTTGTACCTGGAGAAATCAATAATAGTGAGAAATCAATATGTACTTGGAGGACGTTTTTGTATGTTGTTTCAAAATTCTATATGGCTGCTAACAAGTCCTTTAGCTGCTGCAGCTGTGAGTGCTTGGAATGTTATCTTATCATTTAGGATGTGTGTGTGGAGTGCCGGCAGCCGCTTATCACAAATAACATTTGTAAATGTCAGCTGTGGAATACTGTGGGATTGAGGGAGCTTGAGATTGTAGTTCAGCATGCCCACCTCAATTACCCACCATCCCTCTTTCCTTCTTGAGAACATCAGACTCAGGGCATTGTTTACTGTTGTTGTTTTGGGAATAATATTGCAAAATTAATAGCAGATTCAACACCAACGCCACTGTAAGGTTTCTGTTTTTTGAAGCTCCAAAGAGTCCGTGCAGCAAACATACTGTTGGAGATGGAACGAGGCACCTTGTTTGTTATGTGTAGTCTAGTCCTGTGCGATCATTGAGACAGTATGAGCAGTGGGCTGTATTGTTGTACAGTACTTTAATTACAGTACTTTAATTACAGCGTGTTTTTGTGTTTGTTTACAGGTGGTTCAACATCAGACAGTGAAGTATGAGATTGTTCCACTCTCACCCCTCTCCAAACACAGACTCAGTAAGTCCCCAATGAGTACTGTTCTTCCTGTGTTGTGAGTGTTGCGATTGTTTAGCCTTTAGGATGCATACTTGTAGTAGTAGATAACTGTCGTAGTAGTGATGGTCTTTTTTCGTTCAGTGTGTTCTGAATATAAGGTAAAATTGAACCCTCACTAACCCTCAGAAAGTTTCTCCCCAGTCTCTTTGTGTTCTTTCTCTCTTTCAACCTAACAGGATGCAATATTGGCTTTGTGATTTACTATTTAACTTGGCTTCTGGGACTTGAGACTTTGGGAGAACAAGGCTACTTCAAGTTAAACCACAGATACTAGAATTCTTTGGTTAAACTGAAGGATCGGAGTAGCAAGCTAGTGGATGGGCAAGAAGGGTAATGCTGTAGTCAATAGTACTTTAGGAGGGTAAAGCCAGTGTCTGGTAATTGCCTTTTTGTCAAGCTGCAACAAGCTGAAACTAGTTTGATTGGCTTGTTGAAGAAGCTCTTCTATTGGGTTACGCTGAGGCCCACCAATGCCCCGAGGGAATGATTTCTGGAGGCTGTGGTGATGTGTGACCTGACCAAAACCATACAATGATACATGATTGCATCTTTTTGACTGTGGCCTGCAAGGTTTCCCGAGGGCTCAAACATCTACCTTGAACATGTTCTGCACACAAGTTTGCCTGATGCAGAAGGTGCATATTTTGAACAGCAGCTTTCACAGGCATTGAACAAAAAGTGGCAAATAAATGTTCAATATTTCGTCGTCTTAGCTACTAGTAGTAATAGTACTAACTTTGCCTTTGTGCTGCTTCCAGGTATGATGAAAAAGAAGACCTTGGTACTGGACTTGGATGAAACGCTGATTCACTCACATCATGACGGGGTTCTCAGACAGGTCAAACCTGGCACACCGCCAGATTTTGTACTTAAGGTGAGACCAGCACGGGTTTTAAAATGTAGTAATAATATGCAGAGGTCCTGGATCGGACACTCTCTAGATCTGTTCTTTTCTACATTTAACAGGATAATAAAGATAATACCTCCCACAACATCATGCAGATAGGCCAGGGGTGCCGGTATTTAGACCCAATTCCATAGATAATGAATAATAAGAATAAGAGTAATAAAGAATTTGTACATAGCGCAATTCCCTGTAACCAGGCTCATCATGCTCAATCATGGATCATAATGTTCTTTTTGTATATGCCCCTAGAATCTGTCACAGACTGTATTCCTGCGGTTCTATGAGATAGAAATGAGAAATGTATGATTAATAGGTTAATTCAAAGAAGCTAGCCGTTACAGCAAGCTGTAGGGGTAGCTAAACCATTAGAATGAATTACAGTTGAGGCTAGGTAACAGTAGTTGACCTTGGGTTGTAGCTCTTGACAGCTCTTTGATTTGACCAGTGGTCATTCAGCCTAATGAACCTGTGACTGTCAGATCAATAGTTGCCAAGACTTAATTCATAGCTGACCATGGTCAACAGGGTGTGACTTTGAAAGGCTTCACTAGCCTTCTCTGCCAAGCCTGTGTATTGACCTGATTGTGTTTGGAGAGGGGTAGATGTGGAAAGACAGGAGGGGGAGATGTAAAGTATGTAGAGTGATAGATCTGTAGCTGTGTCTAGGGTCATGGAGGTTATTGTCAACGTAAGCACAGATCTATGCTTCACAAAAGCTCACTAGGTCTTCTCTGACATTTAATTAATTAATTAATTTTTCATTTTTTCATTTCTTTTAAAATGATGATGAGTAATTTGTAGCTTTTATAGAGTCATAGAGGGTCATTGTCAATTACCATGAAAAGTGGGGCTGGGGGAAAGGAAGGGTTGGGGGTAGGGGGGGGGGGTCTTTGTCAGGCAGGTATAGATTGGGTTCATTTTGGATGAAGATGTGTGACTCAACTGTGTCTAGGGTCATAGATATTCGCAGTGAAGGGCTCAACTGCTGGTGGTGGTGGTGGTGGTGTGGAAACCTCTATTTGATTTTTCTTGATGATGAATAGAAATGTATGATGCCAGATTGTGTTTAAGGGCATAAATCGCGTGTTTTACGCACTTTTTCTGCAAATTGTATGCAATTTTATTGAAATCGTGCACAAGGTTTAAGCAAAAATGCTTTTCATTCCAGCCATGGCTGGTCCAGCTTTTCTACTTTTTAAAAATGAAAACTTTAAAAAGGCAGAGCTATTGCAATTCTGGCCTGCATAAACGTTGCTCCCATTTTATAAGTGACAGATAAATAGCTGGGATTTCATGGCTAATAAAAAAATTCTAATTTTTCTTTCATCAACTCCAACATAGAGAAGATTTTTTTTTTAATTGATGTGTAAAATTTAGTAAAACTTTGTAATTTATTACTGGTGAACATAATATAAATTGTAAGTTGGATTTATTTATAGTTTGGGGATGAGGACAATCCGTTGTACATTTTTTTGAGAGAGAGGGGACAAGGAAGAGAGGTCTTTGTTAACTTGGGGTTCATATTTTTAATGAAGGGGCATTGGGGATGGGAAATGGAGAATTTCTTTTGCCTTCTGATTAAAATTGAACAGATGTGTTTACTTGTCATCTCCATCTTCCTATACGCTTGCGAAACATGGACGCTCACAGCAGATCTACAATGAAGAATACAAAGCATGGAGATGAGGTGCTACAGAAGAGTTCTGGGCATTTCCTATCAGGCATGCTACTTTTCCTGGAATTCCAGGAATTCCTGGAAATCGATCTTTGGCTTTCCTGGTGATTGAAAAATTTCCTGGAGTATTAAAAAAATCTGTGTCGAAAAAAAAAAGCAAGCGTTCTTATCACGGTAGGCGATATCAGCGGGATTCGTCTGCTAGACCGCCGTGACAGTCAATTTAACGATCATATCAAAGCGGCGTTGTGATTGGCTAGCTAAATTTATCTCGCCAATCAGATTGCTTCTCTCTTACGTGATTCGCTCTGTGTTATAGCCAGTTGTTTCCGTTTGACTTTTGACTGTCTTCACCACGATTCTTAGTTTTTGTAAGTTTGATAACGTATGGAAGCGTTTTTGTGATGTTAAATACTACTAATAGTAGCATAGTATCAAAATGTTTCAAACCGACATTGTAATAAGAAACACAGTAGGAGACTGGGACAAAGGTCTCAAAAACAAGTGGCGTTGGGACTGGCTGCAGAGAACACTGGATTATGAAGTAAAAGTTGTCGGAAAAGAAAAAGAAAAAAAGTACGTCGAGAAATTTGGTGACCACATCGAACAGCTTAAGGTTCCGGGCAATTAGATTGATTTTTCGTCTCTCAAAAAGTGCTCAGAATGTGCCAGATTGCACAGATTTTAACTTTGCAGGCTCGCTCTCGGGGCTCTGCTAATCCTTCCAAAATTTTCCTGGAAAACAAAATTTTCAGAGTAGCATGCCTGCCTATACCCAGCACATCACCAAAGACCATGTCCGACAGACCATCACACAAGCCACTGGACAACACGATGAACTGCTCACAGTGGTAAAAAAAACAGAAACTCTGATGGTATGGCCACGTCACCAGATCATCAGGTCTTGCAAGGACCATCCTGCAAGGCACAGTGGAAGGAGGTAGAAGAAGAGGGAGACCGAAGAAGAGGTGGGAGGACCACATTCGAGAATGGACTGGTTTGAAACTGAGCGAAACCATCAGGGTTGCTGAGGACAGAGAAAGATGGACTACGTTGGTTAAATGATCATCTGTGGTGCCCCTACAACCTCCGAGTTACGGGATAGGATAGGATAGTGTTTATATATATATATCTACATATATTTATTATTGCGAGAATGGAATCATCCAGACATGAGCCTGATGAGGTAAAACAGTGTTGTTTTTTGCTTGCGTTTAATTTGAACGGTTTTTGTGTTTCCAGGTTACCATTGACAGACATCCTGTACGATTTTTTGTCCACAAAAGGCCACACGTTGATTACTTTTTGGAATTAGTGAGTTTCATGTTTTTGATTCTTTTCAGCAAATATTGTATAAATTTAAAAAAAATATGGGCGCAACTCTTCCGTCAGGCGACTTAAATTTTCCTGTCATTTGAGCATGGGTAGTAAGTTTTGATTTTATTGTGAAGGAAAGAAATGAAGGTTCGCCGGCTAGGCAGTAAGTTGCAGGTGTATAATCTCTTTGAACCTGTTTATTTAATTTTTATTTTATGTATTTGTGAACAACTGCCTCCATTAAGCACAACATTACATGGAATAAGACAACTACCGGCAATACTATAATAATTATTTGAAATAATAATAATAATAAATATATAATATTTTAAGTTAACAATAATATGAAATAATAAATTGGAGTGAAGTAAACGAAACCAAGATAAATTAAATGACACAGCTTATTTACCTGTTAGACCTCCATATCTACAAACCTTCAAGATCTCTTCGCTCTGGTAATGGCACCATGAAACTAAAACCTCAAGCATTTAAAAACAAATCATGTGGTGAGAGATCTTTTTTTTTTTCAAGGACCATAGATATGGAATAGCCTCTCAGCCGATGTACGCCATGCGACATCCTACAACTCTTTTAAAAAAAGTTGAAGACATACCTTTGTACTGCTTCATACAGCTGAAGCGCTATTTTTATTGCTGCTATTTGTGTGTGTGTCTGTGCGGCACACATGGTGTGTGTGTTTGTGTGCGCTTTGATCTCTGCGAGGGAAAGCGCCTTATAAATAAATAAATAAATAATAATAATAATAATTTATTAGAAGCGTCAGCGAGTCTCCCTTACACTAGTTCTCAGTTAGGACTTTTGCAATGGATATAATTGCTGACGTAAGTTGTTTCTTCCCTCAACAGGTGAGTCATTGGTACGACCTGGTTGTTTTCACGGCCAGTATGGAGATCTACGGGGCAGCAGTTGCAGACAAACTAGACAATAATAAAGGGATCCTTAAGCGACGTTACTACAGACAGGTAATAGTAGTAGTAGTTTGAGGACAAAACCAGGCCGTCAAGCCTTTTGTGCATGTCCTTTCATTGTCTCACTTTATTCTGGGTGTGCTTAGCGTGCCATTTTCCTCATCATAGCAATTGAATAATTGTTTACATATTAGGAGCATGTCCAACTGACTGCTGTAAATGTTGGTCTTTCGAGATTTTTTAAAATGCAATAGGTAATTCCTACCAGTGGTTAGCAACCTGGTTAGAAAAACAGAACTTTATCGGGTTAGTATTACACTGTTGAATACAAGTCTTAACTTCAGAATGTTGTGTTATATCATGATGTGGCAGTTTAAAGAAATCTTACCAACTCAAGTGTTCATGTTTATTATGAACT
Source organism: Oncomelania hupensis (assembly GCA_036898135.1). Taxonomy (NCBI): domain Eukaryota; kingdom Metazoa; phylum Mollusca; class Gastropoda; order Littorinimorpha; family Pomatiopsidae; genus Oncomelania; species Oncomelania hupensis. Next base: position 10,438,597 of record CM072524.1, on the reverse strand, counting down.
TTGAAGACCTCAATTAAAACTCTTCGTATTTATTTTTCACGAAGAGAATGTAGTCCCAAATAACTGAATTTCGTTGTATGCCATTATGCGATTTTTAAAAAAAAAAGTATGATGATAATTGATGATGAGGATGATTGATGATGGCGATTATTGATGATGATGATGATGATGATGATAATGATGGGGAGGAGGAGGAGGAAAAAGAAAATGATGTTGATGATGATAATGATGATAATGATGATGATGATAAAAGGGACAGTATTTTTAGCAACCTTTTTTAAAAAAGCCACCATACAAAATATCTTGCAATAAAAGAACTGGACGACGTCCAATAAACTTAAACTAAATGATGATAATACAGAAGTGATGATCAATTCCTCTCCGCGAATGTCAACAACTTATCTGCCTGATTCTCTTCTTGCTGGTAACTTTGTTGTTCCTTTCTCTGATTCGGTTAAAACGTAGGTTAATACTTCACTCACATCTCACTATGGATCCTCACATTCTCAACGTCCTCCACACTGAGAACTTTGAATTGCATCGCATAAGCTCCATCCGTCATCTCCTTTTTGCCAGTGCTACTCAGACTTATCTCTGCCTTCATTCTGTCTATGCTTGACTATAGTAATGCCCTTTTTCTATGGTTGCCATCAGTATCTGCTGCACAAACTGCAAAAGATACAGAACAATGCGGCTCAGCTTATTTTTGCTTGTTCCAAAATCAGACCATGTCACTTCTCATTTAAAATCATTGCATTGGCTTTCCGTGGAGAACAGAATACCATACAAATTGCAAGCCTTTGCTTCAAAGCTGTTACTCTGTCTGGTCCATTGTATCTCTCTGAGTTAGTCCACTGTTATACACCATCAATATCTCTCCGTTCATCTTCTGAAAGTCGCCAGCTTCGTTTTCTCCATATGAAAACAAACACTTGTGGCGAACGCTCATTCTGCTTTTTGGCTCCTACAGTTTGGTATTGTCTTCCTTTAACTCTGTGCTCTGTCGAATCTCTTTCCTTTCACACATTTTCAACAGTGTCTATCCTTGAATCTCGATCCTGAAATTCGTTAAATACTTAAAACACTGTCATAGTCAGTGTGGGTGGGTGGGTGCGTGCGTGTGCGTGTGTGCGTTCTGATTTGGTATTTCATGGTTTGCTTTGGCTTTATTTATTTATGTATTTATTTTTTCTTTCTTAAAAGCGTTATGAGCTCTATTGAGGAAGGGCGCTGTACAAATGTTAATTATTCTTCAGGGTGGAGAATTGTCCGCGAATCCGCGGATTTCCGCAGAAGGCATTTGCATTTCCGAGAAAAAAATATTGAGTTCCGAGTGTGAGAAGCTGAGGGGCTACCCTTTACTGGGCATAACGGCCAAAAGCGGCCGAAGGTCTAAACAGGCAAAACGTCCAAAAGCGTCCGTATCAACCATGTGGTTACATTCTCGCGTTGTTTGAAAGATTGCGAGACTTCCGGCAATTGACTTCCGGTTTATTATGTTGTGAAAACATTCGACTGCATTTCCACAAGTTTTCTCTGTGATGCGTTCGTTTTTTCGATTTTTGTGTGTGTGTGCCAAAAAGGGATGGTTTGGATTCTTCGACTGATGAAGGGGAGTTTACAGGCTTCCATTTATCAGACATTAAAGTGAGAGAAATGGACTTGGAGTCGGAGGAAGAGATCTGTACTGACATTAGACAATTAGTGTGAGTAGTGTGCATGCATACGATCTTTCAGACTGGCATGAAAGTGAAGAAGAGGGGGCTTGTTTGGACTTTTTAAAACTTTTTTTGTATACACATGGAATAATAAAAAACGAGACATGACAAGAGAAGTATAAAAAGGTAGATAATCAAAATAGAATTTATGTCTGTTCATTTTGCATTTTATTTCATTTAAATCTATACACTAGTCACTAATACCTAAGATGTGGTGTTTTTACTAACGTACCCCTAAATATCTCTAAAATTATAAAAATTCTTGCCTGTTTACAGCTAAAAAATAGACAAATGTGCCAGTAGAATTGGAAATGTGGAGTTTGTGTGTAACAATGGTGTGGACCTCAAACTTTGTTAGGCCTACAAATCAAGATTCTTAACTTTTTTGAAAGACATGTGCATAAAACATTCTTTTTTTTTTGTTTGTTTCTATTCATGTTTGCTTTTTGCTTTCAGGAGAGGCCCTAAATTACTTTCAAAATTGCATAAATCTTTTTTTTGGGAGGGGGGGGGGGGGGGGGGGGGGGTTTGGAGTAAAATACAACACAAAAATAATATATTCGTGTGCATTTGTGACCATAACTTGTTGAGTTCTATATTATTTTGTTTCATGAGAATTAAAATGGTGAGCTGGAATTAGTATGAATTGATATTTTGTGAATGTGGCAGTTTTCATGACAGTAATTCTTTGATCAAATGTTGCGAGTTGCACGAAATCTGACATTACACAAAAATACACATTTTTCATGCTGCCAGTACACAAATGGTCAGACTGGGGGGTAGACACCTCTGTTTAAGTGCCGCGCTGTTTCAAAAATAGGATAGTGAGATTGTTGTTGATAGTGAAGTTGGAAAGTAAATTTGAGAGTGGAAAGGCGATTGAGCGATTGTATGCAGTTGTTGATGTGTGCTGAATAAAAGTGGAAAACTTCATACGTCGACTTTGTGACTTGTATGCTGCTTGAGCGGGTTGCGTGAATAAACGAATCTGAGTTACACCCTATCAGGAATTCAGATCAGCATTGGGGCTGAATCAGATACTGATCGAAAACACCAACATCAAACTGAGTGTAACACAGTGCTTCTCAGACTTATCTCTGCCTTCATTCTCTCTTTGCTTGACTATAGTAATGCCCTTTTTCTATGGTTGCCATCAGTATCTGCTGCACAAACTGCAAAAGATAAAGAACAACGCGCAGCTCAGTTTATTTTTGCTTGTTCCAAAATCAGACCATGTCACTTCTCATTTAAAATCATTGCATTGGCTTTCCGTGGACAGATAGGATAGAAAGTGGCTATCGTAGTAACACCATATGAAATAATGTTATCGTTCGATGTTATTAGGTTAAACTACATGAATACTATGGGTATTCCGTGTTACTTTTAAAATAACAGGAATTAATTGTCTTGGATATTGCCATGATTTCAAAAAAAGAAGTTTGTGTTGGCAGCACTGCAATCTGGACTGTGGGAGCTATACCAAAGACCTGTCTGCTATATGTCCGGACCTGTCTAGCATTTTCATTCTGGACAACTCACCTGTGGCCTACAGGCAGTTTCCAGGTCAGTCAAGCAGATACAGCAAATAGCATACATAGTATTCAAAGTTGTAGCACAGATTGCTGTTGTTGGTTTTGTTTCATATGGCAGGGCTGAGCTTTAACGTTCGCCAACTCGCCAATGGCCCCTAAAAATAGTGTGTGGCGAGCTCGATTTGGGGTACCATTCGCCCGGCTGGCGACTTGAAAATACCGCCAGTGGTAGAGATTCTGTACCTGTACACGGACTTTTGACTTGCAATGTAAAACAAAACACACGCCAACCGCTTCTGCAGTCAGCACCGGAGACCCATTCCGATGCATGCTAGGAAGTTAGGTAACGCTAGCAAAGCGAGGGATTTGCGAAGTAAAAATAACCTTTTCTTGCGAGACTTTCTTCTTTCCCTCGCCGCGAAACGCTACTGCCCTGCGAGATCCTAGCCTTCTTGCTTCCTTGCGTGTATCGGAACGAGTCTCTGACTTCCTTGATGAGTCACGCGAGACTTGCCGTACTTTCGATATTCCCCATTCTCAGTCTTTTGTCAATCTCGAACGATGCGGCGCTTTTTAAGCGGTGTCTCGGAGCCTCCAGCAAAAAAAAAAAAAAAAAAGTCCGAAGAAGAAAAAAACCAGCTGAAGAAGGCACACCCAAGCTCCTTCAAGTTTTGGAACATTGAGGAGGAGGATGTCGATGATAAATAAATTATACAGTGCTTGTTTTAAAAAATGAAACAGTGTTGTTGTTGAAATTTATCTTGTTTATTAGCTGCAATAGTTATACAGTTTAAAAAAAATGACCGTGCTTTCAATCAAGGGGTCTGGCAACTTGAGAAATATTTTGGCAACTTCAACTTCCCAGGTTAGGAGCCCGGCTGGCTCCTTAGCCTGGCTTGCTAAATCTCAGCCCTGATATGGACAACTATTTTGGCCTCAAATTTTGTATGCTGGGCAACAAATTGTCGCGTGCAATTTTGCAAACAAGTTCAAGAATTTTTTTTAAATAAATTGTAACGCGTTAATGTATTTTTTTTAAAATAGTGTATGTTAAATAATATTGTTTCTATTTTTTTTTGGCCAGGTCATAACTTATATATTTGACTGTTATAATTTTTAAATATTTGACTGTTATAATTTTTAAAAATGAATAAATACAAACATTTCAACAACAACAAAAAAAAAAATGTACAACAATTATTAAAAATAACAACAAAAACTATTATAATTCTTTTTAGTTATGCCTTAATTTGGTGGCCTGCTATTTATATCACTATATATATATATATATTTTTTTTAATTATTATTATCTTAAAAATGTTATTTTTTAATAGTTTGATTTGCTGGAGGGTCTGAGAATATTTGTATGAAGGAATGAGGATGCTATATCTGATGTTTAACAGTTTTATTGGTTGAAAGTGGCTATGGTTATCATGGTTGATGTTTCCATGGTGTTGCCCGCATGTCATGTGTAAAATTGGGGACAATAATCTTGCTTTATGAAAGGATTGCATCAATGCTAGTTGTCTGGTCTGCTTGCTACAAGGTGTGTTCTTCTTCTTGGGTTGAGCAGCCACTATCAGTATGTTGATTCATTTGCTGCTGTAAAGTGATGAGCGGCAGTGAAGAAGTACAAGTGTTAGGTTGGGTCCTAGGCCCATACATCCCCCTCTTCTACCCTACCCTCTCCCCATCTCACCATCCCCCCTCTGTATATGTGTGTGTGTCCGTCTCCTTCCCACCCAATGCTGCGATCATGCCCTTCGGCGTGGAGATATTTGTTCGCTTTACAAATTATTAATGAATTTATCGATTCATTGGATCTTGTACTAATGAGTGGTGGGGCACCAAACGTTTGCGAATTGAATCCATTTTTTTAAATTTTGGGTACCACTGAGTCATTGAGGATTTAATTTATTGTTGCCTGTGCTATTTGTATTGCAGACAATGCCATTCCCATTCGTTCCTGGTTCAGCGATGCTCATGACACATCTCTACTCTGTCTGCTACCTATGCTGGATGCTCTACGATTCTGCAGTGATGTACGGTCGGTCTTGGGCCGTAATTTACACCAACAGAAAACATGTAACTAGTCTGCACCCCGTGCTTCATCGCATTTTTTCTCCATCGTTATCGCGGGTATCAACTCTTCGTCTGTATCATCCTTGGTTTCATCATCGTCATTGTCGTCATCATCTACATTGTCGTCATCATCTACGTTGTCATGGTTACTTACCTACCACAGACAGAAATCAGGGCTGTGTGTACCTTCAACATGTTTTAACTGTTTCTTAGGTAGGCAGATTTTTGTTTCTGATTTGTTTGTTTTCATTGTGATCTTGAATGTTGTAGAGCTTCACCTTCAAACGTTGAACTAGTAACATTACATACAGTTTGCACGTATTTTTGTTTTAAGTGATGTAGATAGGATTTTTTGGACTTGTAATTAGTATTGTTTATTTTTAAAAAAGTGTAAGTGTACATACATTTATTGAAGGTTTTTTATACTTGGGATGTTTAGATGTTGAGTACAAAAGACACAGTGTACATTTTTCCATGTGGCTGTACATAGTTTGATGTTATGATGTACTGTATAACTAACTGTTGGTGTGAAAGTGTGAAACGTTTTTTAGTGGTGTTACTGAGTTGTATATAGTATTATTGTAGTTTAGTGCAAGGGTCTCTGTGAGACTGTTTTGAAACTCTGGCAGTCCGAGCAGCTGTCATAGGATTTGTGAGTGGCGAGTGCGAGTTTTTCAGCTATGTACTCCGGAGTTTGTGACTCGTGTGCGTGCAGCAGTGTGTCTTTATCATCAAATGTACTCGTAGTTGTCAATGACTCACATGTGGCGACTCACATGTGCGCAGCGTGTCTTATCAATCATCTATGTACTGATTGCGTGTGAGTCCTGGACTCCTAGTGCTTGCATGGGGCAGTCTTTATCAAGTAGGTGCCTGTGAAGTGATGACTCCTATGCATGCAGCAGTCTTGTCAACTAGGGAACTTGTGACTTAGTGACTGACATGCATGCAGCAGTCTTTGTCAACTAGGGAACCCGTGAATTAGTTCCTCGCGTGCTTGTGGCAGTCTTGTCAACTAAGGAACCTGTGATTTAGTGACTGGCATGTGATATGCATGCAGCAGTCTTGTCAGCTAGGAAACTTGTGACTTAGTGACTGACATGCATGCAGCAGTCTTGTCAGCTAAGGAACTTGTGAATTAGTGACTCGCATGCATGAAGCAGTCTTTTCAACTAGAGAACCTGTGATTTAGTGACTGGCATGCATGCAGCAGTCTTGTCAATTAGGGAACATGTGAATTAGTGACTCGCGTTCATGGAACTCTGTGTGAGTCACATCAGATTGTTGTGTGTGCATCAAGTAAAAGGTAAAGGTAAAGGTAGTCCCATAGCCTTGTGGCCGTAGGGGAGCGTGATGTTGGAGATCACACTTATCTTGGGCCAGCGTAATGAGGGTGATGCCCAACTCTCTCCCTCGCTGCTTTACCTTCCCCACCCTCAAGAGAGTAGGTACTCAATCACAGTTGAGTCAACTGGAGGCGTTGTTGTTTGTCGCTTCACACCTTAGCGGTCACCCATCCAAGTGCTAACCGCACCGGACGGTGCTTCACTTTCGACACAGTAGCGAGTGCTCCAACCACTGCACTATCCGACACCCCTGTGTGCATCAAGTAGCGACTTTATTGTGTTGTGCGAGTGTGATGGTTGTGTCAAGTGGTTTGTGCACGGTATATCCTTTGTATCATTTAGAGTTTATTTCATCCATGAATCTGCATGGAACAAATTGATATCAGCACAGTGAAATTGCCTGTGTCGCATTCTTCTAGCAGTATCTGAGACACACTGAAGTTAAACTAAATTCTCCTGTGGGGATACCGGGGATCTTTTAGTATAACTAGTTCCCCCACTTTCTGGAAATTTAGTGCTTCAAATTATCTCTTTTTTGCCATTCCTTGTATTTCTGCCTTTGCTTTTCTTTTCTGTTGTCTACAGTATTCACTCTTATGTCAGTCACCTACCTTTTTTCTTGAAAACTCTCCGAAAACTTGGATCAGCTTGGGGATATTGGACACTTTCTGCCCAATGGTCACAGGGCTTTTATTTAGCAACGTAGGCATTTTATATGTATGTGTTTTGTTAATATTTTATAATGATGTTTATATTCTATTTTATTTTTGTAAATGGGGGCTCGATAAATTATAGTAAAATCTGAGCGTCCACTGCATGGGATGCCTTTATTGTAAAGTGACCGGTTGGTGGAGTGCCTTCAGTGTTACAATTAGGGTTGTTTCAGCAGATCTTGTATAGTGATTGGGGGTGAGTCCTCTTTCAACCAAGTTGTGGTCCTGATTCAGCTATTTGCAGTCCGCTGGACCCTCTCAACAATGTCTCACGAACTAACTCAAACAAAATTATTTTAACTTTTTATTCCTATGTAATGAAGGAAATGGTTTTCTACTACAGTTGGAGGAGATGATGAGGATGCAAGATCAAAGCTTCAACCTCAAATAGGCAACATATCATGCATTATGTAATTTTTTTTACAAAGCTAGCTGAAATATGTTTTAAAAATAAAGTTAGAAATGAAGTACTAAAAATAAAATTTAAAGTGAACAAATGTTAAGACAAAAATTTAGATTGTAAACGATAGGGTACACTGGTTGAAAAAAAGCCATTTTTAGTTCCTACTGTAAATGATTGTAAAATATGACTGAGGCAACTTTCCACGATGCCATCAACGTCGGGAAGGAATGATGAGTGTCAGGACTTCATGCACATGTTATGTAGCTAACAACTTTTGCCAAATATTCCTCCGTTCCCACCCACACACACACACCACACACACACACACCACAAAAGCTTGAAAATGGCTGGCTGAATGAAAAATTAATCAATTTAGAAAACAGTGATGAATTATGCATTATTGAAAAATACACAACAAAACAATGTAAATAAACATTGAAATAATGCGCCCACAAAAGCATGTTAGCAAACATGACAAATGCGAACCTTACATTTGTTGATCTCGATTTCTCACAATCGATTTGTTTATTTTAACAAATTTCATGCCTCTGGCTGGCACAAGAATCGGCGATCGGCTGTTCAGTCAGGCATGCTTTTTCCGTTATTTTTGCTTCATTCTTTTTTTGTTTTGTTTTGCCTGGCATTTCTTGCTGTTGTTGTTGTTGCAGTGCTTGTACCAGCTTATGAAGTAATTGGTGTTTTATTTTGTTTTTTAATTTTTAAAATCACAAGTGTCAAAAGTTATGTTCTCACAGTTTTGAGGCGGAGTGGTGGGGTTGTGTTAGACAGTATTTTTGACAATGCGTACAACTTTTTTTATTTTCTGTACAATTTATTAATGAATGTAGGAATTTATGGTGAAGGCATGGGGTATTTGATTTTAGAGGCAATCAACTTTTTGACCTTTGGTCAGTTGGGGAGATACCCATGAATATAGCTGATCATTTTAAAGCACAGGCAAAGAACAACCAAAGTTTGGAAAGCGAGCAGTTTATATATATATAGGCGAATGTGGAAATAGCCGACCGTTACTATATTTGATAGAAAATATAATTGCATGCATCCCAATTGTTTTTTTTCAGGGACGGGGGTGGGGGGAGGGGTGTGGGGTGTGTGTGTGTGAAGGTGGTAGGCGAAGGGTGATTTAAAAAGAATAAATATGTGGATGGATGAATTTTAAATGGAAGTATGGCAGCTTGATAGTGGTCGGAATGTTGTGTTGTGTTGTGCTGCATTGTGTGTAATCACAAAGTCAAAAGTATCTTTGTAGGAAGATGTGCTATCTAAATTTCTTCGCTGTGTATGCACACATTTATTGTAATTTCCTCATTTTGTTTCCCAAGTTGTTTTACTTTTAATATTTGTGCTTTTTGTTTTTGCGGGTGGCTTGTGTTGAGCGAAAGCTTGCATTTATAATTTCCTTGCGGTAAAGGAAGTTATTAATATATATTTCCTAGATTTTTGCATTTATATTTATGTTTTATAAAATTAATTATTTTCATTTGTTGAGAGAGAGTGAATGAGCGAGTGTGCCTTTGCAGATGAGAGTATATATTTCACGATAAATGCGACTCATACGCTTTGCTTATTTTTTTTTTTTTTTGTTAACGTGCTTATTGTGCGTGGGCCATAAATACACTTTGACCAGAAGTGATGATGCTGGGGCTTTCATTGGAGAACAGGCACATGAACAAACAAAGAAAAACTGTGTTAAACTTATAACGTGATCTGTGGTGATAACATCAATAGAGGACCAAAGGTGATTGGCAACAATTATTACTTGATGAGCGCGCGTGTGTGTACGTGTGTAGCAACTTTTTTTTATAAAAAACAACCACAATGGTATGATAAGTAAGACTTGAAAAAAAAAATTCAATTGTCACCGAAATAACGTATGATTTTTCAAAACCGAATGTGATCTTTTAATACCTTCTGTGTGAGCGAAGTGGTTTTAGGGGTTAGTAATAATGTCAGAAGATTACCTTGCCGACTCATGATTTCAGAAGGATGTTGCTGATTGGTAAGGCTGTGTATTGACCCTATCCGCAGTGAGCAACCAAAATATCGGGGGAGGCGGGAGGAAGGAATGGAGGCCATGTGATTTTGATCTGTTTGGAGCTTGCTGACAGAGTTGGATTCCCCCGTTGGGGTGCCGGGGGTTTCAGTATAAATAGTATCCCCACTTTCTCTGGAAATTTAGTGCTTTAAATTCCCACTGTCGCTGTCTTTCTCATTTGCTCTTTCTCATTCCTGCTCTGTTCTATCAATCTGCTATACTATCGTCTTCTTCGCTAGACCAGTCATCTACCTTTTTTCTTGAAAACTCTTCCGGGACAAGACTCCTTAGTTGTGTATGAGGTCTGTTGGATCAGCTTGGGAATATTTGACGCTTTCTGCCTGGGCTTCCTATGATGTTATTATTTAGCAATGTAGGCATTTTATATATATATATATGTGTTTTGTTGATAATTTATAATGATGTTTGTATTCTATTTTGTTTTTGTAAACGGGGGTTAGATAAGTTGGGGTGAAGCCTCAGCCGTCCCCTGCGTGGGATGTCTTTATTGTAAAGTGACTGGCTGGTGGAGAGCTTTCAGTTTTACCACTAGGGTTGTTTCAGCAGATCTTTTATGCGGATCAGGGGTTGTCCGGTCCTGATTTGGCTCGGAAGAATCCGCTGGACCTAAAGCAACAATCATGTAATGTAATGTAATGTAGAGAGTTGGAAAACCCAAATCCAAGAAGGATGTATTTCTGATGGTATTGTGCGTGTTTGCAAAGAGAGTTAGAAAGGTAAAAAAAAAAGAAACTTTTTTAAAAACCCACAGAAGTTTGAGTTTGTTAATGGTTGTTTTGATGTTTGCGGACAAATTTGGAAGGTCGAAACACGGAAAAGTTTGAAATTTCAATGGTCTTTGATAGTGGCGTATTAATGAGTTGTTTTGGAAAGACTGATGCGAGTAAAAATGTGCCAGGGAACTACAGATGCTTTTTGAATATGTTAGCATTGAAAGGGTATTAATGACGTTAATCAATAGGGACGTCAGGAATGCAACAATAAACCACTTAATGACATAAAGTACACAAATCTTTCGTATTCAGAATTTAGTTTGTTTTTATTTTAATTTGAAAATTCAAGTCCTTATTTCCATGGATACCCAAAAAAAGAAAAAAAAGAAGCAAATTAAATAAATAAATGAGTAATTTTTATTTGTATTAGTGTTGGTATGTTGACAGATAATGGACAGTTTTGTTGAAAAGTGAAAAGATCTGGTCAGTTGTATTAGTTACACATTTTTAAAAAAAAATTGTGATAAATAAAAAACCCCATTATGATCTGCGAATGGAGAAACAGAAATCAAAATGGTCAGTCATTCAAAAATTATCAACTTTCTCTGAAGTATTATTATTATTATTATTATTATTATTATTATTATTATTGTTGTTGTTGTTATTGTTGCTGTTGTTGTTACTGCAATTTTATTATTGTTGTTGTTGTCATTATTAAAAAAAGTATTGGAAGACGAAAACTATCAATGATGACATTGTCCATTATAGTTGTTAAAAAAACACAAAAAATACTGGCAAATAAATTATCACATTCATTGACTAGTATTCACATTTTCTCGCGTGTTTGTTTTGAGTGCCACGCCAAGATCTAAGCCTTTATTTTCAGTTTGTTTTCTTTGTTGGGAGGCTCTGTACGCAGTAGATAGATTGTCTATGTTGAATTCATTAACTCTTCGACTGATTGGGTGGTATTTTGTGCAGATATCCATGAAACTCATTGATGTATTTTACTAGCATTTTTGCGTGTGTATAGTTTCTGTTGGGTTTTGGTTTGTAATGCCTGCTTTCATTTCGTGCTACATGGTTTACAAACACCATACAATACCATGCAATGCAATGCGACACATCTTTATTCATTGCCTGAGCAATTGCAGGGGCAGCATAAGCATATTAAAAATCCCGTGACATACACACAACGAACAATCGCCGTTGATAAATAAACAAACGATTACAAATATTCAGTACAGTTAGGTAACTAATAAGGAGTATCTATACATCTGCAGTGTTAATGTTGGAATTTGTTCTGAGAGTATGGACACTTTCAATAATGTAAGAAAATGTTGTGGATTTATTTATTTATTGTTGTGTTTGTTTTGTTTTTGTGTGTATAAGCATTTGTATTGGTTTATTTAGTGTATTGAGTACCAGGATCAGCATCTTGTATACCATACGTGTAAAGGACCCACACTAGGCTGGCAACACAGTTTCAGGACAATGAGAGACCTTGTTAGGGTTGCTTATGAAGCAAGGGTCAAGCGGGCCTTTATTTGTCATTCTACGAAATGACACATCTAAAGTTATACCACTGTTGAAGATGATCGAAGGCCATCATCATAACACTGTTGAAGATAGACCAAGGGAGAAAAATGTGCCCACAACTTTTCAGCATAGGTTGCAATAGTGCCCTAGTAATACTATGACTCTTTGAAGGGAGAGGAGAGGAGAGACAGAGAGGATGAGAACATGGATCAAATGTATTGGTGTTAGGATTTTGGTTTAGTTTTACGGATGGCATCGGTGTGCGCTTATTAGCAGGTAGGATCACAAAGTTACTGATTTTGTTTTCATTCAGTGATTTCATCTGCCGTGAATAAGATATCAACACAGGATGTGTAGTTTTGTTTTTTGTTCATTTCAGTGAAAAGGGCAGTTGAAAACCACACATTTCACTATTCACCCACCAGTCTGAACGCATCTCCCTTCCCCTCCCCCAACCACCCCCTCATCCCATGGACGTGCCAGGGGTTTCTGTATAAATAGTATCTCCACTTTGTGGAAATTTCGTGCTTTAAATTCCCACTGTCTCTGTCTTTCTCATTTGTTCTTTCTCGTTCCTAATTGTTCTATCAATCTACTATCTTCTTCACTTACCTGTCACCTACAATAGTATCCCCACTTTCTGGAAAATAATAGTGCTTAAAATTCCCACTGTCACTGTCTTTCTCCTTTGTTCTTTCTCATTCCTACTCTGTTCTATCAATCTACTGTACCATCTTCTTCTTCGCTAGACCAGTCACCTCTCTTTTTTCTTGAAAACTCTTCCGGGACAAAGCTCCTCATTTGTGTTTGAGGTCTGTTGGATCAGCTTGGGAATATTGGACGCTTTCTGCCAGGTGGTCACTGGGGCTTCCTATGATGTTATTATTTGGCAATGTAGGCCTTTTATATGTATGACTGTGTTTTGTTGATTTGTTATAATGATGTTTATATTCTGTTTTGTTTTTGTAAATGGCGGTTCAATAAATTAGAGTATATCCTCGGGCTCCCCTGCGTGGGATGTCTTTATTGTAAAGTGACCGGCTGGTGGAGTGCCTTCAGTGTTACCACTAGGGTTGTTTCAGCAGATCTTTAATACAGATCAGGGGCGAATCCTCTTTCATCCAAGTTGTGGTCCTGATTGGGCTCTTTGCAGTCCACTGTATCCTATAAACAATGACTAACTAATTAACCAGACTAAGCAACCCAGGCAAAGTTACTTGTCAACAGATCTGTATAGCAACTTTCACAAGAAAAAAACAAAAACAAAACAATAGGACACAGTGTGCCATTCAGGGTGGAACTTGAAAGAATAATTTTTAATATAATGGTGAAGGGAAAGCTAAAGGACAGCAGCAAAATAGGTTTACATTCGGACGCATTAGCTCAAGGTTACTTGAGGTATTCTATTGCAAAAGGATATTCTTGCTGCCAGTTCTGCTGGATGCTTGATGAGTTTCCTTAAATTAATAAATGAATGTATGTACTAGCTGAACAGAGTGAATTTGGACGGAATCTGAAGGGCACACATTTGAGTAAAACGTAGCCATTATTATTGTGTAATGCAAGGATCTTGGTGAACGTAGTACCACGTATTTGTTCAACCACACTTGATAGAGATTTTATGTTTGCCTGTTATTTCATTCTTGCTTTGGAATGTATATACAACTGGGGTCACCAGAAATGTTTGGTTTGTTCTTCCGATATTATGTATTGTAAAGATCATTTTGCACTTTTTTTTCTCTTCCTATTAGCTGCGGTAGGATTTTTATGATGATGACATTTATTTGTGTTTAGTTGCATTATTCAGTTTGAAGACTGGTATATGCACGGAGATGCAATGATGTTGTGTATGTGAGAGAAGAGAGTTAAAGAGAGATGCTATGATGTTGATGTGAAGTTGTTGTGTTCAAAGTATGTATAGTAAATATTTCTCATTATTTTTGCAAGAAGATTGACAATATTTTCCTCAAGATTTGTTTCTATCTCCTAGCACATTTTTGACACATGCATAGCAATGTGAGTCTACTCACACACCCCAAATTTTTTCAAGACTTTCGCAAATCTGTGCGTGATGAATCCTAAATAGTCCAAAAATAATAATAGAAAAAAATTGTTCGTCTGCCATTCGGCGTCTGTCCGTGCAAAAACTTTACAGTGGCTAAGTACTCGGAGCCTATTTCAACTGTCACAACCAAACTAAGATGGTGTATACCCATGAGACTTTGAAAATGATCAGTGAATGAATGACTTCACTTCACAGTCAAGGTCACAGAGTCATCAAAGGTTAGTCAAAAAATGACAATTTTTCACAAATTTTCCTCTCTTTTTTTCTAGGTTACATATGATTCTTTGATTCATGATAAATATTGATGAGGCACACATACTTTGCAGATAGGGTCAACCTCACTCCAAGGTCACCGGAGCTGTCCAAATTTGGTTAGTATAGGTACTTTGAAGTGACCTTGATCCTAAACTATGAGAGATATAAAGTCCAACCTTGTTGTATTTAGAGATGACAGATCGATCTTTCATATATGTTTTTGTGTTGATTTTGAAGGTCAAGGTCCTTTTTAGGTCTTGCAAATACATTTTTAAAAAAAAAAGGTCATCGTACCGTGGAATGGCTGTTTATTTAACCCATAGTCAAGGAGTACTTTTCTATGGATTAATTACTATAATGTCAATTCAATGGATTTAAAAAAAAAAAAGAATACTCATTTTAACTTCAAATATTAGCATGGCAGGTTTACTTGCAAAGTCTCTTCTAATTAACAGTATCAAATATGCCTTATCATGACCCATTACATAAGGTTTGGGTCCCAAAAAATCTTGTATGACATAGTTTAGTACTTTTAGATCTTAAATAAGCCTGCCACTCAACAGTTAGCAGCTTAATAGTCTGTAAATAATACTTAAGGCAGAGGCATGCAATGGCCTTCGCTAACACAGGCTGGGCATCAAAAGCCCATCTCCTGTCTTTAGTACTCCTTGCCCATAGTATACAACTTTGGGTTGTTTGATTAGAGAGATCATGTGGGGGGGGGGGGGTCAAGGTCATCCCAAGGTCACTGACGGTTAATGCTGGGCCCTGTAACCAATGACTGACTAACTGCATGAAGCATTCTGAATAGACTGTTAATTTAAGTGTTGAAGGTACAGATTGAGATCAGACAACTTCATGCAGCTGATGGGGACTTGACATTGCATCAACTATAACCAATCTTTGAAAGCATCTAGTTTGTTTCCACAACACCAAATAAACATTGGGATCTTTAATTAAAATTGTACCCAAACGTAATTAGTTGGATTTTAGTGGGCTTGAAATGATCTGTTCTCCATATTGGTTTATCCTTTTTGTAAATGTCTTGTACTGATTTGTGTTTATGTGTGTTGTGCGTTTGTGTGATGTGTTTATGGTAACTCTATGGTAGGTGGTTGGTTTGGTTTGAGTGCTGACCTTTGTCAGGTTCTAAATGGAAGTTTGCAATGGCCAGAAGAGCTTCATATTAATCTTGATTGTACTTTCAGGCTTATTCTTTGTTGTGTACATCTGCGCGATTTAAATGCAGCTTTATTGATTTTGTTTTCTTCTCCCTTCTTCAGTCATTTGACAGGCAGCAGAATGATTGCTGTACGAATCAAGTGTAGTCATAACATTTTTGTTTAGCAATAATTAATAATTATTATTTATTAACGTCATCAATGAGCCAGTTATTGATGTAATAATACTTGTCCACGTTGCATAATATAATCTCACTGGGTTCAGTATGTGTTGGATTTGTAGAGGGTATGCATTATGATGTCAAGGTACTAACACTAAAAGCTTTGAAGAAGGTCATTGGAAGAGGACCACGAGGATATCGGACTAATGCTAAATGGACTGTGACAAAAGGTGATCATCTTCTGATGCCGTTATCATGTTCTGAAATAAAGGTGACACAATTTTTAAAATTAAAAAAAATCTTGTCTCGACAAGATTCAAATATTCAAGAAAACCTTCGAAGAAACACATCTCAAGGCTGACAATTTATTTGACATTCTCCTCATTAATCATTGTAGAGTGTGTGTTGCAGACCCCGAAGGAACAAATGAGGTTGAATGCCAACATTGTTTTAACGATTGAATGAAGGGTTTAACGCCCATACAAATTTTATGTTGAAAAAAGTGTGTACATAAAAATGTCAAGTCAAAGCGATTTTTTGTTTGTTTTTGTTTGGTAGTGAATGAATGTAAAACTGTAGGCTGAAGAGTTATTTGTATAAATATGTCCGGTATATTTTGTTTTTTAAAATAGCGGAACAGATGTGGGTTGCGGAATTATAGGTCGAGAAGTTTTGTCTTGTCAGTGTTGGAATTGGAGCGTAACATTTGAGTTTGAACTGTACATTGATGCTCTTTTGTTGTGCTCCTATCGTGTTGCTGTGTGAATTTAGTTCTCTTTTGTAACCTGTGAAAGGTATAAATGGACAAATATGTATGATAAAATGCGGAGTTGTATACTTTTGTGCGTCTTCAGTATTTTTTGGTCTTCTTTCTTACTTTCCTGGTTCTTACTGATGGGATGATACCTGTTTAAACTCAGGTGACAAGTGTATTTGTGAACACACACATACACACGTAGCTAAAAACCAACATTTTCAAAAGTCTTAAGTTTTGTGGAGCGGTTCTTTTTTGGTTTTATCCTAAAGAAGCAAAATGCAAATATGGAATGCTTGGCCACTATCGGTCTGTAAGCTGAAAAATTATGAGAATCTTTTTGGGGCCAATAATGAGATTCAGCACAAAATGTGTTTAGAAATGAACTTCAGAGACCTTGACCTTTACATTAGAATGACAAAATAAAGAGAAAAAAAAAGAAAGACAATTGATAGTCACTATTAGTTACAGTTTCGGCATAGTAAAAATAATGAAAATTGATCATGCTTTTTTGGAATAATGCACTAAAAATGTGGGGTTTTGTTTTTGTTTGTTCACATAACAGTGAAATACAGACGGTTTGACTGTCTGACTGACTTATTAGCCAACGGATTCCTACCACAAGTTAAAGTACCTTTATATTAAAATCGGTTCAGCTGTCAAAGAATTATCAAGCAAACCATTTCATGCAAAGAATTGACCCCATCAACCTTGACCTTTGAGGCAAGAGCAAACCCACCTAAGTGTTGTTGTGAAATTTGAACAGAATCTTTTCAGTGATTGTGAGATATGTGGCATGCGGTAGACGGGCCGAGCTAACATTTGGCTGGTTCTGATTCCAGAAGCATTTGCAGACCAGTCTATGTTTATGTGCCAGATTTTTCATGGCTTCACTTAAGCCAGAGCGAGTTGTGTATGTGTTGTGTCCCTGTTTGTGTGTTTTGTATGCCTGTTTAGTGATGTGTATGCCTGTTTAGTGTTTTGTGTATGCCTGGTGTGTGCCTGATTAGTGAGTTAAAGTGACTGGCTGGTGGAGGGCATTCAGTTTTCCCACTAGGATTGTTTCAGCAGATCTTTTATGCGGATTGGGGGTTGTCCGGTCCTGATTTGTCTCGGAAGAGTCCGCTGGACCTAAAGCAACAATTATGTAATGTAATTAGTGAGTTGTGTATGCCTGTTGTGTGCCTGTTTAATGTCTGTCGTGTGCCTGTTTAGTGAGTTGTGTATACCTGTTGTGTGCCTGTTTAGTGTGCCTTGCCTATGCATGTTGTGTGCATGTTAAATGTGTGTTGTATGTGTTTAATGTGTGTTGTGTGCCTGTTTAGCGAGTTGTGTATGCCTGTTGTGTTTAGTGTGTGAGTTGTGTATGCCTGTGGTGTATCCGTTTAGTGTGAGAGTTAGGTATGCGTGTGGAGTGCCCGTATAATGTGTTGTGTTTAGTGTGCGAGTTGTTTATGTCTGTTGTGTGCCCGTTTAGCGAGTTGTGTTTAGTGAGTTGCGTTTAGTGTGAGTTGTGTATGCCTGTTGTGTGTCCATTTAGTGTGTTGTGTTTAGTGTGCGAGTTTATGCCTGTTCTGTGCCCGTTTAGTGAGTTGTGATTAGTGTGCAAGTTGTGTATACCTGTAGTGTGCTCGTTTAGTGTGTTGTGTTTAGTGTGAGAGTTGTGTATGCCTGGTTTGTGCCCATTTAATGTGTTTAGTGTGTGAGTTGTGTGCCTGTTTAGTGAGTTGTGTATGCCTGCTGTGTGCCCATTTAGTGTGGTGTGTTTAGTGTGCGAGTTGTTTATGCCTGGTGTGTGCCCATTTAGTGAGTTGTGTTTAGTGTGCCTGTTGAGTGAGTTGTGTTTAGTGTGCCTGTTGAGTGAGTTGTGTTTAGTGTGCGAGTTGTTTATTTGCACATCACTTCCAAGCACAAAAAAACCAAACACACAACTATATTACCACTGTAAACAGCAGCTCTTTCTTTTCATCAAAAAGGTACCATTGATAAAACAAGAGAAGCAACCCTTGGTCAAACATGGGAGAGGTGGGGGGAATAACGAACAAAATTCACTTGACATATGTGGGACACCTTAGAAAGAAGAATGTGCTATAACACAAAAACTGATCAGACAAAGAAAACCACTGAGAAGACGAAACCAGACAAAGTGAAAAATTGTGGTCAAAACGCTAAATCAACCACAACATTAAATTTGTCCAGAGTTTAAAATATTAATATACATATATGTGTGTGTATGTGTCTATACACACACAAACATGAAACGTATATTAATAAAACAAAACTAAACAAATATATATACAGCAAGAACAAAGACAATTACAAATAATGAACATAAGTGTTGTGAACAGGTTCAAAAAATTTCAGTACACGTCAATCTATGTCCAGTGCCTTTTGAGGTTTTAACATAAATAATGAAAGATTCAGTCTCAGTACCTAGATGCGCAGGATTTCAGCCGGTCCAATGTTTATTTAAAACAATAGTCACATGCATATTTAAAATCCCAGTACCTTTATATACAGTTAGAAATCCAATCTCAGGATGAAAATGTGAACAGAACAAAAAACTAGAATACTTTGTTGTAACATCCTCATTTGTTAAGTTGTCGATCAGACATTGTTAAGTTATCTTAATTAAGCAATGTTAGGTTATCTTAATCAGACATTGTTAGGTTATCTTGATGAGATATAATGCTTAATCAACCCTAAGACTATTGACTGCAATAAAAGGAAACTCGGCAATCAAGAGCTGTAGAAAATACTAGAACACTCTGCCATTAAATCACAAAGATTACAAATCTAAGCTTTGTTTTAATAGTATAATGAGCATAACATAGCTTCAAAATAAGTAATGCTACAATTCGAAATCTAAATCCCTTTATACATCACCTGCAATGAAACGGTTAACTTGCCAAAGCCCAGAACATAAACACTCATTTAACCAACTTTAGAAAAAGTTGAACTAATAATAATAAATTCAGAATTTAAATGAGCTCTATACCCTTTGGCTTAACATGCTGTTGCCTAAAGAATTATATATGGTTTAAGTGTCTTATTTTCTCTGACCCTACACAATATAATAATACACCTCCTATCCTATCACGTAATTCAAAAGTCGTTGGGGCACCACAGATGATCGTTTAGCCACCAGCGTACTCAATCTTTCTGTCCTCAGCAACCCTCATGGCTTTGCTCAGTGTCAAGCCAGTCCATTCTCGAATGTTGTCCTCCCACCTCATGTTCTGTCTTTCTCTTCTTCTGCCTCCTTGCCCCGTGCCTTGCAGGATGGTGTCTTTGCAAGGCCTGATGCTCTGGCCATACACAATATGCACATGCTGTGCGCTATATTCTCCAAAACTGGATTTCCCAAATGTGATTTTTAAACAATCGTTTGATGTGGAAGTTTCCAGACTTTTTCAGCAACATACTTTTGGGGTAAGGTGGTGAGGGGAAGAACAAAACAAATCAACAAAAACAACGAGCACAACTAACTCATAGTTCATAAATCGATTACTAAATTAGTTAGTAATTGTTTATAGGGTCCAGCGTACTGCAAAGAGCCAAGTCAGGAAAGAAAAAGAAAAGAAAGAGATTACTCTATATATAGCGCACTTACAAGCTCAGAGAGTTTCTCAAGGTGCTGGCCCGTAATATCCAGCAATTACAAAATAGTTTGCTGAAGTCAGGATTCGAACCCACGTTCTCCAAGACGCACTCACACAAGTCGTGCGCTCTGACCACTGAGCTATCCCTGCCACCACAGCGTTGTTGAAAGAGGGCTCACCCCTGAACCGTATAAACAAATCTGCTGAAACAACCGTAATGGTAACACTGAAGGCACTCTACCAGCGGGGCACTCTACCAGCGGGCCACTTTACATTAAAGGCATCCCATGCAGGGGACGCTGAGGCTGTACTCTTAATTTATAGAACCCCCATTTATGAAAACAAAATAGAATATACTAGAATATACAGAGAAGGCCGATTGTTAGTGAGGAGACATCATTATAAATAAATATTAACAAACCACATATAAATGCCTACATTGCTGAATAATAATACCACAGAAAGCCCTAGTGACCATTTGGCAGAAAGCGTCCAATATCCCCAAGATGACCTAACAAACCCCATACACAAACGAGTTTTCAAGAAAAAATGTAGGTTACTGGTCTAGTGAAGAAGATAGTAGATTAATAGAACAAATTAAAAACAAGAAAGAACAAATGAGAATGACAGAAACAATGGTAATTTAAAGAGCTACATTTTCACAAAGAGGGGATACCATTTATACATAAAACCCCGGCACCCTAACGGGGATTAAATGAATAAATAAATAAATACATAATTCATATACCCAAAGTCCTGAAGTCTCCTAATTACAACCTATGACGGAAAGAAATCTTTTGATTCACCAAAGAGAAAAAAAACCAACAAAACCATAGTTCCACAAATGCAAAGGGATTGACACAAACATCAACAATAATTATCACAGTGCAAAGGTCAAAATACAAACACAGTCACTGTACAAATAAACAACAAAATAAACTTTCTTTGGCAGGAACAAAAATGGTAACGATGAAATGAGATGAAATGATGTCTTGGGGAGAGGTTTACCAAACAGACAAAAAAAAAACACGAGAGTTTTGAAGCTGAAATTAATACCATATGGATACACAGAATGCCGACTGTTAGTGATGAGACTAAACAGTAAAAGTGAAAAGAAACAGTGAGGGTTATAATCTTGAGAAGGAGATGTCTTGTTATTTGCTCAACACAAAGGTTTGAAATGAGTGCCCAGTACAGATTTCATTTTTAACTGACGCCCTCTTCCTCTGCCCTCCCATCCACACAAAAGGACTGCATTAAAAACACAAATATTGACTTTGATCTTGACCTAACTTTGGCTCCATATAAACACTCATCTATGATCAAATAAACTACAGAAGTTCCATTATGATAAAAACAACAGTGGTCTCGCAATGACCTTGACCTTGGGATAACTCTGACCTTCACATGACCTCTGAGGTTCAAGAAGAATCAAAGAAACCAATTTTGATACATAATGTGGGTCAAATACAGAAACATTCCACTGTACAATGATACACTTTGTGACAGTTTTTGTAAGGTCTAAAATGACCTTTACCTTCAAGATCAATGCCAAAAAAAAAAAAAATGAATAAAAAAACAATCTTTGATCTCTATATAAAACAAGTTTGGACCTTGTATCTCTCATAGGGTCAAGGTCACTTCAAAATACCCATATGAATGATCTTGGATTGAGGCTGTCCAAATGCTGGTGTTTCTTTGATATCTAGTAAGCATTACATTACATGACATGATTATTGCTTTAGGTCCAGCGGACTCTTCCGAGCCAAATCAGAACTGGACAAACCCTGATCCGCATAAAAGATCTGCTGAAACAACCCTAGTGGTAAAACTGAAAGCTCTCCACCAGCCAGTCACTTTACAATAAAGACATCCCACGCAGGGGACATTGAGGCTGTACTCTAATTTATCTGACCCCCGTTTACAAAAATAAAATAGAATACAAACATCATTATAAATTATCAACAAAACACATATATATATAAAATGCCTACATTGCTAAATAAATAACATCATAGGAAGCCCTAGTGACCACCTGGCAGAAAGCGTCCAATATTTCCAAGCTGATCCAACAGACCTCACACACAAATAAGAAGTCTTGTCCCGGAAGAGTTTTCAAAAAGAAAGGTAGGTGACTGGTCTAGCGAAGAAGAAGATAGTATAGCAGATTGATAGAACAGAGCAGGAATGAGAAAGAACAAATGAGAAAGACAGCAACAGTGGGAATTTAAAGCACTAATAGACTAAATTTCCAGAAAGTGGGGATACTATTTATACTGAAACCCCCGGCACCCCAACAGGGGAATCTAGTAAGCATCAAACAATCATGTTCCCATTATCAACTTAGGACAATTGTGAAAATTGTTTTATATTTTAACTTTTTTTTACCCTGTGTCCTTGACCTTATAATGAGGGAATTAATTCGCTGATTATTTTGAAGACTCTAAGTCACCCTAGCAAGTCTGGTTATAAGTTCCAAGCGATAAGCCTGCAAAACACATCCCATTTCAGAAACTGAAGAGAAAAACAAAGCTGTGACAATTAGCACACAACATAATGTTCATTAAGTTTTCTGTTAATATAAAATAAAGACATTGGGTCCAGACAGAGAGGGAGGAAAGAAGAGCAGACAAAACGACTACATTTAAAGGAAAGAAATTGCTAAGATGATCTTATAGGAATGATGAGGGAGGCCCACAAAAGCTTCTAGGATACAATAATCCTCGAAGCAATCCTCCGAAGGTTAACTTTACAGAAAAAAACACAACAACAACAAAAAACAAAACAAAACATTTGAAAGGAAATTATACTGACAGTAAACAACATTATTTGTTAACAGCTTAAACAACTGGCAGAACTTGATACAACCAAAGAGACTAGGGAACAGAATGTTACGCAAAAGCTTGAAGTTTAGAAACGGGGACCTGAGAAAAAGTGTGATCGCATTTACTGAATACTCTGAACACAAAACAAAATTCATTAAACAGGTCGGAAGTCATCAGAAAGAGAGTGTGCTTGGTTTTGGTGGTTGGTTAGTTATTTATTGCTTACAGGGTCCAGTGGACTGCAGAGAGCTGAAACAGGACCACAAAATCAGTACCACAACTTGTTTGAAAGAGGACTCACCCCTGATATGAAACAACCCTAGTGGTAACGCTGAAGGCACTCCACCAGCTGGTCACTTACAATAAAGGCATCCCACGCAGGGGACGCTGAGGCTATACTCTTAATTTATCGAACCCCCGTTTACAAATACAGAATATAAACATATTATTATAAAATATAACTAAACACATAAAATGCCTGCATTGCTAAATAATAATCATAGGAAGCCCTAGTGACCATTTGGCAGAAAGCGTTCAATATTCCCAAGCTGACACAACAGACCTCACACACAATTGAGAAGTTTGGGAAGAGTTTTCAAGAAAAAAAAAAGGTATGTGACTAGTCTAGCGAAGAAGAAGATAGTATAGTAGATTCATAGAACAGAGGAGGAATGAGAAAGAACAAAAGAGAAAGACAGCGACAGTGGGAATTTAAAGCACTACATTTCCAGAAAGTGGGGATACTATTTATACAGAAATCCCCGACACCCACACAGGGGGTGTTTTGGTGGTTGTTCAACACATACAGGCTATCGACAAAGAACAGATTTGGGTGGGGCAGGGGAAAGAGGGATTCAGATTTTGTGAAATGTTATAAACGGAAAGTTTGGACAAGAACACAAAAACAGGACACTGCAAACAGATTCGAGAAAAGGAAGGTGAAAGCCTTCACCATAAAAAGCAACAACGTATAATCACATTAATTGTGCATTTTTGTTCGTGGAGGACACAGCTTTGAACTAAGCACTAACACTGACAAAAACTTTGTGTGTTCAGGGAAAGAAGAATGTGCTGGACATTTTAAAAATATAAAAGTGGTGCTTCCCCTTCCCTCCCCCCCCCCTCTCTCTCTGTTTTAAAACTGTATGGCAATGTCATACTAAAAATTTTTTTCTATTTTATTCTTAAGAACATTTTATATTACAAGAAACGTTACAACAAACAGAATTAATAGGTGAGAGTTAGGGAGTTGTGTGCTTGTGTGAAAAGGGGAGTATAGGGGAGGATGAGCGAGTGTTGTGGCCAAGTGGGCTAAGGCGGGACTAATTTGCCTTGTCCACAAGCCAGAAACCAATGGCGCCTGACAGGTGTGGGTTCGATCCAGCATCTGGGCGTTATGTTTCTCCGAATATTATTTACTTTCGACTCGGGCAACGTCTCGGGGTGGAGGGGGGGGTCTCCGGGGACTCTGGTTTGCTCCCCCAGCAAAATTCAAAAATCACAAATAATGTTATTGTTAGGTAGGTTGGGTTTGGGCGCGCCACAGGCTGCGACTACGCCTTCCCCAGGGGAGGCGGCCCAGAGTTTCCCGATAGAAAGGGATAATAAACTGCCCAAAAAAAAAAAAAAGGAAAAAAAAAGATTGCATGGACTAAAAAGTAAACTTTAGTAAAACAGTACTTATTTTAAAGTCACATTCAAACTAAAACTACATGTAGTGACAAGAAAGAATATTTGTCTGCTCAAAACTAAACAACAGATTTATTTATTTTTATGTTTTTTACACCCCACAAATTAATAATAAATGATAATTATGTCTATTATAAATAATGTTACAGTCTATACTCTACTTTTTTTTTAAAAATTGTCAATTTAAAACTGCAGCTGAAAGTAAAAAGCAATCAACGCTTAAACAAGATACAACTGTGAGGTGGAGATGGAGCAGAAGAAGATGGCGAATGCCATGAGAGAAGTCTAAACTGCACTAAGGTACTCCAAACCCTTTCAAATTGATTGATTGATTGATTGATTGTTGCTTTAGGTCCAGCGGACTCCTCCGAGCCAAATCAGGACCGGACAACCCCCGATCCGCATAAAAGATCTGCTGAAACAATCCTAGTGGGAAAATTGAATGCCCTCCACCGGCCAGTCACTTTACAATAAAGACATCCCACGCAGGGGACGGCTGAGGCTTTACCCCAACTACTCGAACCCCCGGTTACAAAAACAAAATAGAATACAATCATTATAAATTATCAACAAAACACATACATATAAAATGCCTATATAGCTAACTAATAACATCATAGGAAGCCCTAGTGACCACCCGGCAGAAAGCGTCCAACACTCCCAAGCTGATCCAACAGACCTCATACACAAACAAGGAGTCTTGTCCAGGAAGAGTTTTCAAGAAAAAAGGTAGATCAATGATCTAGCGAAGAAGAAGATAGTATAGCAGAGTAATAGGACAGAGCAGGAATGGGAAAGAGCAAATGAGGAAGACAGCGACAGTGGGAATTTAAAGCACTAAATTTCCAAAAAGTGGGGATACTATTTATACTGAAACCCCCGGCACTCCAACGGGGGTACTGTTGCCGCAGTGAATCAGTCAATCCTATAAAGGAAAGACAGGCCCTTTCAAATTGGACAAGAGATTCCACAGCCTTCTACCCAAACAAAGAATAAACCAAACCAGGACTAAAGGCCGCAAATATTTGTAAACAGTCAATATCTTGGAACATATACTGTACTTTCAAACAGACTTGAATAAAAGTGACTCTAACCTAACAATAGCGCTATTCAGTGGATCCAGAGTGTGTACTAGAAGAAGAACAACAAGAAAAGAAGAAGAAAAAGAATTAGTTCATCAGGATGCAGCCACTCAAAAATCAAATTAGAAGAGTCAGTGTGTGTGCGTGTGTGTAAGCTCATGCTTTTTTGTTGTTTTCTTTTTTTTTATTTGGTAGTCTGCTTTTTTTGTTTTGTTCGGTGACGTCATTTATGTGTGGTTCGCTGATGCTTTGTGGATGTGAGTGAATGAATATCATTGTGTTTAGTTCCCGAGCTATTCACAGATGTCGGGACCAATTGTGTTTTCAATTGCTATTGTCAATGATTTATGCCATTCCCAGACGCGCAAAGGAAATTCTTCTGTGTGTGATATTTGAAGCGAATTAAAAGAATCTTATGTCTTATCTTATGTCTTTTGTCTATATCTCACTGCTGTCAATACAGTGGAGCACTTTTTAAAATATGTTGACTGTGGTTGAAAGAGAGGACAAAATGTGCCAAAGGCCTATTTAATAGTTCTCCAATAGCAAAACTCAATGCACAGCACAATGTTATGGAAAGAAATGTTATACAGAAGAAAACAAAAGGATCACCAAGGAGTGTACCACACATATGATGGTGCAAGATTTGATACTAACCGCATGTTCCAAAAAAAAAAGTATATCTGGTGCATTAAAATACACAATTTAACTTTTTCCTCTGTGTGTGTGTGGGTGTGTGTGTGTGTGTACATCCAGTTGTTACATCCATATATATACAAAACTGTATGTACAATTACACTGATGTGTTACACAAATGTATACAAATCACATTACTTTGATACAGTGTACTGAAACACAACCATACACAGTACATCTAGAACACAACAGAACACAAAATAACACAATTTTGTGACTTTTCCTAGGACAAACAAAATTCCAAGTTTTAACAGAATTTACACCTTATAAGGGATCCTAGCATGTCACTACCCTGCATCATTTTGTGGCCTCCAATATCATTAGCACTGAACATTATTTTACATTTGTTTTTCAATCTCCTTTACTGTTAGACAGACACTGATACATTTATGAACACACATTGTTTCAACATGTGTATCATTTTACAAGCTGTAGATACATCTGATAATTGCAATTGATGATGATGATGATGATTATTATTATTATTATTATTATTATTATTATAATCAATATCAGCTACATGTTTATTACCTTGTTCTGCCTCTGTGCTTTCCCCATTTTGTCTGTTTTCACCCTACAAAGACCAAAGACAATGACAGAATTGTATTGTTTAAAGCAGGGGTGTAAAACTCAAATCACTCAGCGAGCCAAAACTCAAATCACACATAAGGTTGTGGGCCGAACAGAATACAAATACAATAAGCAACATTCAATAATAATAACTGAACGTTGCTAGGTTTCTGTAATGACTAACATCCAATTTTTATTTTTGCTTATTTTGTGACCGAAGCGAGAACATACTGAGCTAGCCTATCGTTCGCCAAGGCTGCTAATTAGGGAATTTGATTTGAACTTTATATCGCAGGGCCATTAAAAAATATTTTTGCCTAAAATTCTCTCTTAGGCCGGACATAATTGCCTGATGTGGAGCACGGGCCTTGAGTTTGACACGTTGTTTAAAGAATGGCAGACATTAATAGAAAGACAAAGAGAGTGTCAGTACCCACCATACAGAAAAGAGCAGCACTATTCAAAATCCAACAAGCTGTTTTTCATTTTCATTGTATATAATGCCAACACTTATTTCATAAACTGGAACATTAAGAGCAAATAAATAAATAAATAACTAAATAACATTACAAATACAAACAAACATTATAAACAGACCCAGTAAAACAGAGAAGTACCAAAGGTCAAAATCACAGTACAGAATCAATTACAAAAACTAGACCACAGAAGTTTACGAGTTTTTTGTGTGTGCTTACTTTTAAAAAAATTCTGAAATCAGAGTAAATGCATCTATAGAAGCATCCATGGCAACAAGCAAGTAATCAGAATGTAAAAAAAAAACAACGATAGTAATCTCTTAAACAGTACCCATATAACATAATATACTTTGTGATATGAAAATACTCCAGTGATAAGCATTTTACATGCTGTAGGAAGGAGTTAAAAAATCAAAGTAAAATAAATACATCAATTAACAAAACACACATACAAAAACAACCCTGCAGCAACTATTATTATCTACACACATTTTTAAAATATTCAAATTGTTCTTTGGGATGGTAAACGTTGGAACTGGATTACCGATGCTACAACAAGAAAGAAGACAATCATGGAAATAGACAAAAATGTGGAGAAGGAAACAATTAATATTTTGACCATCGAGAAAAAAAACAAGAAAAAACAGATTTTGTGTTCTCTTCTCCTTGTGATAATCAAGAAAAAAACGAAATTTTAAAAATTTATTTAGTTAGTCATTGTTTATAGGGTTTAGCGGACTGCAAATAGCCCAATCAGGACCACAATTTGGTTAAAAAAGGACTCACCCCCAATCCGTATAAAAGATCTGCCGAAACAACCCTAGTGGTAACACTGAAGGCACTCCACCAGCCGGTCACTTTACAATAAAGGCATCCCATGCAGGGGACGCTGAGGTTGTACTCTAATGTATCCAACCCCCGTTTACAAAAACAAAATAGAATATAAACATCATTATAAAATATGAACAAAACACTTACATATAAAATGCCTACATTGCTAAATAATAATACCATAGAAAGCCCTAGTGACCATTTGGCAGAAAGCATCCAATACCTCCATTACATTACATTACATTATTATTGCTTTAGGTCCAGCGGACTCTTCCGAGCCAAATCAGGACCCGAACAACCCCCGATCCGCATAAAAGATCTGCTGAAACAACCCTAGTGGTAAAACCGAAAGCTCTCCACCAGCCAGTCACTTTACAATAAAGACATCCCACGCAGGGGACGGCTGAGGCTTCACCCCAACTTATCGAACCCCCGTTTACAAAAACAAAATAGAATACAAACATCATTATAAATTATCAACAAAACACATACTTATAAAATGCCTACATTGCTAAATAATAACATCATAGGAAGCCCTAGTGACCACCCGGCAGAAAGCGTCCAATATTCCCAAGCTGATCCAACAGACCTCATACACAAATAAGGAGTCTTATCCCGGAAGAGTTTTCAAGAAAAAAGGTAGGAGACTGGGCTAGCGAAGAAGACGATAGTATAGCAGATTGATAGAACACAGCAGGAATGAGAAAGAGCAAATGAGAAAGACAGCGACAGTGGGAAAGTGGGGATACTATTTATACTGAAACCCCCGGCACCTCAACGGGTGTGTCCAATACCTCCAAACGGACTCAATACACAAATGAGGAGTTAGAGGAGAGTTTTTTTTTAAAAAAGAGAAAAAGAACTTGACAACTTTTATAGTGCAAGTAACAACAATGACAACATGCACAACAACAACAACAACAACAACAACAACAACAACAAGAAAATGACATCAATGCCACCAACAGCAGCAATTCAATCTCAAAAGGGACAAGACATCACTGTAGGAAACTTCTCATCACAACAATAGTACTGACAATGGACATACGCAGCAAGACCACACCACAGGAAAAAGATTGAAAAAAACCACGAGACAACGTGCACGGGTATGGGTATGGGAAATGTGATCAAATATTTACAAGGGACGTGAGACCAGTCACAAATATATATATATATATATCCCAGTAAAATTTCATGTTTAGTTCCATCTTGTTCAATAAATAAATATGTACAATTGTTACACATACTTTGTCATATGTATTGTATATATTATATTATATACACCAAACATAAACTCTCCGCACCTCCCTCCTCCTGCCAAAAAAAAAAAAATAATAATAAAGTAAAGAAAAGAACAAACAGTATAATGGATTGAAAATTATTATACATCAATACACACCAACTATCACAGAACTTGCGTGAGAGAAGAAAACACCCCAAACACCTCCTCAGATCGAGGAGATGGGGCAACTTAAGGTTGAACTATCATGATCATTGCGCTCGGACCAAACCTTACATGAAAGGTGATATACATGATTGTAAAAACATATCTGTGGTTGAAAGAGCGTCCTTTTCTCATGACAACAGTACTATACTGGCCACCAAATAAATGTGCAAGACCGATTCGGGACTCTGCAAAAGGTTGCACACCTGCAGCATACAGTAAATCATTTCTGCCAGGCTCGACGTTTAAGCGCGCAGATGATACATGTCTTAGCAGGTCCCCCAACCTGGCACCGTTTCAAAGGAGAAGAACAGAAGTCAACACAGAGGAAGGGAGAAAAAACATAGTATGGACAAGGAGGAAATCATGCTGGGCAAGAACAACAATGGCCTGTGACTCCAGGAAACGTACAACAATCACAAAAGAGAATCCAACGTTTTATATAATGGAAACACCAGTCCACAATTTTAATTTTTCGTTTTTTTTTTTTTACAAGACGTTTTTTGTTCTGCTTTGTATTTTTGGCAACCAACAAGAAAGACGGCAATTTAAAAAATAAAAAAAAAGTGTGCACAAGGTAATTGAGCCAATATCATATGCTACAGCACAATGTATTTTTGTTTTAAAGTTTCACAAGGATGATAAATCAAAATGATCACAGCTGTGGTTCACAGCAACATTTTTCTTCTTTTACACAACGTGCAAAAAACGTAAACATTCAAATAGTAGAACATCAACTACAGGATCACCGTGAGCCAGAAAGAAGTGGACCAATGAGAGAAAACTTCACAGGACCGCTAGTGGTGGTGATATCATTATCAGTCAACTTCAACAGATTAATCAATCTACTGACGTTTTGTGGCTTTGGACACCAAGACGGAGAAGAAGACCAAGTGCAAATTTTTCTTCTCACAAAACATTTGCATCTTCTCTCATACCCTGTCGGTTCACAAACACGATTTGGTTAGGTTAGAAATAGGTCATGGAGTACAATGCAAAAAATACCACATGTAGCAAATGTTACATTTTCAACCTGGTAAAATGTCAGCACTCAACAACAAACACACAAATCAACCAACATAGAGTTGGTTTTTTAAAAGTGTTTTTTAAATTAATCACCACAATTAGTCAATAACTACCCATGTCCACAAAACAACCAACAGTCAACATCCAAAGATGGAGACCAACAAAAAACTTTTTCTTCTTTTCTCTTTCTAAGTTTTTTTTTTGCTCCTCCTACACTGTTCCACAGAGAAACCACCACAAAACACAAATAAGAGCTTCAAGTTCCGTATTTGTCCTTCCCATCAATTGGTCGCTACACTTAATTACACCGTTCCACCAAGTAAAACCATAAAATTTCTGATCACGAAATACTGATCACTGTGAACATTTTCTTCACCTTTCCACCAAATAATCAAGAAAGTGAAGTACTCCTTTGAATCAACAGCAATACTTATGAAAATACTTCAAATTTTGTCCAATTTGTGAAACCACAGCTTGTCACAAGTAAAACCAACCAACAAACAGGACATTTACTTGCCATCAAATAGTGGTGATACAATAGAATGTCGTCAAATGGTGATACAATACAAATGTACTCCACAGGGAAACCACAGCAATGCTTGTCAAATCACAAATGGACTTCACAATCGTTTACCTTCTGATTAATTTTTAAACAAATGATCGTGAAAGTGAACTACAGCATTCAGGCAGAATGAAACATTGCTTGTCAAGAAAGCTTTTTGAAGAAGAAGAAGAAGAAAATGAAAGAAATAAGCTGGGAAAAACAAATTGTCACAACTCTTTGAGAGTGGGGTAGAAGGACTGCCAAAACAGTGCACTCAGTATGAATTTTTCTATGCCTAATGATACCATTAAAACCTCCGTGCAAAAATCACACAACTTTCAAGCTTGAATGTAACACCGTACAGGAAATGCATACTAAAGCTCAATTCAAATTGACACAGACATGATGCCCTCCACTTCCAATCCAAGAAAAAACATAATTCCAGTCTAATATCCAGCTTATACAACAATATAAAGTAAAGATATTTGTTCCGATATAGCTGAAACTACCAGCGCACAGAGAATGTTAGCAGATTATACAATCCTTAAGGAATCTGAAATGGTCAACATGTGCTTCAAATACTTTACCACCGATTGAAGTCTTCAACATTACTCCTAGTATTTATCTGGCTCTTAACTGTGCACAAGAAATATCCATGGCTATGAGTAACTGAGAAATCTGAATAATAATACCAAGGTTGTTGGAATTACATAGTGAGTGGGTTAGTCATTGTTTATAGTGTCCAGCGGACTGCAAAAAGCCGAATCAGGACCACAATTTGGTTGAAAGAGGACTTACCCCTGATCTGTATAAAAGATCTGCTGCAACAACCCTAGTGGTAACACTGAAGGCACTCCACAAGCTGGTCACTTTACAATAAAGGCATCCCTCGCAGGGGACACTGAGGCTATACTCTAATTTATCGAACCCCCGTTTACAAAAACAAAGTAGAATATAAACATCATTATAAAATATTACCAAAACACATACATACCTACATCGCTAAATAATAATACCACAGAAAGCCCTCATGACCATTTGGCAGAAAGCGTCCAATATTTCCCAAGCTGACCCAACAGACTCCATACATAAACGAGAGGTTTTGGGAGAGTTTTCAAGAAAAAAGGTAGGTGACTGGTCTAGACAAGAAGATAGTTTCATTGATAGAACAGATTAGAAACGATAAAGAACAAATCAGAATGACAGAAAGTGGTTGGAAATGAGGAGACTTGGGCCAAGACACAGCACACTAATTTGTAAAAATAAAAATGCTGAAAAAGCTAGGAAGAGAGTGAAGGGGAGAGAAGAGGATAGGGGTAGTGGAGGTAAAAGAGAAAAAAAGCAAAGATAAAACAACATTAGATTTCCCACTGGAATAATACCGCGGTTGCAGCTGTTGACCTAACAACAACACCACACTGACAGGGAAGTAATGAAAGGACAGATGACTGACAAGACCCCTCGCTCTACGTCACTATGTCATACAGCAACCTTAGAGTGCGCACATTTAGATATCCAACATTTCATTTTTTAGTCAGTTGTTTTCAAAAATGAGTTTGGGAAACCGAATAGTTCTTTTTGTCATACCGGATTTTCTCTGAAAATTATAGAAAAAGCACAAATGTAACTCATTAAACTAATTTTACAAAAATAAATTAATTACATTTAAAAACAAAACAAAAACAACACAATGAAGCTGAGATTCTTTCGATCGTAATAGCTGCTTTTTTGATCACAAAGTCTTGTTTTTTCACATAATAAATTTCCTTCTTGGCAAAATACAAAACGTCTCCTATTCAGTACCGTTTCTCGAGTATTGTTGCAAGATCCAGTGAAATTTAGTGTTCCGTTGGAAACACCGAGTACACAGAAGGTACAGTGCATATACAAAACAAGATTCAAGTGCATAAACAAAACAACAAGAGCTTGTCAAGTGACATTTAAAATTTTTTTTATAGAAGACGCTTGTGTCCAATGAAAACAAGATAAAAGCATGTACCTGGTCACTGATAACGCACTTTAAAAAAAAAAAAAAAAAAAAAGAGATACAGAGAAAAACCAGAAATCCTTTTCCCAACCAGCATCAACAAATATGTAGGATACAGTAAGCATTTTCAGTAGTTTAATAATGTAAATGAAGTTATGCCCCATAGATAATAACAACACTAACGATACCACAAATTCAGATGGTACTCTGCGTCATGTGTAGCTGCATGACCAAGCCAAGGACACAGTCTACGACTGTATCTAGACAGGGTCAATGCTCCGTGGTCGCCGTCCACGTCGTCATGTTGTAGTCATGGCTTCAGATCTGAGGTCAAGATCGGAGAGTGGCAGCAGTGCTGGTATCCCTGGCAACTATAAGCATGCTAGGAGGAAACAACCCAACCTTCTGCGCCACAGTCCCGACAGCTTTAAGTTCCAAGTGGTATAAGTTGACTCTTTAAGTTTAAGCAGATCGTTGGCGCCCATGTCAAAGCGCCTCTGCCCGAGTCAAGGTCAAAGCCTCAAGGTCGGTCTCCACAGCCACAAAGGACCTTAAAAAATATCACAGCTTGTAGCTCATATTAACATCCTTCAAGGTCAAGGCTGGAACTTCGAGGTCATGTCTGGGCAGAGCTAGCGTCTGCGGTGGGGATAGAAGGCTCAGCGTCAACTGGGGGGCTTGGCTCGTGTGCCGACTGCAGCGCTTCGTCGGAAGGTGGGGAGCTGCACAGGAAAGCAACAGAATAGATGTTTAAAATGTAGCATACATTATCACAAAACAAGGTGCTAGCGTGAAAGGCAGCATAATGTAATACAAGTTGAATTCATGGAATATAAACCCTGCAATGAAGAGTCCCAGATTTTGTTGGTGTAAACAACCAGCGCAACATTTGACGTTTTCAACTAGCTTACAATTTTTATAGAAGACTAATAACACAATATCTTCTTCAGTAATGTACAACATCATGCTCTTGTGTGGAATACCTACACACAGATTTTATTTCAATGTTCCAAAAATGAATACCGAGACAAAATTAAGCAATTCCAGCTTCAACAAAGATTCATCTCTCTTGCTAATATCTGGTATTCTAATTTCTATACACTCAATAATGTCTCAAACTGTTTCAGATCAAACTGGACTGTAGAATAGGCCAGGTCAAGCTCTTGCACACAAGGACTTAGTTTTGCAGCTTGGGATCATTTCTACATTGGACAAAAGCACCATCAAGCCTTCAATAGAAACAGCTCTGCGTGGCTCATTGGTCACACCCAATTTCTCAAAACCCAGTTTAGATTAGATGTTCCTTTTCTTGGTGTAGTCTAATTCTGAATCCCACAATACTACACCTTAATAGTAGCAGACTGGCCTAAATATGACAAGTATCTGGGGTGGGTGAAGGAGAACAGAGGGTGGGCTTTCTGTCAGCCTACTGAGGTAAAAAGGCTGACTGCATGCTTTAAAAGAAGAGGATCCAATGATAAGATTTAACAGTCTCTTGTTTTGCTAAATTGTCAAACAAATCAACTATGTAAACGAACTGTCAAAACCTAAACAATATTGAATAAAGATATTTAACATCCAAAACCTACATTTCAAAGGACACTATTTACAGAAAGAGAGAGAGAGAGAGAGAGAGAGAGAGAGAGAGAGAGAGAGAGAGAGAGAGAGAGAGAGAGAGAGAGAGAGAGAGAGAGAAAGGAAGCGAAATAGTTGCATTTGAACTTCAGTTATATAGTATACAATAGTGGCAAGTTTGAAGTGTAAGGCTTCTACAACGTACAAATACATGACTCAATACTAAAGGGCAAGTAGTAAGCCCAGAAATAATGTAAGATATATCAATGAGGGGACAGCGAAAGAGAAAGAGAAAGAGAAAGAGAGAGAGAGAGAGAGAGAGAGCGAGAGAGAGAGAGAGAGAGAGAGAGAGAGAGAGAGAGAGAGAGAGAGAGAGAGAGAGAGGTGTAAAATATATACACGCATAAATAAAGAGCAGATATGCGTTTGAATTCAGCGATAAAAATAGCACTAGTATCGAGTATATTATTATCACAGTTCTACTACAGCAGGTCAGGGCACAATGTAAAAAAAAAAAAAAGAAGCCACATAACAAATTACAGACAGCATCATCTGTGATAAATAACTATGAAAGATGCTGCAAAAACTGAAATGTTGAAGTAATGTAAATAAGGTAAAGTAATAACGATATATTGTATTGTAAATCTCTCCAAACAAAATGGTCAACACAAACAACAATAAACTCAAAAGTTGTATGCATATCAAACAACAAAACCAAACCCTGTATCAATGCCAACATGGAAAAGTTGAATACTTCTTGCAACTGTGTGAACACTATTTTTTTATCAGATGGTTAAAGTCAAAACCATGTGTGCCTTCTGTAAACTTTGTACGAGGTGACCAAAAGCAATTTCTCCTTGTCAGCCTCACTACGGTTAATGGGCAAAACTGTGAAAACGGAGGGGGAAAGGCATGAAAGGATTATTTAAATTAAACCATCAAGACTGTTCGTAAACAGGAATTTATATGCCAAATAATGAACAGTTCTCTTCTCAAATAGGAAAAACAAAAACAATCGACGCAAAAATTAAATAGCTATAATTGATAACAACGCAAAAACCCAAACAGTTGCCATTTGAGTCTATTAGGGACGGCCATTGTTTAGAAAGGGTAGAACTACCAAAGACTAAAAACCACTGCTGTAAGTAAGGGTTAACAATAGATTACCTTCTAAAAAGCTAACTGAGAGGATTAGAACATAAGATCAGCCACTATGTTACAGAGAGAATTCCCACACAACAGATTAAGCATGTACATCAAAACTAAAACTGCAAAACAACAACATCAAAAAACCAGAAGCAAGCAGCTGCAACCTCAGCAGAGGTTAGAGGTCAGCAGACTAAGAATGGGGAGGTATACCTGTAAAAAGGCCAAAGTGCAAGGGTCAACCAAGACATGGGCTCTGGGTCAAAGGTCTGCAAAACAAACACAACCATCATAGGGGCATGCGCTAGGGACACCGACATACAGTTTGTGATGACAGTAACACAACATCTGGCAAGACAGGAGGCAACCAAAGCATCCTCACAGCACACAACAAGCAAGCAAAACAGGGGAAGTCTCCAACTTGATCTGGCTGCAGTCTCCGCTATGCACAGCTTGGAATGCCAACATTTGGTTTTGTGAGAGTCGTGAGAGTTTTACTACCAACAATGGAGCCAGTTTATGTCACCACATGCAGTTAGTCCGAGTAAGCTTTGTAACTGAAGGACAGGCTAGGCCGCGATTGGAGCAAGGCCATTTCGCAAAAGCCGTACGTCTGTTTTCAATAAATTTGCTGGTGTGGAACACTTAAAAAAAAGGACGCATGAAATACACAGATAAACATGCGTAAGCTCAGTCCCTGATGTATGTGTTTGCATATGCATGCATGTGGTTAAATTTCATGCTGGTTTTAAAAAAAATTAAAAAAAGAAGAAAAGAATGCACTTTGATGCAACTCATAAAAAACTATTCTGTGTCAGGTATTTTCATGCTGTATGATCTGATGGTACCATCTCACTAAAATAACATCCCAAATTGTTGATCTTGCGAGTACCAACAAGTATAAATGCTGAAACAGCAGAAGGAACAGACAAAAACACCCATGCAGACAAGAAGTACACTTCATAAGCACATCCTTTATTTAGACTACCATAAATAATGAACATACAAACATAAACACAACATACGCTGTCAAAAACCTGTAAACAATTATCCACATCGACACCAATGGTGCAAACACTGTTCTCTAGGAATGACAGAGCATAACAGACAAAACACACTACTACTAAAACTAGAAGGGCAAAGCCCATATGACTCACATGCTCCTTTCCGAAGTCGCAATATTTAACATGAAAATGAGTGCCCAGAAAAAAAAGAAATGGTGGCATTAAAAAAGTAATACAGACTTTGATCTTTCTATGCTCTTGACCTTGAGATGACCTTGACCTCTGGGCCCCAAATACAGTCATGTACTATCAAATAAACTACAGCAGTAGGGTTGTATTATGCCTTCCACCCCCCAAAAAAAAAAATTTGGATGACCTTGACCTTTGGATGACATTGACCTTCATGTGACCTCTCATGCTCCAGTACGATCCAATAACCCAATGTTGTTGCACACTATGGGTTAAATATTCAGCCATTTCACAGTAGGATGACCTATTTTTGTTTTGTTTTTGTAAGGCCTAACATGACCTTGACCTTCACGATTAACGCAAAAACAGACCACATATAAAAGATCAATCTATTATCTCTAAATGGAACAAGTTTGGAATTTATGTCTCTAATAATTTAGGGTCAAAGTCAATTCAAAGTACCTATACTCACTTTGGATAGCTCCAGTGACCTTGACTTGGGAGTGAAGTTGACTAAATGTGCATAGGATGTGTGTCTTATTGATATTTATGATGCATCAAATAATTATCAGTTCAATATTAATAACATAGACCAAAAAAAAGTGAAATTTTGTTTAAAAATGTCATTTTGTGACTGACATTTGTTGACCCGGTGACCTTGACCTTGAAGTGCAGTCATTCATTCCTTGGTCATTAATGAGGTCTCATGGATATAGACCATCTTACCAAGTTTGGTTGTGATAGTTGAAATAGGTTCTGAGATTTTAATCCACTTGCAAGTTTTGCAAGTCCAGGCGGACAGATGGACG
Source organism: Oncomelania hupensis (assembly GCA_036898135.1). NCBI lineage: Eukaryota > Metazoa > Mollusca > Gastropoda > Littorinimorpha > Pomatiopsidae > Oncomelania > Oncomelania hupensis. Next base: position 10,400,563 of record CM072524.1, on the reverse strand, counting down.
GACACTTGTTTTTGTAACGTCATTTTTTAACTATTTAGGACTCATCTCGCAAACGTTTGCAAAAAAAAAATTTTTTTGGGGGGGGGGGGGGGGGGGAGGGGGGGGGGGTAGGGAGGAGGGGTGAGTACATAAACTTACACTGATATGCGTGCGAGTAAAAAAAAAAAATTATTAAACCCACAACACCGCACCACACCAAAAAATATCCATGCATACAGGATACAAAATGCTACACAATGATTGAAAGAATATTTAAATAATGCCTTCAGCTTTTAGATCAAACCAAAACCAAAAAAAAAAACACCCTAAAATAATAAAATAAACCACACAATAAATTATCTGGTTTACTTGAATAAGTAAGGTGACAATGGTGCTGAACATACACAAAAAACACAAAACAAGACATATTCCATCAGGTCACAAAAATGTGTACAAAGCAAATTTACTGTTTGACATGACTTTGGCATCTTAACTGTTTCCTATTAATCACAAAATACATGGGTCTGCGTTTTATTAGGGGAAGTGTGATGTTGCTATTTTTGTAGTCATGCAATGTGCAGCTGGACGGACATCTTGAGTTTAGTTGGGTCGTAGCCTAGGAGATCCAGGTGAATAAGCAAATCACCTATCATGGCCTTGCGCATGAACATTGAGTTACAATGGAAAAGAAAAATGCACAGGTATGGAACAAAAAAAAACGAAAAAGAAAACGATTACAGCATTGAGCTGGAATGCACATTATTTCCATGGACCCATTTATCTTGACTATTTGTGAATAGGAATGTGGCGGATGTGACTAAGGTGGAAGATTGGGTTGGGGTACGATAAGATAAGATTTAAGATAAGATAAGATAAGATGTAATAATAATAATAATAATAATGAATGGTACTTATATCGCGCAAATCTCACATTGTGACTCATTGCGCACCCACTCGCATTCATCCATTGTACCATCCTGTCATTACAACAAATATTACAATAAAATAAAAACAACAATAATAATATAAGATAATGTAAGATAATATAATAATATAATAATATAAGATAATATAAGATAATGTAAGATAAGATAAGATGTAAGATAAGATGTAAGATAAGATAAGATAAGATAAGATAAGATGTAAGATAAGATAACATTTTATTTAACAAGGGTAAAAAAGTATGGTATGTTGGAAAGGGAGAATTTTAAACAAAAATTAAACGTTTACAAAATAAACTGCACACAGCTAATAGGCTTACTTTAGCACTTGAGGGGACAAAATCCACAAGATAGCAACAAGTTTTAAACATCAAGTTAAAAAAAAAAAAAAAAAAAAGAGGAAGAAAAACAAACCAAACATGACAGCACTTATTCTGTGATAAAATATTAAATAGTCTGTTGGGTTCTTTTGTCTTTTTTGTTTTTTGTTGGTTTGTTTTCTTAACAAACATGTAAGGCAGAAAAACAGTAACGTGAAAGAACTAGTCTACCATCCTGCACTGAAATATAACTTATTGTGAAGACTACAACAACAATAGCGATGGGACTCAAAAGTGAATGAAGACAAAAACACCTAGGACTACAAACGCCATGAGAACAACCAGCAGCACGGCAAAACCATAATTTGGTTTAAAAACACGGTCGTCAGAAGGAATAAAAACAACAGCTTAGGTTTTGTGACAAAACAACAGCAGAGTGTACGATCTTTACAACCGAGGCCGGAAAGCTCACCCACCCGAATAATGTGCATAAGGTTCCACAGCTCTCTTCAGAAGGCATCGGCAGAGAAAAATCATACATCAACGGTAGATTTTGCTTTCTTTAAAATTAACTATCCTTTCCCATAAATTAAGTCAAATCAATTTAATCTGCGCATATAATCTTCATCAAACTATTTCAGCTTGGGAAACGGTTTTAACACACAAACAAACAAAAAGTTGTGAATGTTATTACCCTGTCAACGTTTTGGTGACGCAAGTACAATCTGGTTCTTGGTTTGAAATTAAAAACAAAACTGGCATTCACCGAGCTCAAGGTAGTAGTGCCAATGTTGTGTGAATAGATAAAACAACAAATATATGGTAGGTAGAAAAACAAAACAAAGACAGAGAAATAATGGGTCTTTCAAATGTTACACTTTTTTGTCATCAAATCAATGATGAAAACAATAGGGCCAATTACAATCCCCCTCTAACCTCCACCCTCAACCAAAAGAAAAGTTTTCTATAGATATTTTTAAAAAATCCCCATATCAATCAAAATCAAAGCTTAATGAGGATGAATGCTGCACAGAATGCTCACAATTGATTTGAAAAGAAACAAAGCTGTTAAACGTTGAAATCGAGGTAGCACTAACATGGTACTTTCAAATCCCAATAGGAGTAAAGGAGCGAGTTATCGTTTCAGTTCAGTCGTAGAAAAAAATTATATCCGCTGTTGTGCAACTGTGCATAACCAGTCAAGAGAACGTGCGCACAATTTAGAAATGTCAACCCCCCTCTATTCAATAAGCAAAAAAGCCTTATACTAAACATTAAATCTGTCTTGGTATAACATATGCGCTGAAAGATTAAAAACAGTTTCTCTAGCTTTCCCGATCACATTCTTTCATGCACAGAGCACCAACATTCAATAATGACGGACTGAAATGATGCAACCGCTTCTCTCATGAAGATTCTTGACTGCGCAACTGCATTAAAACTTGTCATTAAAACGCTGCCATGCGTTTTATTACTTTCCCATGCAAACTATCGCAAACAGCAATACTATGTTACAGCAGACTAATCAGTTGGGCTGCACTCTACCTCTGCTTTACTTGTACCCCATCAACCAGTTGGTTCACCTGCACCCATCTACCATTAGTTCACCACCACCCCACCTACCACCTCTATACTCCGTTTACCACTGGTTCATTCACATTCCGCTTATTGCTGGTTCACCCGCCCAACATGAACCACATCCTGCTCATAAGCCGTCAGGCATAATGTTACTGCCGTTATGACCCATCAGTCAGTACCTGCGCCATCCATTACAACGCAATATTGATGCCACTGAACAACTGTTAGCCTTCCCCGTGTCTTAGTTCAATCACCGATAGGAAGAACTACTGTGATTTTATTTTCCAACAGCAACACACACAAAAAACACGTCTAGCAGGGAGGACCAGAGTAAGGCTTACTTGCCCTCCACCAGTCACGTCTGTGGTGCCCATAAAAGGGAAACAACTCTCACCTATCAGGAGCGTCAGCAGCAACTCCCATGGATGAGGCCCCTTCCTTCCCATCCAGAGATTTCCGCTGATAATGACTCCTGAAGAAAAATAAAGAAATAAATACTTTAAAAATAAATTACTTTAAAAAAACAACAACAGACAAACTAAATACATTAAAAAAGAATTAAAAGTTAATTTGTTGAGCACAAAATATGGAGCTGATGATCAAACAAGTTCAAAACTGGCAACACCAAGTTGTGCACGCTCACCTGAATCGTTGCTGAATGATGACAGATTGGTTGCGTCCCTTCTTGAGGCGTTCCAGTTCTCGCCGTGACCCTTGAGTGCTACCCCCTGGGTTCTTCTTGCGCTTCTGGGCTGAGTAGTTTCGGAACTGATTCTGAATCAGCACTGCTGCATGCGTCATCTTTTTGTAGTATGCGTACTGAAATGGTAGTGTTTAATTGTGTAGCCACAAGGGGCATGAAACGTTAACCTTGGGGATAAAAAAAACACCCCAAGATGGCAAGCATTCAAAAGTGTCCCAATTGTCATAAGAAAATGTCAACGAAAACGTGATTACTCATATAAAACCAATATAGACTAGACAACGTATAACGTTCAACATTAATTCATAAGAATTAAATTAGGTCTATATGCATTTAGTTATTCATTGCTTACAGGGTCCAGCGGACTGCAAAGACCCGAATCAGGACCACACCACAACTTTGCTGAAAGAGGACTCACACCTGATCCGCATAAAAGATCTGCCGAAACAACCCTAGTGGTAACACTGAAGGCACTCCACCAGCCAGTCACTTTACAATAAAGACATCCCATGCAGGGGATTTTGAGGCTATACTCTAATTTATCGAACCCCCGTTTACAAAAACAAAATAGAATACAAACATCAGTGATGGAGAAAGTTTTTAAGCTAGGGGTATTTATACCCTCAACCAAAACATGTGGGGGTTTTCATACCCTCATTGCAAATATAAGGGGGTTTTTATACCCCCTTTCAGTTTTTTAGGGGGTACAGCCATTTCTCTTGGAAAGTCTTTTCATCAGTTTGAGTTTCTTCAGCCGGGCCCGGTTGCGGTTCATCTTTTTCTTCTCTTACCGAGCACTCAAAGCCAAAGGCTGACAAAAAAGTTTGTTTTTCTTTTCCTTCATCTTGTTTTAATTTTTTTTAGCAATTAGTTTTGTCTGCCTTATTTTTCCTTTTCTTCGGCTTCCCCTCAGATCGCTGCTTGTCGGCCATGTTTAATGTTTGGTTGTTGTCAGTCTTATATAGCCAATCAAAAGCGTCGAGAAAAAATAGTGAATATTATCGTGCATATGATTGGCTGTTTCTCGGAAGCGACAGAATGAATAGGAGGGGGAGAGAGGGTGGTAGGCGGTCGCGCAGGACGCACAGGCACACGATCCAAATCGAGCGATAGCTGTACGCACGACCGAAATAGTTGTACCTGATGATACCTCCAAGCAACTTAGCTTTACGTTTTCATACCCCTTTGGCACTGACTTTGTGCGTGTTTATACCCTTTCATTACATTTTCGTTACGTGATTTCCCAACTCAGTACGTGAAAAATGTACGATTGTATGTGATCTCCATCACTGAAACATCATTATAAAATATTTAAAAAACACATAAATATAAAATGCCTACATTGCAAAATAATAACATCGTAGGAAGCCCCAGTGACCATTTGGCAGAAAGCATCCAATATTCCCAAGGTGATCCAACAGATCTCACACACAAATGAGGAGTTTTGTCCCGGAAGAGTTTTCAAGAAAAAAGGTAGGTGACTGGTCTAGCGAAGAAGAAGATAGTATAGTAGATTGATAGAACAGAGTAGAAATGAGAAAGAACAAAGGAGAAAGACAGCGACAGTTGGAATTTAAAGCACTAAATTTCCAGAAAGTGGGGATACTATTTATACTAAAACCCCGGTACCCCCACAGGGGGAAATATGCAGTTAAAATAAATGTGCTATCGCACAGTTCTGATATAAATGTGAATATTCTCCACACCAAAAAACCACTAGATCAAAAGTTAGATGGCACCTTCAGTCTGCCTACCTGTTTGTAGCGTCTGTAGTAGCTCTGTAAGCTAAAGTAAGATGGCACCTTCAGTCTGCCTACCTGTTTGTAGCGTCTGTAGTAGCTCTGTAAGCTAAAGTAAGATGGCACCTTCAGTCTGCCTACCTGTTTGTAGCGTCTGTAGTAGCTCTGTAAGCTAAAGTAAGAGGGCACCTTCAGTCTGCCTACCTGTTTGTAGCGTCTGTAGTAGCTCTGTAAGCTAAAGTAAGAGGGCACCTTCAGTCTGCCTACCTGTTTGTAGCGTCTGTAGTAGCTCTGTAAGCTAAAGTAAGAGGGCACCTTCAGTCTGCCTACCTGTTTGTAGCGTCTGTAGTAGCTCTGTAAGCTAAAGTAAGAGGGCACCTTCAGTCTGCCTACCTGTTTGTAGTGTCTGTAGTAGCTCTGTAAGCTAAAGTAAGAGGGCACCTTCAGTCTGCCTACCTGTTTGTAGCGTCTGTAGTAGCTCTGTAAGCTAAAGTAAGAGGGCACCTTCAGTCTGCCTACCTGTTTGTAGCGTCTGTAGTAGCTCTGTAAGCTAAAGTAAGATGGCACCTTCAGTCTGCCTACCTGTTTGTAGCGTCTGTAGTAGCTCTGTAAGCTAAAGTAAGAGGGCACCTTCAGTCTGCCTACCTGTTTGTAGCGTCTGTAGTAGCTCTGTAAGCTAAAGTAAGAGGGCACCTTCAGTCTGCCTACCTGTTTGTAGCGTCTGTAGTAGCTCTGTAAGCTAAAGTAAGAGGGCACCTTCAGTCTGCCTACCTGTTTGTAGCGTCTGTAGTAGCTCTGTAAGCTAAAGTAAGAGGGCACCTTCAGTCTGCCTACCTGTTTGTAGCGTCTGTAGTAGCTCTGTAAGCTAAAGTAAGAGGGCACCTTCAGTCTGCCTACCTGTTTGTAGCGTCTGTAGTAGCTCTGTAAGCTAAAGTAAGAGGGCACCTTCAGTCTGCCTACCTGTTTGTAGCGTCTGTAGTAGCTCTGTAAGCTAAAGTAAGAGGGCACCTTCAGTCTGCCTACCTGTTTGTAGCGTCTGTAGTAGCTCTGTAAGCTAAAGTAAGATGGCACCTTCAGTCTGCCTACCTGTTTGTAGCGTCTGTAGTAGCTCTGTAAGCTAAAGTAAGATGGCACCTTCAGTCTGCCTACCTGTTTGTAGCGTCTGTAGTAGCTCTGTAAGCTAAAGTAAGAGGGCACCTTCAGTCTGCCTACCTGTTTGTAGCGTCTGTAGTAGCTCTGTAAGCTAAAGTAAGAGGGCACCTTCAGTCTGCCTACCTGTTTGTAGCGTCTGTAGTAGCTCTGTAAGCTAAAGTAAGATGGCACCTTCAGTCTGCCTACCTGTTTGTAGCGTCTGTAGTAGCTCTGTAAGCTAAAGTAAGATGGCACCTTCAGTCTGCCTACCTGTTTGTAGCGTCTGTAGTAGCTCTGTAAGCTAAAGTAAGAGGGCACCTTCAGTCTGCCTACCTGTTTGTAGCGTCTGTAGTAGCTCTGTATAAGCACAGCAGCCTCAATCTCTTTCTGGTGCTGCTGCTGTTGCTGCTTGTCACGGTAGTGGCGGTAGGCGTTCTGGATCACTTTGGCCGCTTCATACAGCTTGCGCTGCTCTTGGTCTGTCCACAATAATAATAATAATAATAATCATAATAATGCTATTTATAATAATTAAAAAAATAATAGTATAGTAGTATAGTATAGTACAGCAGTACAGTATAGTACAGTACAGTACAGTATAGTACAGTATTATTATAATATAGTATAGTAGTATAGTACAGTAGTATAGTATAGTAGTACAGTATAGTTGTATAGCATAATATAGTACAGTATAGTATAGTAGTATACTATAGTAGTATAGTACAGTATAGTAATATAGTATAGTATAGATTAGTATAGTATATAGTATAGTATATTAGTATAGTATAGTACAGTATAGTGTAGTATTATAGTATAATATACAGTACAGTAAAAGCAAAGCAGTGATGGCATCATAGGTTAATAGATGTGCATTTATGAGCACACAAATTACTTGACAGGCATCAGTCATCTGATGAATTTTGCCTATTGCAGGAGGTGGGGTAAGGTAATCTCCACCCAAGTCAGTATTATTACTAGTATAATAATATAATTAATGGTATGATATTTATAAAGCGCTTTTCTAACCCAAAACAAAAACTTGTTCAGAGATACAAGGCCCTATCCTCTTCTTGGCAGAGATGGTGGTTATCCCCGTCGGCCATTGTGCCAACAGTGGGTGTAGACCTTAAAACTTCAAAGTTGATTTGTTAGCCAGAGTGAACTCTACTCACTCACACACAATCACTCAAATCCAACATGAATATATTAGTCTCAGTTTGAGCTCTTAAGTCTATTTCTTCAAAAACGTTTTAGCTTTCAAGCATAGCTGATATGCAGGAGGACCCCACATGAAACATTGAAAACATTCTTACCCTAGTCTGTTTACCTAAAGTTCATTAAGGGAAGAAATGGTCCGCTGTTCAATTATTTGAAAACATTTCATAATGGTCTTCAAAAAGTGACAATCCATGTTCAGTTTCGCCTTTGTTGAATGTGGTGATGAACATAAAGTCATTCGTTTCAGACAAAAACTATGATTAATGCAATCAAATGAATTGTATAACATGACTTTTGTCGTGACAACCCGTTGAGGGTTAAGTTCTTGTTGTAATATAAACAAAATGTATTATAAAGGTATAAATAAAACGTCCTTGTTCATTTCGAGTTGCTTCAAAACCTTACCTGACAAATCACAAATGCTACGGTGTTTTGGGATACATCTGCCATTGCACTATGCGAGTCGCGATAACCAACAGTACAAATTCAAGCAAATGATGCAGTAACTTTTAAGAAACTAGAATGAGTCCTGTTTTTCAGTTGCTTCCAAAACTGTGAACAAACGAATCTTCTATAGAATATTATTTTCTGGTTTTAACCTGATCAAAGCTGTAAGTTTCAAACAGCAGAGAAAAAAAGAAAGAAAAAAAAAAGTGTCCCAACATGATCTCTGCATATGTTTACCTGAGAGGGTGAGCTGGGAAAAGTCTTTCTCCATGTACGTGGCAGGCGCGTTGAAATATTCGGTGAATTCGGCTGTGGTGGGGGGAGGAGAGTCCAGAGCGAAACTGTAGGGACTGTAAGGACTGGGCAAACACGTGGAATCTGGGCTGAGCGAGGAGGCAGGGGTGCCAAAGTCGGTGTACCTGTCCACAACGTCATCACAATCACTGACCTAGACCACCAAGTAACAAGCAAGCAAAATCTAATATGCAAGCAAGTATGCTCAAAGTACCCCATTTCACAACACGAAGAAAAATGTCATAATAATACAAATACACAAAAGGCACTTTTCCTAGTAATAAACAGTTCAAAGCACTCCCTCTCGCATTCTCACACTCAATAAACATGAAACAGTAGCAGGCTAGGGGAGGGGCAGAAATAAACAAAGTGACTCTTCACACGCACACACATACACACAAACACGCACACACACACAAAATGGATGAGGCAATATGGAAGAAGCAGTTTGAAGATTGCACAGATCAGGAGAAGATGTTGGAGAAAAAGAAAGAGCTTTGAGGTTTGCTTTAAAGGTGGTGACGTTCCAACATTTGAGTAGACAGAGCAGACAAATCGGCTGAATGAACGGACATAGAACAAAATAAAAAGTCCTCATGAAGACTCGATACGGAAGCGCACAATCTCACACCAAACTAAACAATCCTTTTCGGCATACCGGTACTCTTCAAATGCTAAACTGTCAGTCATGGGTGTGGAGATTCCAGAGTCATCCCCGAAAGAAGAGGATGAGGGCCGAGGGGACCCTTGCGAGGGGGCAGACGAGCTGTGAGATTCTGAGCGCGTTCGCATGGACAGGCCGTCATCTTCATCGTCCCCTTTGGAAGGAGACAGTTTGATGCGTTCTGGCATGGCCGCGATGATCTGGTTGGCCAGCGTGACCATCTGGTGCTTGGAGTCTGCACAAACGAGGACCAGAAAAATCACCACCACAAAATAGAACTTATCTTCTTACCTGCATTAGTTTAGTTTTGTTGTCCTTGAGATTCTTTATTATTACTTTATTTAACCCTGTCACTGCCAAGGGAGAACTGCACTGAGTTACAACTATTTGCCAGGCAAATCTGAGTCATGATTGTAAAAAAAAAAAAAAGTTTAAATCTAGCTGAAAAGTATTACTAATAGAAATAACTGAGTAACACTTATACATTTATCAAAGATAATTTATTTTTTGTAAATAAATATGCTATTTGGGAAAATATAATACTAAAAAAAAACCAACTGGTTTTTAAACAAATATTTTATTCATTAATTTATTTTTAGTCCAAATGAGAGATAGTGAAAAACAGAGAGGCATCATATTTGTCATCAATTTGATGTATGGATGAGCGTTTTTGCCTTCCTTACATCTATGTCCCTGTTTACTGCATATATTAGTTGTGCTGTCATGTGGGTGGGATGTGAGGGTGTGGGGTGCGCTACCACTAACTTATGAACGTTAAACAGCCAATGTTCTGTGCTTTCCAATGGTGTTGACGGTTTAACTGTACAGTGAAAACACCTTCACAATGAAGAAGACGATACGACACGTCATTGGCATATTTTGTCACATTATCGTATGACGACTGATATCGCCAAAAGCAGCCAAGAGGTTCAGTTATGTGACATTACATTATGTTACTGCCAGACAGGCGAGTGCCAGCTACATAAATACACCAAACATGCACTAGGTCGCTTTTCCCCCATCCCTTGTTGCACATGATTGGGCTCAGCAGAACATGTCACGGCCGTGTTTTCCCTCACAGAATTTCACTTTTGAGTCACAGCAGCAATCTATTTTTAGCCACGGTAGGCTAAGAGCGTGTAGGCCAGCCAGATGCATGCTGCTGCGCGGGCTGGTACCCACGCTATAACTTTTCTGCAGAGACAAAGAGTACATGGAATGTTCGGCTGCGCTTGTGCTCTCTGATTTGCGCTGTATAAGTGATCGTTTTATGTGGAATGATGTAGTCATTGGGTTCATGGTTTGCATTTAGTTACTTTCATATCTAAGCTTGGTATTAGCGTAAACTAGAGCGATGTATTCGACTTAGATTGTGTTATATTTAACTGGATTTGACAGTGTGTAGTTATACTCTCTGCACAATAAGATGACTTGGATTGCGCCGGTTTCTCGGTGTGTGTGTGTAGTTTTCTAAGTACACGTGCTGACCATTTAAACAAGTGACAGTGTTCATCATTTGAAGTCAATTAGTACAAAGTTGGAACTTTCTGGTGATATGATTAGTATTTACGAAAATTTTTTTGTGTTTGGTTCCTGACCTCTGTAATTTCTGCAATTTCACAAAACGCGCATGGTAATTCTGACCACAGGCGCACAATGCCGGCCCCCTAAAGATCTTCACTGTGCTGTCAGGAAATTTTCCATACATGCATACGCTAGCTATGCGATGCTTTCTCATTTGTGTTTTTTCATTGTAAATTTCAGTATTTTGGTGAGTAACATTAATTTTTTTTTTTGCATGGGGTTAAGTTCCATTGCTCATTTTCTGTATAGACTTCCTGTGACTTTTATTTACACGCACTAGATTATCGCAAAACACAATACACATTCTACATGCACTGTATATGGATATGATGACTGATATGTTATTAAATGTTTAATCCTCTCTTTCTCTCTCTCTCACAAGTGAATGCATGTCTCCATAGAAAAAAACAACAACACGAACACATAACATTTCATTACGTGTTATTTTCCCCTAGTCTTGTAAATTGTTGTACTTTGAAATTTGCTTAAATGTCTCATTTGTTTGTTGCTTTGTTTTGTGAAGTCCTTTTAAACTTGACTGTATTTACTCTTTGTTTGATTGTGTTTACATTCAGTTTGTGTGTGTGTCTACTGTGTGTATCATATGTATGTATTTATTGTTTTGTTTTGTTTTTTGTTTTTAAAAAAATGGTTTATGATACATTTTTTGAGTATCTTTATGCTGCCTCATAAACTTAATAATGTAATTGCCCTTTGGGATGAATAAAGTTGTATTGTATTGTATTGTATTGTATTGTATATCGATTGTGTGTGCATGTAGTGTCTCTCTCTCTCTCTCTTCCCTCTCTCTCTCTCTCTCAGTTGTGTGTTATAGGTCTAGCATGTCTTGTAAATTGTGCTGTTATGGATGAGGTTTTAAATGTATTCTCGTTTGTTTGGGCTCTCTCGTGTATAGTAAATAGTGGATGAGTTTTTAAAATACATTCAGTTTCAGCAGGAATTTTTGTTAGGCATAAAATACTTATGCACAGCGAGCAAAAGTAGTTTCTAATAGCGTGAGGGACAATTGTCATTTATTTCTAAAATGTATAACAAAATCATAAGAGAGGGCGCCGGCGCTTCGTTAAGGTCTGGCTACAGCAATGCAATGGGCTTGGTTAAAATAATTATAAGCTCCACATAGTACTAAAGGCAAGTGCCAGTAGGCTAGGCTACACCAAGGCCAGCGGCCTTCTCTGACCTGGTTACGGGCGGTTCAGCCAGCGTGAATGGAACATAAGAGACAGAACAAGGGTTGTATTTAGCCACCGTCTGAGAGTACCACTTCTAGACAGCCGTGATGTGTCTAAGGCAGAACGTGGGCAACATTGGGTGGTTAGATTTAGATACGCCTCGGCCAGTGCATTGAGCAGCTCTCAAGCTAGAAACACGCTAAATAACAATGATATACTGCTGAAGAAGGCCTGCCGCCTTGCAGAGGAAGAGTCTCTCATCCAGCATCACCGATGTTTGCCCCACCCCAATCTGGCAGAGGATTGAGGCACTTTAGCAGCAGAACGGTCCGTTTTGGGACAACTTCTTTCCCTTTGTTGTTCGTGCCCTGTCCAGTCACCTCAACTCACTGCCATTTCAGGCAGAGGAAGCTCTCTGACTTTTACATGATGCATTTGAACTTTTAAGTCTCACATCTTGGGCTGTGTTTCTGTGGCCATTGCCTGTCTTCGCACATATAAATATAGATATGTTAGTGTGTGTGTGATCTCAATTCCGAGACATATTTCTTGTATCTTATCTTGGCAATAAAATTATTTGAGTGGACTTGACTTGAAATGATTACTAATCCCATCCCATTACAACCTCTTACCATCTTGTTTTTCAGCCTCATCGTCATCATCAGACACCCTCTCCACGTCGATGAAGGGGCTGTCACTCCTGGCTACACCTTCATCTGTGTCCATCGGCAGCTGACCGCGCTCGGGTGACAGAAAGGACCGATCCACTCCAGCCACTTTGCGCTTCAAGTTCTGTCCAGCATTGTCCGGTTCAAGGGCGAAAGTCAAAGAAGGAATCCTCTGCGTGCGGCACTCAAACGCTCTCTCAAACTCGCCCTCGGGCTTCATCGGGAGGCGGGGCTCCGATGTGGAGTCTCGCATGTGATTGGCAGCTGTACTGTGGGTGTTGGATGGGCCCTCCGAGGTAAGGAGATCAACTGAATAGCGCTTGCTGAGGGGAGGGTGGTGATGGGAGGAAGAGGGGGTATTCTGGTTTATTACCTGAAAATGGTTGACAACATCCACTACAATTCAGTATGGAGCCATGCATCAATGTGAAGCAATTCAGCATGTAACTAAACTCATAATGTTGATACTGCATCATTGTATAACGCAACAGGATTATGATCTGCTTGAGTGTACAGACAAAAATACAACTTCTTTTGCTTTAGGAAGTCACAAATCAATCTACATAGACTTGCTGAAGACTGCTGTTTGGACTTTTCTTGAATTTACTGTCCTTTTTAAAAAAAAAAAAAAAAAAGCAACTACAAAACTCCTTAATCATGCAGCTCTAACCTGACTAAAACTTGGCCAGGGGATGCAACAAATGATATACCACTCACACAAAGTGACACACACAACGCATGAAATAAATGAACGCTGCCATCCCTAACCTGCTCGCTGAATCGTCTAATAAGTTTGGCTGCCTGTGATGAGGGTGAAGGCAGTGGAGGGAGAGAGGGTGAAGACGACGATGCTAGGTTGGAGGTTTGCATGGGCTGAGCGTTGGGGTTCAAATCCCCCTCGTCCTCCTGCTCTACTTTCACCACCTCAGGGGACATGGGCTGAGGGTCAGGAACGTTGGCCTCCAGAGTAGAACTGCTGCCAGGGCCGTCCACATTCTGACAGCGAATCTGCAACATGGCAAGGAAGGCTTGGCTTTTGTTTTTTCATCTGTCATTTGTCTAAAACAGATCATTCAAAGGCATCTTTCCTCAAGGGTCATCCTAAGCTAGAACTTTCATTTTCTCATCCCTTTCTTACAGCATACACTTTCTCGAAAATGTCAAAAGAATGTCCATATATGCAAAAGGATGCAAAAAACATAACCCCTATGTCCAGTTTGCAGTGTAACACATATCATGCGGCCTGAGTTAGATCCTGTATTGGCCAGCGTCTTCAACAGTTCTGGAGCTGGAAAAGTGCTAAATAAAAGTAATAAAATTAAAAAAATGTATACACTCGGCAGCACCGAAAGAACTAGACTTTTATTGACACTCATCCTTTTTCTTCAGTTGATGACACTTCAGTCAACTTTCCATCAATCATGCACTCCTCGTTATGTGCAGACAAATGTCAGGTTCAGTATGTGTGAACGTTATTTTTTTCTTATTTGCTACTAGCTTTGGCTGGGTCACTAGCTAGTTAAAAAGTCTGACTTTCAGCACCCTTGGATAATAGTCCTTTCTTCTGTGTGCCAGCGTGCTTGCTGTCTCATGAACACAAACAAAAGGCTACCTTGGCTGGAGCAGGTGCTGGAGTTTTGAAATGCGCCTGCTCAAGCTGCTCCACCTGGGCTGCAAGGTTGTGGTGGCCTCGCTGTCTGGCCAGAGCCAGTGGGAGTTGTCCGTCCTTGTTGCACACACCCAGAGCGCCTGCGTTCCAGTGGTACAGTGTCAGGGAGGCATCAATCTGACCCTCGGCGCAGGCCCACATCTGAGCAGGAGATAAATTTGACAATTTTCACATTTTGTTCACTAGGTGTTTTGTTTTACATCCCACATTTTGGAAGTGTGAGCGGAAGGGCCACTGCAAGCTGCATCCTAAAATACAGCACTTGGCTTCACTTCAAAATGAATTGTCTCAAAGTTAGTCAGCTGTCTTTACTTTGCACACTAGGCCATAACTATCATTTTAACGTATTTTACTTTAAAAAACATTTCTTATCTTCAAAACAACCAACCCACCCACTTCATACCCATTCAAACAAACATATCACTTTAACAGAAATCAATAATGAAAAAAAAAAAAGCACAGAAACTGTTGATTAAGGATCTTACCAGAGGCGTGCAGGCTTGGTTGTCCACACTATGAGCGTCAACCTCATACTCTAATGCTGGACTCGAGTTACAGTTCCTGGGTGAAAATGAAAAAGAAACAAGGAAACAATGTTATAATCAGACACAACCAAAAGTGATAGAAAAAAAAAAAGATTTTCTGCAAAATTAATTTTTCAGCATCATGATTTATAATGTTGATTTTTATTTTCTTCAGGACCATGGTAAACCTTGATGGGCACAGTACCAACATAGAACCTGGCACCAAGGGGAAAGAGAAAAAGAGCACTTCTTTAGCTAGCTGTTGGGGCATTTTTAATCAAGACTACCCAGATTTTAGCACTTCTCCCAGAATTTATCACGAGAACAAGTCTTGAGATCCTTATAGGAATAAAAAACGTAACATGTGGTAAAACTGTTTTTGTATTAACCCTTTACCGGGCGTAGCGGTCAAAAGTCTAAACAGGCAAAACGCCCAAAAGCCTCCGTATCAACAACTGGTTATATTCTCGCGTTGTTTGAAAGATTGCGAGACTTCCGGCAATTGACTTCCGGTTTATTCTGTTGTGAAAACAACCGACTGCATTTCCACAAGTTTTCTCTTTGATGCGTTTGTTTTTTCGATTTTTTTTTTCAAATTTTGTGTGTGCGAGTGTCTAAAAAGGATGGTTTGGATTCTTCGACTGATGAAGGCGAGTTTACAGGCTTCCATTTATCAGACATTAAAGTGAGAGAAATGGACTTTAAGTCGGAGGAAGAGATCGGTACTGACATTAGTGTCAGTAGCATGCATGCATCTGATCTTTCAGATGGGCAGGGAAGTAAAGAAGAGGAGGAGGCTTGTTTGGACTTTTTAAAACGTTTTTTTTTGTAAACACATGGAGTAATAAAAAACAAGACATAACAAGAGAAGCATAAAAAGGTAGATAATCAAAAGAGAATTTATTTCTGTTCATTTTGCATTTTATTTCATTTAAATCTATGCACTAATACCTAAGATGTGGTGTTTTTACTAACGTACCCCGAAATATCTCTAAAATTATAAAATTTCTTGCCTGTTTAGAGCTAAAAAATAGACAAAAGTGTGCCCAGTCAAGGGTTTTTAAAAAAAAAAGTTTGTTTCCAAATTACCAACTTGTCTTAAGTAAAAATCCAAAAACTAGTTGAGGTTTTCAAATGTTCTTTTTTCCGAACAGCACTATAATTGTTGGCTAGCCTGAAACATTCTTACAGTTGTCCTTGGTTTTGTTCTGTATTTGTTCGTGCTGGTAGTTATCTTTGATAATGATCTAACTAATTTCCTGTAGACTTTTAAGTATTGATTGTTTTAACTTTTATGTGGGTATTACTGATTTTCATTTCCGTGATTGCATGTTTTAGATTATATTCTTGCATACTTTCTCAATTTAAACTTTGTAAATCTGTTTTATGTAAAGCGCTTGGAGCTTCCTTGTGAGGTACAAGCGTGATTTTTACAGGAATTAAAATATTATTATCTCTTGTTGAAACAGCTGCTGTTGCAGTATTTTGTTGGGGTTTTGATCACCTTTTAACTTTTAACTACCTACTACTCCTCACTAACCTCCATCGTATCAAAGCGCTGATGAGTTTGGCATAGCCTAGCGCGGAGGCGAGGTGTAGAAGAGTCAGGCCGTTAGGCCCTGCCTTGGGGTACATGTTGTCCGTGTTCCACTGCTGCTTCAGCAGCGACTCCACGTGAGACAGAAGGCTGGACTCCGGGCAGTCTACGTCTAACATCTGAAACCAGTACTTTGTGGTTTGAATCAAGGACAACAGACACAACATCAGCCTAAAACAACCATTTTACTACCCCCCATCCCCCTCACCACAAAAACGATTTAAGAAACCCCACGGAGTAACCATTTTCTTTCAAATACTCAGAAGAACAACCCGGCAATGTACTGTCAAATTAGCATTTTCAAGGAAAAATGTCTTCGGCCCCAGCCAGGATCAAGGGGTGAGGGCATTATGCGTTGCCCTTGAAGCTGAAAGATTTCCACAAATTTAAACCCAAAAAATGCCCTCTCCGACCATGTAATTCATTTGTATGGCTTGCTTGCCATCTTGTTTATAATTAAAACAATACCTTTTTCAAATTCCATGAATCATCTTCTTAGGTATCTTTTCTTCACCATCTCCAGAGAGAATGCCACCAACACTGATGAATGTGCACAGCGAAAAAAAGTTTTAATTGATAATAATTTTTTTTAACCCACACCAAATTTACTTAAGCTTGGACTTGGAGGCATTGGGTTTGTTCCTTTCGGCTCCCAGGTCTTGGCCTTTCTCGGTGCCTTCAGTTTCTCAAAGAATGTCCCAAAAGGAGACCTCTTCACACTTCCTTTCAAGCCACTACCACTTCCACTTATTCTTTACTCTGCTGTCTATTTCTGCCGTTGAACATTCCAGCGGAGCAATGTCTGTTGTCGACATTTTCAGATGTGGTCAAAACATGTGCCGATGGCAGAGTACAGTACACAGCGTTTCTGAAAATGTTACCCAACGTTACATCTTTCTGCCATATTTGGGGGGAGGGGGGAGCGGGAGGAGGAAGTGGGGGAGGCGGAGGGGATGAAAATTTTATTTTGGAGAGTTTTATATTTATTTTTAAAAAAAAAAATTTATTTTCTTATTTTTTGGCCAAACTTTTATTTTTGTGGAAATCCCCGCAAAAAGTACATTGCTTGAACAACAAAAGAAAGAAAAAGAAGATCATGGTCTGTCTCAGACTTACCAGTATTGAGCAAAAGGATGGGGAGGTTTTGTCTCCTGAGATAAAACGGCGTTCTAGGTCTCCAAGCCTCTCTAAAAGCTGCTGCTTCAATACAGAACCTGTGCAAAAAAATAAATACATCCATTAAATTTTTTAAAAAAGAAGCAGAAATAATTAACTTAATTAATTTAAAAGTAACACATACATGGGTTTAAAACCAAAAGCGACAGCTGGCTAGCTGTAACAAGGGAGACAACGTTTGTCAACAACCACAAAAGTTGTCTCCCCTCTAAAGATGGCACTGGAGTTGATACCAAGATAGTATATATCAGGGCTCGAAATTAGCGGGGGCCCGGGGCCAAAAACCCGCAAAGTTGATTTCGGGCTCGGAAAGTTGAAAAACGAAGGGCCCGCTTGGCCCGCAAAATAATTCGTCTGCTACAGCTAGCTCTACTCGGCAGTTTCGTATTTGGGCCAAGGGAAGCAACCCACACCGGTGCCCTAAATTTGGACAGAAAAAAAAAACAGAGAAAAGAAGCGAAAACCCTTTAATTTTGCACTCAAAAGTTTAATATACACTTCAATATCTTTGTAATATAATAAACAAAAGGCCATGGCTCAACATAAGCGCAAAATGTCCATCTTTGCAAGTATGAAAGTATGGCTACATATCGTCGCCATACAGTTGCTAAAACAATCGGCGATGGCGTATTTTCCAATTTTTGGGAAGCGAAAGACGCCAGAAGAAAACGTCGACGAAAGGAAAGAACAAGAAAAAGAGAGAAAAAAGAAGTATGAAGAGGAAAAAAGATCAAGGAACTATAATGAAGGGTGGAAAAAAAGATTTCCATGGCATGGCCTTGAAGTGAACAAGGAAGAGTACTGTTAAGTTTAGTTACCTTTCATGGTTTTGTTTTGAACTTTTGTGCATTGAGGTCAGATTTTTTGTTAGGTTACTCATATTAAAAATTTAATGATGTGTATTGTGCAATACTCAGTCACAAAACTGAAAAGTATTATACAAGAGACTCACTTGATTTTTTTCTATTTTGTTTAATGGCAATTTCAGGCTCACTAGTCACTGGAATATGTGTGTCACTGAATGTGTGTGTGTGTTTTTTTCCCCCTTTTTTGTTGGTAATGTTTGAAAGTGAAAGAAAAGGCAAATAAAACTGACATCACTCAGCAAAATTGGAAATTCAATTGTTTTTATTTTAGATTATCAGACAAATTATACTTTCTACTTATTATATTGTCAATAATTCTTTTGTTTTTTGTTTGCATTATTTTTCAAGTTGGGCCCCGAAAGTTGCTTGTGGGCCCTCAAATTTTTCAATCAAGGGGCCTAGTGGCCCCCAAAGAAAAAAGTTAATTTCTAGCCTTGATATATACTTGTCAGACAACCCGCTTTCAGTGTACACACTTTTTCTCTCCAATATTACATATAAAAGCTATTTAAAATAAAAATGAATAGCATCATACAATAGCAATGATGGCAATTATTAGTACATACCCACATCCGCGCCCAGAGCATTCACACTGCATTAATTATATATTCATATATAATATAAACAAACAAAAAATTAAAAGGGACTCCAAAAGACAACAGAAATAGATTCTCTAGCATACTCACTGTTGATGTCAAACCAGTCGACCTGGCCAGACTCGCGTGGCTCACTTTTGGTGCCGAGTCCGGTCTTGCTGAGCTGCCGGAACTCAAAGACCTGACTATCCGAGATGATGACGCCATCCTGTGCCACCTGTAGCTTGACACGACCAGTGCTGTGCTCTGAATGTACCAGACAAAAATCAACATCAAATTGGGAAGATGAGAAAAAAACGACAACAGGAAATGCTCAAAACAAGGAATGACTGTCATGTACATGTATATTAAGGTTCAACTAAATGGATGCAAGTCACCCAAAGGCTATGGACCTTTAGAATGGTCAGAAACAAAGTTTAGATTTGATTTTCGCAAATATCTCACACTCACACACACACATACACTCACAATGTATGAATATATAAGGAAATTGTACACTCTTAGCTTGAATTAGACATTTTATAAGCTACTGAGCAATTTTGATCTCGATATCAAACTTTGATACAACATCCAACAGAGAAAAGAACAAAATTATATCTTTAATGTTTATAATGTGCACTCTGAACTGAAATTTTGCAAGAAAACAAGAAAAGATAGGTACAAATGGTTACAAATTCATGAAAAAAAAATGTCTTGCTTGCTTTTCTTTCTTCTGTGTTTGATTGTGCTACATGTTGTGTAAAGACTGATGTTTGTTTCCTAATTGTTTACAAATAAATATATGTTTGGGGAAAATATTGTATTGAGCTGTTATTTCATTTATTCCTTCCCCTTTCCCACTGAGCACCTGGTTGATGAGGAGTGCTGGGGCTGGGCATTAAAAATTGATCGATACACTCATCACTAATTCCAAGTACATTTTCCAAAACTATCGGTATCGCCTTCAGACTCTTTATTCTGGTTGTCTGCCGGCACACTGCACAACTGTATGTACGGGGATCCCCCGTTTGCAGTAAGAAATGATTTAACTTACCTGGGGTGAAGCAGCGTAAAACCCCAGGCTGCACTAGTGTGGCGGCCACATGTTTGTTGTCAAAGACGCAGGAGTAGACTGCCACTGTATTGCACCATGGACCTGCCACCAACACTTTGGTATTGCCCTGAAAAGATAAGCATTAAGAAATGAGCCAGGCATCTTCATTACCCCAGGCAAAGTTGAATATATATGTCTCCACGATCAAATTTAGGTATTATTATTCTAGCGTTAATTCTTCTTTGGAGTGCACAGTGCATGCTAATTAATATTGCCCATTTCTCTTACTCTTAGAAATTCTGTCAATTGAATTTAGTCATTTAAATCTTCTCTTAAAACTCATTATTTTCCTTCCACTGGTTGAAATTAATTAAACAAATTCATAAAGTCAAAGTCAGCGCATGCGTGTGTGTGCGTGTACTTGTGTGTGTGTGTGTGAGCACGCGCAACTGTGTGTGTGTGACTGTGTGTGTGTGTGTGTGTGTGTTAGCGAATCATTAGCTTTTATTTATAAGTTAAATGTTAACAGTTCATTAGTTTTCCTTGTTTTGTTTTAAGTTCTGAATTCATGTAAATGCCTAGAGTGAAGTCTAGATTAGGCACAAATATATTCTTAATATTAATAATAATAGTAATAATAATAATATGGATCGAAAAGGCTTTACGTATGACAACATCACATCACATCATTTCAGTCAAAACAAACAAAATGATTTTAACTAGAGTAGTAAACATGATTCGGTGCCGATGATCCAAGTTGTGTTGTTTTATGTTTACAGGTTTAACTTACCCCGGGCAAGTGACTTTCATGATTTGTCTTTTCTAGCAACTTTTTTTTTCACTTGCGCCGGGAAATGGGATTTGGGATTTGGCAGGACTTCCCTGTTATTGTTCAAATAGTACTTCTCACTGAAATTTGATAAATGTTAAAAGAAACGTTACACTTTTTTTTAATGCTGTGAATCAAATCAATTCCCTATCATTCCCATTCCCTTGTTTACCCTGAGCACTCTGCTAGCATGGACAACTCTGAGCTCTGCAAGTGTACATCATCGTCATCATCATCAACATCACCACCAATCGCTGTTTTCATCATCATCAATGTTCAGAAACCCATTTATTTTTTTCTTCTGGCAGAATTCACTCATCGGAGATTATACAAATTCCTTCCACACTTCTACAGGGAAAGTTCTTTTCCTTATCTTACAGGAACAGTGTCTTTTTTTTCTACATTTTACTTTTTGGACAGAAAGTGAGTCTTTTTGCAAAACTCACAAAAAAACATCACGAACAAACAACATCTTACTGATGCGTGTGAAACCAAAAGGCACAACAAAATACAATTTTAGAAATCCCAAAAATGAACCCCAATATCTCAGCAATGTAGTTTTATATTTTCCAAGCTGACAATCAACAACAGTCCTATTGTTAACCATTACTGAATAATTTAACAACACATGCTTACTACTTCTAGGGCGCTGACCGAAGTATCAAAATAGAAATGAAAAAGGGTACCATTGAAAATCCACTGTTAAAGCACTCACCTTAGTGCTAGCCCACTCAGGGGAGAAATCACAGATAGAATAGTTGGCACTGGGAGCAGGAACATGCTGAGCAGAAGCAGTAGTTACAGTAGAGGTGTTGCTGTACTTGGCACCAGTCAACTGCTGCAAGAAGCCGCTGATGTCCACGAGCTTGACGCCACAGCTGTTGAGTGCCCCTAAGTGATGAGCGATCACTTCTTGTTGCTGCGCTGTGGCCTGGCTCAAGGCCAAGGTCAAAGCTGCATTAGCATCCAAAAGCTGGGAGGAGTTGGATGGAGTCGAGATGTCCAAGGAGTGGAAATCTTTGCTCCTTTGGCAGTGAGAGTTGAGAGCCTGAGATAGTTGTTGTTGGTGTTGAGCATGCGTGGGTTGGTGGGGATTGGAAGAATCCGGAGAATAATTTAGGAAGTTACCAGACAACATGTCCATGCCTAGCACCGAAGGGCTCGTGCTGCACGCAGGGATCAAATCTCCCATTGTAGCCATCATGGGAGAGGATGTAGCTAGCGGCATATGGTGGGAGGGTGAGGAGGCTGTGGAGGCAGGGGTGAAGTGTGAGGGAGAAGGGGTGAGGGAGGTGGCGAGATCAGCGGCGCAGTCTTCTAAATCCTGAAGGTCGAGGAAGAGGTCAAGGTTGAGGTCAGTGCTGGGCAGGGAGGAGAAGCTGCCGTCCAATGTATCACAAGGGTCCCCACTGCCCACCTCCCCCAAATCTACCTCTCCAACTCCAACATCTGAACCATTGGCAGCCCCGCACGCTGCACTGTCTTCACAACCATGGGCGCTGGCCCGCCCTGTCAAAGGGCTAGCTGCAAACAGAGGAATGTCTTTGGTAGGGGCAGGGGACGAGTGGTGAGAGAGAGTGATGTGGGGGCTGTGAGCAGCCTGCGTGGAGGAGCCAAACTGACCAACACTGCTGGCTGAGGCGGTCGACGACACGGCACAAAATGCCATGAGGTTGCCCGCTGTGCCAGTCTCCTTGACGGCCACTGGGCACAAGTGGCTCTGACCTGCTACTGTGGCCTGCTCAGCAGCGATGCCTAAGTTGTTGGGAATCAGAGAATGAGGGACGGGCTCCTCCCTGCCAGAGGAGGAAAACACCTGGTTGATGTACTGAGAGCCCGGCACCGACGCCGGACCAGACGCTGAAGGAAGCAGAGTCATGTGCGAAAACTGGTCTGGGCCCGCCAGGCCAGATATAATGTTGAGAGACCCTGTATTATGGGAAGGACCGGTGCCATCAGTTCTTACTGTCAGAGGCAGGTTAGATCCAGCATTGAGATCAGCAGGATGGAGAGAGGAGGGAGCTGATGCCATGGGCAAGTGCGGCATGGGCTGGGTCAGCTGAGACAGAGAAGTGGAGACCGTGGTGGTAGGCATCACCATGTGCTGGTGCTGCAGCCCCAACGTGCTCTGCAAGTGATGATTGGTCTGCTGCTGTCGGTGGTGATGGTGGTGACTGAGCCCCGAGGGCAGACTGCTGCTGTCATGGTGCAAAGCCACCATCTCTCCTTGGCAGGTGATGGTGGTGCGATGGAGCTGGGGCTGGAACTGGGCTTGTGGTTGGGGCAAGGTGTTGGTGGTCACCTGCATGTGGGTCACGGTGGACACGCAGCCTTCTACCTGCACCCTGTCCCCGTCCTGCTTGGTCCCAAAGCTGATGTATTTATGAGGCGGAGCCGGCGTGCCAGACAGACCAGACACTTCA
Organism: Oncomelania hupensis; assembly: GCA_036898135.1. Lineage (NCBI taxonomy): Eukaryota > Metazoa > Mollusca > Gastropoda > Littorinimorpha > Pomatiopsidae > Oncomelania > Oncomelania hupensis. The sequence goes on along the minus strand of CM072524.1, from coordinate 10,377,391 downwards.
CCCTGTGAGAGGAGCGATGATGTCGCAGCCACCACTGCTCCTGCCTGGCAACCTGGCTGGTGTCTGGCTGCCACGCCCATTGCCTTACCCCCATTGCCTTCCTCCTGAGTACTGACAAGCATGTGGAAGATGGCTTCCAAGGTCTCCTCCACCTGTACAAAGTACAACATCTAAGTCAAAGCATTCTTCAAATACTATTGAAACCATGTCCAACATGATAACCCACAGTGCCCTTTACATACTCTTATAATCAGGCATGGGAATTGGAAAAGTGAAAAAGACTGAAAACAAGGGGGATTGAGGGGGGGGAGGTGGTGAGAGGGCATCTACATTAAAATCTGCGCAAACATTACATTAGATTACAGGATTATTGCTTTAGGTCCAGCGGACTCTTCCCAGCCAAATCAGGACCAGTATATCAGGACCACAAAATCAAGACCACAACTTCGCTGAAAGAGGACTCGCCCCTAATCCGCATAAAAGATCTGCCAAAACAACCCTAGTGGTAACACTCAAGGCACTCCACCAGTCGGTCACTTTACAATAAAGACATCCCAAGCAGGGGATGCTGAGGCTATACTCTAATTTATCGAACACCCGTTTACAAAAACAAAATATAATATAAACATCAATATAAATTATCAACAAAACATACATATAAAATGCCTACAATGCCAAATAATAACATCATAGGAAGCCCAAGTGACCACCTGGCAGAAAGCATCCAATATGAGGAGTTTTGTCCTGGAAGAGTTTTCCAGGAAAAAAGGTAGGTGATTGGTCTAGCGAAGAAGAAGATAGTATAGTAGATAGATTGAGTAGGAATGAGAAAGAACAAAGGAGAAAGACAGCGACAGTGGGAATTTAAAGCACTAAATTTCCAGAAAGTGGGGATACTATTTATACTGAAACCCCCTGCACCCCCACAGGGGGGAATCTGCGCAATCTAGCGCATTCTGAGAGTTTTTTCCATGATTTTTACACAACCCAAAACCGACTAATTTTGAAACTCATTTTCAATTCCATGAAAACCACGGTGCAGCCCCAGGAAGAGCAATCGCAGCTTCATTGCTTTTTTGCAACAAAATTTAGTTGTATGATTATATAACAAATACTTGTTTCTTTGTATTAGTTATGTCATTGCTATAAACTATTACCAACAACACCACAAGGTTACAGTGGAATCCTCTTACAGTGAACTCTATAGTCTACGGGAAGCAAAATTATTCACAAAGCAGATGTTTTTGTTTTCAAATTAACCAGCATTATACAAAATTAATATTTTTAAAACATATAACTGAAATTATGAGCTAGTGGGAAACGCCAATCTGTCCACAAAGGGGAATTTAATTGAAAACAGTTTTCACTATAAGTGGTTTCCAACATAATCTGCATAAACATTATGCAAATCTAAAAAAAAAAAAATCAGTATCAGCACACAGTACTGTTTTACATCATAGACTACGGCTAGCATATGAAACGTCTGTATTGCATGGAATGCTATCCCAGTTGTCAACCTTCCAAAAGTATGTGCCCATTTGCTGTTTGACACACTGTGACAATCAGCCACACCCACCGCCATGAATTGTCACATCAACTATCATCGAACTGTTGTTATTGCTGAACAACTCAGGTCACCGCCACCATTACAACTGTTTTGAAGCTTCCATTAAAAATCGTCAACAAACGTGTAGCAAGTTAGGTCTTGAATGTGGCGTCTGTCGGAAACGAAGCAGCCATGTTCAGCCTTTTTGCTGCCCCCAAAAGTAATAGTTACTTTGCCGAGACCAGGTGGTGCCACTTTTAGTTTAGGTATCGCGTAACTGAAGCTGGTGGTGAACAACTAGCACGCAGGCTTGGGAGAGAGCGGTAAGAGGACAAACGCACATGCCTGGCGGCAATCAGTGAAAAGAAAAGCGGTGCTACGATATTTTTTTTTACACCCCTGACTTTTTTTGGCGGACAAAGTCTTTTTTTTAGGTGGAAACGCAATTTGATTTAGGCGGAAATTTGCCTTTAGGCAGACAATTCCCATCCTCATAATCCATATTTGTTGCGATAGCAATTGTTAACATGTCTTTTGAGAAATCTACTGGAAGTTAACAAGTGCTACTGCTTGTCAGCTGATAGCAAACTGCTTCCCCAACTTTAAGGGGCAGGAAACACAAACAAGCGGTATCTCTTGTCAACAAACTCCAATAGTATAATGTAATACCAACCTTGAGATCCTGATCAGGGTTCATTTCTCCCTGTCGGTCCGATGCCACTAAAACACAAATAAACATAATCACACCAACTAAATAATGCAGTACTACAGAAGCATAACCACAATTCTAGGCAAGCATACAAACCAGTTGAGTGCAGGTTACGTGCTGCAGTGCATAGTTTACTGACAAACATCTGAGAAAAAGTTAGATTGCGTGTTTGCTTCATAATAGAATCCAATCCAATCTAATTCTACCTTGTCAACATAAAAACACTGGTAGAGGTAGAACTTGTTTATTTCCAAACCTTTAGTTTAGGATGTCAAATGTTAAAGCAGCCTTCACCTGTACACATTTGTGCGATATAATCAGGCTCGTGAACAACAGGGCCAATATGCAAATGACAGAGGGCCTCACACCATTCTTGCAATTCCATCAATGTAGGAACGCTGATAGGCCAAATCATATGATAGCCATATTGTTGATGTCTTTTTACCTCCAGTCTGAATGCACAGATTTTGTTAGGTTGATCAAAGACCATGAATAGAAAGAACTTTGGGGGTTATCTTGAGACACAAAATCTGCTCAAGTTATACAATCAAGGTACCTTCATGTGTCAAGAGCTCCGGAACACTAGAACAGCTTGATGGCGTGTTTGCATCATAATCCAATTTAATCCTATCTAGTCAAATTAAATCCAAAGTCTAATTGCATATAGCACAACTGTATGTGGCTGAGACACAACACACACACAACACAAGCAAGACTTACACATTGGCCTGAGCTGGTCCACCAGTTCCTCCTTTGTCCATTCTTTCTTGCGCATCTCACCGGACAGAATGGGGAGAGGGCTGAGCTTGGGGTCCTTGGCAGCTAAGGGGACGTTCAGATAATGCACCAGCACAACATTTGGGTTCTGGAAAATGGCAAAAGAATAACTTTAATAACGTTAAAGGAAGAAGACGAAAGAAAAAAAAAATCCTAAGGGAGGAAGTGGGGAGAGTGACCCTTCTTTCAATATGGTTCTAAACAAACAACCCAGAATAACACCACCAAAAACAGCAAACTTTCTCACCGGACATACACATTTTAAAATGGCAAAGATAGATGATAAAAGAACTTGTGCAATGACTTAAGTATTGCCAGAATGAACTGGGCCCTGTTGACTTCACTCTCACTTCATAGACCATTGGATTCCAGTTGTAAGGCAAAGTCACACAGTACATGGCAATGAGGTTGATGCTGGTCAAGGGTATAGCAGATCTATCCTGTATTGTATTGTAAGATATTGTATTGCAGTAGGTTCCCTTGGATTTAGATGATGAGCAAAAAGCAACAAGTTGGCATCTTCAGTTAGATTCTGTTTCAGCCAGTGACTTGAGAAGCCCCTGAGTGGGGAAAGTGACATATAAGAACAATCGTGTATAATTATTACCTGTAAAAGCCAGTAGCAGCGTCTGTGAAAGGTCGGTAAGATTGCAGAATGGACGTACGAACCGTAGATACACTGAAATAATTTAAAACACAATGTTCACAGTCAAACAAATCATTCAATGTGTAATTTCAACATTAGTTATGGTAAACGTCTACAGTGGTTTTTTTTCTTCTCATTATGGCATCAAGTAACCAGTGAGTGAACTGAGCATCCATTATCATAGTTGCACTGCACGTGACTTAACCAAGCAAGTCTTGGCATTGCTTTGTAATAATATGATGCAATTAAGACCACCTTATTATTTTATTAAATTAGTTTTATATAGCTCATTTCCAGCTCAAGAGGTGCTCAAGGCGCTGGCCGATACAGGATCTAACTTAAGCAGCCCGAGGCGCCCACTTGCAGCCTTTGGGTGCATAGTCCGACGCCCAGATGACTGAGCACAATCCTGGGCGACTCGGGATGGAGGAAAAGGGCCCAGTGCACGCTGGGTGTATTTGTGTAGCCAGCTCTTATCCGTCCAGGACATGAGCATCAGGATCTTTAAAGTCTATGCAATGGAATGCATGCGTTTACATAGGCCTTGGTTTATACTTTCATCCGTAGGAAATCAGAATAAGTTAGGCATTTGAAAAAGTGGGGGAGTTGAGAGCTAAAAACAAAAACAAGCGTCTTTAATATAATAACAAATTTAGTGTTTACTTTTACATCTGCTAAAATGAAATAAGATATGAGATAACTGTGATAAAATAAAGATATGAGATAACAAGTGATAAAATATAGGTACATTACATTACATGATTATTGCTTTAGGTCCAGCGGACTCTTCCGAGCCAAATCAGGACCGGACAACCCCCCGATCCACAGAAAAGATCTTCTGAAACAACCCTAGTGGTAAAACTGAATGCTCTCCACCAGCCAGTTATTTTACAATAAAGACATCCCATGCAGGGGAAGCTGAAGCTATACTCTAATTTATCGAACCCCCGTTTACAAAAACAAAATAGAATACAAACATCATTATAAGTTATCAACAAAACACATATATATAAAATGCCTACATTGCTAAATAATAACATCACAGGAAGCCCTAGTGACCATTTGGCAGAAAGCATCCAATATTCCCAAGCTGATCCAACATACCTCACACACAAATAAGGAGTCTTGTCCCGGAAGAGTTTTCAAGAAAAAAGGTAGGTGACTGGTCTAGCGAAGAAGAAGATAGTATAGCAGATTGATAGAACAGAGCAGGAATGAGAAAGAACAAATGAGAAAGACAGCGACAGTGGGAATTTAAAGCACTAAATTTCCAGAAAGTGGGGATACTATTTATACTGAAACCCCCGGCACCACAACGGGGGAATATAGGTACAAGATAACAGTAATAAAGTAAAATAAGATAAATAGGAAGACCGACCTCGACTCCCTTGACTTTGAGTTTCATGTGATCCTCCCTGTTGGTCTTGCCATCCCTACGCTTCTTCCAGCAATAGCCATCTCGACGGAACATCACCTTCTTGCGATTGTACATCAGCAAAGACCCGCTGGGAGGTCTGAATCACAGTCACACAACACATAACTCATCAATAAAAATTTCAACCTAATTTAAAAACAAATGTGGCAAGAACACAAAGAAACCAAAATGAGACAACTTTTATAGTCTATCTATTATAATACACATACAGGGGTGCCACTCTGAAAACCTGAAAAACCTGAAACCTATATGGTTTGATAAATATTGCTTCAATGATAACTAGATAGAAGGGCAAAGCCCATGTGGTTCACATGTTCCTTATAAAACTGTTAATATTTAACATGAAGATGACTGCCCAGAAAAAAAGAGAAACACTGGCATTAAAAATTAATGCAAAGTAATACCGACATTGATCTTTCTATGCTCTTGACCTTAAGATGATCTTGACTTGCGGCTCCAAATACACTCATGCAATATCAAACAAACTACAGCAACAGTTATATATGACAAAAAACAGTGACCTAGGGATGACCTTGACCTTCAGTGAGCTTGACCTCAGGATGGACCTTCAGTGAGCTTGACCTTGAATTGACTTTGACGTGACCTCTCATGCTCATGTATAATCAAATAACCCAATGTTGCATACTAAGGGCTTAAATAGAAACATTCCACTGTATGATTACCAACATTTTTTTTTGCTTTTTGTTTGCAAGGTCTAAAATGGTCTCCTTCGGATGAGAGTATAAACCGAGGTCTAGTCTGTGTCGCATACATTCCATCATAACGGACTTTAAAGATCCTGACGCTCATGTCCTAGACGGGTGAGTGCCGGTGGCAAGAACACACCCAGCATGCACCTAGGTCCTTATCCCCCATCCCTGGCTGCCCAGGATTGTGCTCAGTTGTCCGGGCGTCAGACCATGCGCCCAAAGGCTGCAGGTGGGCGTCTCGGGCGGCTTGAGTTAGATCCTGTATCGGCCAGCGCCTTGAGCAGCTCTTGAGCTGAAAAAGCGCTATATAAGAACGATTAAATAAATAAATAAATAAATAAATGACCATGACCTTCAAAATCAAGAAAAAAAATAGAACACATATCAAAGATCAATCGATCATCTATAAATACAAAAAGTTTGAACTTTATATCTCTCATAGTTTAGGGTCAAGATCACTTCAAAGTACCTATACTGACTTTGGACAACTCCAGTAACCTTGACCTTGGAGTGAGGTGTACCAAATGTGCACAAGATGTGTGTCTCATTGCTATGTATCATGCATCAAAGAATCATAAGTTCAATATTAATAAAAATTTTCAAAAGTAAAATTTTGTGAAAACATTCTTTTTTTTTTTTTTTACTAACATTTGTTGACCCTTGACCTTGAAGTCATTCCTTCATTGATCAATTATGAGGTCTCATGGATATACACCACCTTACCAAGTTTGGTTGTGATAGTTGAAATAGGTTCTGAGATATTAATCAGGGTTCATACAAACCTCCAACATCAAAATTTGGGGACTTTTTAGGGGCTTTTACTTTGGGCCATCAAAAGGAACAATTAGAGATTACACACACGTACATGCCACAATAGCAAAACATAAGGAATCACAAAGTCATCAGTTCATGGAGATTTTCTACAAAATGATGAACCACCATCACTTAAAAATGAAACATGTTGTGACCATGTCTGCTGTGTGGCCCTTGGTGGGTGCGGATGTTACACATCAACGTTGATTTCTCGTGTGACATGTCACTTACAATAACAACAGATAAAGAATCACCTCACCAATGTACACTTTGAAAATGAAACATCTTGTTCCTTGATTTTTTTTTAAAAGGGTCAAGACTTCTAACAAACGAATGACAATAAATACAACCAACATTGCTATCTTTACTACACATCTTTCAGATGGCCCATCTCATCTTCAATTTCTTTTTCCAGTATTGGAAGACTTGTTTCAATGTCTTTCCTTTTTTTTCTGAGAGCGTTGCTTTCTTTTAAACGTGCTAGCTCACTCTTGCGCTTGGCTTCTTCAGATAGCTTGTCTGCCCTCATTCTTAGATGTCTGATATCTTTTTCAGCTCTGGCCTTTTTAGTTTTTAAGCCAGCAAGCTTGTCCTCAATGTCTTTACTTTTCGGTCCCCTTGCAACGTCTGCTCCTGAATTTTTGTCATCATCAAGGTACTGATGGTATTTGCTTCTTGAAGATAAGGCAGAGAGAAGCCATTCCTTGATCACTGCTGCTTTCTCTACGCCGCCAGCTCTGCGAACATACTCCACAATTAGCCTCTCAGCAACAAGAGCCTTCTGTGACCTCTTATCTAAAGTCAATTCCTCGTTAACAGAAAAGCCCTTCTCAACTGATTTTTGCTGACGAGATAACAGTAGCAACTGCTTCATCCCCATCCACAGTTTTTCATATTGTTTCTGACCAGCTACACAAGAGAGGGGTAGTGTGTCAACTCTGTCTTCATCTGGTCTGAACTCGATGAACTTGGTTGTGGTTGTGCCATCAATCAAATTGAAGAACTGACTAACAACCAATTCACAGGAAGATTCCTGCACTCTTCCTGCTTCCAGCAAGAAATGCAGTTTTTTTGCACAGATGACAAAAGGGCTTGTATTTTTCACTGCCACGTCATATTCAGTCTTTATAGTCTTTGTGGCTCAAACATCCATCGTCGAAAACGCATTCTCCCATGGCGCCGGCTTAGAATTATCTAACTTCACTTTACCGAAATGTGCGGCCTGCAGACCGAGATGCAAATAGCGGAAAAGAGACTGGTTTTTGCAAGAAGTTTATCAAAGGGACACCACTGTTGCTGAAGAGAAAAAAGATGGCAGACTTGCTAACAGCAGACGATAATTTTCACGGACCGCAATCTCGATTTTTAGGGCCTAAAATGATTAACCTGCAAATTTAGGGACTTTTAGGGGCCCCTAAAATGAATTGTCAAAACTTAGGGATTTTTAGGGGTTTTTAGGGCGTGTGCGAACCCTGTTAATCTACTTGCAAGTTTTGCACAGGCAGACGGCGGACACCAGACTGTGGACAGACCAACGTTTAGGACTCATTTTCACAGATTTGCACAAATCTGGATTTTGTGTGTGTGTTTTTTTATTTTGGGAGTGGAGGGGTGGGGGGGGGGGGGGGGAGTGTACAAACTGCTGTCAAACACTAAATTGCTACATCAATAAATGCTGCTGCCTACCTTGTTCGTGGCTCATTCAACAGCCATTCCTTGTGTCGATCAAATGCGATGAGAATAGAGGCCAGCTCCTGTAGAAGACGAAAAAGAAAAACATCACTTATAAATGTGTAGGACCCAAAGAAAATCAAGGCAAAATCTAACCCTATTCCCTCGAGTTTACTCACAATCTGCTTCTTACATTCACTCTATTTCTGAAACCAGATACTACAGTGATTGCATGCACTCACACGCAAACGCACTCTCTCACAGTATGAAGTAGAAAATTGTACATCTAATATTTCGTAAATGTCATCATAATTTTTATTATATTTATTTTATTTTATAAAATTATTATTACTTACCTATTATTATTATCATTATTAATTACCTCATTTGTATTCCATCGATTGAGAGTGGCAGAGAGTGAGGAAGCTGGCACGATTTTCTGCAGCTGTTCTGGTAGTACCATCTTTGGTGGTTCCTCATCTAACTGGTTTGGGCCAGGAGAGGGCTGACTAGTTGTCTGCCCCTCCATCATATTAAACATTTGTCCTACACCATTGTCTTGACAGCAAATCACACCATAATGATTAATTTAGCCAGATACTGATAGCAGCTTCAATTCCTTAAACAAAAGAACACATCACAAAATGACATCATAATTAAATTTGTAACTTTCTGTTGGTTATTCCCCCCCCCCTTCCACCTCCCCCCTCCCCTCCCCACCTGAGTCTATCAGATAGAATGATACTAATCAAGCTCCTTCATCCATCAAAAGGCATCCTCAGAAATTGAATTGTGTCAGCAGTGTACAATAGTGTCACCAGTGGACAATGACAAATTAAATGGATGTCATAAGAAGAGCATGTCATTATAACTATAAGCCTGTCTTTCCTGACACTCCAACACAAGCAAGAAAACACTGCTGTACCTGCCTGAAGTTCAATCATACCATACTACTATTGAGGTTTTGCAAAATAATGCCAACAGGACATCATAGTAATCATACACAATAGGCCTATAGGCTGTGCAGAATAGCACAGCTGTGTCAATATAGCTAAGTTGTCTACCTGTCGGTATAACTAACTCCTGTCACTAACAATCTAATACTTCATGAAATCATTATATTTTATTACCAAACAATCCAAAAATGATCAATCATACCAGGAATGCCTGTTTAATATATATATTGCAAAAAATGTACATGTATAGACGTAAACTCAAGTCGTAATTGTTGTTGGATATTTCATTTTTATCTTCAACAATGTCACGCTTACGTGAGGACAAACATTATATATTTTCATGATGCTAAATGAATACTTTATCATAATAATGTCATAAAGCTCTTCTTACTACTGACCATAAGGCAATACAGTGATCATGTTAACATACCACTTCGGTACAAATCACCAAATTGTAAACATCATCATGGACTGAAGCTTGTCTGCTATGAAAATCTAAATAATACGTACTATTTTATTCTTTTACAGCCTGTGTCTCAACAATCTAATGTAGTATTTCACAGTAAAGCACAGCCATACTTCGATACTGGTTCTGTCATTACCCATGGCAAATTTACATGCAAAGAAATCAACGCATAAAATTACTGCAAATGTTTCCATTACCTCGATAGCAGCTATGCCAAATGATGTGTGCGCATGCGCGAACTGTGAAAAAGAGATTAATACGTATCTTATTTTTCTATTGTTGTCTAACAATAGCTTCAGCGTAGAATTACACAAATTATATGACTAGATATAAATTAATTCATTGTTTGACTAAAAGTATTTAAGACTGGATGTGTTTTCCTCACACTAATTTACCGATTTACATCACTTCCGCCGGTAAGGGTAAACGAAAAGATAGCATAAGACCTTATGATAAACGAAAATACACGAAAAGATATTCAGAGCAAAAAGACAAGACATGAAACAAACACACACACTCTCTGTCTATTTAACTAGTGTCTTTTCGGTTTTTTCATGCCTTTATACGTTTAAAAGTACTACCCACTAGGCTATACCAAAACCTGCAGAACAATCTCCCTTATTTGCCAGGTAGGCTCTAGAGAGATTGAAGAAAAGTACATGGCATTAATTTTAATAATCACTCTACAGTTTATAATCTATCTAACTGTCAGAGAGTCAGGAAAACATGAGGACGAAACAGCAGATACGCATATTCATTTTCACCAGATATGCATATATTCATTTTCATAGAGAAAGAGAAAGAGAAAGAGGGAGAGAGAGAGAGAGAGAGAGAGAGAGAGAGAGAGAGAGAGAGAGAGAGAGAGAGAGAGAGAGAGAGAGAAGAGAGAGAGAGAGAGAGAGAGAGAGAGAGAGAGAGAGAGAGAGAGAGAGAGAGAGAGAGAGCAGTGGACATAACCTTGACATAATGCACAAGTTAGATGAAAAAGATTCAAGTTTTAATTACACCATTATTGAAGACTAGTCAGTAATTTCGAAAGTGCATATACATTTTTTTTTTTAACTAAGCAAAGCATAACTAACCAAGCGTTTGTTTATTTTCTCTCAAGAAATCTCAATCAAAATCTACAGCATTAGCACAAACAATAAAGAAATAACATTACAATGAACATTAGGGAAATGCATAACAATAATGAGCATCGCATCAACAACCACAACTTGAAAAACAAATGAACAAGATGGGTTCCCACGTCTAATTTAGAAGCAAAAATGTTACCGACACCTTACCATTTTTATTTTAAAACAAACGAGCAATACAATAAAAGTAACATATAGAACATTAAAAAAAGAGCATAATCCATCAACTGATAATATAATAATCTCAGCATGTCTTTTAAGGTACATTTTGTTTAAACAAAATACATAAAGTGTTGATACTGTCACTTGGAAATAATACTGCCATAACTGTGTCATGGCAATTTGTACACTTTAGTGTCACAGGCCATCTTCAAATTCACAGTGAGAGGGGGGGGGGGTTTGCCCCTCAATGAAAACTAATAAGATTATGCCAGAACATAACAAGCGCAGTTCGATATAAGAGCGAGCGTTGTGGCCAAGTGGGCTAAGGCGGGACTAACTTGCCTTGTCCACAAGCCAGAAACCAATGGCGCCTGACCGGTGTGGGTTCGAGCCAACATCTGGGCGTTATATTTCTCCGAAATATTATTTACTTTTGACTCGGGCAACGTCACTGAGGTTTTCTCCGGGTACTCCGGTTTGCTCCTCGAGCAAAAATTTCAAAAATTCACAAATAATGTTAGGTAGGTAGGGTTTGGGCGCGCCACTGGCTGCGACTACGCCTTCCCCGGGGGAGGCGGCCCAGAGTTTCCCGATAGAAAAGGATAATAAACTGCAGCCCAACAAAAAAAAAATAATAAAAAAATAAAAAATATATATATATAAAAATAGAAATAACTGGATAACACTAATACATTTATGAAAGGTAATTGAATTTTCTAAACAAATCTGTCATGTAAAAAAAAAAGATAATTAAATTTTAAAATGTTGCTTGTTGTAAAGCCTTTTTTTTTTTAAAGTCCAAATAAGAGAAAGAGAGGGTGGCAATCGCTTAATATTGATTGTAAATTTGATGTATTGATTCTAGTTTTTGCGTTCCTTTCATCTATCATCTATGTCCCTGTTTAATGCATATATCAGCTTTGCCGTCATGTGGGTGGAGTGGGAGGGTGTGTTGCCACACGCCGATGAATTGATTTGATTTTGATTTATTGTTGCTTTAGGTCCAGCGGACTCTTCCGAGCCAAATCAGGACCGGACAACCCCCGATCCGCATAAAAGATCTGCTGAAACAACCCCAGTGGGAAAATTGAATGCCCTCCACCGGCCAGTCACTTTACAATAAAGACATCCCACGCGAGGGACGGCTGAGGGTTGACCTCAACTACGCGAACCCCCGGTTACAAAAACAAAATAGAATACAAACATCATTATAAATCATCAACAAAACGCATACATATAAAATGCCTATAGTGCTAAATAGTACAATCATAGGAAGCCCTAGTGACCACCCGGCAGAAAGCGTCCAACACTCCCAAGCTGATCCAACAGACCTCATACATAAACAAGGAGTCTTGTCCAGGAAGAGTTTTCAAGAAAAAAGGTAGGTCATTGATCTAGCGAAGAAGAAGATAGTATAGCAGAGTGAAGGACAGAGCATTAATAGGAAAGAGTAAATGAGGAAGACAGCGACAGTGGAAATTTAAAGCACTAAATTTCCATAAAAGGGTTATCATAACTAACTTATGAATATTAAACAGCCAATGTTCTGAGCTTTCCAATGGTGGTGTTTTGTTGACGGGTTTAACTGTACAGTGAAAAAAAAGGTCACAATGAATGAATGATAATGATGATGAGATAACACGTCATTGGCATATTTCGTCACACTATTGTATGACAACTTATCTAGTCAAAAGCAGTCAAGGAGTTAAACTAATTGCCAAAAACAAAACAACCACTAACATCCATGACACTTTAATCCTTTTAAAGATTTATAAATTAAAAGCACACACAGTTCTACAATCATACCCTTAGGCAGACAAACATAAACTCTACAATCATATACTTAGGTGTGACGATATGCAGACCTGTGCACACTCAAAATGCTCATCAGTAGCAAACAAACCAAATTTCAGTAGTTTTTAAAAATTTTCAGTAGCAAGCTGTAACGACAGTTCAAGTAAAAAAAATCAGAATTTCGGAATTTTAATAGAATTTTAATAAATAATCCGTATTCTGCTCATGAAAATCGGAGAAAATACGGAAAATACGAAAGGTCTGGATATGTAAGCGCTTATAATCATTCATTCAAACACACATGTACTCATACACTCACTTGCACATGCATGCATACACAAAAAGATTTTGAAAACGTTATACCCAACCCTGTTGAAATGCACCTGATTACTAAGCTTTGCATACATGAAATGAATCCAAACCTTAGCGCCATAACACTTAATTATCTTTTTAATGCCATAACACTTAATCATCTTTTTTTCCCCATATAAGTATTTTGCTTACAAAGATTATTTTGTCACCTGAGTTCATTTCAAAGGTTGAACACAAAATGTAGAAAATAACAACACTTGTACAACACTTGTTAATTCCAAAGGTTGAACACAAAATGGGCAAATAACAACAGTAAGTGAAAATGATGAATTTACGGAAAACAACATTGTTTTGTTTCAGTTCGTCTAAAACCTTCCCCAACTAAACTGCTGAACAATGTATATGGTTTATGAAACATTATTACTTCTGTGCAACCTGAAACTATACCACAAAATAACACTTTTTATCGATATACAGGGTACAAACCTACAAAACACCAACACCAACTACTTTTCAGTATAAATCGGTCCTGTAGTCACCTATATGCGAAAGTGTCGTGTGACTATAATCTACATACAAACAACTACTTTTCATCCACAATGCTAAATTAATAAGCTAACGTTCCAAATGAAAATGGGAAAACAAAACTAATATAATGCAATATCATCCCATAACAAAAGACTATACACATTTCTGTTTGTACATAGCATCATTTCCTATACACAAGTTAAATGGAGAAGAAACAAAAAGTACACACAAAGTAATTCTTGAGGCAAATTACCTTCACACACATACAACTGGAGCAATAATCGTAAAAGCAAATGTTTGTTTCACCCCAAAAAAAATTTAAAATCACAATTTGCTTTAAAAAAAAATTGTAGAAAAGCCTGAATTTGACTAAAAACATTTCTTCAAAAGAGTGATCACACAATTTTCAACATCTTCCCCCCCCTCCCCCCCTCCCCAAAACAAAACAAAAATACTAAATGAAGAAAGAATGTAAATTATGTAGAGTGCTGCTAAAAAAAGAAGGGTTTTCATGTTGCTTTTAAAACTTTGAATTGAAGGAGAGTGTCCGACATTGGAGGGAAGAGAGTTCCACAGTGTTACGTTGAAACGTGCACGATAGATAGATTCATGGGAATAGGCAATCGAACTGTTAAAGGCGCATCCAGTCTATGGAATCCAATCTAGGAGACCCAATCTAGTGGACGTAATCTCGTGGATCCGAATGGGATGGATCAGGGTAGACCACTTCGCATTTGATTAATGTGGAACTATCATCGAGGGATCTGGAGCCGACCTAGCGTCCTAAGGAGAATAATTTTGACGTTTAATATTGTGGTGAGAAAGCGACAACGGGCATTCATACAAGGTATTTTTCTTTAATATCGTGAATAGTCAATTGCTCTCTGTCACGATACAAGCTCCATTGAGATACGTTTATACGCTGTTGAATTATAACGCCATTTAAAAATGATATTACTGAAAGAAAAATATAAATATTTTGTTCTGTAAGTCACAGAGACAAACACAAATAATTGAATGACGTAGCATGTATGTCATCTCAGGGCTTTTGTCATTTGTTTTTATTTCTTACTTTGTCACTCTGAGGACCAATGGATTGCAGAAAAAAGCCTTTTCGCGTAGATACAAAATTGCTATGGGATTTTTACTACTGAATCAGTCTGCTACAAGCTCTGCTCAGAGAAGGACTCAATTACAATAGGCGCTGGCCTAGCTAACGTTTTTTTTTCATCTTTTTTACCAGCCACTAAAAAAGCTTTGTGTTTTTGAATGCACACAGCCTATTCTGATTGTGGAAATAATTTTAGTTTGAAATAGGTCTGCAGTGTGGAACATTTAAACACGTTTTGGA
The DNA here is from genome assembly GCA_036898135.1 of Oncomelania hupensis. NCBI lineage: Eukaryota > Metazoa > Mollusca > Gastropoda > Littorinimorpha > Pomatiopsidae > Oncomelania > Oncomelania hupensis. The sequence goes on along the minus strand of CM072524.1, from coordinate 10,362,379 downwards.
AGAAATACAATGCTGTGGGAGCTACACTTTCATTTGCAAAATCTATCAGTGAGCGGTAAAATGTTTGGCAGTGGAAGCAACATTGTAATGCTACAGATTCTTGTGTGAGGGAGTACTGCAGCCATAATAGCAGGAGAGTGATAAATTATATTTTCAGACACCGTTTGGGTGTTTGTGTTTTTGGGCAGGTATGAATGTTTCTAATTTTGATTTGGGTTGAGATCCAGTGTTATTTATTTTTATTTTGTTTTCTATAATCATCATTCCATTATGGATCACTGGAATGATCATTATTCGAGGACATCCTTTTAAATGTTGAACTTTAACTACGATTAATCTACATGTGTGATGACAGCGATATTACTAATCCTATGAAAGATCACTAAGGACGAATAATATCATCTGTGTTACATAAAAGACTATCTACCATTACAGACATCAACAAATAACTTTTTTTTTTTTTTTTTAGAATAACATTCAACTATAAAGAAATTTTACAGACTTGGGTTTCGACGTATAATAACTTTTATAAACGAGTGGGATCTGTGCAGTGGACGGAGTTTTCATACTGACAGTATAGAGGAGGCCACATCTACTGAAGAACTACAATAAAGGACTATTCCACAAGTGATAAGGAAGTAAAGATCTGACTGTCTGAAAGCAAGAATCCCTTTATCTTCACGTGTTGAAGCTGTGGTTGATAAACTGTAAGTAGATTTATAATGTTAATTGCGTCTTGAATGGATGTCAAGAAAAGTGAGTAAAGTATTATTTTATATCAAGATAAAAAAGTAACAATATTTTGTAACACCAAAACCAATATATATATAACGATGTGGTCTCATAAAATTTATGAGTAGTTTGTACTTAAGGTCTGTGTATTTATGTGTTTCATGTAAATCTCACGTGTCACGTGACACTCTCTCTTACACATCATGGACAATCAAGTGCTCCAGAAAGAGAAAAAGATGGAACAAGTATCAAAACACTGCATGTTGCCTGAAGAGTGAGTTTTATATGTTTACTTGTTTGTGCATGTTGCATGGATGCATGAAGAATGAGTTTTTGTCGTTATGTCCTTGAGTATGAGTGAATGAAACTAAATAGCAAGAAAATCTAATCCAGGATATCCTAGTATTCTCTCGCGTGGTGTGACAGTCTGTTTTTATTTCGTACTATTTTTTAGTCTCCTAGTGTTGTACCGTATTGTTTCAATATTCATCCTCGTTAGATGGGATATTTGTTATTATTTCTTACCCTGTTTGACTGTTTTATCTCATCATGTTTTACCACATTGTTTTAATATATATCCTCGTGGGTGCATGTGTGCCAACGCTTAGAGCAAGCTTTAAAATTGGTTTTGCGCTATAAAAAAATAAGTTATTATTATTACTTTTCTTTTCCTTGTATCCAGTGCCTTATTAATGGGTCTATAATAGGGCAGTATGCTGTTACACAATACTGATTAAACACTGTGCATCAGAATCATTTTATTTTTTTAAATTTAATTTTTTTTAAAATTAAAATGTTTTTTTTTAAATACGAACTTAAAAGCCGACTTAGACTTAACGCTTCACTGAAACATGCTACTTAAGTCTAAGTCGGCTTTTAAGTTCGTTCATGCACGCCACCCCAGGCTGTCAACCAGCTTTGCACACTCAACATTAAATGATCACTCATCCAAGTACTAAGCCTGCTTGACCTTGCTTAACATGAAACATGCCTAGCCTGTGGCCAAACCACTGCACTACTGCACCACCCCAGTTTTGCTTTAATGTTGTATAGCAGCAGCAAACCGTGGTTTCATGAGTGAGGCAGGTGTCGCCGGCAGTAATCAGAGCCAGGGGTGGCAGAGAGACGGCACTGGCTTCCTGCTACTGTCTGACCTAAACAGCGTGATGACATTGATGGTGTAGACTCCCTGTAACCAAAAATGCCCAACAAATCATTTTGGGTGAGCAAACCTTTTTTTTTTTTTTTTGACCATCCTTAACCCCATCGCCTCGTTTAAATCATTTATCTTATTTATTTAATGACTTTCATGTAGCGCTTTTCCATCTCAAGAGCTGCTCAAGGCGCTGGCCGATACAGGATCTAACTCAGGTCACCCGAGGCGCCCACTTGCAACCTTTAGGCGCATAGTCTGACGCCCAGATGACTGAGCACAACCCTGGGTGACCTGGTATGGGGAGAAGGGACCTAGTGCGTGCTGGGTGTATTTGTGTATCCGGCACTCACCCCTCTAGGACATGAGCGTCAGGATCTTTAAAGTCCGTGCGATGGAACCTGTGCGGGCACAGACTAGACCTTGGTTTAAACTCTCATCCAAAAGAGCAGGAGCGCAGTGTCTCAGGGTTTTTTGGGTTGTTTTTTAATGGCATTTGAACACGGCGTACACCACTGAGCTAATTTTCACTCCGATTTCACTGTCATGAAAATATTGCCTTAAAACAGGTCAATACATATCCATGCTGGGTTAACAGACTTCTTGTGCCTTCCTGTTAAATATATTACTCTGTCAGCTATCCTATACCAATAATTTAAAACCATGATAAAGTTTGGTGTTAAAAAGTAAGACAGGAAGGGAACATTCTCTAAAATGCCAGATGATGTCCTAATGACAGTGAAGAGATTAAATTCTCTTTGAAACATTGACCTGGTAAATTATCTAACACAAGTTTTCACTAACAATGTATCGTTTCTGGGTCTTTATTTTAAAATTATTTGTGTACAGGTCCATTTCCTCTCTCAATTTTCATCTTCTTTACTGTTGATGATGACGACGTAGCTTATTTAGCGCTGAAGTTCATACTCCACAGACTTCAGAAGAAATTAGAGTTATCATTGCTTAGAGTGCACAAGCATTTTTTATTTGACGTTAGATATTTTAAGTTTCACTCAAGAAAATGTATAATGCCTGCTTGTACATACATTACTTACTAACGTTAACCAAGGACTAACTTGCCTTGAACCACGAGCTAGCGATGGTGTGGAGGCTCTAGAGGACCTAGAAACTCCTTCATCATCAAAAGTTGACCGCAACAATCGATTTCTCACATTCAACAGATTCTGAAAACAAAACAAACAAAATATCACCAAAAACAAAGGATATCAGGGACAAAATGTAAACAACAATAAACTTGATTATAATCTTCTTTGAACCGGTACAACCCAACACAAACTTGTAAATACACATTTGTTAATGAGTACAAAATTCTGTTGATGATGCGCTTGAGATCGAAACCATAGAAAACTGAGGTTTGGCACTGTATATACATGTAGAACTGCTACAGATTAGTATCATAAGTAAAATTCTCAGCTCTTGAACACTCTCTATCTAGGCTGCCCAGAGTGTATGGCCAAGGATCTTTGAAAAATCTTTGATTTAAGAAGAGCATTGTACATAATAATAATAATAATAATATCACCAGTGCGATATGTAATAACAACAACAGAACAACTGGTTTAACCCACTTGAGTGGTGTCTCCAGATGGTCCGGGCTCATGAACAGACGTTGATGGTTGAAAGCGGTCATAGGCAGGACGTGAGGGTGATGAGATGGGGTTGGGGGTGGGAGTAATGGGTGTTGGAGACCTGGGCACACTGCCATTGGCAAGAGGTTCTGTCCCCAGTGATTCCTGAACTGAAAGTAGATAGCGATTCCACTTTGTAACGTAAATGCTACTTTCACAAATCCCCCAGTATATAAAACACCATAATCACACACAGAGATGATAAGAATGCACAGACTGCCCAAAGGATGGTTAGACAACCTGCGCTGCTAAACAAATCAGACTATAATGAATAAACAGACTAACAAATCATTAAAAATGTGTTGTGTCACAATTACTACACCTGACATAAGTCAGAAAAACTAATATTGTATTATAAGAACTATCTATTCTATCAGCGAACGTCCAAAAACAATAATTAGTTTTTTATATGTGTAAATAACAGCTCAATCAAAACAAAGAAATGCTCCAAAGGTTAAAAGTAATAAATAACTTCATTCAGTGAGCAGTGAGTCGAGTCACTTGTTTGTTCAAGAAAAGCGCAGATAAACTCATAAAACAATCAAAACAGAACTAATGTAGGCTTTGAAGGACCGTTTTGACTGTATGAAGAAAAAGAAAAGCTATATCACCAGTATGACTGAGTCGCTGAAGCAGTGTAGCCAACTGGCGCACTTCCTCAGCTGACAATGGTGTGTCCGTGTTGTTGGAGATGTAAGTCAAAGCTGCAGTGAACACACTCCCGTTGGTTGCTCCAATGTCTCCCCTCCTTCGCTTCCGAATGATGGACTGGGCATTTTTCAGCACCCACTGCCCTAAAACAGTTTTTAAAAATAGAATTATATACTTACAGACATACACAACCAATAAAAGAAAGAACAAGCACCCTCGCACACCCTGAAGTAGAGCGATTTCCCCCAACCATGACCAGTCGCCACCCCCCCCCCTCCCTCACCCCCCACTCCACTGGGAATGAGTGCACAGACAATGGCAAGGGTGACAACCGCGCAAGAAACCAAAGATAATGGATGACCAAGATTGGACAGTAGGCTTGAAAAAGCGTAGCAGCGTTTGCTAGAGTGATTTGCCCCTGAATGCGTGCGACCGGTCTGTCAACATGGAGGACGGAGAGAAGAAATGCACTCGCAAAGGTGGCCAGCATTTTGCTGCGCCTGATTGCACTAATGCGAGGTATTCTGTGAACTGCGTATGATGGTCATTCTTCAGATTTCCTGCAGAACAAGCAAGGTGAGGTTGTTGTTTTTTTCTTCGAAGTTTATGTAGCTTTTGGTGCCGATCATTCTGCACACGTGTTTACCGATCAGTGTTAGCGATCTGTGACCCATCCTGAGAAAACCAGGGTTTAGTCGGAACTTTGATGGAGTTATGACTATATATGAAAACTACGTGCAACTAGCTCTCTGCCGACATAAGAATGGTCCCTGTATCTTAAAAACTGAGGAAGTTATATCAGTTTAAAGGCTGGAGGGGTGCAGAGGACAGTTTTGAGAAAATGAGATACGAGGATGAAGATGAGCTTTTAAAACTGCATACATACATGTATGTGTGGCAAGTTTATGAGCAGACTGCTCAAATTTGGACTTGTGCTTATGTCAATTAAAGGTACTGACTGTAGGCACTCTGCTTTTTATGGGAATATAATTATAAGTGAAAGGTAAATGGTACTTAGAGATTGCTAGTGATACAATGGTTGCTAATTAATAAATTATGTTAATTCAAATGTTAATAACAACCCACCACTTGGCCCCACCTACCACTTCCTGGAATGGGTTGTTTCAGTTTTTGTGTGATAATAAAATTAACACAAATTATATTGGTATTTTTTCAGGTGTGATGTTTGGAAACAGAATTGCAGACGTCAAGACCTGATGCTCAAGACTGCCAAGGCGCTGAATGCTTCATGTGTCCTGTGTAGAAATCACTTTGAGGATAGTCAGTTCTATCGACCTGCAGTGAAAGATCGGCTGATACCCAATGCTGAGCCCACACTTTTTGATGTATCAAATGCATCGCCACGTCTGAAATCCAGCAGAAAATCACCGAAGAAACGACCCCCAGAATATGACTCAAGAGAAGAAAAGGCGCAAGATAGAATCTCTGAATGGTTTGTAATATTATTATTGTTTTTACAAAATAAAATCTGTATACATATGCACATGCACACTCTGAAACACACACACACACACACACACACACACACACACACACACACAGAGAATTGAGCTACCTTGTACCACATTTACCAATTTAAAAAAAAAACAATACTTGAACACAGATGTGGAAGATCAGCCATATTTATATACAGGGAAAATAAAAAGGGCAAAACGAACACATTATTCTTTCTTTTTTCCCCCCAGAAGTGTGGGAAGGCACATGTATACAATTTCATTCTCTAAATAATTGTCACAGTCCTAAGGCATTGAAAACTGCGAAATAGAAGTGATCACATAGTGCCTATTTTATATGCTGCTTGTAGATGTAGTAATTATGCATGCCTTTAGTTTTAATTAGTGTCCCCCCTACAATAACCTGGTACTTGCCTCCTTACCCTCCCCCTTTCACTGTGCATTTCTGCTATACATTACATTCATTCTCCTTATGTGTGTATGTTTACAGAGGAGGAGGAGGATAACTTTGCTGAAATCCAGGATCAAGAACTTCCAAGCTGCAGTCCCACAAGTGCAGAAGAAGAAGCTCCCAACTTTGCCAGAGGAACTTTGCGCAAGGGTGAGTTTTATTATTTGGGGGTCTGAACTGTTGTATCTCATGGAAACAGGGTATTTAAAACCACAAAATGTTAAGCAATAAGGAGAATAGTAGTAATGAAACAATAATAATAATAATGAAACTCATCATCATCACATTTTTTTTTAAGATGATGATAATAACATTCAATGTCTCAGACTGCCCCTTCCCCCTCCCCCTATAATATTTTAAAAATATTACTAGGCAAGAAATTCATTACACTCTATTTAAATTAGTTGAGATCACGCGATAGGTGCCATTATGTTCCCCAAGCACCCACGCCCACCCCCCAGGTCAGAAGGCATTTTGACCATCCCCCCACACTCCCACCCCCAATATTTCGAAGGGTGCGGCGTCTCTGATTATACCAAGCATCATAATAAGATTGAAGCTTAAGTTGTTAGAATTCTGTTCCTTTCTCTGTCATGGTTGCGGTTATTAAACCTAGTGCTGGAGAAATTACAGCTAATCTTTAATACAAAACTTGGTAATTGATATATGACAACACAATTGATATGTGTATGTTTCAGGCACCGAAGAAGAAAAAATTGCTTCCTTGACCTCTACGGTGAAAATGCTGAAAGCAAGGCTGCTTCAGAGAGAAAAAGAAGATCAGCAAGTTGAAATGCAAGATTCAAAACCCCAAAACCCCAAAAGAGAAAACAAACATCAAAGTGCTGATGAAAAAGATGAAGGAAATTCTTCATCCTGAGACAGCAGCTCTAGTCAACAGTCAGCTCCGAATTGCAGGCATGTCAAAAATGGGCAGGAAGTGGACTGATCTTGACAAGATTCTTGCACTGACAATCTATCATGCATCACCAAGAGCCTACAAACTGTTGGGAAACATTAAAGAGAGTCGTGTACAATGTATAAATTCAGCCTGGCTTCAGTGACAACATTCTGCAAGCACTAGGCCTGAAAGTGAAGTCATTGCCACCCTTAGCCAATGTGTGTGCAATTGTGTTTGATGAGGTGGCTATTAAAGAGCAAGTGACATATGATGCTACAAATGACAGGGTAGAAGGTCTTGAAGATTTTGGAGATTCAAGGACAATGTTTGCTGCAAACAATGCAACTGTTTTCATGGTCAGGGGTCTCGCAATAAATTGGAAACAGCCTGTGGGGTATTTTTTGTCAAGTGGCCCCATGCGGAGTGACCGCTTGAAAGATCTACTTCTGAAGTGTGTGGAAAAGGTGACCCAAACAGGATTGGATGTGCGAGTGGTCATCGCAGATCAAGGGTCAAACAATAGAAGCGCGTTCTCATCGCTAAATGTAAAGGAAGAAGCTCCCTTCTTCATGCACAATGACAAGAAGATTCATGTACTATATGACCCACCCCATCTACTGAAGAACATCAGAAACAATCTAAAAAATAATGATTTCAAAGTTGGCAGTGAAAATGTACAATGGAAACACATTGATGATCTGTTTCGCACAGATCGGAGGATGGGCCTTCGGCTGGCCCCAAAACTAACAGAGAAGCACATCAGCCTGCAGCCATTCTCCAGCTTGAAAGTACGTTACGCCGCACAGGTGCTGTCGCATTCAGTGTATGCTGGGATATTTACACTTGTGAGGGCAGATCTGCTACCTCAAAAAGCAACGTCTACTGCGGTGTTTGTGGACAGATTTGACAGTCTCTTCAATGCGTTCAACAGCAGACAGTTGCACAGCAAGCAGCCAATGGCACATGGATTCTCCGACAACTCAGGGCATGTCAGTTTCTTGCAAGAAATGCAGTCTTGGCTCACAATCCTCACAAGTAAAAATCCAAAGCTTCCATGCCTGATGGGTTGGAAAATGGCCATCACAAGCCTGCTAGCACTTTGGAAAGACTTGAAAGATTTGGGATTCTCCTTTCTGTTGACAAGTTGCCTTAACCAGGATTGTCTTGAGAATTTCTTTTCTCGAGTGCGCCTCAGCTCAACACATGTTGACAACCCTTCTGCGACACAGCTGAAGTCTGTCATCCGACAACTAATGGTGGATCAAATATTCACACACACTGAAGGCAGCAACTGTGAAGATGATGCTGGAAAGTTTGTCCTGAATCTTAAAGCTATCAGGTACAAGAACCTGCACCCACTGAAGAGCCAGAGGCAGAGCAGCTTCGACTCCTCGCCACACCCCTGCCACCTCCCAAGGAAGTGCGCATGCAAATTTGCACACGACAACGTCATAACCTACATCGCTGGTTACATTGTTCATAAAATTAAGCTGAAGATTTGCACCATATGCAAGTCCCTTGTAGAAGGCGAGAGGAGCTCCTCATCCTGTCAAATTTTGTTGAATGCAAAACAGTATGGCAAAGGGGGATTACAAATTCCCAGCAACATGCTGGTCGCTTGCACCAGGCGGATGGAGCAAGTGTTTAGTGCAAATATTGAGCACGTGATGTTTGCAGACAAGGTGAAATGTCAGTTGATTGAGATGCTACAAAAAGAGGTGAAGGATGATCTTGTGTGCCCTATGGGAGCTTGTCAATTGCTGCCTCTTGTGGTTAAGAAATTTGTCAACATTAGGCTACATTTCACCCTGAAAGAATGTAGCCGTGACTTCTCTCAGAAGTCCATCAGGAAAAACAGAAAACTCATGAAATTGAGTCATGTTTGATTTTGTTGAACTTCTTTCTGAAGTTCATCTGCTTTAACTGTAAATTATTTTGTCGCGCGCAATTCAAACAGATGTTTCACAGTGTTGGCTTACACACAGTCATTAAGGATGCACATGTATACCAAAGTAACAAAAGAGAATGTCTATATTTTATAACATTATTTCATGGTGAAATATATGCGAGCAATCATTACCAAACCGAGGTTAAGTTGGAAATTTGATGAGTTGAGTTATGACTATAATTGAAAACGACATTTACTTAGCTTTCTGTCAACATAAGAATGATCTCTGTATCTTACCAAATGAGGAAGTTACAGCAGTTTGAAGTTTAGAGGGGTGCGTGCAACACTTTTGAGAAAATGTACAAAGAAGTTTGCAGTGACAATGAAACTCATATGAGGTTGGATACAAGAATGATGTTCTAATAGCAGGTGTAGGATGTTTCCATCAAAATGCTTTTAGATATTGATAGAAATGTTGTTGATGAGTTCAAATGTGCAAAAAAATGAAATTGACCTAAAATTGTCCTCTGCTGTGTTTTGGCCTGTAGCTCAGAAGTACCGCTGGCGACTTAACCCCGTTTTAGTCATGATGGGTCACATATAGCTTAATGTTGGTAAACTCTGTGCATAAGTATATTTCAGGGTGAAATATAGCGTAATGTTGATAAACTGTTGCATGCTCAAACGCAGTAGATGTATATTTCAGGGTGAAACCATCAAACTTTAGATATCTTACACTGTTACATGCTTATATGTGTGATGTCGATGTCTTGAATTACAGATTTGTATCCATTACAGGGGTGAGATTTAACCCAGGAGACTAACTAGCCCGCCGGGCTAGCTAGTAATAAAGTGAGGTAGCCCGCATGGTTTTTAGGCAGCCCGACAAGCGCGTATTTACGGCAATGTGTACAGTGCATTAGACCAACTTCTTTAACGAAAATGAGCCAAGATCGATCTTCGCCATCTGAAAGTTTCAGCCATGCAGTCTTAAACTTTCTTTTACTCTTCGATTCATACTCTTTGTCACGCTCTTTCTTCTCCGAACTAGATTTCGCCTTCTTTGGCGGGGGTTCGTTGACCCCAGAAATTTAAGTTTCACATTTTCGGATCAACAACCGTCACCTTGACAATACACGTAATTTGTAGCGAGTGTCTTTTTCACAAACAAAGCAGACAGCGCGCTTGGCGCGAAAGGAAAGTAGGCAAAGGGAAATAACGCTAGCGTATGCTTCATACTCGTAACAGACGAACAATGACCTAAAAACGCTCTCGCTTCGAACCGAGCTTCTAAAAGTCTGCAAGTAGTATCATTTTTTTTATAGGTCGCCAGGCGGGCTGGCTCAATTATAAAGTGAGGTCGCCCGAGCCGGTTTTAAGTCGCCTCGGGCGACCGGGCGACCGCTAAATCTCACCCCTGCATTATTGCTTGAATACAAGGAATAAATCTGTTCAATGTTACACAACACTCAACAGTCACAATTGTGTTTGTTGACAATTTCAATTGGCAAATCTCCTTCCTCTCTTTCTTTTCTTTTAATTTTCTTCTTCAGCTTTTCACTTAATCTGTCACTTCACTCTCATTATTCTCTCTCCCACCAACCCACCCCTTTTTCAATTCTGTTTTGTGTTTCTTTGTGCATGAGAGTTTATCTTTTATAAATATATTATTCTCTTAGTATTACATTTTGTTGTCAACTTTATTTTTCACAATACTGTCTTGTGTATTAAAAACAAAAAGTATCGTTTTAATAAGCTATCAATCTGTCATTACAGTGGGTTTTTGTTTAAATTTTTGTACATGCACAAAAAATTAAAAAAAAGGTCAATTACATGTAACAACTATATTAAAATTAATGTAAACAAATAACAAAATAGATTAATCAACCATTCAACTGATTACGTCTACCACAAAACAGAACATAAACAAAAAACAAACAAAAAGAAATACATTGAAATAAAACTTACAAAACTTACAACTAAACAAAGCTATCAAAACAAAGGGGGAGGGGCGTGTGGGAATGGAGGTTATTTCAAACATTGAAAAGACTGCATAAAGAATTCCCTAACAAGTCATATCAAAAGTCACAAAGAGTATGTTTTATTCATTCTATAGATGTTTTTGCACACACCCTACCTGTACCCCCAAAGCACATAATTTTTTTTTTTTTTTTTTAACAAACGGTCAGAAAGCTTGTTTATGAGATATCTATATATATATATGTTGTCTAGATGAATAATCAATAAAAATAGAGGATTTAAAAGACAGAACGAAATAAAGTCACTGCTTTTATATAAATATAGTCGTATAAACCCAGCATAAATAATCGCATATTTATTTTTATTGCGCAAAGGCCATGCCGAAGTTACGACATATTACACAGTACACAAAAAGGAACGCTGACCGCGAACACGCTTTCAAGGGCAAGTAACTCGTGCCGCGGGTACGCTTTGGCTAATATAAGAAGTGTGCCACTGTCCAATCTGGGCCATCCATTATCTTTGAAGAAACTCACCCAAAATTATGGCGGCCATGAAAACGGTGAGGCCGGCGAAGTCAAGACTGCTGTTGTGAGCAAGCTGTCCTGCCATGTTAGCGACCACCACAACCATCAGCAACGCTCGTGTCAGGACAGGTGTGCGAAGATACGCTGCCACCACCACCAGCAGCAGAAAGTAAGCCAGGTGGAGAATGCAGCACTGCAGAACTTCCAGCTTGTCATCTGAACAGAAAATAATGATAAACAATGGCAATAGCGCTAGAATGAGGGCTTATTCTTATATAATGCAATTTCTAAGCAAAAATAATAATTATCGTCTGTATGAAAACTGTGACGACACGAGTTTTCAGATGGTAGGGAGAGATACACTTTTTACGAAGTTACACTTCTCCGTATATCTGCTGTACATAGAATAGCGTGACCGATTTACTTTTGCGTATGAAAGTGCAGTTTCGCAAAGTCCGTGCGATTCGCAGAAGACAGGGAGTCGGCCAATTTCGAATAGGGGTACGCGTAATAAAGAACGTGCATACTGACGAGAGCTCGACTGTTTTGCTTGTGGCCGGCGCAGATTTTGAAGGGCAGAGTGGTTTGAGATGCTATTGCGTGAGGAAGGAATTCTAACGAGGCAGCAACCCTGTGACAGAGGTCATCGTAGTGTAGGGTACTGTTGGAAGGGTGTGTGTATTGTTTTATAGCCACCCAAGGTCTTATGCCCTCGTCGGGATAAGGATGTTTAGAATTCGAAGGAAGATGGTAACTGCCATTCGCCAGTGAGTGTAGAGTTCCATACTTAAGGTGCGTGTGGTTCTCGATTGAACACCCACCAAGACTTAGTGTCTGTAGCAGAGCTAAGGTGTCCTCATCCTCAGAATAAATGTTATTTGGACAGTGAAATAACGTGCAAGAGCAAGAGAAAGAGACTCTCAAAAGACTAATCCATTGTGTTGTGACAGTGTTGTGACAGTGTTGTGTCGTGTTGTGGTGTTGGGGTAAAGGGCGTCACAAGCCGAGGCCTGTAAGGTAAGCAAACCCTGTCGTTCAATTCTCTAGCGGCGCGCTCCGAGTACTGCGTACGTGTATGAGTGGTAATGAGTGTGGGGAAGGGGATGTATTTTAGGATGTATAGTGAATTTTGTTGATTTTATATGATTTTCTTATGATTTCTTATTGTATATGTGATGGGGAAATGTCGTTGCTGTTGTTGTTATGGAAGTGGGTCAAAGGCGACGATGGGGAATATAGAGAGGGAGAGAGTGAGGGTGTATGTATGGAGAGAGCGATAGAATGTAGTGTGCTGAAGAAGGATGGGGTGATGATTATGGAGGAAGCATGTTTACCGTATGGATGAAGGGAGGTAATCGTGATGTGCTATAATTGTTGGGGGTGACGGTGGTGATGAAGGAGGGCGGAATGAATCAGGACTGTGAGATTGTAGTGTGGTTGCGATAATTATGTATATTTATATAAACATTGGTGTGTAAAGAAGATGCGAATTATTTAGCATCAAGGGGTGATTTATATTATTGAAATGTGTGTATAGTATCTTGTATTATTATTATGATATTCATAACTATACAGGTCAAGATGGCGGACGGAGGACGGCGTGTTATGTTATATTATATAGTGTTTATTGTTTGGTGGGCATATTGTTAAGACTATGTATATGTCAACAGGTGTGGGCTGATGATGATGATTATTACATCTACGTGTTTATTTCTACGCATTATTTCCACGCCGTTGCCTTTGATGTTACCTGTTGTGCTGTACTGATGTTGATGTTGTTGCCGCTGACTGGGTCCTAGCCAGCCTGGGACGTACCTTTGCCTCTACAACAGAGTAGTGTTGTGGTGATTTCTTACACTGCTGCAGGTTTTGCCTATGTATCGAGGCAACACATTTCCAGGAGGTTTTCATACCTAATTCATGCACACACAGACTCACATTACACGCACCTAAAAACATATCCATTTAGTTAGAAGAATCATCCACTTTGTGAAAGAGACTGTTAGCTCTCTGAGCTACTTAACAAGAACATTGAGACATTACTTCTGTGCCACAGCTTTGCCTAGCTAATAGTTTATGATTCAACGCCATTGCTTGTTATTTGAAGACTTGCATTTTGAATTGATTTGTTGATTTTGATTTTCTGTGTACACTTTGTAAAGAAACTGCTGTTGTTTAGTTCTATTTGGGGTGTGTTGCAAGGGGAGGTAATTGTTAGTTAGTATTGGGACGGGGGTCTATTTAGGGGTTGAGGGGAGGTTAGTTCCCATTGTCCTGTGTTTGCTTGTTGATTGTTGAATAAAAGAGTGTGTGTTTGTACTCTGGCATTTTGTGTTAGTTTGTTTTGTTTGAGTTTATTCTTTTCACTCGCTTTATGAGCTGACGTCACTGAACCCGCTCGGGGGACGTGACATTTTTGGTGTCAGAAGTGGGATAAACTCATTTTTTTTTGTTAGGGTATTGCCAGAGGTGTATGTTGTGTGTTTGAGTTGTTGTGTGAAAGGGTACGCAGCGGGCGGTTGGCGGGAGTGTGGGTGTATTGCACTAGGGAACACACTCGGAGTGCAGCATTAACGGGGAATTGGGTTGCAGGGTTCACTTGCTCGCCTTCAGGGGTACGACGGTGAACGATTCCTCGGCTCCTGTGACTGTTGTGTTGCGTATTCATTCTGTTAGGTGTTTGTATCAGTTAGGTGTTATTTGTTTTGTGTATACTAACATCTGTTCTTCCCTTCTTTTCCGACATGGCTACGCGGGATGCTCGAGCCGCGATGCGCCGCGACGCTAGGACTCGTAAGGAGGAGGCCGAGCAGGAGGAGCAGGACTTCGACGATGACGGCTCTGTGACAGGGTTGTTGGAGGAACCTTACGCAGTGAGTACTCAGACCACTATGCCTAAGATGTATGCCAGATCGCCCGGTGCACAGAGCAAAGTCGAGGTCGCGCTCAGTGATAGTGAGAGGCTTAGGCAGGTTGGGGAAAGTCTGGGTTTCCGAGATGGAGCGTTGGCACACTATGTAGTTAGTGAGTTGAGAAGGGAACGGGAGGAAGAGAGAAGGGAAGAGGAACGGAGGGAACGGGAGGAAGAGAAGAGAGAAAGAGAGGAAGACCGTCGGCGGTTGGAGGCTAGATTAGAGGCCAGACTGGACGCGGAAAGAGAAGCTAGGCAGGCAGAACAGCGTCAGAGGGAAGCAGACCAACGTCGGTTGGAACAGAGGATAGAAGATGAGAAGAGGGAAGAAAGAGCGGCTAAGGAAGAGGAAAGGAGGATGTTTGAGATGAGGCTAGAGGAGGAACGTAGAGCCAGAGATGAAGACCGAGCTGATCAGAGGGAGAATAGGGCTAGAGATAGAGGGGCAGCATACTCAGTCAAACTGAAACCCATGGAGGAGAGGGAGGATGTGGAGGCCTACCTCCAGATGTTCGAACGGGTGGCAGAGATTCAGGGTTGGAGGAGGGAGGTATGGGCGGTTAGGCTAGCGCCTTTGTTACAAGGGGAAGCCCGGGACACCTACCTTCGTCTGACGCCTGAGCAAGCCCAGGATTTCGACATTGTGAGGAATGCGCTGTTGAAACGCTTCAGGAAGGACGCCGACTACTATCGTAGGCAGTTTCGAGAGGCCAAGAAGGAAGCTGCAGAGACGTTTCCTCAGCTGGTAGTGAGACTAGGGTCGTTAGTGAAGAAATGGTTTTCGCTCGCCGGCAAAGACATCACCGACGTAGAGCAGGTACTAGACACTTTCATTGGTGAGCAACTTTTCTCCATTATGACTACCGAGCTAGAGATCTACGTGAGGGAGAATCTACCTGAGACTAGCCATGCCGCAGCAGAGTTAGCACAGCGTGTGGTAGATGCCAAGCGGGCAGCATCAGCACCGGCACCCGTACTACCCAGTCAGAGACGCAGTTTTCCCAGACGACCGGAGACTCCTCAGCAACCTAGCAACCGGGGAAGTCAGGGTCAGAAGGTAGGGAGGACGGAAGGGGGTAGTGGGGTACGTCGTTGCTACCGATGTGGGTCGGAGAAGCATGTGGTCAGGGACTGCAAGGTCAAACCTCAGACAGTAGGCCAGGTTACAGTGGGACGGACTATTTCCACGGAGACCGCACCTCGGGCTAGCGTGTGTGCTATCAAACCTTATGATCCATGGGGCCAAGGTAGGGCGAACGGGCAGGACGTTCGAGTATTGAGAGATACGGGGGCGGAGATAGGGGCAGTCGCGAGCAGGTTAGTCAAACCAGCTGATTTGACGGGTCGGACTGTCGAGATTTGCTTGGCGAATCGATCGAACGTGGGTCTGCTACCTACAGCTTGGGTGGAGTTGGATTGTGCGCTGGTCAGGAGGAGAGTAGAGCTGGTGGTTTTCGAGGACGGGCCCGATATCATCCTGGGTAACTGGGTAACGTTTGATAGCGGGGAAAAGAGTCCTGTTTCCTTGTTCGGGGGTGAACGCGCGATGGCTGCAGCAGTGCAGACTCGGGCGCAGGTGAAGGCCGAGAAGAAGAGGGAGGTACCCTTAGCAGTGGTCGAACCATCCCAGATCTCTGTTAGCACCCCAGAGTTGATCAGGATGCAAGAGACCGACGAGACGCTCGCGAAGGCGAGAACGTTGGCACAGAGTGGTGGGGCGATAGCGTCAGGTAGGGCGTCAGCTGAGTTTCGCAAGAAGAAGGGGGTGTTGTACCGGGTACACACGAAGAGAGGTAGCCAGGTCACGCAACTGGTAGTCCCGAAACAGTTGAGGGGGGGGATCCTTCAGTTGGCTCATGATCCACCCATGGCTGGGCATTTGGGAGGGAAACGTACCAGGGAGCGGATATGGGGGACATTCTATTGGCCGGGAATGTGTGCCGAAGTACGGAGGTATTGCGCCAGTTGTCCAGAATGTCAGAAGGTAGTACCGAGGGGACGGGTGAGGAAGGTACCACTACAGCAACTTCCGCTGGTGGACGAGCCATTTCAGAGGGTGGCGGTAGACATTGTGGGACCCATCAAACCCAAGTCAGATCGGGGTAACATGTACATCCTAGTGGTAGTAGACTACGCCACACGCTATCCCGAGGCTGTACCGCTCAAGGGCATAGAGGCAGAGAGGGTGGCAGAAGCGCTGTGGGAGATTTGGTCGAGGGTGGGCGTTCCTAGGGAAATTTTGACAGATCAAGGGACGCGGCAGTACCCACTTCCCCATTCGCATCACGAGACCATCAAGAAGGAAGTGGAAGCGATGCTAGCGATGGGCGTCATTGAGAGGGCCAGTTCGCTATACAGCTCGCCCATTGTATTAGTAAAGAAGAAGGAGGGCACGATGCGTTTCTGCGTTGATTTCCGGAAGTTAAACAAGCACGTTGTATTCGATGCGGAACCATTGCCGAACATCGACTACTTGTTTTCCAAACTGTCAGGGGCCAAGTATCTCACCAAGATCGACTTGACCAAAGGTTACTGGCAAGTGCCTATGAACAAGGGAGATAAAGCGAAGACGGCATTTACAACGCCAGAGGGACAATTTCAGTGGACCGTAATGCCATTTGGGCTGAAGACGGCGGGAGCAGTCTTTTCTCGCATGATGCGGAAGTTATTAGCACCCCTGGGGATGTCGGAGATCGACAATTTCGTCGACGACTTGTTGGTAGCCACCATTACCAAGCAGAGACACCTGGAATGCTTGGCACGTCTTTTCCTTAGGTTGCGTGAGGTGCAGCTATCCGCCAAACCATCGAAGTGTTACCTGGGTTTCCGAAGAGTAGAGTATCTTGGGCACGTGGTTGGACAGGGAGAAATTCGTCCTGAGGTGTCAAAGATGGAGAGGATCCGAGATGCACCACGACCAACGACCAAGCGGCAAGTGCGCTCATTTTTGGGTTTAGCCGGATACTACAGGCGGTTCGTACCCAACTTTTCAGCGATTGCTTCACCACTACACGATCTGACCAAGGGAGGCAAGCCAGGGGCGATACAATGGACCGAAGCGTGCGAAGCTGCATTTTGCACACTGAAGGAGAAGCTGTGCTCTGACCCTGTGTGCTGTCTGCCGGACTTCACCCTACCGTTTGTGCTACAGACAGATGCGTCGGAGGATGGAGTAGGGGCCATTTTGAGCCAGGACAGGGGACAGGGTTTACAGCCTATTGCGTGTGCAAGCAAGAAACTGTCGAAACCCGAGAGAAACTATTCGACCATTGAGAGGGAGTGTCTAGCGTTGGTGTGGGGTGTGCAGAAGTTCAGTCAATACCTGTACGGACGTACTTTCGTAGTGCAGACTGACCATATGCCACTGCAGTACTTACAGCAAGTGAAGAACACCAACAGCCGACTGATGAGATGGGCACTTCAGCTGCAACCTTTCTCAATGTCTGTGGAGCACATTTCTGGGAAGGACAACGTTCCAGCAGATTTCCTCAGCAGAAACGCTCAGTAGGTAGCATAGGGGGTATTGAAAATTCGCGTCGTTAGTTAAGGTTCTTCAAGGTGTTAAGAACTGGGGGGGGGTTGTGTGACGACACGAGTTTTCAGATGGTAGGGAGAGATACACTTTTTACGAAGTTACACTTCTCCGTATATCTGCTGTACATAGAATAGCGTGACCGATTTACTTTTGCGTATGAAAGTGCAGTTTCGCAAAGTCCGTGCGATTCGCAGAAGACAGGGAGTCGGCCAATTTCGAATAGGGGTACGCGTAATAAAGAACGTGCATACTGACGAGAGCTCGACTGTTTTGCTTGTGGCCGGCGCAGATTTTGAAGGGCAGAGTGGTTTGAGATGCTATTGCGTGAGGAAGGAATTCTAACGAGGCAGCAACCCTGTGACAGAGGTCATCGTAGTGTAGGGTACTGTTGGAAGGGTGTGTGTATTGTTTTATAGCCACCCAAGGTCTTATGCCCTCGTCGGGATAAGGATGTTTAGAATTCGAAGGAAGATGGTAACTGCCATTCGCCAGTGAGTGTAGAGTTCCATACTTAAGGTGCGTGTGGTTCTCGATTGAACACCCACCAAGACTTAGTGTCTGTAGCAGAGCTAAGGTGTCCTCATCCTCAGAATAAATGTTATTTGGACAGTGAAATAACGTGCAAGAGCAAGAGAAAGAGACTCTCAAAAGACTAATCCATTGTGTTGTGACAGTGTTGTGACAGTGTTGTGTCGTGTTGTGGTGTTGGGGTAAAGGGCGTCACAAGCCGAGGCCTGTAAGGTAAGCAAACCCTGTCGTTCAATTCTCTAGCGGCGCGCTCCGAGTACTGCGTACGTGTATGAGTGGTAATGAGTGTGGGGAAGGGGATGTATTTTAGGATGTATAGTGAATTTTGTTGATTTTATATGATTTTCTTATGATTTCTTATTGTATATGTGATGGGGAAATGTCGTTGCTGTTGTTGTTATGGAAGTGGGTCAAAGGCGACGATGGGGAATATAGAGAGGGAGAGAGTGAGGGTGTATGTATGGAGAGAGCGATAGAATGTAGTGTGCTGAAGAAGGATGGGGTGATGATTATGGAGGAAGCATGTTTACCGTATGGATGAAGGGAGGTAATCGTGATGTGCTATAATTGTTGGGGGTGACGGTGGTGATGAAGGAGGGCGGAATGAATCAGGACTGTGAGATTGTAGTGTGGTTGCGATAATTATGTATATTTATATAAACATTGGTGTGTAAAGAAGATGCGAATTATTTAGCATCAAGGGGTGATTTATATTATTGAAATGTGTGTATAGTATCTTGTATTATTATTATGATATTCATAACTATACAGGTCAAGATGGCGGACGGAGGACGGCGTGTTATGTTATATTATATAGTGTTTATTGTTTGGTGGGCATATTGTTAAGACTATGTATATGTCAACAGGTGTGGGCTGATGATGATGATTATTACATCTACGTGTTTATTTCTACGCATTATTTCCACGCCGTTGCCTTTGATGTTACCTGTTGTGCTGTACTGATGTTGATGTTGTTGCCGCTGACTGGGTCCTAGCCAGCCTGGGACGTACCTTTGCCTCTACAACAGAGTAGTGTTGTGGTGATTTCTTACACTGCTGCAGGTTTTGCCTATGTATCGAGGCAACACATTTCCAGGAGGTTTTCATACCTAATTCATGCACACACAGACTCACATTACACGCACCTAAAAACATATCCATTTAGTTAGAAGAATCATCCACTTTGTGAAAGAGACTGTTAGCTCTCTGAGCTACTTAACAAGAACATTGAGACATTACTTCTGTGCCACAGCTTTGCCTAGCTAATAGTTTATGATTCAACGCCATTGCTTGTTATTTGAAGACTTGCATTTTGAATTGATTTGTTGATTTTGATTTTCTGTGTACACTTTGTAAAGAAACTGCTGTTGTTTAGTTCTATTTGGGGTGTGTTGCAAGGGGAGGTAATTGTTAGTTAGTATTGGGACGGGGGTCTATTTAGGGGTTGAGGGGAGGTTAGTTCCCATTGTCCTGTGTTTGCTTGTTGATTGTTGAATAAAAGAGTGTGTGTTTGTACTCTGGCATTTTGTGTTAGTTTGTTTTGTTTGAGTTTATTCTTTTCACTCGCTTTATGAGCTGACGTCACTGAACCCGCTCGGGGGACGTGACAAAAACCCTAGATTATTTTTATATCATGTATTTTCAAGCTCACTCACTTCAAGCTTTATAAACGGTGACAAAATACATACATGGGTGCCACCAAGAAATTTTCCAAAATCTGAAGGCAGGGGTCCAGGGCTGCCCAGGCCCCGATGAGGTCCCGGCGCAACGCCCTGGTAGGGGGTTAGGGGGGCAACGCCCCCCGATAGAAGATTTTTACAATATTCAAAGCCAATTTAGAGGCCTCTCGTGAAAGCTGAAGAATGATTTACCACCAATTTGATACATACAAGACACTCACATAGAACAAGAAAAAAACTACATAAAAAGACCAGGGCCTAACATTGGCAAAGGTGACTAAGTCCCCAGACTTAGTCAATGCAAATGGGAAACACATATGAACAATCAGAAGCATAGTTAAGATTGTTTAAACATTTTGTGAATGTGTATAAGAGGTGAGAGAAAGAAAAGCAAACACACACAAATATACACAAGAACAAAAAGCATTGGGTTTGTTTTTTCCAAACTAATTTCAATATTGACCAACTGTATGCATTGGCAGAAATACAATGTAACCGGCATTCATCGCCATCAGGATCAAACTTATCTGACATCTATTCCCACCTCCACTTATTCTTCATTCCCTTATCTACCTCTAATGCTTTTTTCTTTCCAGTATCGGTATTTTCCTCTAAAAACGGCATGATTGGAACACAAAGTCACAATATCCACGCTTCAGTCTCAGACCGGCCGGAAGTCATCAACCGGATACGCGGGTTATGCCCCTTTCAGCTGTGAATCTTTACACAAATCTTGTTTCGTTTACTTCTATTTAATTTTTTTTAACGATTTTTTTTTTTTATATAGAAAAATCGGATTTTCGATTGTAGGCTTCAGCAAAAATCTGATTTTCCGACCATAGTCGGAAAGGTGGCACCCATGTACATATGCATAAAAAGTTGCGAAAGACTGCTACTACTATCACTACTGCAACTTGAACAAACTATTCAATGATTTATGTTGTCAGAAAAATGCCTAATATATCACTACAAATTATTTTTACTGCTGCTTCAATCCATTACTATTGAGACACGCATGATAGTTAAGAACATTTTGTTTTGCAAAGCATGATAGCATGCATTATCCTTTTGATTTGATTCAATCAAGTTTGGTCAAAGCGTCCGAGGAGCAATAGCTACAAAAAAACATTTCTATTATTATCATAGCTAAAACATTTATTGATTTCCCACATGGATTTATCATATTTGACAGACCAAAAGAAGTTAAATATCGTAATTAAAACTGTACCAGTGCCACCAAGAATCTGGGTCAGCCAGGAGATTCTCTGGTTCATCTCAGCCTGCAGGCTTAGCACTGTTGCCATGACATCCATCACTGTGCTGTTAATCTTTTGCAGGTTTCTGAATACTTCGTCCTGTTGTTGCTGCAGCTTGTCATGGTGGGACAACAGGCGCTCGCTACTGGCATCTACAGTGAAACAAGTTGACATCTTTAAACTTTTGTTGTATATTTGTTAATTTATTAATTTATTATTTTATATGTTATTGAAAAACCATGTCACTTTGTGGTAAACCATGTCACTTTGTGGTAAACCATGTCACTTTGTGGTAAACCATGTCACTTTGTGGTAAACCATGCACACCAGCTCAGTGCCTATGTGAGCAGCACTCTTTGGTTCCCCCACATTTTGCTGGCTGCAGGCTATTTATAGCTTGCCTACACCCTCCCTTCCAGTGAAAGGAAAGGAAAGAAGCACCGGCGAAGCTATCGGCGAAGCTATTTATAGCTAGCCTGGCTGAACTAACCTCAAAACCTAAAAGCTTTGGTTGTGTCGCTGTGCATGCCACTTTGTGGTAAACCATGTCACGGAGTAAAAATGTTCATAGTACATTATACATTTGTAAAGCGCTTAGAGCTAGATTAATAGGTAAGCGCTATATAAAAAGGCCTGTAATAAATAAATAAACTTTAGTTTTAATTTTTGATCGTTGTTCATATCATTTAGCTGCATTTTACTTTAATATTATATGTCTTAAATTAACAAAAAAGTTCTTTTTAACCATTTCGACGACTCATGTAAATTTGTGCATTTTTTCATATCTACCTGCATGTTTAAACTGTAATGTCTAAATGAACTGTTTTATTATGTATACTATATTTATCTGTATGTTTATACTGTAAAGTCTTCTTCAAAAAATACATTTTTTCTAGTTAAACTTGTGCATGCCGGTGTGTGTGAATGCACGTGAGTGCTTATAGCAAACTGGCAGTTTGAATTCGTGCTGTATAAAATATTAGTATATTTTTTTATCGCTGCCATCACCACGCTATACATTTTGTCACTGCATTTCTACACAACCTAAAACACATGCTTGTGTTGCATATTTTTAAGCAATTGTAAATTCATTAAGGTGATATAAACAAAGTACAGCAAAGTCCAACATGCCTTATTTTTCCTGTCACGTTTGACTATTTTGGACTGTGTTCTAGCATATCAGTATGCTTCAAGGCTCCAGCTGTCGTCCATCGTTTTACAAAATCACTATGATGTTATTTGTAGTTTGCTTATAACTATCCTTGTACTGATGGCACTGAACATGTTCCTTTTATAGATGTTTTGACTGGACGTTATTTTGTTTTACCTAGTTGTACGGTAAACAACCAATCAAATCATTGACTGTAAGCCTGGCTACATTTACAAGTTAAACTGAAAACAGCATGTCCATGGGCGCTTGTCTAGCAAGCTTCAAGGGGATGCCGGGCAAGCCAAACATCAATATAATTTTAATTGGCCAACCTGGTAGTTGTAATCAATCAGTTTAGCTGTTGTCGGAACATTGTAACAATAAGAATGAACATGACGAATTATGAGGAAATTTCGTAAAACAGATCAAGGGTGTGTACTGGTCCTTTCCATGCCTGAACTACATTGCAACACACATCACTTACTTACCCAGTCTGGCCAACGCTTCAGTAGCCTGAGTGTGAATGAGCTTTAGATCTTGCAAGATATGTTCATGTTTTTCTTGCTGTGCTTTCTCCTGCGACTGAATCATTTCGGCTGTCAGATCTGTAACAGATGAAAGCAGCAACACTGATGGCAGTATTAGTTGCAGACCTGCTTACCTCAAAATTTTTTTGTCAGTACTCCAGGCACTTCAAAACCAGATTTTGGAAATCATGACCAGATTTTGACTTTCGGTATTTATATAAACTGTCGTTATTTTACGTGAACCCAAATAATGATAATAAATAAATAAAAATATAGAACTGTGTAAACTTATTGTCATTATTCATCTTAATTTGCTCTTAGCTAAATTTTCATACAGTGGAGTCCACCTATAACGAACCTTGGAATAACGAACACCCGCGATTAGCGTACTACTATCCATTTCCCGACACACTCCCTTCTTTGTCTTACTATTTAATCCCTTCCTATAACGAACAAATCCAGCTAGGCAAATAACGAATCTCTGCTTGTAAAGAACCCTTTGTGTATTCCCATGGTTTTCTTTGCCTCAATTGGCTCATCGCCAATAACGAACAGCAGCAGAGGCATGCCAGTTCGTACATAGGTCAACCAGGCCTTGAAGTCATAACTGTCATTGGCTGCTATAAATAGCCTTGAATGAAGTCATTGTTGATAAACTTCGTAGGCCTAGATCGATCTACGTACTGTATGTTGTGATGTGTACTCATCACCGGTGTGTACTTCCGTTTACAGTACAAATCTCTACAGCAAATCCCGCTTGTAACGAACCCGAAATTCCCCCCCTTGAGATTCGTTATACCCGGACTCCACTGTATATTATTACACACGTAAAATAAATCAAGAAACGGTACACTGTTCAATAAATTTATTGTTAAAAAATTAGGGTGCTTAATTGAAAAACAATGCAAAAGTGTTAGGTCACCACATCAACATAATATGTGATAATGATCTACTTGTATTTTTTTTTTTTTAAACATGCATGTATGCACTTTTCAGTTGCTGCAGTTCTTTTTTTGTGAAAGAGCTTTCAGGTCTGAACATACCTACCATCAGTGAGTCAACAGCATCTTTACCCATACTGGACCTACTGTCAGTGGACGTTTTACGTACGCAACTAAACACCCTCTCACAAGCAGCACTGTTGTGTGGGATGGTGCAGAGTCCCAGCATGAACTGGCACAGTTGCAAAAGCTAAGGGTGTTTTTGCTGACCTGCACCCAAAATTCGTCCACCTGCATAGCTGGGCCCACCAATCCCTTGACATCAGTTGACTGATACTCGGAAAATTGCTCCTGATTTGTTCAGATGTTGTATTTGTGGAAAGAGTGCAGGGAATCGCTTCACAAAAAAAGCGTAGATCTTGGGAAGATGCAGTCAACGGAACTGAAGGACATATGATTCTGCAGTGCTGGAGCAAAGGGTCAGTGAGGGGCAGTTTCAGGAGAAGATAGCTGCAAGTTTCCTCAAAGTATGCACGCACTGAAGCATAGAACTTTGCAATACGTTCAGATTTTAGGTTGTAGTCTTTGGGACTGTCAAGCATTTTCCTTGCCTGATCACCAACCAGCAGGTCTTCATCAGCTACCAAACAAGGCCAATTTTTTTAATAAGAAACCAGAAATGTCTGTTTTCGTTTCACACAAACACGCTTGGATGAACTCGCCACCTCAACATCTGAATCATCATCTGTTGTTTCATGAATTCTTTTCTCCATGACAATTAAATATTTGCAGAGTATACACTTGAAAAACACAATGCTATCCAATGAGTTATAGTTTTCTGGCGCAATTTGTTTAGCTTCCGCTTCCGGTTAAGTGTACTTTTTACCAAAATTTGTAAAAAAATAAAAAAATAAAATTTTTGGGTCGATTTTCGTATTTTTTAAAAAGAGATCGTAACAGCGTACTCGAGGTCAAAATATCGGGACAATACGGCGAAATACGGACGGGTAAGCAGGTCTGTAGTTGCCTTGATGGAAAAAAATGTTGAGTTTTATATTAGGGTCCATAGAATTTGAATAAAATCTGAGTCACAACCACTGTTGCCAGTATAGTTGTTACAGTCATGGGAATTGGAAAAGTAAAAAAAGACTGAAAACTGGGAGAATCCGGGTGCATCCATCCCCCCCCCCCTCCCCCTCCTCTGAAAATGTTGAAATCTACATTAAAATCTGTGCAATCTAGTGCATTCTGGGGATGTTTTCCATGATTTTTACACAGTCCAAAATTGACTAATTTTGAAACACATTTTTAATTCCATGAACAACTATGGTGCAGCCCCAGGGAAACGCTTTCGCAGCGTGCTTGCTTGCCAAAAAATTCAGTTGTATGATTACATAACAAATACTTGTTTCTTTCTATGAGTGATGTCATCACTATATCCTTGTTACGTTGAAACGCGAACGAAAGTATGTCGGAAGCGTGTACGATAGATCTAATCGTTTCGATTTGCAAAGTATTCAATAATGGAGTTTATTTACCTTTGATTTGAGTTTGCATTGTTGTTAGGAGAGGCTTTGTATAACGTTGATAATTTTCGTTGGTCGATATTGTCGGAGAATACTCTGGATTTCCTTGTTTACCATCGATCGAAGGTTCGGGACGATTGTCGAAGTAAGAGAAGGTTCGGGGTATGTGTGGAGAGATGAATGACGTAAGTCAGTGATGACGATCTTTTATTCGATTGGTGGCAGTGCGTCATTTCTACGGTATTCGAAATCTTTCCGGAAAAGAGAGAGATTATAAAATTGTGTGCCGCACTGTTGTTGGGAGATAGTAAAGTTGTTGATAGTGAGCTGGAAAGTAAATTTGAGAGTGGAAAGGCGATTGAGCGATTGTATGCAGTTGTTGATGTGTGCTGAATAAAAGTGGAAAACTTCATACGTCGACTCTGTGACTTGTATGCTGTTTGGACGGGTTGCGTGGATAAACGAATCTGAGCTACACTCATCAGTACTTCAGCATTGGGGCTGAATCAACACTGATAGAAAAACACCAACATCAAACTGAGTGTAACATTTTGGGGGTCAAGCCGCGATTCACGCCATAGCCAAGGGTTCAACTGCTACAACAAGCGAGTCAACGTTACGAGAGGCAGTCATCGAGGGTAGCCGCCAACGAGTTGCGTCGAGAGGGGCCAACATACTGGGACTACATCACCGATAGGTTCGGGTTGACTGCAAGGGCGTGTAGTCGCTGAAGAGTTGCTTCGTGAGCGAACAACAGATCAGGACTACGTGGCTGCCGCAGGACTACGTCGAGGGACAGTCTCGGAGCTACATCGCCAGTGTTACAGAGAGCGGCGAGCGGACGTCGCGTCTACTTCAGCACAGGAGCGTGTACATCAACACCAGCGTGGTGCAGCGTCGCATACGACGAGGACAGCGGGGCCTGCGTCAGCGAAGGCGACTAGTGACAAGCATCAGCGCTACTGCAGAAAGCGTGCTGTTCTAGAACAGTCTAGAAAGGTACAGCACAGTCAAGAACTTTCCAGAAAAGAACCTTCTAGAAAAGAACTTTCCAGAAGCATCAAGATGGCTGACTTCTGGCAGAAAGGGGTTGAACTAAATCTAAAAGGCAAACAGCTGACGGAGTACGTCAAATCCCAGGAGAGAATACAAGAACGAGAATTAGAAGAGCAGCGTCGCCGTGAAGAAAGAGAATTAGAAGAGCAGCGTCGCCGTGAAGAAAGAGAATTAGAAGAGCAGCGTCGCCGAGAAGAAAGAGAAGAGCGGCGTCTAGAAAGAGAAGAGCGGCGTCAAGAAAGAGAGATGGAAGAGAGACGATTAGAAGCTGAGCGTCAATACCAGCTAGAGTTGGCGCGTATCCAGAACAATCAGCATGCGCCACAAGTCACCAACGACCATACGGCTCCAAACTTGCCAGCTTTCGTCGACGGGAAGGACCAGATCGACAGCTATCTGGCGAGATTCGAAAGGTTCGCCGAAAGCTCCAATTGGCAACCTCGAGACTGGGCGATTCGACTGAGTGCACTTCTGACAGGGCAAGCGCTCGAAGTTTACACCAGACTGTCGAATGATGACGCCAAAAACTACGACGTCTTGAAAGAGGCCCTATTGCAGTGCTACAACTTTACAGAGAAGGGCTACCGTAAACGCTTCCGTGAATGCCGGCCTAAGTCAGACGAGACGCCAAAGCAGTTTGTGGAGCGCCTGTCGTCATATCTACACAAGTGGGTGGAGTTATCAGGCGAAATGAAGTCTTACGACAGTCTCCATGACCTGATTGTGAAAGAACAATTTCTCAATGCCTGTCACAAGGACCTAGCGACCCACTTAGAAGAACAAAAGCTGCAGACGCTTAAAGATGTGACTGAGGCTGCTGAAAGATATCTCATCGCTCATGGGAAAACCCTGGGGCCACCCAGCGCGACGAAACATTTTCAGAAGACTGGAAACCATGTGAGCCAGATCCAGGGGAGCCAGACAAACCAGAAACAGACGGACTCCACGCCTCTTCCCAGGGAAGGGCATTCAAGAGGCTGTTTCACCTGCCACGCTACAGACCACAGAGCAGCTAACTGTCCTCAAAACAAAAGTAGCGGACAGCGGGGCAGTACGGACAATGCAGCGGCGGGCAACCGACAGAGACGTTTCTCCAACCAACGGCAAAACAGTAGATCTGACCATCAAGTGTGCGGCGGGAGCGTCATTCTTCCGAGTGAGACCAAGCGCACAGCTACCCCTGCCGACGTGCAAGAGTGCATGACCGATGGCCAACTTCTCCTTGCCAACGGAAAATCCATCCCCGTCGTCGCCAGCGCAGCTGTGACCGTCCAGAACATGCCTGTTTCAAAGGGACGCGTCGGAAATCATGAAGTGACTGTCTTAAGAGACTCTGGCTGTAGTGGGGTCATCGTCAGAGAAGACCTAATCACTAAAGAACAGTTCACTGGCGATTCAAAATGGACACTTATGGCCGACAGCAAATGTGTGAGAGCGCCAGTTGCGAAGATTCATGTCAACACCCCTTTCTACGTAGGCGAAGTCGAAGCGGTTTGCCTGAAGAAGCCGCTGTACGATTTGATGATCGGGAACATCGACGGCGCGAGACGACCCGACGACCCCGATCCAGAGTGGAGTCCTGCCTCAACTCAACACGTCGAAGTTGTGGAGGAGGATCCATTGCCATTTCCCGATGGAGACCTTACAGAGCTGCTACGGGACAATGTGGTTACTCCGGCCCAGCCCTGCCGACCAGAGATCGTCGGTGCTGTTACTACCAGGGCCCAGGCCAAGAGAGACAAGACGTCTACGCCACTGAAGGTCGCCGACAACTCTAAAGCTGCCATCGTGGACAGAGATAAGCTGATTCAGCTCCAGGAAGCTGATAGCACTTTAAACAAGTACAGGAACCGCCAAGATCACGTGACCAAACGCAGTGGCACGGTCTATTTTGAGGTGAAGGCCAAGATCCTGTACCGAATCTTCCAGCACCCGAGGGTCAACGGAGGGAAACCACTACGTCAAGTCTTGGTACCGTTACCTCTAAGGCGCCAAGTGATGGAAGTAGCTCATGACTCTATCATGGGAGGTCACCTAGGCATCAGAAAGACGTCAGACAGAATCCAGGCGGTGTTCTACTGGCCAGGGCTTCATGCGGACGTCAGCCGTTTCTGCCGATCATGTGACATTTGCCAGAAGACCATACCTCGAGGAAGGGTCCCGAAAGTGCCTATGCAGAGGATGCCTCTGATCGACCGACCTTTCAAGAGGGTGGCCTTAGACTTAATCGGTGAAATAAGACCTCCGAGTGAAGAAGGTCATCGGTGGGTACTGACTTTAGTGGACTATGCGACTCGGTACCCAGAAGCAGTGCCACTGAAGAAGATTGACACTGAAACTGTAGCAGAGGCACTGGTGGACATGTTCAGTAGGCTTGGAGTGCCTGAAGAAATTCTGACAGACTTCGGGACGCAGTTCGTCTCTGACTGCATGAAGGAGGTCAACAGACTGCTGAGCATCCGGCATTTGACTACGACACCCTACCATCCAATGTGCAACTGGCTTGTCGAAAAGTTCAATGCTACGTTGAAGTCCACCCTGAAGAAACTGTGCAGCGAGCAGCCCAGACAATGGCATCGCTACATTAACGCCTTACTTTTCGCCTACAGAGAAGTACCGCAGGAGTCCACCGGCTTCTCTCCGTTCGAGCTGCTGTACGGAAGAACCATCCGAGGGCCAATGCACATCCTGAAAGAACTGTGGACGAAGGAAGTGGACACCCCAGAGGTGAAGAACAGCTACCAGTACGTGTTTGAGCTACGGGAGAAGCTGGAGCAGACTCTCGAGATAGCCAGAGAAAACCTGAAGAAGTCCCCGGACTGTGGAAAGCACTACTATGACCGTAGGGCTGTGAACAGGAAGTTCAAACCTGGCAACAAAGTGCTGGTGCTGCTACCTACCGATCACAATAAGTTGCTGATGCAGTGGAAAGGCCCGTACGAAGTGGAGACCGTGGTGGGAATCAACGACTACAAGGTGAAGGTCGGCCAGCATTCCAAGATATACCACGCCAACCTCCTTAAGCTGTACGTGGAAAGGCCATCAGAGACTGTGCACGCAGCCACAGCAGCTGTGACCGACGACAGCTTTGACAGCGAAGAACTGTTGGAACTGGGAGACTTCCACAGCAAAGAAGGCATCGATGAGGTTAAGCTAGGACCGAGCTTGACGGAAGGTCAAAAGTTGGAGCTCAAGGACCTTATGGGCGAGTTTCCCCACAACTTCAGCGATGTCCCTGGCTCTACAACTTTGGTCGAACACGAAGTCCACCTCACTTCGAATATCCCTGTTCGATCCAAGCCCTTCCCGATCCCTTTCAAGGCCCGTGAATCCTTGAAGAAAGACATCGATGAGATGCTGAAGATGGGCGTCATCAAGGAGTCCAGTTCCCCCTACGCGTCCCCTGTCGTGGTCGTGAAGAAGAAGGACGGGAGCAACCGAGTATGCATCGACTACAGGAAGGTTAATAAGATCACCGTCTTCGACCCTGAGCCGATGCCTACCGCAGCAGACCTCTTCCGCCAATTATCGGGGAGTAGAATCTTCTCAAAGATTGACCTCAGCAAAGGTTATTGGCAAGTCCCCGTGCGTCAACAGGACATACCAAAGACTGCTTTTATAACCCCTGATGGGACGTACGAGTGCCTAAGGATGCCCTTTGGCATGGTCAACAGCGGAGCTACCCTGAAGAGAGGGATGAAGAAGATGCTCAAAGGGATGGACAATGTCGTGTGTTACTGGGACGACCTGCTAGTCCACACTCGCACCTGGGAAGAGCATCTGCAGACCTTGAGGGAGCTGTTTCACCGTCTCACAGAAGCCAACCTGACCGTGAGACCCAGTAAGTGCATTCTGGGGACTGACAACGTCGACTTTATCGGCCATTCGCTGAAAGAAGGACAGAAGGGGCTTCTGCTAGAAAACGTCACCAAAATTCTGAACGCTCCACGTCCCCAAACAAAGAAGCAAGTACGATCTTTCCTGGGGTTGGCTGGATATTACAGGGAGTTTGTACCAAACTACTCCGCCATCACAGCACCCTTGTCGGACCTGGTGCGGAAAGGCTGTCCAAACCAAGTGCAGTGGGGACCGTCTCAGGAGAGGGCATACCAGACTGTGCGCGACCTCCTTTCGAAGGATCCGGTGCTACGACTGCCCGATACTTCCAAGGAATTCGTCTTAAGGACAGACGCAGCGGACGAAGGCATCGGCGCCATACTGATGCAAGAACACGAAGGGAAACTATTTCCGGTCAGTTACGCCAGCAAGAAGCTGTCCAGGGCTGAGAAAAATTACTCGACCATGGAGAAAGAGTGCCTTGCCATCATATGGGGAATCCGGAAGTTCGAACTGTACCTTCAAGGAGTGAAGTTCGTGCTACAGACTGATCACAAGCCGCTAACTTACTTGAACTCTGCCAAGTTTGCGAACAGTCGGATCATGAGATGGGCTATGTACTTGCAGAACTTTAACATGCGAGTAGAATCTATCAAAGGATCGGACAATGTTGGTGCGGACTTCCTCAGCAGAGTGTGTGAGTAAAGAACATTGACTGTGTGGATGAACTGTGAACATTGACAATATCCAGATAGACTTGAAGATGAAAACCATTGACTCTGTGTAGATAAGCTGAGCGCAATTACAGTATTCAGAAAGTCTTAAATTAGTTTCAGTTGTGGACTTTGTTTGTGCATTACGTTTCAACGTTGTTGAAAGAAATTGGGTAAATTTCTTCTTGAGTGGGGGGTTATGTTACGTTGAAACGCAAACGAAAGTATGTCGGAAGCGTGTACGATAGATCTAATCGTTTCGATTTGCAAAGTATTCAATAATGGAGTTTATTTACCTTTGATTTGAGTTTGCATTGTTGTTAGGAGAGGCTTTGTATAACGTTGATAATTTTCGTTGGTCGATATTGTCGGAGAATACTCTGGATTTCCTTGTTTACCATCGATCGAAGGTTCGGGACGATTGTCGAAGTAAGAGAAGGTTCGGGGTATGTGTGGAGAGATGAATGACGTAAGTCAGTGATGACGATCTTTTATTCGATTGGTGGCAGTGCGTCATTTCTACGGTATTCGAAATCTTTCTGGAAAAGAGAGAGATTATAAAATTGTGTGCCGCACTGTTGTTGGGAGATAGTAAAGTTGTTGATAGTGAGCTGGAAAGTAAATTTGAGAGTGGAAAGGCGATTGAGCGATTGTATGCAGTTGTTGATGTGTGCTGAATAAAAGTGGAAAACTTCATACGTCGACTCTGTGACTTGTATGCTGTTTGGACGGGTTGCGTGGATAAACGAATCTGAGCTACACTCATCAGTACTTCAGCATTGGGGCTGAATCAACACTGATAGAAAAACACCAACATCAAACTGAGTGTAACAATCCTATTACCATACACACCACAAGACTTACAGTGAAATCCTTTTACAGTCAAATCTAGTCTACGGGAAGCAAAAATATTCACAAAGCAGATGTTTTTTGTTTAAAATTACTAGCACTATGAAAAATTTATATTACAAAAAACAAACAAACTGAAATTATGAGCTAGTGGGAAACGCCAATCTGTCCAGGGTAATGGGCTGAAAACAGATTTCACTAAGTGGAGTCCAACATAATCTGCACAAACATTAGGCAAATCTCAAGAAACCCAATGGCAGCACAGTACTGTATTTACATCACACTTCTGAAAGTAGGTGCCCATCCGCTGTTTGCCCACTGCGACAGTCAGCCATGAATTGTTCCCAGGAACTATCATAAAACATTTGTCCAGGCTGAACTCGTGCGACCACCGCCATTACAACTGCTTTGAAGCTTCGTTTAAAATGGCCAACAAACGTGTAGCAAGTTGAACTCCAGCTCTTTTCTGTGGCGTCTGTCGGAAACGAAACGGCCACGTTCAGCCTTTTTGCTGCCCACAAAAGTAATAGTTCCTTTGTCGTGACCACATGGTGCAACTGTTCACTTAGGTATCATATAATTGACGCGGGCGACGAACAGCTAGCACGCAGGCTTAGGAGAGAGCGGAAGTGGATCAACACGCATTCCCGGTGGAAATCGGTGAAAAGAAAGCAGGTGCTATGATTTTTTGACGCTCCACACTTTCTTTAGGCGGACAATTTTTTTAATATGCAGAAACGCAATTTGATTTAGGCGAAAATTTGCCTTTAGGCGGACAATTCCCATGCCTGTTATCATTATTTACGACATTCATAAATCAAAAAAATCGCTGTACACAAACGGCAACTCACTGAACACAACAACAACAACACCGGCAACAATAATGTACACAAATACCAACTCACTAAGCTCTAGGCGAATCTTCTCTGCGAGCTGGGCCAGCTGATGGTTGCCGGCAGCAATCAGGGCTTTCTCCTGCTGCAGCTGCTTGACGTTGTCTGCTACGGATGTAAAGACATCGGCCTGACCCGCTCTCAGCGCCTCGTGAGTCACCAGCAGCTCCTGCTGACTCTCAAACAGCCGGCGCACAGTGTCTGTCGCCATGCTATGAAGGTGCTCCTGCCCTTTCTGGTGAAGGGAATAGAACAGAGCACTGCTAGCATTCAAATGTTACAATAATGATACACAGATGTGTTCAGAAACCAAAATAAGGTTAATTTGGACACAAACAAGAATTAACACATTTTGTGGTGAAACACGACACATCATAGGTTGTGCTTATTGAAAATTGTGCTTTTATACAGTGCATATATAATTACCTTTATAAAGTCAAGACTATTGTTGGAACTTTTAAAAGTGATACTTGTTAAACACAAAAATAACCCTATGTGTTCAACTGCTAAAATTATGAAATAAAACTATTACCTTATGTCACGTTATGGCACTGAGCTGACCTTAAACACAAGAGCAACGAAAAACACAAAAAAAAATCGAGTTTCTTTCCGTCTTCCAATAGCGATCTCCCTGCCTTTACACCACCTGTTTGAGTGATTGATGTGTATTTGGTGTATGTGAGGGTGGATGAGACAGGTGAGCAGGTATGTATGTATAGATCGCCGCACTTTGAGCCTGATTGATTTGATTATTATTAAAACAAACAGATTTTTACCTTCAGCTCCTCCATGGCCTCAAGCTGATCAGTCGTTGCCGCTGCCAGCTGGTTCACTGATTTTTCCGTCAAACGTCGAAACTGCAGCTGCTGAGTGGCATAACACATGGCACGTGCACGATTGCCAACAATCTGGTAGGTGTTCCACGTCACAGCATCCATGCTTTTTGTGCACTCTGCCAGTGTCTAAACACAAACAGATATATACATACCGTCACCAAAATACTCAAATATTGGCCAAATAAAAACCTCAAACGGTAATAGAAATTAAAATTTAAAATGCAGAACTAAAGGTACAAGTAATTTATGTAAGTACATTAATAATAATAATAATAATAACAATAACGGATTTTTATATATATAGCGGATATTCCAGCCTATGACCAGACTCACCACGCTTTACATAGTCATTACATATAAATACATGCACTCGATAAAACATCACTTTTGCTACAATACACCAAAGACAGAACAGTAAAGTAGGTAGGACCACTTATTTTTTTCAAAATTACTCTAACAAAATGAAATTTGCAGGAATAGTAAATGCTGATGAGCTATGAACAACTGCAAAATATCATAGCTGTATCTCAAATACAATAGGAGATACGGCCGCCTGAAGTTAGCAAAAATGTCGCAAAAAGGCATATTTCAAAATTCATAAAAAATTCAAAATTAAAGATAGAGTACTCAATTTTTGTACTCTTTTTGTCACCACTATTGCCATTTAGTTGAATTTTTTTTTAGACCATACTAATGTTAAATAGCAGAGGTACACTGGTTCAAAAATGACATTTTATGCAATTTCAGCGATGGAAACGGTCACATTTTCACACGACAGGGTAGCTTTGAGAAATCATAGGAAATTAATGGCTAATTACAGATTCCTGAAAACTTTCATGACTATTGTCATTAGTATGGACTTGTACTCTCAATGGTTTTCTTATTTCTTAGATGCCAAATGCCATATATATAGTGATATGAAAATGATATTTTGTGCAATCTGTGCAAAATCACCCCAAAAATAAAATTTTCTGATTGACTTGAAATTTGCTGTATATGTTGGTATTGATGTCAAATGAAAGTATGCAAAATATTAAGATAGTGTGATCAATAGAATAGTAGATACATGGCTTGAAAGTTGGACAAAATACGTACGATTAGCAAATTGAACAAACGGCCATTTTTGAGAACTTATATTTTATTTAATACTGCAGATATAAGTCTGCCAATTGCTAAAATGTACTGTCTGTATTACTGTCATTGGCCTAATTTTTTCTCAAAGCAGGCAAACTACTGTGGAAAAAATTATTATGGTTCAAAAATGGCCTTTCGCGCAGTTTTTGCAATGAAAATACGACTCAAAAATTTATGAAAAATGAATTTCACCAATTTAACTTTATTTTATCACAAACACTTTTCTGGGTCATTTTCAAGTAAAAATGCAACAAAATGTGTTAAAAAAAAGTTACAAATAATCATACACACCTTATTATTACAATTATGATTTATTTATTATTCATGTATTATTTTGGCAGCTGTTAAAAAAAAAACACACAAGCGCCCACACACACACACACACAAGTGTCCAAGGCAGCAGAAGTGGAGGAAAATAACAGTTCAATTCAAAAAGAAGGTCAATCTTCTTTCTCAAGAAGGCCTGAATGTTGTCTGCCTGGGTCTTTGCAGAACGCCACTGGTACATGCAGGTTTGAATGAAGTGGCCCACATTATGCGGTGGAAGACCTGAAAACAACGTGAAGTATTTTTTTTAAGTAACCAAATAGGTCAAGTGCACACACACTAATTTAATTATTACGAGACTTTGGAGAAGAAAAAGAAGATTGTGGCAGCAAATCAATCTATCACTAGATTGCTTCGCTTAATATTGTAAGCCACGCACACGCCCGCGAGGTCAACTCCCTCCCCCCCCTTGCCGGTCACTCAAAATCTTGTCAGGATAGCGGAGCAACCAAAAAGGGGCCAACCCTCTCCCTCACATCCCCCTTTTTCCCGGAGGAGGGGAGGAGGAAGGTAACCCACGGCGCCGTGCGCGGCCCGACAAGCTATTATAAAAATAAAATCAAATAAAATAAAAATCTCTTCTCTCTTGTCTTGTCTATGTGTGCTGAATGCATGTTTCTTGCGATCATGTTCATTTACATTTTCTCCGACTCCACGGTCAACTCCTTTAGCAACGACCAGGAATGGAGACCTCACATACACCTCAGTGTAAAGAATCTCTTCTCAATCTCCCTCCTGGTCCATCACATTCCACAGACCGTGGAGCAGACAAAATCTACTCTGCCTTGCTTGCACCCGTTTTATTGTGTTACTTGTCTGTTATGCCTTGTGTTAATAATTCCTCCACAATAAAGAAAAACAGTCACACGTTCTGTCACTCACAGGAAGGTTAGAAAGAATTTTTTTTTTTACTACAATAACAAACAGATCTAGCGCAGATAGAAACGATACGAAAAACCACACGAACAGAATACTAGTAACGTAGACGTTAGGCTAAACAAAAACTCTTGCTTTGATCGTTCAAACGTTGAATTTACTTATTTTCTTCAACTCATGAAATGAATTTCTTTGTGATATAAAAATAATACAATGGCCAATTTAACAATTATTTTACACTACACCACAATTTTAATTATTTCCAGGCAGCGAGGAAAAAAATATATATGTTCTGAACTTCTGGAGAATTTCACATTTCAGAATTATTTCTTTCAATTTACGTTGAGGGTTTTCTCAATAGTAAGAGAAAATAAAATCTAATTTATAAATTACTAACATTTTATAACTAACTTCTTCAACAAAACAACTGAACAATTCTAACTGTCGAATACTATTTACAAAATTTAGAATTCTGTAAGGTAAAATAATTTTATAAAATTTACTTTCATTTTTATATTCTTATCAATTTCGATCTAACATTTTACTGACACTTTCACTTTTCTTTTTAACGTGAGCAAGGCCGGGCTATTATCTAAAGTAAATTCTGCTTTGGTTTAGGATCTAAAGTTACAAACAATAATAAAAAGACTTCTATAGTTTTTAAAAGGAAATAAGCTCACGGGTGCTAGCGGTTATCAAAACGATATGAGACACACCATTTCTGCACAGAAATGGTCCTTTTATTACGGCATCCAAGCAAAACATAGCCGTTGACCAATGAAATCTCTGCCAGCAGACCGTCTTTTTGAACACGGGGACCCGGATATTGGTGTTCTATGCACAACTGACGGTGCAAAGCCGAAAGAAGCGTCGCGAACTATCTAAGATTTCTATTTCTTCAAAGGTTGACAGTGATTAATTCCCGGTGCAAAATATGAGCCAGTTTCGTCGGACTTCTAGCATCAACGGAGCACAGGACTTATTATTAAATTATGAAAGAAAATTGGCTTGCCAAATCGGACACTAGCTGGGCACATTTGACCCAGCTGGGGGCCATTCTCAATACACAGGTAAGTGTCGACACAATTAAATTGTCACTCAAATACACTTCATAACTATAAGTTTTATGATAAGACCTGCTGGCAAACTTCAGTTAACAACTAACAAACTGTCAAGAAAAGATTCAGAGTTCCCAATTTTCCTCAAACTAAAATATAAAAAAACGGTGCACAGGCAACAGTAGAAAACAAATCTCGCTGGTTATCACGCTAAACTTTGAGACTTTAGGCACACAAAACATCAAATCCTTTTTATAAATAAAATAAACATTTTCACACAATTACACTCTAATGTTTCACTGCACAAGAAAAATTACGTTCTTTTACTACATTTGATCAAGCGGATTCTCTAGATTCAGTCTAAAAGTACATCAACAACAGCTAGATCCAAACAGTCACAGTCTTCTTCATATTATGACTATTCGACCGGTCAAAGCTTCACATAAATAAAACATAAATTCTCAGTATGCAATTTGTCCAATCACCAAATATTCACTCAAAGCTACACAAATGAATACACAAATTGCAGTAGAATTTTCCATCATTGTTATTCTTCAATCTAAACTGCTGTTCAATAGATTAGTTCTTGGTTCTAAATGTACGTATGATAGGCCTACTCCTACATCACACAGAAATAAAGAAAGTTATTTTGTAGCAGAATTACGGCAGTTCCACTTCATTGTTTGCTCGAATAGTATCCACTGTAACATTTCTGCATGTTTATAAAAGAATAAAGTCAAAATAAAGTCAGAATGAAGAAATTTTCCTCACCTTAGGCTTGGAGTTCATTTCCAAAGTGGGTTGCTAAATCTTAGCAGACACAGCAAGGGAGGAAACAAGGATAACTTCTGCTACGAATTTGTATTTTAAAAGAAAACTATTTTTCTGCACATTCTTCAATAAAAAGTTTCAGGGAATATGATAATAGATAGTTTTAGAAAAATTAATAATAAAAGTTCATGTAAAAATAAGCTCTGGCCAGTCCAGGGCTTACAATATCAAAAAGGATGAGTGCAAAAAACAATAGGTAGTAAAAGTAAAAATTGCAAAAGAACTGAGATAAACGATCATACAGGGTGGAGTTGTATACCTACAAGCTGAGTCCATTGCATTTGGCACTAACAAAATATACATTTTAAAAACTTTCCTTATGTATCAATGCTGTAAAAACAGCAGAACAATAACGTAGGTAGCTACCTAAAGATTTACTGTATGGGTCGAAAGCTTGCAAGCAAAAGCAAAATGAAACTGCATTAGGCCTATGTGGCTATGTCAACAAAGAGTTATCGTTCTTGATTGCATTTGAATTTAAAAATAAAATACTTGTCGCACATTTTAGGTCGAGAAAAAAATTTATATATTACAATTAATATGTAATATTTCGACACAAAATGATTGCTGATTATTTGGTGTACTGAATAAGAAACCGTGCGATCTTACGAAGACAACTGTTCACTTGCACTACCACAAGAAATGTCTGCCATCGACTCGATCATTCTGTGACAAATCTTTGGCCAAATACAAAGGATACATACCAAACAAAACAAGCAAATATTCATTCAAATACAAATTTAATTTAAAAAAGAACTATCGAAGAGTACTTACTCAGAATTGAACGGATCGAGTCCAAAGTTTCTGTACCTCCGTTAGCACACAAACCATCCACGCCGATCGCCATTGAGCCTCTGCGGGGTTCACCGATTTTCGGGTCACGGATCTTCCGCCGCTAATACTTCCGGGTCATAATTTATACCATTAAAAAGAGCAAAAAAAGACCTTTCTTTGCATATATGATACATTATAATTCGTTTCGGTGCAACGAAAATATTTAAAGAAGAAAGTGATACCTCTGTTTTAACTTAATATTTTGCCTTGAAAAAAATAAAATATTAATACGAAACAGCCATGACGTTACAGCCACGGAAATAAGCTTTCCATCGGTATAAGATTCATTCTGATTGGTTGAGAGGCGGAAGATCTGTGACGCTTTTTTGGGGAACACCCAAACGTTCTGCTAACTTGACCCAGATGAAAAACATGGCCACGGGAAAATTTTCCGCTTCAAGGCACTGCAGTCATTGCGTTCTAGTGTAGCGATTGTAGTTATTGCAGTGATCAAAAATACACGGAAGGCAAATAAAACTATTGTGCTTTTAGAAATTTAATATTTTAAACAAATCTGTGCATTATGGTTGAAGAAATTGCGTTTTGAAAATGGGTGAATTCCACTGTGCACAGCGTGTGTCGCCACATCGCTCATAGTAGGTAGTCCTACCTAAGTAAAGGTACAGACTATTTACAACTATGTACATAAATTACAAAAAAAGACCGAAATAGACTATTTACAACTATGTGCACAAATGACAAAAAGACAGAAATAGAATAGCAAAAACCTATTCACAGCTATTTATATGCCCGGTTAGGCCCAGGAAGAAAAACAGTATAAATATTTACAGCCGTGTATACACTTACGGATCAGACATAGACAAAAGATGAGAGAATGGCAGCGGGATACAAATCAATCTGAATAATGCAGTTTGAAGAGGTGGGTTTTGAGGGCCTTTTTGAATGCTTGTGTTGATTGTATGTTGCGGATATGGGAGGGAAGACACAGAGCAAGAAGGTAGAAGAAGAGGGAGACCGAAAAAGAGGTGGGAGGACAACTTGACTTGACTTGATTCATTAGACGTATGAAAGTTACCATTTCAGAAGTGCAGGTGAAGATAGGTCTTTGCTCCACTTCAGACTGACAGTTCAACAGCTGTACAGATAACTTTCCAAGCTCTTCTTCAGTAAGGTCACCACAGCGTTTCTTCAGTTGGTAAATTACCTGTGGACAAACAAAAATAAGATTCAGATATATAACCATATATTGCTCCGAAGATAGGAACATTCCATCGCACTGAATTTAAAGATCATGACAATCATGTCCTAGAGTGTCGGCTACACAAATGCACCCAGCATGCACTAGGTCCCTTCTCCCCATACCCAGTGGGCCAGGATTGTGCTCAATCGTCTGTGCATCAGACTATACGCCC
Organism: Oncomelania hupensis; assembly: GCA_036898135.1. Taxonomy (NCBI): domain Eukaryota; kingdom Metazoa; phylum Mollusca; class Gastropoda; order Littorinimorpha; family Pomatiopsidae; genus Oncomelania; species Oncomelania hupensis. The sequence goes on along the minus strand of CM072524.1, from coordinate 10,322,302 downwards.
AAAGGCTGCAAGTGGAACTTAGGGCGGCTTGAGTTAGATCCTGTACTGGCCAGGGCGATGAGCAACTCTTGAGCTGGAATAGCTCCATATAAGAACGATTTGTAAGGAAACAAACATAATACCATATCATGTGGAAACAATTAATTAGTTCATTCATCATTGCAAAGTCAAATACTGCGAAATCAAAAAGAAGTCCGTCTCTCTAGCTCTAGGAAAAATGTAAACGGTAAACCATAATGAATTAAATAATACTAATAATAATACTAATAATAATAATACTAATACTAATAATAATAATAATAATAATAATAATAATAATAATAATAATAATAATAATAATAATAAAACCACGTTCTTCTTACAACATTGTAACATGCATCAAGCGGTGACAGATCAGCCAGTGTTGTGGCGAAGTCCAAAAACTTTTCGTCAGCAGACAGCACTTCAAAACGTGTGATGGGTTCCCTTGAGTCTGATGATTCATTTGAATCAGTTTGACCCTTGCCAAAAAGCCAGTCAAACATTCCATTGCCCATTTGAAATGTCAAAGCAAGCGCAAAAAGCAGTGCTAAGTGTTCCATTTTCATCCTTTGAAACAGTTTGAAATAAATCGGAAGTAGGACACCAAGTTTGCATAGTCCCGCGTTGACCTAAATCTTATAAATTAGATTGGCTAAAAAGAACTGTTTCAATAAGAACGACAACTCGATCCTTTGGAATCATAGGCATACGAAATATAAAAGAGCTATGGATTAAAAACAATTTTTAAAAAATCTGATCGTCTCTGTGTTTTAATGCGTGATACAACATACATATGTACTTCTAATCTGCAATAATATGTTTGACAGCTTAATGCCTTCCTATACCAGTCCACCAGTCAGTGGCAAGCACCGACCAAAGAAGAAGCCGTGGATCACACCTGAACTTTTGGATCTGTGTGATAAACGAAGAGAGTTAAAAAAGAAAAAGAACACCTCACAGGGAGCTGATGTCTACCGAAAAATCAACAATGACATCCGAAAAGGCATGCGCACAGCAAAGGAGAACTGGATAGAAGATCAATGCCAGGAAATAGAGAACAATCTGAACAAGAACAACAGCAAGAAGGCCTACCAGACTGTGAAGCGGCTGACAAGTGTTAAACAGCCCAAAGTCTCCACTATCCAAAGCAAGACTGGCATTTGCCTTACAGAAGAACAAGAAGTCTTGGACAGATGGACAGAGTACTGCTCTGACCTTTACAACCATACACCAAATGGAGACCCATCAGTTCTAGCATGTCCCGAGAGCAGAGAAGAAGAAGAAATCCTCCCAATTCTCCGGGAAGAAGTTGAGGCAGCAGTGCAATCGCTGAAGAAAGGGAAGTCAGCGGGAGTGGACAACATACCAGCGGAACTGCTACAAGCAGGAGGAGAAGCGATGACTGATGCTCTCACCATTATCTGCAACAAGATCTGGCAGAGTGGGGAATGGCCTACACCATGGACCCAGTCGCTTGTCATCACTCTTCCCAAAAAAGGTAACCTTCAGGAGTGTGAAAATTACCGCACCATCAGCCTCATCAGCCATCCCAGCAAGGTCCTCCTGAAAATAATACTCAACAGGTTGATACCACAAGCTGAACAAATCATAGCTGAAGAACAAGCAGGATTCATGGCAGGGCGAAGTACCACTGAACAGATTTTCAACCTCAGAATAATCTGTGAGAAATACCTACAGCACCAACAACATCTATATCATGTGTTCATAGACTTCAAGAAGGCATTTGACCGAGTCTGGCATGCAGCTCTATGGGCAACCATGAAAGTGTACAACATCAGCCCTAAAATTATAGAAGTCATCAAAAGCCTGTATGACAAGGCTACCAGTGCAGTCCTCCATAACAGCGTCATCGGGAACTGGTTCAGAACAACAATCGGTGTGCGTCAAGGATGCCTACTCTCTCCAACACTCTTCAACATCTTCCTAGAGCGCATCATGTCAGATGCTCTTGCAGATCACGAAGGCACAGTCAGTATAGGGGGCAGAGCAATCTCCAATCTTCGTTTTGCGGATGATATTGATGGATTGGCTGGAGAGGAACAAGAACTTGAACAGCTTGTACAGAGGCTTGACACCACCTCCAGAGCTTATGGAATGGAAATAAGTGCGGAGAAGACCAAAATGATGACCAACAACACCAATGGCATCAACACGGACATCAAAGTACAAGGCCAATCCCTCAACACAGTGCACAGCTTCAAATATTTAGGAGCCATTGTGTCAGACAATGGGTCTCGACAGGAAGTCCTCTCCAGGATCGCACAAACAACTGCTGCCCTGACAAGGTTGAAGCCCATTTGGAAAGACAGAACCATCAGTCTACATTCCAAAGTAAGACTGCTGCGCTCTCTGGTCATCTCCATCTTCCTATATGCTTGCGAAGCATGGACCCTCACAGCAGATCTCCAACGAAGAATACAAAGCATGGAGATGAGGTGCTACAGAAGACTTCTGTGCATTTCCTATACCCAACACATCACCAACGTTGAAGTCCGACAGACCATCACACAAACCATTGGACAACACGATGACCTGCTCACAGTGGTGAAGAAACGGAAACTCCGATGGTATGGCCACGTCACCAGATCATCAGGCCTTGCAAAGACCATTCTGCAAGGCACAGTGCAAGGAGGTAGAAGAAGGGGGAGACCGAAAAAGAGGTGGGAGGACAACATTCGAGAATGGACTGGTTTGACACTGAGCGAAGCCATGAGGGCTGCTGAGGACAGAGAAAGATGGAGTATGCTGGTTAAGCGATCATCTGTGGTGCCCCTACGACCTTCGGGTTATGGGACAGGATAGGATAGGATACCAGTCCATTCTAGAATGCTCATTTTGATCGGTGTGGGGAAATACCGAAAGAGGCTAAGAGGACCGAAAGAGGCTAGGAGGATAAGACGCTAAGAGGACAATACACTTACAGAACGCTAGAAATAGTCTGTTTATGAGATAGTTATAAATGCTGATTTTAGAAACGGAGAAAACGTTTTCAATGCGGTTTGAGTAGAAAGAGGCTAAGAGAAAGAGGCTAAGAGGACCGAAAGAGGCTAATACACCTCGATCGCAGAAGAGAAATGTCAATTTTACCCCAATTTTACCCCAAAAATGGTTAAAATGGTTAAATTGTCTGAAACTGCAGTTTCCGAAAAGACTGGACCGAAAGAGGCTAAGAGGATAAGACGCTAAGAGGACAATACACTTACAGTACGCTAGAAATAGTCTGTTTATGAGATAGTTATAAATGCTGATTTTAGAAACGGAGAAAACATTTTCAATGCGGTTTACACCCCATTTGACTATTTGACTGACAGCACCTTTGTACAACTATACAAGAGTCTTGTTCGCCCTGTCTTAGAATACGATTGTGTGTGGAATCCTCAGTTAAAGCTGCTCTGTTGCGAACTCGAAGACGTTCAAAGACGGGCGACCAAGTTGCTGTCTTGGCTGAAGGACAAGCCTTACCCAGAACGGTTGAGGAGATTGGGGCTGCCCTGTTTGGAGCACAGACGCTGCCGAGGCGATTTGATCGAGGTGTACAAATACCTTCCTAACTCGTATGACACTCAACGGCCACATTTCGAGCACCCCAGCGAACAACATAGCCTACGTGGCCACTCGCTCAAACTATACAAGAAGAGCTTCCGGCTGAACGTAAGGAGACACTTTTTCTCCAACAGAGTCGCTACCACTTGGAACAGCCTGCCAGACAACATTGTATCTGCCCCCTCACTGAATTCCTTTAAATCCCGCCTCGACAGCCACTGGCGCTCCCTTCCCACCCTCTACGACCCAACATGTTACCATTAGCAACTTAAAGCCACCACGCGCACTACTAAGTTGATAGTATTTTATTTTTCGAGAGACGAACAGGCCCAGTTGGGCCTCAAACGTCTAACAAGTCAAGTCAAGTCAAGTCAAGTTGTCCTCCCACCTCTTTTTCGGTCTCCCTCTTCTTCTACCTCCTTGCACTGAATGGTCTTTGCAAGGCCTGATGATCTGGTGACGTGACCATACCATCGGAGTTTCCGTTTCTTCACCATATTGCACTGTGAGCAGGTCATCGTGTTGTCCAATGGCTTGTGTGACGGTCTGACGGACTTCGGCGTTGGTGATGTGTTGGGTATAGGATATGCCCAGAAGTCTTCTGTAGCACCTCATCTCCATGCTTTGTATTCTTCGTTGTAGATCTGCTGTGAGGGTCCATGCTTCGCAAGCATATAGGAAGATGGAGATGACAAGGGAGCGCAGCAGTCTTACTTTGGAATGTAGACTGATGGTCCTGTCTTTCCAAATGGGCTTCAACCTCTTAATGCCATCTATACCTATCTCCATCTTCCCATACGCTTGCGAAACATGGACCCTTACAGCAGATCTACAACGAAGGATACAAAGCATGGAGATGAGGTGTTACAGAAGACTTCTGGGAATTTCCTATACCCAGCATATCACCAACAACGATGGAGTCCGACAGACCATCACACAAGCCATATTGCACAACACGATGACATGCTCACAGTGGTGAAGAAACGGAAACTCCGATGGTATGGCCACGTCACCAAGGACCATCCTGCAAGGCACAGTGCAAGGAGGCAGAAGAAGAGGGAGACAGAAAAATCGGTGTGAGGACAACATTCGAGAATGGACTGGCTTGACAGTGAGCGAAGCCATGAGGATTGCTGAGAACAGAGAAAGATGGAGTAGTCTACGCTGGTTAAACGATCATCTTTGGTGCCCCAACGACCTTCTAGTTACGGGATAGAATAGGATAGGATAGGATACCTATTATCAAGCTTATTATTTATTTGCATGCTTTCTTTTCTTTGTTCTTTTCTTCTGAGGGGGCAGGGGGCCATGGGGGCGCCCCCCCCCCCCCCCTAGAAAAATGTTGGAGGGGGCAGCCTTATATATTGCCCCCTCCAATAATGAGTAGTGCTTTTTTTTTTTTTTTTTTTTTTTTTTGACAGGGCATCAAAGGATTTTTTTTTCTTCAAATGGAATCAAGCAGTACAAGTGTTTATCATCATAATCATCATCATCACCCTCTGATCAGTGAGTGAAGTTCGTCCCTTCGTCATCATTTCCTGTCGACGCGTCATAATCGTTAGAAAGTGACCGACAGTTTTCGACATCGTGCACGTCACAGTCGCGTTTTGAAAACTTTAATTTGCTGTCAGTTTTTACAGTCTACCGTTTTCAATATCAGCAATTTTCTCGACTACAAGTGAAGAAGTCAGTAAAATGGAAAATGCTTTGACAACTGGTGTTATTGTTCATCGTCAAGCATCCCGACAGACTCTCCGTGACAACCAACCTGCGACCACTCCAGAAGAATATTTCAAGATTATCATTGCCATTCCTTTCTTGGAACACCTGTCAACCGAATTGGACTCGAGGTTCAAAAATGCTGGTCTAGCAGTTGATGGTCTATGTCTGGTGCCAAGCACTTTAATAGACAACCAGGATGGTTTCATGCAGGTTCCAGAAGGGGTGATGCTGGCAATGTTGTGGGAGTCTGACCTACCAGACAACGCTACCCTTGATGCAGAATACCAACGGTGGGTTTGCAAATGGCAAAGTGCTGCTGAGAATGCGACAGCTATCAACCCATCCACGGCATCAGAAGCACTGAAACATTGTGACAGGGATTTTTTATCCCAACCTGTTCATCATGCTTTAGAACCTTTGCACCCTACCTGTCACTACTGCCGAGTGTGAGCGTTCAAACAGTCAGTTGCGCAACCTGAAAAACTACCTGCGCTCTACAATGGGGCAACAGAGACTAAATGGACTTGCTTTACTGAAAGTGCACAGGGATGTTGATATTGACTTCAAAGAGGCAGTGAACTGTTTTGCCAGAAGATACAATTCACAGATGGTACTAATGCCAAGGAACCTAGTGCAGCAAGACTGAATTAAGTGAAAGCAGGGCGGTGATGTTCATAAACTATAAGGTAAAGCTTTATACCGTTAACGATCAACAAAAAGTAGTGAATAATAATAGTATACAAAACATCTCTGCTGATAAATAAATGTGTGTGTGGTTTTTTTAAGGGAGGGGCAGAGGATAATTTTTGTACCCCAGAGTTTGTCAGTTCAATTGTTCAAAAAGCTCAAAGTCCCAGACCATCACAGATGGCTTTTTCAAGGTTCAGATTGCACCAGATTGCACCATTTTTAATCCTTGAAAAAAAAAAATTCCGGACCCCCCTAGAAGACTCGGCGCTTCGCGCCTTCGCTGAATCTGTAACCCCCACCCCCCCACCCCCACCCTCGACTTTTCCCAGGTCTGCCCCTGATGTCGGTGAATATAATGTGTGTGTGCCCCCCCCCCCCCCCCCCCAATCCTGAGCAGCTTCCGCCGCCTGTGGTATTAAGTTTATCTATACCGGAACATGCTTTCTTTTTATTTAAATGTGAAAGAAAAAGGTTGTACATAATAATTCCTCTTCGTTTATCACTCAGGCCTAAAAGTTCAGGTGTGATCCAGGGCTTCTTCTTTGGCCGGTGCTTGCATGCCAAGGATCTCAGTGGCGGCATCTGTCACAGCTGAGTTGGAGGTGGTGGTCATGGTGTTGACATCTACTTCACTAGCTCCCAAAATGAGCAGTGGTGCAATAATAATAATAATAATAATAATAATAATAATAATAATAATAATAATAATAATAATAATAATAATATAACTTGTATTTCACACAACCAAACTTGTAGTTTGCTCCGAGTGCTCATTCACACTCGTTCACATGCACTAAACATCAACAGCAATAATTGGAAAAACAACAAAAATAAATTAATTAATATTAAAAAAACAACAACAGATAAACAAGTTTTAAAAAACAACAAGACATCTTTTTTTTTAAAGACATAAATCTTCTCCTCTCTATCATTCCTCAATCAACAAACCTATGTTAAATGGACAAGGCACTATTTATAGCAATATCATACTAAAATGTATCACCGAGCTCATACACAACATCGAGTGATTCAGATATTATTATATAATATATAAGCTTACAGTCGCTGTCAGTTAAACAATGCAGTTTATCGTCTTGTCTCTATAGCTGTTTCTTTGATACAGCGATTGAGACACAACGAACAATGTTGTATTTTGGGTACATCGATCATCATGGTAGATAATAACCTTGCCCAGAGTTCTGTAAAGTGTACACGGTCGGTGCCTAGAATCTATTCACTAACACAAACACACATATCCACAAATATTATTTTATTTATTTAATGTAACCTATATTCATATAGGTGACATTAGACAAACAGATAATGACTAATGAGATGGTACATTCGTTTGACGTTCAGTATGGCATTGGATTTTATCAGTAAATAAGAAATAAAATTGTTCAGTATTCTAACGCAAATTCGGCCATTCATGGTTACTAGATACAAACACCGTTGCCAAGAACTGCAATTCTTTCCCGCCTTAGCAAATCCGGAAACTTGCAGTGATTTTGTCCCTTGCGCCTCGGATGAGAAACTTCCGTCAGAACACGTTCCTTTCTTCACCTCGACTAGGCTAGCCTAGTTCAAGAAACTTCGTTTTGCCAGGAATTCCTGTACACGGGTCCCGATGCAGTTGACAGTAACAACGCTCTCCGACTTCATTTTTACCTTAGAGGTCGGAGAGGAGTTAGATTTAGCGAGTTTTAAAGGACTGTGCGAAATTGAGATTGGCGTGCCAGCTGAACAAATCGCTATTTTGTGGAACGGGCGACCTCTGCACGATGACAATCTCACTTTGAAACAGTATGGAATCAACAATGGCGACATGCTACTACTTCAGCAAATTCAGGGCCAAGCCGGACAAAGACCAGACAGTAGCATACATGCAGCTGGTTCATCGGGTAAATAAATTAATGTTTTGTAACTTTCATTGAAATTTCAGTCGAATTTTTTTTTTTAAAATCCGTTAATCTCATTTTGAATGGACATCCGCTTGGTCGTTCGACGCGAGTTTGACCGGTTTTCTTTTGTTTGCTTTCTTAGCGATCTTTCAACTGGTGGTTGGCGTCTTCGCCGACACCCGTGTTTCTGCTTGTTACAACCCGCCTCTTGCTTTCTGTATATTATGCACTTTGAAGAGCTTTTGTGTTATATTTTATTTATTTTATGCTTTTTATTTCCCATTCCCCTCCAGTTTTATGCTTATCATTTACATTCAACTCAGAAACGTTACTATGTTATGTAGCGAGTTAATATTTGAATTTTTCTTGTTTTAATTTTAAAAAAATCACATTATTTAGAACACTGGAAGTTTTACACGTAACAGGTTTTACTTTTGAAATGTTTTGGATAGCTGATTGTTAGTAATTTAAGAATAAAACGATTTACTATATATTGTAATTGTATAGCCTAAGGCCAAAGCCATTAATTATAATATGAAAGAATTATGATGCCATTGATAGTTTTTGAAACTTTGAGTTTGATTGTTGAAATTTTTTAAAATTATAGCCACAACACCAACAAATCATGATTTTTAAAGTCCTTTTGTTGTTGCTGTTGTTCATCATGCATGGGTTGGGCTATCTAATTTATGAAAACTGCATTGTGTATTGTTAATTGCTTTATGCAAGCGTGGGAACAATTTGCTCTTTTTATGAACCAGATTAATAATTAATGATACAAGATATGCTAAAGTTCCAGAGTTTGATATGTGATAGATCAAGTGCTGAATTGGTTGATCAGAAGTCTAAATTGCAGGTGGAAAGCTGGAAGCTTGCACTTTACAATTATAAAAAAACCCAACAACCTTGGATCAAGCCATTGTAAAGCACGCACAACATAAACTTATTAATAGATCTGTGTAACTATTTGTTGTGTTTTGTGTAGATTTTATAAAATGCTCAAAATGATTTTTTTTTAATCACACTTTATTATTGAATTTAATGCCAAGAAACTTTCTACTTCCAGGACAGTTTTGTGTGTGTGTGCGTCAAATTTACAAGGTACAAGAAAACTTTATTATCTCACTCTGAGAAATTAAGACATGTTTTGCATGCAGTTAATGGAAGTCACCAATCGATAAAAAGAAAACATAACACCTGTGCCTTACACAGTTGACACTTCACATTCTTACTGGACATCTAGATCATTTTCCTTCTCACTTATATTATTGTACAGATAACAGGTTAAAAACTTAGTTACATTAAAGGAAAATAACATTCATGTTTTATTTTTTAATGTATATTTTTATAAGATCATAAAAATTAATTCAAATCACAGAAATAACTACGCAGGCAGTGATCAGGATGGACGTCGGTTTTCGGCATTTTACCCATAGAATTTTGAAATGACCTATTGACTTGACAGTGAGTCGGTCATACGACCTATTGATTTTCCAGGCAGTCAGTCAAGCCAATGACCATTTTCAAAAGGATACATCATCCTCGCTGACCTCAATTTATTCAGATCATTTTTTTCTGAGCGAGGTTTTGATTCAAAACAATGTATAGAAAACGGAAATGGGTTTACCTAACGAACTGTCTTTTAAAACAATAACTTGCCGAAGTGAAACGAAATAAGTAACCATACAGTCTCTGCTTGCTTTTGACACAACGCAAAGTGTACACGAATGTCTGATTGGCCGAGACTAGTTTCAGTTTAGTTCCTATCCCAAATTTTAGTAGGCGATGTCACTTGCCGTCTGCAGAGTCATGAATCGTGATATTTTAAAATGCCTCCCAAAAAGTGCCCGAAAATGGAAAAAGGCCAAACTAAACTGTTATTTAGCGTTTCGCGCGGTGAGAAACTATAAAATGTCAGCGCATCGCGGGGACAAGAAAGTTCCTGCTCAGGCCGAAATAGTTGAACTCAATCCGAGTCCAGAGCGAAAGCGAAAGTCCGGAAAGGAGGCCAACTCGATGGCAACAGCCGCAAAACCAGGGACATCAACTGAGCGACGGTTCCTGACGAAATGGTTGGATGAATTTCGACCTTGGCTTCGGTAAGATTTAGTTGTTCTCTTCAGAAGTCAGTTATTTCAGATAAAAAAAAAATTGGAGAGCCTAAAAGAGGCAACAAATAGCACTATTAATCTATCCAAAGTTGACTGGTCTCTGTCAGTCTGTCCCTTTATTTTCACTGTTGTAAAACACTACTGTACACAGTACTTGAATGACACACTATGATATTCTTGCTGGGCAAATTATATGTTCCAACAGGCATCTGTAAGAGTTGTACGCTTCTCTTTTTGTTGTTTATTGAAGTTAGATCTATTTATCATTTTGCTTTTGTACATTTTTTTTTCATACTTATGTGTCTTGGTCAAATAAAGAAGTCGTTATCCGACTTATCGTTATGTCTCTTAAAAGACTTTTTTTAAATTCTCTCACACACACTTCCTCACACCTTTTGATAGGGCCAGGGGTAATTCTTTAAGATGTAGTATCAGTGTGTTTGAAAGCAGTTTGAGTATAAACCTGGTTTTGCGGTTGTTGCCATCGAGTTGGCGTTGTGTCAAAAGCAAACAGAGACTGTATGGTTACTTATTTCGTTTCACTTCGGCAAGTTTTTGTTTTAAAAGACAGTTCGTTAGCCTAGGTAAACCCATTTCCGTTTTCTATTCATTGTTTTGAATCAAAACTTCGCTCAGAAAATATAAGGATATAAAGATATCAGACACATATCTGGAAAGAGGAGGGAGACCCCCACAATTCATCACAAGACATCTGAACCAGTGGTTTCTCCTGCTGCCACTAGGGCAGAGTGGAGTGCAGTAAAAGACCTTGTACGCTCCCATGAGTATGAAATAGGTCTGATAGCTCCTCTCTGGCAGCTGATCAAATGGCTGCATGGAGACGAGTTCCCCAACCTCATTAAGCTGGCTGCACTGTCCAGTGTACAGTACAGTCCAGTACATGTCCAGTGCAGACTGCTGACTGTGAGAGAGGTTTCTCAGCCCAGAACCGCATCCTCACTGGGCTGAGAAACAAACTAAATTTTCAAACACAGAGCAAACTTCTTTTGTCAGTGAAGCTGGGGGAGGTGGACTTGATGAGTGCTCTCGAGGCATGGAGGGCTGCAAAGCCAAGATGCCTCCTAACACTAAAACAAGCCCATAAGCCACCCCCAGCTGCATGTAGTACTGAGTAACAGTGGACAGTTCACTTCAGTGGTAACTGATCGAGAGAGAGAGAGAGAGAGAGAGAGAGAGGAGAGAGAGATAGACATGATCTCAGTTCAACAAATAAAAATCGTTAATTGTCTTTGTTCGTGTTCAGTGAATAAAAGTTTTTTCCATGGCGTTGATATAACAGAATTTTTTTTTTAAGTATTGATTTTAAAAAGGACTTATCGATTTTCTGATCATTCAGTTTTTTGACCTATTGATTTTGAAAATGACCTATTGATTTTTTGATCTATCAGTCATTTACCTATTGACTCCCTAAACCAACCTGATCACTGCGCAGGCAAAGAAGGGAGGACTTATATTTTACATACGGTAGAAAGTCTACTATCCACAGGATCAGTTTTGGGTCTACTTCAACAGTTCAAGTTTCAGGAGTTTCAGTGCCATCAGATGGGGTTGGATTGTATTAAAGGCAGAAGAAAAATCTACTAAAAGAATACACACAAAAGAACCAGAATTTTCCAGATGATTGTATGCATTGCTGAGTAGAGTAAGCGTTGCGTCGTCAGTGGATCTGTTCTGCTTGTATGCGAATTGGTGTGGATTGAGTAGATGCTGTGTTTGCGATTTAAGTTTACTCAGAACAGCATGCTCAAATTCAAAACATTTCATCACAATAAGGGTCAGGGCAACTGGTCTATAGTAATTTAATTCAGATGGGTTTCTTGATTTAGGGATGGGCAGCAATTTAAATTGTGTACTTGCCCACAAAGTTTTTTTTCCTTCAGACTTTAGCAAATGCGCATGAAATAAGTCCTAATACTAGTCCAACAATTATATTAAAGAAAAGTCAGTCCATCCATCTGTGCAAAAAATGGAAGTTGGACAATTATTTGGAAACTACTTCATCTATGCAATCGTGATAGAATAGTGTGTTTATAACTCAGAAAAACCAAAAATAAAAAAGTACATGTTAGAGATTTACCTCGCTTCAAATTTCGAGGTCAATGTTACAAACACTAAACAGGGTCAAGGAATTTGAGTCAAAATCACAGTTTTCACAAAGTTTCACTTTTCTTTTACTCGCATGCTTTATTGCTTAGTAATGTGAAGTATTCGCCCAAAAATAACAAAATTCCTGTGAGAGTTTGAAATGTAATCCAAAAATGATATCCAAAATTAATGTCCCTGTCAACTTTTTGACGTTTCTCGTTTTTCGAAAGGCCTAAAAACAGCAGTATAAAAAGATCAATGTAATATATATAACTCCGCTAACAAGTTTTGACTTTTTGACTCGCATGCATAGCAGGGTGAGTCTATGTACTCACTCACACACACACCCTCCCCCTCCAGTCCTCACCCCCTCTCCATTCAGTCCTCTTCCCCCCTTCACCTTCCCACCTCAAAAAGAAATCAAGATTTTTGCAAATCTGTGCACGATAAGTCCTAAACAGTCCAGAAATGACATTAACAACAAAACAAATTTCAGACTGCCATATATATGTGGTTTGTCTGTGCAAAACTTGCAAGGGGATTAACTATTTCAACTATCGCAACCAAACTTGGTAAGATGGTGTATATCCATTAGACCTCATAAATGATCAGTAAATGAATGACTTCACTTCCAGGTCAAGGTCATAGGGTCAACAAATATTTGTCCAAAAATAACAAATTTTAACAAAATTTCATTTTTTTCAAGTTATTAAGGTTGAACTTGTGACTCTATGATGCATGATAGCTATGAATTAGGCACACATACTATGCACATTTGGTCAACCTCGCTCCAAGGTCACTGGAGCTGTCCAAAGTCGGTTATTATAGGTACTTTGAAGGGTCCTTGACCCTAAACTACGAGAGATATGGGCAAGGTTCAGAAAAGGAGATGAAAAATTGTGACACATATAAAAAGAATTGGTCTAAAAAAAAAAAGAGAAGGCAGAGTATGAAAATAACGTATAAAAACAACAGCAGAAAGGGTATTTGAGCAAACAAGACATTTTTAAAGCACCAAAATTTTGTTGAATTGATCTGAAATTGTGTGCATAACATCACCTCATGTCACAAACTAAATCAATTGCCATAGCAGCATGAATACTGAAATTGCATGGAAAAAATGAAGCAAGTCCTGTTAGTAATCTGCAAACACTAGGAAGCAAATTTGCATTTAAAATCAGTGTAAATATTAGAAAAGCTGGACATAACATTACACATCAGAATGGGACGTTTGCGTTACATTTTGTGAGACAGTCAAGTCACCAAACATTTAACCTTAAAAAGTTAAATGCAACAAACTACTTCTACAGATACTGAGGGGAATTTCTAACATCAATGATCAAAACATCACGATAGTCTTATAGGTACATCAATATTTTGCAGTTAACTTCAAGACTAGTCAAACATCTATACAAAAAATTTGAACACCTCCATAACAAACACAATTTATACAAAAATAAAGCAATACAGTTAGATGCTATCATTTAAGTTCATTTGTCTTCGGGTAAACACAAAAAGATCAAAAACAACAAACATTAGAAAACATACAATGCTTGTCAAGGATTCAAGAGGTCATAACTTCATGCTGTGACATAGAATATTTGTGTGGATACAAACTGAATCGTGTATGAAAAACAGTAGCTGACTTGTCGAATTAACAAACCTAACAAGGTTAGACACTGACAAATTCTAATCAACCAGTGTTTTTAAATATAAACATTTAAGTGGTGGAGTACATAACTTCATTACACGAATGGAGTGGTGAATGTTGTTAAATGACAGTTTGCATTGAATAAAATTAGTTATGCTGCCCAATCTATCCAAGACGTCAATTGTTGACAAAACATCAACATGAACTACAACTGCCAAAGAGCAACATATTCATATTGTCTATATAAATTAAAATGGTTGATAGGCCAAATAATTGTGGACATAACCACACCCCGTGATCCCTTAATAGATACATACATTATTTATACTCAAAAGATGAATAAAAAATAACACCGCACACCAACAAACCCTACCTTGTTTCACTCCTTAAACATTTGTCAAAGCTAGCCTGTTTCAAAATGGTAAAGTTACATACACCATTTGTTTTTCAACCAGAGCTCTTCAATTAATGTATTTCACATTATAATAATTTAATGAAGCAAGTTTTGTTCCACACATGTAATTGTTAAGTACTGGGCTTTAGTCTGATTTATTTTGCTATTTACATGTGACTGTACATAACTCCATGACCAGACCAATTGCATATCATTGCATAAAGTTATAAACACACATTTTGAGCCCTTAAGTTTTGCTATTGTGGCATCTATTTAATGCAGTTTAATTTGATTCCTTACTGAAAAAGAAGCTAATTTTAGTCAACTGTTCGCTTCACCTTTTCCAACTTGTACAAGGGTAAATCCTTGGAAAGGAGTATCAAACTCCTCGCCCTTTCCAACTTGTTCAACGGTAAATACTTGGAAAGGAATATCAGACTCATCGCTAGAACAACACAGTATTTGCTGCCAATGATCTAATCTTGCGTCATTATCCATTTTGAAGCCAAACACGTCACAACTTCTCTGAATCGCTTTCGCATGCTCGATAGCTTCGTAGTAAGCGGATACATGAAGCTTAAACAAAGCGCTCAATGGGCATGTGTATTTCCAATTGCATTGTAGAATACAAAGAAACCAAAAGTAGAATTGAATGGGTATAGGTTTAGCGGGACATATTGGGAGGTTCAGGAAAGTGATAATGCACTTCCGGCGGGCCATTCCGGTGGTATTGAGTTGAGCTATTCTAGAAGACCAGTAGACAGTAAACAAGAAATTTCAGGCCTTTAAGTGTCTGTTCTTTGAACAGCTTTTGATTTGAGTGCATTTAGCACAATGACCACAGTACATACATAGATGCGCTGTATACTGGTGAGTTGGAGAACACCCATCTCAAGTGAAGGGGGTAAATGGATGGGAGATGGCATGTTAACCTGCTTGTTGCATTTTGATTTCTTAACTCTTAGCGTCCTATAAGGTTTTCTGTACATTTGCACCTATATCCTGTAAGGATTTCAAGTTTATTGCAATAAATTGGGTTATGAATTTGAAAAAATTGCCAAAAATTTATTTATTGTCACATTAACTTCATATTTTAGGATATGTTTACAAAATGGTTATTCTATGTACCCAAAGAACCATTTTGACTTTAGTACTATTTTTACCTGTTGGAATCTTGTAATCTATATAAATTGCTTAGCCGGAAGTCCTTCGCCTCTACTGTAAAGTTTGTCCGGTATGGACGCTGCGGATCGGCCTGTTGTGCGCTCAAAACCCGCCAAATCGTTATAGCCGACATTTCCTTACCGAGCGTTTAACCGTTTGAGATAAATAAATAAACCAAATGTCCACAAACTGCAATAGCCTCATTCCGCGCGCTTCCGATTCAACCCGGCCGTGTCAAGAACGTGCAGTTCTGTAATACCGCAAATTTTGTTTTATTTCCATTCAAAACACTTTTGCACTCATGTCACCAATCTTACAAAATTTTGTGTTTAACTAATTAAATTTGATTAATTAAAAATTGATTAGAGGTTTCAGCATGTTTTCCCATATAGACAAAAAAATTTATGATATTTATATGAAGCCTTGGTGGCTGACTTAGTAAGACAATCGCCTACCGTGCAGGAAACCCAAGTTCGAATCTCACGCGGGTCCTTTTTTTTAAAATGTTTTTTTTTCTTTTTTTTAAAACTCTACAATATGGATATTTTTCTTTTTAATTTAGGCTTTTTACTTTTAACTTATTTATTATTATTATTATTATTATATCTTATATCAAATTTTCTTTTAAAACCTTGGTGTTTTTTATGATTTCTATTTGTATTATTCTATATTCTTTATTCAATAGTATTATTATTATTATTATTATTATTATTACCAAGGATCGGGATGGGGTGGTACGTGTAGGTAAAAGGGGGCTACGGGTATGTTTAAAGGGGCATGGGTAGGCATAACGGGGATGCGGGTATATATATAAGGGGGTATGGTGATGGTCTATTCCTTTCATCCATATCTGCGAAACGATCAATGGGGAAGTATCAAGGAGGGTACAGGTAGGTTACAAGGGGGGTACGGAAGGTATCAAGGGGGTATGTGGGAGGTATCAAGTGGGTTCGGGGAGGTATTAAGGGGGTATGGTGAGCCATCATGGGGAGGGGGACGGGGAGACATCATGGGGGTGGGGGGGGGGTATGGGAACCTGTGTACCCTGGCTTGCCAGGGTACAAAACCACTAGTTAATTCATAATTACAGGTATTTTACGGACTATGTTAATAAAACAACAACAAGACAGTGTGGATTGCATGTGAATGTGTGCACAGTCAGTCAACACAGACAAGAAAACTCACTCTGGTTGTCTACACCAAGTCCTTGTGCTCTTTCAGCAATAAGCTCATCAATAAGGTTACAAAACTCACTATTACTGTCGGAGCTATCCCCTGCCATCATGGCCGAAAATTTCGCAAACTCAAACCTCAAACAAAATCGTTAAAAAAGTTCACAAAACCACGTCAAACTTGCGAAAACGATAGCGGAAAACACACGGGAACCTTTCCAGAAGTTGACTAAACCTTCTTTCACGCACAGGAGAGTTCCTATTTCCTGTGATTTACTGACTAAAAGGTGCACTAACGAGGCGCGGTTTACCGCGCTTCAGGATTATGGGCGAGGCGCGCATTACCGCGCTATAGGACGCTAAGAGTTAAGATCGAATGAAAATTGGAAACGTTATTGTTGTTTCAATGTTTTCTGTATTTGCCTTGTTTTTGCATTTTTGGCCAAGTTTGAGCTGTTCCTTGAATTGACCTGCCAGTACATAGTTAAATATTGCAAGTTCCATAAGGAGAATGTGATGGGCTTTGCCTTTTTATTTATCTCATACTTTTTGGGTAAAGGTCACTTCAGAGTACCCATATGAAGCGACTTTGGACAGCTCTTGTGACCTGTATTTACCAATATTTTATAGTATCCATGTTAATGGAGTTAGTTATTTGCTGTGTTTTTATGGTGTTGCAGTCGATGCGTCCTCATTGATGATCGACTTTGGCAGTATCCAGCTTCCTGGCACAAGCATTGAGCCAGCACGGACGAGTCGACCTCAGCAAGGAGAGTATGACCCTGCCACAGTGCGTCAGATGTTTTTATCCAACCCTCACCAACTGGCCTTGCTCAAGGAGCGCAATCCACCTTTGGCAGAAGCCTTGCTGAGTGGCGATGTGGGTACGGTAGGGTTTTCTTTTCTCTTTCATCTTTTTGTCTAGTGCTGGATGATGATGATAATAGATGCTATCCACACCTTATTCCTAAATCAGACTCAAGTGCAATGATCTGTAATCAGAATGAAGGCTCTCATCTATATGGGCAAGGCTCTGAAATGGCGTCGGACTCGATTTTTGCGTTTACCCAAAGACAAATGAATATAAATGATAGTATCTAACTGTATTGCTTCATTTCTGTATAAATTTGTTATGGCTGTGTTCACAATAAAAAAAAAAAAGATGTTTGACTAGTCTCGAAGTTAACTGCAAAATATTCATGTATCTGTAAGACTATTATGATGTCATGGGTGCCACCTTTCCGACTCAGGTCGGAAAATCAGATTTTTGCTGAAGCCTACAATCGGAAATCCGATTTTTCTAGAGAAAAAAAATCGTTAAAAAAAATTATATAGAAGTAAACAAAACAAGATTTGTATCAGATTTGTGTAAAGATGCACAGCTGAAAGGGGCATAACCCGCGCATCCGGTTGATGACTTCCGGCCGGTCTGAGACTGAAGCGTGGTGTTGTGTTTATGTGTGATTTTCATACTCTGTCTTCTCTTTTCTTTAGACCAAGTCTTATTATATGGGTCACAATTTTTAAACTCCTTTTATGAACCTTGCCCATATGCTGCAACGAGCGAACATTCCTTACGCAAACATGTGGCAGATGTAATCAAAATTGACCCGGTGTATGAAATTTGTCATCCATCCATTTATTTTTCTTCATTCCTGTTCACGCAGATCCAGTTATGTCACCCACTTTTTCTTTTTTTTCTTTATGCCTGTTCGCACAGATCCAATTAATGAATTATTTTGGTTTCTATTATAGTAGTCATTTGGTCTGTGCCTGTTTCGCCTCAAAAGAATGTTAAGATCTCAGACCTGCCAACCAGTACGATTTGACCGTATTATTTTACGATGAAATTGAAAAAATACGAAATTACGACGATTTAGAAAATAATATGATGAGTTTAAAAAAAACGATCATAGGTCTTTGTGAACCCTAAATCTGGTTTATCGGTACAACAGTTACAGCACTGTTAACAGCCATCGCACACGACGCAGCCAGCGATATGGTAGGCCAAGTCGCGCGTTTTGACAATAAAAAATAAAAACGAACCCTTCTGATTGGTCGCGCACTGGCTGCATCGTGTGCGATGGCTACTATCAGAAGACCGGAAAAAGAATAAACCTATTTGCATACAGTTTTGTCCAATCAATGGTCGCGTTGATTTCCTGAACCACCAATGTTATACATTCTTTCTCAAGCAAAGAAAAACATGGCGGGCAGAGGTTGGCTGCGGAAACGTACTAGTAAATCTCCCCCTGCTACTGTTGAAATCGCTTCTAAAAAAACAGAGGAGGCAGCAAAACTTTCTTCCTTCTTACTCTAAGGATTATCCTTGCATCGTCGCATCAAAAGTCAACAGCAAATACGCTCGATGCCGTGTCTGTGAGTTCGATTTTTCCGTCGCGCATGGCGGTTTCGATGATGTGAAAAAACATGTCCAGTCAAAGAGGCATATTGCAAAGGCTTCGGCATTGAAAAATGCTTCGTCAATCGCTAGCTATGTCTCAACGAAAGATGCAGACTTGAAAACAATTCGAAGTGAGGCATATTTTACTGCATTTCTGGTGGAGCATAATGTGCCTATTTCGGCATCGGACCATGCTGGACAACTTTTCAAAAAAATGTTCCCGGACAGTGAAATTGCAAAGAGCTATGGTTCAGCTAGAACTAAGACGACTGCTATAATTGACGAATGTGCAGCTGGAAAAAGGAAGGGCCATGCTATGAGAGATAATTTTCAGAACAGTTTCTGAAAAAATGCAAGTCGGCTACCAAAATGCAGCAGAGTGCAGCTGCTACTTCAGCAACATGCTCCACCCCCACTTGTCCTAACAGATGAAAAGCTTTATAATACATTGATTTTTTTGTGGAACTAGTGTGAAGAACACTAAGTACTGGAAATAGACATGAATTGAGATACTGCAGCATTTAAGAGATACCGTGTGAAGACTTTTAATTATTAAAAATAAAGGTTTAGTTACACCCAAGGTGTAAATGACGTAAAACCGACGCCGCTTTGTGATTATGTTTTTCGTCGTTTTCAAAATACTATTGTTTTATTAAAAATACTATCAAAATTTTATTTGAATACTATCGAGTCCTTACTGGGGTTGGCAGGTCTGAGATCTGTGTAGATGAAAAGTAAAGCCTTTTGCGTTGGTACATGGGCTATAGTTTTACTTTATATGTAAGAACATTCTAATTCATTTGAATCTGTACAATTTACTTCTGTTCTGTCCATATTTAGAATGGTTCAACAGAGTATTTCAGGACCAGCAGAAAGAGCGTATGAAAGCGGAACAGGAACGCCTGTCGCTGGTGTCTGCTGATCCTTTCGACCCGGACACCCAGAAGCGCATTGCTGAGGAAATAAGGTAGGGGGTTGCTCAATAAAATTTTATTATTTTTGCCTCCCTCTCCCTTCCCCCTCCCCCCACTCCACCACCTCCCCTCATCCCCCAATAAGTATTTTATGTTGTAAATTCTGATTGTATTTTTATACACGTTATAAACTCTCACTGTGAATCATGGTGTCATGAGTGATTTTTATATATTTTTATTTGTTTAAATTTATTTTTATTGAAGACTTTTTGTGTGTGTGATCTTTACTTACTGCTGTTTTGATTAGAGTAGCACAGTTTTCTTTGGTAACATGCTTGGCTTGAAAGCATTTTATCTTCTGAATTTGAAAATTGCAGTGACCGACCATAAGTTTTTTGAATGCTTTTGAAGTGTTATTGTGTGCAATTCAGTGTTGTTCAGTCACTTACAGAGAGGGACTATTTATTGGTGTATTTATTTTGCCAGCTGATGTTGTGGTGGTGTGAAGTGTCTTTATTTTGCCAGCTGATGTTGTGGTGTGCAGTGTCTTTATTTTGCCAGCTGATGTTGTGGTGGTGTGCAGTGTCTTTATTTTGCCAGCTCGGTAGAGGTTTGGATATGTGCAATATTTGTGGTTTTGAACGCAAATTGCACGTGTCCCGGCCTTTTCCTGGCTGGCCTTACCTGCATTTTTGGTTTCCGTGAATTTTGATTGCTCCCTGTAACTCCGAATTAATTATTTTTGTTGGTAAATAGTAAATACTAGAAGAAGGTGCTGCCGTGTAGTTATGTTAGTGAACGGTTAAAGTGCCACAAGCTTGAGTAATATGACAACACTGTTTAATTGTAAAACCCACATTATAAGTTGCTACCTGTTGATTATGAAAGCATCAGAGACGTGTGATGTTTGCTCATCTAAAGGAAGATGCTGTTATTCGTTGATCGCTAATATTGAGTAAAGTTGGTAGGATAGATGTGGAAGTATTTTTCTTCACATGCTTGTAATGAAAATAGCACAATAAGCATGGTCTTGCTGTACTTACAATAGGTATCTGTGTACGTTATGAAAGTTTTATGACTTGTCCTTTGAATATTAATAAATAGTGAATTATCAGCCCTTTGAAAGAACCATTTTAGGAGCAGGACTTTTTGTCTTTTTAGTGCACTTTGAACTTGTGAAATTGAAACCAGCAAAAAATGTTTTGGGTGAATTGAAGATCATACTTTATCTTTAGCAAACTTCATTTATATTATGTGAGGTCATACTAGAATAAATAATATGCTTGAAACAGTTTTTTTCTTCTGTCACTGTCCATGCCTCTGTTAGATTTATTTGTCGTTGTTCAGAGGAGGTTTAGACATGTGCAACTTGATTTGATTGGCACAAATTGCACAAGTCCCGACCTTCTCTGTTCAGTCATTGTCAGCTTTTTTGGGACTTGAAACTGGAAAAAAAACTTAAAATAAACAAAAGGAAGAGATAAAAGTCAATAAGATAAAATAAAAAGGTAACTGAAATACAAGAAATATTTGTTACCTTGAATGTGGTAGACTTGACAATTATCTTCTAGCTTGTCCAAGATGTTCTTTAGTACAGCTGTTAATGAAATGGTAAAATAGGTCACAGATGATTGGAAAACAAAAAGTGGAATTGGAGCCTCCTGGTTTTATTTTGGTTTTTGTTAATTATAATCTTTGTTTTGTGTAATATTATTTCTAATTGTGAGTGTTCATAGCATTGTGTCAGCATTTTGGTGTTACTTTGAGTTGCGTTGGTGTGTAGATGTTGTGGGCACTTGCCCTAGGTCGTGGTGTGTGCAACACTGTGGTTTTAACATCAGATTGCACATCCCTCGGCCTTTGGCCGGTGCTGTTGTGTACCTCCCCTCTTCTGTTACCCTGCCCTGGGCTTGCCATTCATTTTGCTCACTCCGTTGCTATTTGTTGTGTTCGTCTCTCGGTTTCCCTCCCAGAGTACTGCTGTTGTGACTACTGCTGTTTTTCAGTTTCATTATTTAGTTAATGATGATAGTTTTGTTGAATATTTTACCCAGTGGATTTTGTTTTTGTTGATATGTGTTAATGATCTATTTGCATTAGGCTTACTGGTTAATTTATTTTTTGGACAAGTCCGTCTTTGACCTGGTTCAGTTGTGTCGCATTTCTATACAGTCTGATGTGTATGGTTCTGAATACATGGTTATGGATGCATTGAAGATTAATGTTGGATTTTTTCCTTTTTATTTTTTGTCGGGGGAGGGGGAGGGTTTTTATAGCTGTCTGTTATACCTGTAGATGAAGGAGATTAGGAGACATTCTAGTGTAGATCTTTGCATTTAAGAAATTTCTAGTATAGATCTTTTTTATGACTTTAGACATATTTCACGGTATTGTACACAGACATTTCACATTTTCACACACTCTTGCCAAATAATTATTTTCATCCCAGACATTTGAAATAGGTTTTAAATCAAAGTTCAACTTTATTTGAACACAAAACAATGAAAAAAATTATAGGTTTACATTTTTTTCAATATAAAATATGCCTCATAACACGATATACCTAAATTTTCTGAAAAAGTATGAAAAATGTTTCAGTATTTTATTGTTCATTTAATAGTGCTCCTAATATCAAAACAGACATTGTTTATTAAAAAATATGGTACTAGTAATCAAACTAAGCCATAAGAGATAAGTTAACAGTCTTTATTTAAATGTATGTGAGCTATTGAGTACTGTTTCTGTTACTGACGTTTTTTTTTTTTTAATTATCTTAACTTTTTCTATACAAAACATAGAAAGTAAAACTGCAACACAATTCACTTTAACTAATAAAGCTATTATTATAGAAACAATATAGGCAACATGTAATGATTTTAGGTAAATTTTAACTTTCCAAAAACGGTTTTGACTACCCCAACCCCCAAAATCTGAAAAATGACGTCTTGGCCAAAAAAATATATTCTAACATGTTAACCACACAAACTAATGGTAAAAAGATTTTAAAGTTAAATGCATAAAATTTACAAGACAAAAAGAAGATAATAATGTTAAATAACTTGAGCAACATTAACCCTTTGAACCCTGGATGCCCCCACCAATTCTGAGCCCACCCCCTGGGCTCCCCGGAGAAAAATGGCATTTTTAGCATGCTTTTTTGCTTTACCTTATTCCCAATAACCCTCAATAACCCTATTCCAAACAGCAAGTACTAGAAAGAACAGTAAGCTGTGTACGGACCGCAAGATTAACGGTATATCGGGGCACTGCTGTTTAAGGGCTAGACCGATATATCGGTCTTTCGGGTTCAAAGGGTTAATATAATAATAATAATGTTCTTCATTTGTAAGACGCCTTAGCCTAAGGATCAAGGCGCTCAAGGGGTTGGGGGAATGGGAAGACAAGACAGACAAAACTGGACAAAAGATACATAATATACATATGTACAAAATACAGTTGAACAACTATGAAAAACACAAGCACACACACACCTGCCTACACTTTCTTGTATATGATTAATTGAAAAATTCCATAAAGAGGTATGTTTTCAACTGTGATTTAAAAGAGGAAATGGAGGAAGAATGTCTAATGTTGTATGGAAGGGAATTCCAGAGTTGAGGACCAAAGACAGGTAGAGAGCGGTAACCATGTGATTGTCCGTTGAAGCGGTTCTGTCTAAGAAGATGCGTCTCAGCAGAAGATCGCAGAGTTCGAGAAGGGGTGTAGATGGATAAAATATCAGAAATATAAGCTGGAGCTGTGCCTGTAAATACAGAGAAACAAAGGCAAGCTATCTTGTATTTTATGCGTTCAGGAACTGGTAGCCAATATAAATTATGTTTGTAATGTTTTTTATATTGTTCACTTGCCGCTGTTGGTTGTAGTGAAAACAAAAAATGTTAAAAAACAAAAACAAAAAAGAAACATTAAAATTACTCAACACTATGAAATAATTAAAAAGAAATCAAATATAAAAGAAATGGTCAGAAAATTATATACAAAAGATAGGGGTATTATAAAATAGGCCCTATATCATAACTTAAAATATGTACATAAAATTCAGCACATGTAATGTATACTTTCATCTTAACACAATCAAACACACATCAGCTTAGTGTCCTTGCATTTAAGTAAACTAAATAAATGTTAGACAACTCAAGAAAACTAGAAAAGTACAAACATGTCTGAGTAAAGACTAATGACTATAAAAATGACTTTGAAAATATTATTATACAAATGAATACAGTTACACTGCGTCTGTCGCGCATTCATCGTTTGTTACAAGCGTCTGACTTTTTTTTCACCGTTGGTACTTTTGCAGGCGCTGGTTGATTATTATTATTTCCGATCTCGGTTAATTCAAATTAATAATAAGTAAAGAAGGAAATGCGAAGTACTTTGCAAATGCGCTATTTAGGACACGAAGAACGGTAAATCTACGTAAAAAATCGCCAATAAATACTGAAAGAAAGTTTCGTGCTCTGAAGTAACGAACGGTGAGGTAACGAATGGTGAAGACAGACATAGTTGTTCTCAGGGTGGAGAACTGTCAGCGAATCCGCGGATTTCCGCGGAAGGCATTTGCATTTCCGAGAAAAAAATATTGAGTTCCGAGTGTGAGAAGTTGAGTGGCTACCCTTTACTGGGCATAGCGGCCAAAAGCGGCCGAAGGTCTAAACAGGCAAAACGTTCAAAAGCGTCCGTATCAACCATGTGGTTATATTCTCGCGTTGTTTGAAAGATTGCGAGACTTCCGGCAATTGACTTCCTGTTTATTCTCTTTGTGAAAACATTCGACTGCATTTCCACAAGTTTTCTCTGTGATGCGTTAGTTTTTCCGATTTTTTAAATAAAAATTTTATTGTGTGTGTGTCTAAAATGGATGGTTTGGATTCTTCGACTGATGAAGGGGAGTTTACAGACTTCCATTTATCAGACATTAAAGTGAGAGAAATGGACTTGGAGTCGGAGGAAGAGATCGGTACTGACTTTAGACAATTAGTGTCAGTAGTGTGTATGCATACGATCTTTCAGACTGGCATGAAAGTGAAGAAGAGGATGGGGATTGTTTGGACTTTTTAAAACTTTTTTTTTGTATACACATGGAGTAATAAAAAAACAAGACATGACAAGAGAGGTATAAAAAGGTAGATAATCAAAAGAGAATTTATTTCTGTTCATTTTGCATTTTATTTCATTTAAGTCTATAGTCACTAATACCTAAGATGTGGTGTTTCTACTAACGTACCCCTAAATATCTCTAAAATTATAAAAATTCTTGCCTGTTTACAGCTAAAAAAATAGACAAACGTGTGCCCAGTAAAATTGAAAATGTGGAGTTTGTGTGTAACAGTGGTGGACCTCAAACTTTGTTAGGCCTACAAATCAAGATTCTTAACTTTTTTGAAAGACATGTGCATAAAACATTCTTTTTTTGTTGTTGTCGTTTCTATTCATGTTTACTTTGTGCTTTTTGCTTTCAGGAGAAGCCCTAAATTACTTTCAAACTTGCATAAATTCATTTCATGAATTTTCTTCCAGTGGGCGAATACCGGGGCTTGGCCCCTGTGCCCCGGCCGGATTTCAGAGATTTCTTGATTCAGTTGTTCTCCACCCTGTGTTCTTTAAATTTCGCAAAAAATCAAACACTTTCTTACCTGCAAGCACATGCTGCACATCGAAGTAACTTAAAATATTGCTTAACCGGAACTTCCGGTTAACATATCGCTTTGAATGATGGGAAAATTAAGCAAAAAACGAAAGTAACTATTGGTGAAAAGCCAGACAGAACTGAATCGGTGTTGACTCTTACGATGAAGAAAATCGTCCATCTGGTTCAGCGCACATTTTTCATCAATAAATTACTTCTATTACAAGTTATTTTGATAATATAACCCATTTATAGGCTCGAAATATGTAATTATATAAAAAAAATAAACCTCTCAAACGAAGCTTCGACGTGACGCTTTCCTCCGACAGACAATTTCCGGTTTGCGAAGAAATTTGTTTCAACTAACTTTTTCTATATTTAAACTTTATTTAAAACGTGTTGCAGAGTAGACTTTTATAATTTATGCATTAAACAAGCATTGCATCCATTTGAGGTTTATTTGTTTTAAGCTCTTTTATATTTTTTTCTTATGCAAACACGAGGTACTGTAACACAAAGGGAAATAGAGTCTGTCTGAATTCATCCGTTTGTTACTGATAATTTATCAATATTTTATTAAAACATTTTTTTTCTAAAACATATTCTAATTAAAATGTATTGCCAACATGGTATATAAACGTACTAAATTGGACAAATAAGAAATATTTACATCAGTTCATAGAAAAAGTAGTTATTGTACACACTATTACAAAGTACTGGCGAACCGTGAAACATGTCTTTAGGAATTTTCTAGTGTAGATCTTTGCATTACTTAAGAATTTTCTAGTGTAGATTTTGCATTACTTTATGAATTTTCTAGTGGAGATCTTTGCGTTAGGATTTTCTAGTGATCTTTGCATTTAAGAATTTTCTACTTTAAGTATAAGAAACATAGCTGACAAAGTAAACTATGTGCAGAATGAAAAATGTGGATGCCAACATGGAGACGGCCATTGAGTATGCACCAGAGAGCTTTGGCCAGGTGGTCATGCTCTATATCGACTGTATGGTGAACGGTCATCCTGTCAAGGCATTTGTGGACTCCGGTACGTGGCATTTTCTCCTTATTCTTGATAGTACATGATTGATGATCACGTTGTTTTGCTATTGCATTGTTTTTTTCAGGTGGAAGACAGCTGATGTGATCTGAACAGTGTTGTCTTCATTGGGTTTTATAGAAAAAACAAACATCGTAAAGGCAAGAATATTGTTGAAATGGTAGTGTTTATAGTGCACTTGGCCTCTTGTCACTTACCATAGAGTGTAACAGCATTCATTGAAGATTGAACTTATTCCAAAAGTCTGCTCTTGTTGTTGCCTTTTAACCTTGACATTAATCTTTTCTTTGCAGCAGGTCCCCCTTGTTTTATCTCTTTGATGTTTGCCCTGACTAAATTATGCTTAAACACTGGTGTGATAATGTTTTCCTCTTTGTATCAGGTGCCCAAATGACCATCATGAGCCAGTCCTGTGCTGAGCGATGTCACATCATGCGATTGGTCGATCACCGGTGGGCTGGCATCGCTAAGGGTGTAGGCACACAGAAAATCATCGGACGTGTCCATCTATGTAAGTTTACCATCTTCGAACTAAATCCGAAAAACCCAAATGCCCCCCCCAGAGCCAAAGTCGAGGTGAGCACCTGCAGGATGTATGTGTTTAACACGCCTCTGATTACTATGCCAACAACTTACAGGAAAGCACATGTTTTGGTGATATTTTTCAGGGTGGAGAATTTTCCTCAGATCCGCGGAAGGCATTTGCATTTCCGAGGAAAAAATATTGAGTTCGAGATTTTTATTTTTCGTCCGATATATTTTTCGCGGAACACCTCCGTGCCGCATCCAAGTTATTTTGTCGGTCATTCAATGCGTTCAGAGAAAGCGCCCGCCCGCGACGTTTATACAGAGCTACGCTATAAGGCCTACTATAAAGGCCTACTATGAGCAAGAAAACAAAATCGGGCGACCACGACTGGGAACAATAGCCTATAAAGCGCTCGCGTCTTCCTTCCTTTGTGTTACGCTTCAGCGATTCTTTTCAATGTCTTAGCAGTCTTTTGAAATGAGATGATAAACTAAGAATTGATATGAGATATGTGGTTTTAAAATTATAACTTTCCTGTAATTGTGAGAAAATGAGGTGCTGCTTAAGTGACAAAACTGAAGAAGCCTATTGCATTGGAAATGTGGAGTTTGTGTGTAACAGTGGTGGACCTCAAACTTTGTTAGGCCTACAAATCAAGATTCTTAACTTTTTTAAAAGGCATGTGCATAAAACATTCTTTTTTTTGTTGTTGTTTCTATTCATGTTTACTTTGTGCTTTTTGCTTTCAGGAGAGGCCCTAAATTACTTTCAAAATTGCATACATTCATTTTCTTCCAGGGGGCGACCCATTACAGGGGCTTGGCCCCTGGACCCCATCGGGGCCTAAAGCAGCCCCTGGGCCCCTGCCGGATTTCAGAGATTTCTTGATTCAGTTGTTCTCCACCCTGATTTTTGAAATGTGACCAATGATTCTGGTGTATCAAACAGTTGATCAGTCAGTCATAAAAAAAAAGGGAGGGGGGGGGGGGGGGGGGGGGACTTATTTAGCTAGCTTAGTTGGTACAGCCAGAAACTGCCTCTGTAGTATGCCCCTTGAATTTAGACTTTTACAACTTTGAATTTGATAGTGGGCAGTCTTGTTAATTTCATGTTTTTGCCCGTTTTCATTTTGGCAGAAGGTAAGCAACGCTGCTTGTTTATATTTTACAATAATTAAAATAATAACAGTTGCAGATTTACTGGAAGTGTTTGGAATAGTTTCATAATACTGACCTTTGCTGAGAGCTTGTTTTCTGGTCTTTGTTTCAGGCCAGATCCAGATTGGCTCCCACTTCTTTCAGTCGTCTTTTTCTATATTGGAAGACCAACCCATGGACATGCTGTTGGGCCTTGACATGCTCAAACGACATCAGGTAAATTAGACAGAGGAGGAACAATTGCGAAGTGATGGCTGAAGCACTTGTTCTGGACATTGACGTTGGCATGGAGATAAATGGAACTTCAAGTGGCTTGATGAACAATTAAAAGTTAAACCTATAAATCAGGTGAACATTAAGTCAAGTTCACAGTGTCATTGTGCGAGCTCTAGAATGTTCTGAAAATGTATTGGCTGAAACTACCAGATTATTGCATGTGGCATTTCCTTTGTGCAGTGCATCATCGACCTTCAGAGGAGCGTTTTGTCGTTCGGCACAACGGGAACGGAAACGCCTTTCCTTCACGAGTCAGAAATTCCCCAGCAGGCTCTGCAAAACACCAACGATAATGCCATGGATGAGGACAAACAGTTAGCAGAGGCTCTTCACCGATCACAGCAGGATGTTGGTCAGTATCACAGCTCAAATTAATGGAGACTCGATTATTTGACGTTAAAGAGAGAAATAAGTTTTCATATTGTTGGTTGGAATTCATCCTAGGATTTTGTTCCTTTTGTTTGTAGCGGGTAGCAAAATGCTTTTGTTGTATTTAGTATTGATGGTACAGTTCTGCCTGGCTTAAAATGACTGCAGTCTTTGTGCACACTCGAGTTTATCACCTTATTTATTCTGTCCATCAGACGTGCATCGATCAGCATCTGCTGCAGGGTCTGAATCACAACCTTCCAGGGCCACATCGGCCTCTTCTGGAGCTTCTGCTTCCACCCCTGCAACATCCAATCCCTCGTCCACCTCCCCATTGTCGCGAGCCAGTTTGACTTTTTCCGAAACAGACATATCCAAACTCATGGGTTATGGCTTTTCCCGGGCAGCAGTAATGGAAGAACTGAGACGGGCCAATGGCAATGTGGACCAGGCGCTCGCAGCTTTGCTAGCCAAGTCCCTGACTTTCCAATGACCTGCATGTTTTGGGGGTTGGGGTGTTGTGTGTGTGCATGCTGGATAACAGCAAATGGTGGTGTAAATCGTGCCTGGGGGTGTAAATGAGGCTTCAAAATGTGGCTGGATAAATGTGTTGATGATTGGGTGTTGGCGAGAGAGAAACTGGGGTGTACATGATGTGTAAATTTAGGTTGAAAATGTGATGTGGGAATAATGCTTTACGATGATCATTTTTGTAGACCAATCAATTCGTAAAATAGGTGTCATTTGCATTAACAAAGTTTTAGCAACCTTATTATGAAATATAAATTACTCCAGAAGTATAACTTGTATTTCAATAACTTGAGTAAGTGTGCATCTCTGCTTGCTTGCTTGCTAGCAGTATTGCCCGAGGAAAATTACTATTGGTCTTTGAAGAATTTGATTTTAACGATGTATTGTAAAATCAGCTTTTATCTATTTCAGCCACCTTTTTGGGTGGCATTTTCTTTATTTAAAATCAATGGACTAGTTTTTTATCATTTGCTGGTGATATGCATTTGTTTTCTCAGCACTTTTTATTTTGTAGGGTTTGATATGTTACTTCTAGTGACCGGAAATCATGTTTAAATTGAAGGGTTTGCTTGCGTGTTCATGTGATTAAATGCTATCACTGTTGCTTTTGTGAAAAAGTCACAGCATGGGTGAGATGAGTAGAATTTGAATGGATACTGTGCATTTAATTTGATGGAAAGCTTTTAGCATCTTTGAACCATGTGAAATGTAGTGTTTTATCTTACCACTTGCCATTAGAACATAGTTGTGTTATCTTCACCATAGCTTCACCATCAAATTCAATCCAAACTTTAAATAATTTTTAAAATCTTCAAAAACATTTGCTTTGATTGCTTCTAAACTCTACATATTCCTCAAAGACACAGGCCTGCCTACCCAAGATTTGAAACTTCAGGGACATTTTGCATGGCCGAGAAGCAAGGGCGCGCAATATGCGCCCAAGTAAGTAGTGGGGTCCTTTCAATCTGAGCAAGGAAATTGGCAATTAATCATCAGGATCCCAGTCACTCTAAAAGTATCAAATGCATGCAAGCTTACCTTTTAGCTATATTTACACCACTCCACTACACCACTGAATCTACTTGGACTTAGGAAGAGACCTATAATAGGTGCTCTTCATATCCTGGAGGTCCTTGGTGTTGTATCTTCTCTCCAGAGCTTCATCGGTTCGGGACTGCGCAACAACCAGCGCCTCAAGTGTGTCTTTCCCCATACTTCCTCTAAAGTCAGTCTTGTTCTTGCGAACAACTGAAAAAATCTGTTCGGAATGCGCAGAAGAGTGAGGGATGGTGAGGATGGACAACATGACCATGGGCAAATGCTGGAACATGGGCTGCCTGTCCTCCTGCAGCTGGCTCACTGCCCACCATGTGGCATCAACTCTCTCTGTGTCCTTGAGACACTGGCGGATGTCAGCACATTGATACTTGAAAAACTCTAGTCGAATGTCCGTTGTTGTTACTCCAGGAGCAAAAAGTTTTTGGAACCGTTTCAGAAAATAATCCAAGTCCTGACAACTCAAACTGCTGTCAAGTTGTTTTTCCGGATCCACGACATGGACGTGCTTGAGTAGAGGATCTGAGAGGGGAAACTTTTTCTTGATGTAATTCAGCTTACTTGAAAGAATTTTACCACATATACATAGAACTCCTGTATTCTCTCAAGACTTCAGATGGTTCTCCTGTGGTCTCTCCACAAAGGCCCGAGCCTGCTCTCCTCCAATGATGAGGTTTTTATTCCTCTGGATGTTAACTGGTGTCGTGAAATCAACATCAACAGCGCCCTTGTACAACATTGCTGAGGGTTTCACAAACCTTAGGAGCAAGTCCCTCAGAAATTTTTCCAGCTTATTCTTCAGAACATGCACCATTGGTTTATCAGACTGTAGTTCAGTGTTATCTTCTCAAACATGCTGATGGCATCTACCAGGAACATACAGTACAACATGTTGATTGGAGAGACAAAAATGTGCTTCAGATCCCCTGTCTTCTCCTTCATCACAGATGTTGTGGCATTCTTTTCTTCGTCTTTATGCAGAATCTGGAAGCACCTGAGAGCTTCTTGTCGTTTGCTGCTCTTCTCCAGGTAGTAGTACACATCCACAAGAAGCTGACTGGGGCTGAAGGGTAAGGATCGTGCACCTGCAAAAACTAAACAAAAAACATAAAAAACAAGTATGATCTAACAAGTTATATGTAAGATACTTCCATTCACAAATTAAAAAAGGTTAAGATCATTTACCCTTTCTCAGCTGTGATATGTATCAGATGACAAACACACCCAGAGAGGTACAATTTGGGATGCTCTTTCAGCATACAGCCGTATACTCCAGTTATCACATCCTAGGGCAAGACAATTGTCCCATGGAATGTTGTGGATCTGCATCTCGTTCTTGATAAGGCTGAAGATTTTCACACCTGGAATGACACCCCAGAATAATGTATTTTTTGTAAGTCTTCCATTCATTGCCAGACCTCTCCATGCATGAACATTTAAAGTGTCCTGGGGACTCTCACTCTTAGCATGTAACAATTGCCCATCCTAAAGTGTAAATGTTGTGTTTCAAATAAGCACCATTGTGCTTTTCGGGTGGGTCTGCATTCACTGTTTTCATCTTTAGTGATCAATGACGCCAGCTACAGAGCTGTTCACTCCTCCGGTTTGACCGGATTTTCTCCGTTTTGACTGTAAAAATCCGCTTATCCGTTTTGAAAACAAAAACTCCGGTTTCAAACGCGAGCGATGAAAAAAAAAAAAGTTTTTTCGGTAAAAAGACGATTTTTCTTCCGTTTCGTAAGTTTTCCGTAATAAGACAAAAACTGGAATTTCCTGTACAAGTTTCGATTTCCGGCTCTCGCACTTTCTTTTGTGTGTGACTCGAGCATTTGTGCATGTTTTCGAAGTGACTAATCTGTTCGCGATGCCGAAAATAAAAAACGCAGAAGATGGTGGACAAACACCACCCAAAAAGAAGATGCTTTACACGCAGAAGTGGAATGCTTCTTATTCAGAACTGCATAAGTGCTTAACGAGCTCCGAAAGGTCTGAAAACTATGCTTACTGCAAAATTTGAAATCTTGACTTCAGCGTTGCGGACGGCGGTAGAAATGCCATTGAAAGGCACGTGAACTGTGATAGACTTGTTGCAACAAGAGCAGGCTAACCAACGCACAAAAAGCTCGTTTATTGCTAAAGCAATAAATAAGTGAATGCTTTTTCAAATTTACTTTTTAATGTGTTTTTGTAGTAAATTTAACTGTCTTTTTGTTTTCTTTTTTATCAATCTCTCAAAAAATGTATTCCAGTACTGTACTCCTGACAGACAGATGAAACTCCTGACAGACAGTCTGCTTACTCCTGACTGGCATTGGTAGGGGTGAACAGGTCTGCAGCTATATTGTAAACTCAAAGTACCCTTGAGAGATTCCACATAATGTAACATTTTGCAATACCTGTTCATTATTGTTTCAACAAAAATTTTGAATATATCTCACTATTGCAAATTTATAAAAGTCAGTAAAGCCTGCTGTCATTTGTAAATCTTAATTCCGACCACACTGTGTATCATGAAATGTTGCTTTTTTAATTATTATTTCCCACCCCATGTTAAAACCACCCAAGGCCAAGCCTTGAATATATCAGATAGAGGTATGAAAACCTTAAATTATTAATAATAAAATTCAACATGAAAATTATAGTAATTCACATTGGTTTGTTTTTGTTTTTTAATAACTTTTCTGATTATTGACCAGGCACACACAAAAATACAAAGAAATGGAGGGAGATTTGTGGTGATGAGCATAAAGTTGTTCATGACATGTGCATGTTTATATAATTATTAAAAGTAAAGAAATACAAACTGAACCCATCTGTTGCTGAGCCCTCGATGGAAGGAACAGAAAGCGCATCTGATCGAACCTTCATTGTGTCTGGGTCAACAGTCCGCACAACCAATGGAAATAATTTTATTTAGCACCGCCTTTGTCATTACTTCCATCAGTGGAGATCGTGAATGGCAGACGCTTCATTCTTTTTAGAGGGACAGTTATTTTTGCTGACATTTCTTTGACTATTGCGGTCCCTTTGCTCCGCGCGCATTTGTAGTTTTTAGCAATTTTGGAGTCTGGGAACATTTGCTTGAAACCTCTGTTAAATTTGTCCAATGACGCCATCGGCAAATTTAGCTCGACCATGAAGTTCACCATTATGGTTTCAGCTCTTATTACGTCCAAATCATGGTTAGAAACTTGACTTGACGCTTGACTTGGAAAATAACTAGTCAACTTTTGGTTTGATTTGTCAATTTTTTTAGACTTTCCGAGCTCGCTTCTTTTTTCAACTGCTTCTTTCCCTCGACATGCCGGTTCATGTCATCCATAACATCGTACATGCAGCCGAATTCACTGGCACATATTGTGCAAAACACCTTGTATTCCACACTTTCACGTTTGATACACGGATATCTTGTGGTGTATTTCTCCCTGTAAGGCTGCAGACGCTTTGTAGACTTTTTACCACCGGCACCAGCGGATTTGGATTCACTTTCATCGGAAAATTCATCATCAGTCTTGTGCACCTTACGTTTTGACGCCATTTTCGATTCGAATGAGTTTCTATGCCCATGCGCAGTGCGGCTCGACAAACAGCTGTTCGACAACGCTCAGAAGGCCGCGTCATCAGCGTGTGCTGTGACTTTGGCCACTGTCTGAAACCGCGCTTCATTCATCTTTTTTTTCCCCCCGATACGCACGCTTAAAAAGTGTCAGGCTGCAGAACAGTCCAAGGAAAAAAATCTCTGAAATCCGGCCGGGGTCCAGGGGCCGCCGTAAGGCCCCTGGTGAGGTCCAGGGGCTTCGCCCCATTTGAAGCTGAACGCTTCATAGCATTTGAAACCCTAAAAGAATGCTTTTCGTGAGAGATGAACTTGAATTTTTGTTGTTGTTGAGAATATTCATAGATTGGCAATATTATTATTAATATCCTCACAAACACAAAAGCAAAACTTACTTGAAAACTGGCAGAAAAGCACTCTTCATATCAAACAGCAAAACAAAATTACTGGCGTACTGGAGTCTCAAAAGCATTGTGAAGCACGAGTTCATAGAAGTTACAACTCGGTATAAAGCATTAGTTTATTAAATTTTCAAATCAGAAGCTGGCAGTGTCAAGGTTAGTGTCAGCAATTCTACTTCTTGAAAAAAGAAGAAAATCAAATTGATGTCTGTTTTTTTTTGGTACTTCTAGGAGGTACAGGGGCAGTATTCTGTTCACAGACATCGTCTTCCACAACAAGAAAATCTGAATGTGATTCATACAGTCTTTTGGCAGGTGACTTCTCAGAATCAGGACTGGGACATCGACACTTTCTGCCTCTTAGTTCGCTCTGACTGCTAGCTGTAATCACATATACAGTCACTGCTTTCTTTACAGACTGCATGTGTGCTGACTTTGCTATTGAAGCCTGGATTAGCAGGTCCTCTTTGTCAGCTTTCTTGGAGGCAGGTACAGCAGCACCAACTCTCTCTTTTGTCTGTTGTCACAGCCCTGTTCCTCTCTTGCCGATCCTGCCTGCCTTTGTATGCATTTTTCATGTGGAAACAAAATCTCTTGCATACAGGATCTCGAATAGGGTCTCTCTTCTTGAAGGCCTCCACAGTCTGGGCCTCCACAGCAGACTGACCGCTCGCCTTCAGATGAAACCGGATAGTCTGTAGGGCCTGATGGGTCTCACTTGTCATGTGTCCTGATTTTTCATTCATCAGGTCTCCCATTGAACTAAATGAAGATTCAACAAGAGGTCCATGAAATGAAGACAAGAGTGCTTTGGCAGCTGCAGTCAAGTTTGGGTACATCTTATTGTCAATTTCACGCCAGTATTGGTCGACAGGCACATCTTGGCAAACTATGCTTTTATCCAGGTTGTACCTGCGAATCTCTTTGTCATATGCTGTGCGGGCTCCGCAGAAGTGGCTGGGCATCTTCTTTAGGTACGTTAAACATGTCCTTGTTCCTCTGACCTGTGGATCTAAGGCTGCACAAATTTTGACAGCATCATTCTGCAAAGGCAATTTCCGTTGCAGAGATTCTGCACATGCAACGTATGACTCTCTCACTTGCTTCAAGAACTCGTTTTTTATGCTTGATCCTTTTTCCTTTAATATATTTTCACAGACTGTGCCGGTGAACAGAAGCATGTCGCTGAGCTGGTTTTTTCTGTCGGCAATGTTCACCTTCTTCAAATTTCCTCCCAAGCAGTCAGGGTCCATGAAGTTGCCACAGAAGTTTCTAAACAGCTCGTGCTGTTTGCTATGCAGTAGATGCATACATGGTTCCCTCTTTTGGAAGAACAGGACATATTCCTTCAGGTCAGGCAGGACATTGGTGTACAGGTTAAGAAGCAGTTCAGTCCTTGCTCTGGTGAAGAACATCTTGTGGAGGATGCGCTGTTTGCGGTCTTTGCCGTCCTGGGTGAAAGATGAATATTTCTTTCGTAGTGACCTCTGCATCTCGACAATGATTTTCTTCCCTTCTGCTGACACAGCCCTTCTGTCAATCACCTCCTGCATCACATCAAGGTAGATAGGTAAATCTTTGGCAGACAAGAAACTGTAGTAGAACAGTATATATGCGTCAAACAATCGCAGCGTGTCAAGGGATACATCCAAGGCGGACAGCCATCTGTGGGGCACATAGCGTTCAGGAACAGTTGGCTTAAGTCCCAAAATTACACAGATATCTCCCAATTTTGCTTTCATGTCACTGCTCCACTTGAAGTCGTTGTACATGTCATTCAGTAGACCCTCCACAGTGTTGCCAAATGGTTTGGAGAATGCTTTGGCAGCATTATGAATGTGGTGGATGGAGTCTCCGTCTATGTCTAGCAACTGTGGTGCCACTTTGGTTCTTATCAGGCTTTCTAGCCCTCTTTTGGGTCCTCGCATAACAGCACACGAGTCCATTCTCCTACTTTTATAGACTTCTCCATCCACTCTCACTTCCATTTGTTTGCAATGTTGCCTTCAATGAAAGGCTCGCCACGATTAATTATTCGTGAAACGCACGACATGGTAATTTTCGCAGGCACAAAATTCTGACAAAAGTACTGTTTTTCAGTGGCCCGCGAAAAGTCATAAAAGCATTCAACAACTGTACGCGCCCGCTGAAGTTACTCTGATCTGAGCAGTGGTTTGAGCGCGGGTAACAAGAACACAACATTAGCGGGCGGCGCGTTTCTTTTCTATTACCATAATGGCGGCCAAAATAGGGTAGATCAGTGACCGGATTTGCAAAAATCTGGGAAAAAATTGCTACCCTCCAAAAAAAAAAAAATCTCGGAACTTGAATTTTTTTTTCTCGGGATGGCAACCATTTTCCTCGGAAAATCGCGGATCCGAGGAGAGTTCTGCAGCCTGAGTGTGTTCCAGAATTTTTTTACATTTCTGGAACGCGGAAAAATCTTCAGTATTTTCCGTAACCAATTGTAATATTTATTTCTGGGACAAATCCGGAAAATCCGGAACGGTAGGCAGGCCTGAAGACAGTAAAACCTTTACATTTACCAGAATGCGTCTACGTTGATTTTGTTGCCTTAATGCAGTTGTAACAGCGAAGGTTGTGGTATTTTCTTGTGTTAGCTTTGCATACCTCTAGACGGGAATGGCCTGCATTTGCAATAAAAGTTTGTTCTGAAGTTTTGGCAAATTGAGGGAGGTGATCACTGCCATCGCCTTATGATGTGTTTGACATTGTCAGTTGATATTTGACAAATCTTTGCTGACGACTTTTTTTCCGGGGCGTAAAGGAATATCCTAATGTTACTTGGATATATCACAAATGTTCACTTAAATTTTTTTTATATTTTATTATTTTTTTTACAGAATTCACATTCAAAAATGAGAATGATGAGAAACTTTTGACAGATCATTGTTTTTAACTCAGGAATAATATCTCTTTCTAACCCCTCCTTCACATTCTTCCTCCCATTCCAACTAATGTGTCATGGTAAGTAAACACTAACTGTGTTGTTTTATTAATATGTCTCCAGTGCAATTCCTTTGGGTGTATTCAACATGTCATGCAATATCTGAACCTGTCGTGTTTGCCTTGATGAATAAACAAGTCATGATTTTCATGATGAACAATAGATGTCGGATTTAGTTTAGCATTTTCTTTATGCTATTCAGTTAAGTATTTTATTTTGTGTGCGTTGTGTGCAAGTGTTTATGAATCAATGTTTTATATAAAAACAAAGTAAATTTTTAGGTTTGATGGACACCCTGGAGCACAAAGGGAAATGTTTATTAACACATTTATTAAATATTTAACTTATTACATTTCATCCTATATACAATATTTAAAATACAACCAAGTACCAAGTGGAATGAGAAATAAAACAACTTTAGGACGGACAAGTCATTTTTGCAACTTTTAAATTGCATGAGCATGCACAAATATAGGTGGTTATGGATAAATAAGAATTCATTGATATGTCATTTAATTAATGTAAAACTAGGGACTAAACACTTTCACAATATCTCCAGCCAAAAGACAAAATTTCAAGTAAATAACTTTAGTCCTGAACAGTTTAGACCAAACAATAACGCACTTCATAGTGACGACTGCTTTCTATTTCAATCATCATGATAAAAACAAGCTTGCTAACACGAATAGAATTTAGGATAATATAATTTGAAGTGAAGAGATTAAACAATATCACAAAAAGCAAACGTACAAAGTGGCGCTAGATCAAATGGATGACCTTCCCAAGTTTGAAGGCTTGAAATATCAAGTGTTCAACTATTGGGTTTAGAAAATAACGAGTCTCGGATCGGCTGAGATCTTGTAAATATTCTGTTGTTCACAACATCCACTTCGTCAATGTACAATTTTGTTTTTAGATTTGCAGACATGGCGATTATCGGATAAGACTTTTGAACAAACTTTCATCCTTCAAGCTTTTGTGCTAAAAATGAACGTGGTCACCAGATCATTTGTGTACTTCTATTATCTCGCCAACAATGAAACCATACACTTCACATGCTCACGCACACCAGTAATTTAGCCTCCCTATTATTTCACTTAATGATTGGTTGATTCATTCACTCATTCATTCAGGTTCTTGATTCGCACAGTCACACAAACAGCTCAGATGGTTTTCTTGAAGAACAAGACACCGATGACAGTGATGATCTCTGTAAAGGCTGGGAAGGCGCTGCAGAAGCCAAAGATCCACCAATACCAGTCACAAGGCCACGAGTCAAAGAGGAAGTAGGACAGTGCCACTGCCGCTGCTGTATGTGCTGCTGTAGCTGTGGAACTGTTAAGGAATGGGATACTGGACTTTTTGTACACTTTTTTTTTGGGTTGGTCCCTTTATCGGGAAATTCTGGGCTGCTAGTGGTCTTTGTACCTTTCAGGTGTAACAATGACTACAGGCTGTGGACTTGACAAAAACTATTCATTATAGTTTACACCTTGTACAACAGAATATTTAATTACTTGCACAGCCTGTTTGGCTTTGGCATTTTTTGCTGTTTTGCATATCACCCCCGTTGGGGTGCCGTGGGTTTCAGTATAAATAGTATCCCCACTTTCTGGAAATTTAGTGCTTTAAATTCCCACTGTCATTGTCTTTCTCATTTGTTCTTTCTCATTCCTGCTCTGTTCTATTGATCTGCTATACTATCTTCTTCTTCGCTAGACCAGTCACCTACCTTTTTTATTGAAAACTCTTCCGCGACAAGACTCCTTATTTGTGTGTGAGGTCTGTTGGATCAGCTTGGGAATATTGGACGCTTTCTGCCAGGTGGCCACTAGGGCTTCCTATGATGTTATTATTTAGCAATGTAGGCATTTTATATGTAGGTGTTTTGTTGATAATTTATAATTATGTTTGTCTTTTATTTTGTTTTTGTAAACAGGGGTTCGATAAATTAAGAGTACAGCCTCAGCGTCCCCTGCGTGGGATGTCTTTATTGTAAAGTGACTGGCTGGTGGAGAGTATTCAGTTTTACCACTAGGGTTCTTTCAGCAGATCTTTTATGCGGATCAGGGGTTGTCCGGTCCTGATTTGGCTCGGAAGAGTCCACTGGACCTAAAGCAATAATAATGTAATGTAATGTTTTGCGTATTTGCAACCTCCCTCTCCCCCATTAGACATCCCCACTCGACTCCCCTTCCCCTCCTGTCTCCCACCTCTCCCTTTCAACTGAAACTTGGCGTTCAAATATAACATACCTGTTTACGTTTTGTTTGCTTGTTGTTGCGAATAGTGATGAATAAATACTTTGTGGTGTATGGTGTTAAATTTGGTGTTCGCTTCACTCAAACCGATTCACATAAACATGGTACAAGGATACAGAGAAGACTCTGGAATGCGAAGAACATGGTGATGCCTCCCATAAAACCAATCAGCTCTATCAAAAACAGACCCAGTGTCACAGACAGACCAATAATCAATCTGAAAAAAAAAAATTAACTATGAGACACAGTTTGAAAGTCAGCAGGCTCACACTCAAATAAAAGACATTTTGAAAGCAAACTGGTATGTTGAAAGCATTTTAATATGTATAATATACAACTACTATGCAGTTACATGCATCTAATGGTCACATATATGTTAACCCCCCCCCAAAAAAAGTCTGTTTATGGTAACATAGGAAAAAATATGTTTGGTTTTTTGTTTAAAAACTTTCTTTGGTTGCGATTTATTTTACTTTTTCAAAATTTTTTGCAGACGATACAAAAAAAAAGTTTATGGTCGGGCCAGACAAATTAGGGTCGGTCGGAATACAGTCAACAGACTTTTTGGGGGGTTTTGTTAATGTTTGGCGCTAGTTAACATTTTGCTTTTGTCCGATTTCATTGTAGGTGTGTGTGTGTGAATATTAACATTTAATTTAGCATGAATGCATCGAGAACTGAGCTTTTCAATGATTTGTCTTTAGAAAAAGCTGTTAAATAAATACCCTTATTATTAGTAGTAGTAATAGGAGAGATTTTATAAAGGATCCCTTATAAAATCTCTGGTAATAGTCTTATACAGCGAATAATCTTGGTTAACATGAAAATACGCCTCAAAGTAAACTCTTCAATCCTTAACTGATATTCAAGTGAAATGGCAATATTATTATATATACTATACTTTAATTTTCAACTTGCCCACTTGAACTAGAGAGTGTAGTTTGGTTTTAGTTCCACACACTAAACTTATTAATGTATTAGTGGATGATGTTTGAGGGAAACAAAAATCATGTACACATAATGTAATTAGTATTTTAATACACTAGCCATTAGATAAACTAACAATGAGGCTACTTACTCCTTGTCTTTCTCATCTTCTTGAAATTGAGAGTGTTGCTCTGGCAAACACATCTTGACATTCTCATCCTGAGAAAAAAACAACAAAAGTTTGATCCCTATGTTGATAATAATAATAATAATAATAATAATAATAATAATAATAATAATAATAATAATAATATGAACATTTATATCCTGCCAAATCTAGACAAAAATAGTCCTCTCTAATAGGTGCATACCAGCACTTTCGCAACATGTACACACACACAAACACACGCACACATACACTCATACATATATATGTATAAATATCCTCGACATATAAAAATATAAATATACCCTGCCAAAAAAGATGAAACAAATCAAAATGAACAGTGGTGGTCAAACTGGATGGATCACTGAGTTGAGGTGGAAAAGTGCTTCATTAAAAATGATTATATAAATAAAATACTTTTACAAAGATAAATAGAAAAATTAATCTCCTAAATAATTTACCGATCAGAAATGTATACATCAATCTGAACTTTATTCCTCCAGCTAAACAAAACAAATCACACTGTAGAAATATCAGTTTTGATAGCACAGTGTATACTTTCAGATTCAGATTCACACATACACACGGAGAGAGAGAAAGAGAGAGAGGATGGAGAGAGAGAGAGAGAGTGTGTGAAGCTTACCCTTGACCAAAATATAACAATCACTATTATGAGATGAGCAATAATTGTGAGGAATCTGGCTGGAACAAGTCCGTTGATCTGCATGTTGAAAAATGTGCTGGAGGCTCTATGGGAATACCGTTGTCAGCGCCGCGTTCTTGTTCTTCACGTTTCAGCTTGTTGAAGATGAGTAAGCGAAACACAATGTACAATTCTAATAAATCCGCAGTAATAGATCAACCACACTGTGTAGAAAAGCAGCGATATTCTAAAGTGATAAACAAATTTCTTTGGCTTATCTTTACAGAACATGCAATGATCAAATAGTGCCAACTTTTGTTATCGCCAAGCTTGTTTACACTCGTTGGAAGCCATTATGGTTCTAACTCGATCTCGTAGCCAATGAGAGTTTGTTTTTTAAAATAAGGATACTCTCTAAACAAAATAACTAATTTCAAGATTGGAAAATCTAAACTATCAAAAAGTGTGCATTATTCAATAAAATTAGAATAACGGCGATTATTCCAGAGCTAGTAATAAATCTATATGAAATTAGAACAAGGATTAATTTGGTCTATATGTCACGATCAAAGTTTTGTGCTTCTGTATGTAAAATATATTGCCATTATATTGGTGCATAAGTTTGAAGTTTAACTTTCAATAAAATATTTTATTTTATTTTAAGGGGTTTGTTTTATTTCATAATTTCAACTTGTGGGCAAGTAATAAAACGTGTGAAATTATTGTATAAATGTCACCAATTGTTGTATCTGAGCCTGTATAAGCAGTGCGATGGTAGTGAAAAGATAACAGATTAAATCTATTTACCAAGGACACCTACTACAAGAATGATAAATAGGTACATTAAATTAAATTAAAATAAATTAAATTCTGGATATATCAAATCAACCTCAAACCCTCTGTTAATTGACCCTTGTTTTAATGTTTTCGTCTGTTCAATCTTTTTACAATATAGTATATTATTTTCTTGTAGTAGATGAAGAACTGTGCAAAAATCAATATTGCAGTTTATATTATTTTGTAATTGATGATACCGATCTATACACAGTGCTTGCAGCAGAGATCTTATAAGGGATCTCCCCTCATAAGATCTCTGCTGCAAGTGAGAAAAATATTAAGTATAAACATTTGCATCCATACAATTAAATAATAATAATTAAATAATAAACTAAAAATAGCCTTTTGAAAGGGAAGGTGGAGGGGCGGCGCGTAAAATGGGGTGGGGTGGGTAAGGATGGTGGTGGTGGTGGTGGTGGAAGTGGGGGGAGGTGATGGTGGTGGGCATATGTATGTTATATCAGCTAGCTGCATTGGGGATTATTCATGTAAAAGCGTACCCACAGATTTTAAAGTAAAATACGACAACAAAGAGCGCCTGCAATATAGTAGGCCTATTATGATATTGGTTTACCATAATATTATGAGACCCAAACTCGTCTAACCTTAATTTAATAAGACTTTAATTTAATAAGATTTTAATTTAATAAGACTCAAACACGTTATATGTGATCAATTAGCTTGTTGATGTTGAATGCTTAATTAATTCATTTAATTTAATCTCTCTCTCTCTCTCTCTCTCTCTCTCTCTCTCTCTCTCTCTCTCTCTCTCTCTCTCTGTGCTCTGTGTGTGTGTATGTATATGTGTGTGTGGTTGGGTGTGTTTCTGAAAAATCATACTCTAAAATAATATGCCAGGTCTGGGAATTCAACCACGCTAAAAATAGCATAGAGGCCTATAAAAAGAAAAATGAACTACGTAGCATGAAGTCGTCGTTCTAGTAATCAAAAACTTGCCTTTGGATGGGTTGTTCTTGTGTGAATTAAGACTATACACATTCCAGACAACAGACTTTGGGACGTAACATCTACTGACAGTACTTAAACTACGCCAGGTAAGGATCGAGCCACATGACGCATTAGTAACATGACCCAATTCAATCTCATATTTGGCGTCGCTGGCGAATAGTTTGTTTTTGTTCCGTGTAGGTTTAGTTTAGGCTTAACAAGATCAGTATCGACGTCTTGCAATTTTTATGAGAATACAAATTAATTACTAGCGATCACCGATTTTCAAAACGCCACATTTACGTACATTTTGTTTAAAAAAAAATACAGACAGATAACTCGGTCTGTCTAGGCATAATACCTGGGAAGATTAGTGGAAACACCAACTGAGTAGAACCAACATACATACCATTAATAGCTGTAGCAATGGTAGAAATAATTATTATGTGATCAGTTCCTGGTATAAAGTAGTATCATTAGATTTGGTTGGGGACTGCATTTGTATGCATGTTGATGTTTAATTGTTCGGCAAGT
Source organism: Oncomelania hupensis (assembly GCA_036898135.1). Classification (NCBI taxonomy): domain Eukaryota; kingdom Metazoa; phylum Mollusca; class Gastropoda; order Littorinimorpha; family Pomatiopsidae; genus Oncomelania; species Oncomelania hupensis. The sequence continues at coordinate 10,278,621 of CM072524.1, read as the reverse complement.
TGTAAATTGGTCGAGATGAAATGGGTGCATGATTGATTGTTGTTGTTGTTCAATGTTGTAGTCAGTGTCACAGTGTTATGTTGGATGTGGATGTGGGTGGATGGTTAAGTAGCTAATATGTGATTTGGGAATGGCGCCTCCTGTATCGGCCAGCGATTTAAGCAGCTCTTGTGCTGGAAAAGGGTGATATAAAAGAACGATTAAAATAATGTAATTAAATGGCAGCATTGTCCTTGTTTATTTCTATATATTATTTATTTATTCATTTATTTCTTTACATTATTTATTTATTCATTTATTTCTTTATATTATTTATTTATTTATATTAATTAATTAATTAATTTATTTATTTATATTATTTATTTATTCATGTATATTATTTATTTATTTATTTTTGAATGTTGGATACTGCGACCAGCAAAATTTACAGTAGGCCTATCGATAAAAATTCTTCAAAGTTTATACTGTTTTGATATATTATGTGTTTGTTAATAATTTCGCGATTGACACACCTATAGTTCGTATAAAGATCAATCGACTGTTTGAATTAATGATTGCTCAGTTATTTCCTTGATAGATTGATACAAATAATTTTTAGATTTGTTTTGTTTGTTTGTTTTTTGTTTTGTTTTGTTGTTTTTTTTTGTGTTTTTTTTAGGGGGGGGGGGGGGTGGAGGAGTTTTAGATTGAATAGGCGGCAGGGATAGCTCAGTGGTCAGAGCACACGACTTGAGTAAGTGCTTCTTGGGCGACATGGATTCGAATCCTGACTTCAGCAAACTATTGTGTGATTGCTGGATATTAGTGGCAGTGCCTTGAGAAGCTCTCTGAGCTTGTAAAAGCGCTATATACGAGTAATCTATTTGTTACCCATGCTGCCTTCCCAGCGAAAGCTAGAGTAGTGCCATCTAGGACAGTCGTGGTGGTGTAGGGGAGGGAGAGGTGGGGAAGGGGAGCGGTGTGGGAGGGGAGAGGGGCGGTGGAGAGATAAAGAGAGAGAGGAGGAGGGGGGGGGGCACGGGAACTATGTATATCGCATGCTGGGCATGTATTATTGTGGCATTCACCCGTCTAGGACATATGCGCTAGGAACTTTTCAAGTCCATGAATCGAGTAACTAATTGATTAACTGATATTTTATTGACCGATGATTGATTTAGTCACTGATTGATTGATTGACTTATTTTCAAAGGAATGCATGAAGGAGAAGTGGAGGGCTTGCGCGTGCTTCGTGGGCCTGACTGGGAGAAAGGGGAGGAAGATGGGGGAGAGGGGTACCTGGGCACCGTCACCTCGTTGCTAGGCAACGGGCAGGTGCTGGTGATGTGGGACATGGGACATCAGAGCACGTGCAGGACGGGACAGGAAGGACGGCACGACCTCCGTGTATGGGACAGCGCCACTGTCGGTAAGTCAATCATGCAGTCGCACAAAAGAGGGGTGGAATGCTTAGAGTTTGAAAAAACATTGTGGAAAAATAAGCAATAAGAATGTTGAGGAGGAAAAGAAGAAGGAGATGGAAGAAGAGGAGGAGGAAGAAGAAAAAGAAGAAGCAGAAGAGACACCCGATACACATTGGTCGAAGGCTACTTTGGAACTTTGGAACTTTGTCCTTTTATTAACAAAATCACATATAATTAAATCATGAAACAAGGCTCATAGCCCAGGGGGCATTTTAGCCAAAAAAGGGGAAAAGGGGGGATGGGGAATTACATTAAAAAACAATGAACGGCACAAAAAAAGCTGCTCCATAGGTATCACAGATAAACCTCTGAAATTTCAAACATCCGTGTAAAGTTTTATGTTGAGTCAACATGGAAAGAAAAATGTACAGCATTGCATGGTTCACAAAATAAGACAAAAGGGAATACACAATATATAAATAGTGACATAACTCAAACTGCAATAAAGCGGCTTAAATTTAGCAACCTACTCTTTGATTATATTCGTCCAAACATGAAAATAGAAGTTTGACATAAAATTAAAAGAGAACTGTGCGTCACTACTGGAAAAGTGAAAAAATAATCCCTATAAAACGGCTCAAATCAGACAATCTGCGTTTAGATTTAGAGTTCAATAACTGATTTAACTTATAGGCATTCGGGTGATTCCTGAAGTATTGAGGTATTAAAGAAAGTCTGTTAACAACTAACACAGAATTTGTACATCTAAACAGATAATGAAATTCATCACCTAGTTCATCCAGATCACACAGAGCACACATTCTATCTTCTCTCTGAATATTCAAATATCTAAGTGATTGAATTGGCAGTTTGTGACAGCTGAGCCTAAATTTCAATAAGTTTCTTCTCGATAGAGGTGACAAGGAAATTAAATAATCTTCAAAACAGAACGTACTCTTAAAAATTCTATACGTAATACAAGCATTATGAGCGAATACATTCTGATGCCAGGTTTGCAAGAACTGGTCTCTCAAGCGTTGTTTGACCATGGTCTTAAAACAATTCAAAGAGTATTTACAGCCGTTTAACCAAATGAAAGACAGACCAAGATCATTTAGCAGAGAGCGAACAGTACATAGCCAGTAGAAGCATGTTGTTGTAGTCGCCTCAACAAGCCATAAAGCATGCTCTCATGCTTCACGGCACTGCTTCCTATACGTTTCAAGCCCTAGGAGCGTTGACCCATGAACTCATGAAAATAGAAAATGTAAGTTTCGTATCCTCTAGGGGACGAATTAGGTCAAACTGTATTAGTTTCTAGGTCAACTGTCTTTTACGAACCGTTTGAGAATGTTTTTGAACCGTCTGTTGACGCCGGATAGTGTCCTCACTTGGTTTCATACAATTTAAGAATCCAACAAGGCAAATGGGTTTTTGAGACGGAAAGAGCGGAATGTTGTAGAGCAACATTCTGTATATGTTTACAGTGAAATTGCTCTTTTTCCGTCACTATAGAGCTTGAAGCGTATAGGAAGCAGTGCTCTGAAGCATGGGAGCATGCTTTATCGCCTGTTGAGGCGACTACTAAAGCATGCTTCTGGCAGCCTTCGACCAATGTGTACCGGGTGGAAGAGAAGAAGATAAAGAAGAAGAAGAAGAAGAAGAAGAAGAAGAAGAAGAAGAAGAAGAAGAAGAAGAAGAAATGCAACAACAACAATAAAAACAACTAAGGCAAAACACGTGTTTTGAACAAAAAATTGAAAATCGGAGCAACGAGCAGAACAACCGACCGACAACCGGAGAAATATTAAATGATTGACCATGAGTTGAAGTACCAAATTTAAATCTTAAGGTTGTGTTCGAGCGTTCTATAAGAGTGTCTGCTATAAGCAATACATGACTTAGCTCCTTTGGAATACGTTATATTGAGCGCTACAGGTACATGAAATAGGCGACATTTAAACGGGAGAAAATCCTGTTAAAATTTGATCTTATGTAGCAATTAATTTAGTTATTGATATTGAACTCTTTTTTTTTTTCAATGAGACATACAAACCATGCAAATTTGATCAACCTCGATCTGGAGCTGTCCAAAGTCGGATCATATGTGTATTTTGAACTGACATTGATCCTAAACTAAGACAGATAAAATGTCCCAACTTGTAGGTAGAGATCATAGTTTGATCTTTCAGGTATGTAACGTTTTTGTCTTCATCTTTAAGGTCAAGGTCATTTTAGGCCTCACAAAAACATTTTAAAAAATGGTCGTCGTGCTGTGAAATGGCTATATTTTTTACCCATATAGTATATATGCATCGAGATTGGGTTATTTCACATGAAGGTCAAGCTTCCCAGCACAGCGGATTTAATCTTGCACCACAAACTAATTGTACCATATTTTCATCCAATCGTCAGGTCAGAAACGATTCACAATCGAGTCTGAAAGTAGACCTCGTTGCTGGCAACTTTTTCTGGAGCCAGCGAAATAGCACGCCCCAAAGAAGCGCGTGCTACAAAACAAACGCATGTATACAACTGGATTTTTGTGGAAACTTCTGCAAATAATTGTTCTTATTTAATTCTGTTTAATGAGTATAACTTTTCGCGCGATCCTCCATATTAATCTCGACTTAAAGTGGACGAAAAATAGTTTTTCTACCGGCTTTACTCACAGCAGACGACGTGCCTGCATCCTCCCAATTCGTTTATGACGCCAGATTCAATGGAATTGGACATAATCTAACCATTACTACCTATACTTGTCTATACTTTGGATATTTTATTCTAGTGAATTTTCTCATGCATTTCATAAACCTCCCGTGGGTGTTATGAAATAATTAGTTTTATTCTCAGAAGATTCTTACAAACTTGATTTTAGTTTGTAAACGGTTTTTAACTTTCCAATTTTATGTATACAAGCATTCATCAAAATGCCTTTCTCATACAATTACACAAGTTGAGACAGAGAGATAAACTTGAAATAATCAAGACATAAAATACATAACAGTTGGAAATCAGCACCAGTATACGTTTTGTTAATTTTGTGGTTCTCTTCTTTCTCAGTCAAAGTAATACAATAATAATTAAAACAGAATCCAAGAAAACTATAAGTCATAAAGTAATAAAATCATAAATAGCTGAACTATAATATAATCTTAGTTTTCTCTGAAGCAATCCTGATCCAGAAAATTACATTTATCCGTTTATGAAAATATTATATGCATTAACGAAATTAGTTTAAATATTATATTTCAAACAAGTAAATCATAAAATATGAATATATTCAAATTACTGTGTCTGTCATGAATAGAATCCAGAATCAGCAAAGTGAAAAATAGAAGTAGCCTACACAGTAACAAACTGTTTCCAAGTCACACAAAATAAACATTCACCTCTTTTTTAGTATCTTTTATTCCACTAATATACCCTATAGTCCAATTTAATTCAATTACAGACACTCTCAGATGCACACGAGAACAACCTTCTGTTCTCCAGTCATTAAATAGCTGTGTCTCATCACCAACATATACCTGAACTAGGAAATATAGTATCGACTCACCGCGTATACATTCGCCACGTGCCTATGTCAACAGCCGTTGCTTGTGTACTTTACTATATAAACACGTGATGTGTATACAAATATAAATATTTACTAATTCACTTCATGACAATGCACACGAACTACGTTTCAATTCTGTTGCAATGTTTTCCTTCTGAAAATGGAGATTTACTTGGCTATAATCACTGGAAGGCTAAAAGCAATAAAATAAAACATGGATGCTTTTATCTTGGTAGGAATTCATCATCCTGGCACGCAGTGCTTTGAATGTGAAGAGAAAGACCTCTTTGGCACCCTGTGGCGTTGCCAAGACTGTGAAGGATGTGACCTTTGCTCTCACTGTTACTGTGACGACAGACACGATTTGAGTCATCACTTTGTGCGCATTGACCGTCCTGGAGGACAAGGGTAGGCAGCCATAGTAAATTTTGTATGTATGTAGGTGTGTGTGGGTGTGTGTGGGTGTGTGTGTGTGTGTGTGGGTGTGTGTGTGTGTGTGTGTGTGTGACTATGTGTGTGTTGTGGTGTGTTTTGTATGTTGTGTTGTGTAAGTGAGTCAGCATTTCTTTTTCTTATGAGCCTGTTTCAGTGTTTGTATTGTTAAAACGTAGGTCTAGATAGATTTTAACATTAGCCAAACGAAGATTCAGAATATTTAAGACAAACAAGTCTGTTGCAATTCAGCAATACTATTTTGTTTTCAAAACAGTCAAAAAATGCAAAAACGGAAATCCAGTGTCAAGGTCAGAACCATAGGCTTGCATCCTGGGGCCAAGGTCGTCAGGGGAACACACTGGCAATGGGGAGACCAGGACGGAGGTGAAGGGTCAGAGGGCGAGGTCAAGGACTTTGTCAAGGTCGAGACGGCTGGCTCCATAAGAAATCTGGTGCAAGTGGAATGGCCCAATGGTGCGACTAATACTTACCGTTTGGGTTTCCATGGCAGCGTAGACTTGAAGTGCGTGGAAGAAGAAACTGGACCGTTTTATTACAGAGACCATCTTCTGTTGCTGGGTGAGTTACGTTCATACGTTGTCGGTGTGTTTCTCTCACTAATTTCATTGTGCGAATATTAGTAACCATATGCAGGGAAACATGCACTTAATAGGCAAAGGTCTGTACAGATAACTTGTTTACCATCCCAGGAAGATGTTTCTTTTGCATTCAGTTCCGCCTCTTGTAATGTTTCCTGTCTCAACATCTCTGTACATGTACATTAAAAAATAAAATCTTGAATAGTCATAATCTACAATATAATCTTTTTGAATTGCCCACTGGACCAAACAGTAGTTTATTTTTTTTTTCAGACACTACAAAATCATTAATGGCTTCCCAGGGAGAATCTCAAGGTCAAGCAAAAGGGGTTGTTACTCCTCCAACATCTGGAAACCCAACTGCAGCATCTGCTAACCATCCAGAGGGTTCTAAACCGCCAGTTGTGTCTCGTACATCGAACTTAGCAGATCCTTCGACATCGTCTAATCTTGGAGCGACATCAAACTGTACAAAAGATCCTCGTTCGAAGCTAACTTCTGAGCAAGGTGCTACTAATGGTTCAAGTGGATATGTTACTTCCGACGAAGGAAAGATAACTTCGCATTTCCAAGAAAAGGAAGAAGAAGAGTTACCGTTATCTGTGGGAGACAGAGCGGCGATCAAAGTGGGCGAGGAGAAACTTAAAGCACTTCAGGAGGCCTGGGGAGGTTGCACTGCCAGAATGATCAGAGTGAGTGTTTGTCTAACGCCTCTCTCTCTCTCTCTCTCTCTCTCTCTCTCTCTCTCTCTCTCTCTCTCTCTCTCTCTCTCTCTCTCTCTCTCTCTCTCTCTCTCTCGTCATTCAACGTACTCGTACACTTACGCATAGAGAGAGAGAGAGAGTGTTTGTCTAACGCCTCTCTCTCTCTCTCTCTCTCTCTCTCTCTCTCTCTATGCGTAAGTGTACGAGTACATTGAATGACGAGAGAGAGAGAGAGAGAGAGAGAGAGAATGTGCGTGTGTGTGTTGTACTGGTCAGTTGATGCGTGCGTACATATGTAAACTCATTGTTTTTACCGTGTTTTAGTGCATCGGCAGAACAGGGGAGGTAACAGCTATAGCTGCCAATGGGATGGTGTCTGTCAGGTTCGGGGACGCCAAGGTCAGCTACAGATTCAACCCTCACGTCCTGATCAAGGTACAGTTGTGGCTAAGCGTTGAATCTTTCAGAATGAATTAACATTGATGCGTAATCTACATTCACCATTGGTCATTGCAGACGGCATCTTATTTGACTGCGCCCGTGTTTAGCATAGCATATTATAGCGAAAAACAGTCTAGTCTTGTTTTCTTAGACCTTTTTATCCCTCTTTAGCTTAATAGGCATAGTGCTTGAACCATTGTTGTTTGTGTTTGTTCTTGTTGTCGTGATGGTCGTAATATAGATTGTTGTTGTGGTTGATATCCCTGTACTAAGTATCGCCCTGCTGCTACTTCGCTAAATTAATACCTATTTGCAATTTTGATTTAAATTAACGCAATAAATAAACATGTGGGCCTTTCAGGTTGACGGCAAGTTGACAGAAGGGTGTAAGGTGCGAGTGCGAAGTGATGGAGAGCTGCAGAAGGTGCTCAATGCCACTGTGGGATGGACAGCGGAGAAGGAACAGGTGGGATTATAGAGCTACAGTATATTTTAGAAGCCTTCTGGCGCCAAAGCTTCATTAAAACAGTCTAAACTACTTATACAGCCTTTCGCTCACCCATTCGACTTGTTTGACACTGAGCGAAGCCATGAGGGTTGCTGAGAACAGAGAGAGATGGAGTACGCTGGTTAAACGATCATCTGTGGTGCCCCAACGACCTTTGAGTTACGGGATAGGATTGGATAGGATTCGACCTGTCCACAATAAAGCGTCGATCTTTGAAAATCAAAATGGCTCTCAACATCTCCTAAGTTTATGGCTCAATTGCCTTCAAATCTTATCTATATGCTAGTATGATCTAGCCTAATTTGTGTTCCCGTTTGCAAGATGTGCCTAGTTGAGCAGTGGGTTCAGAATAAGCAGCCTTAACGCTTTGCCATCGACGACATTTTATTTGATATAATAATAATAATAATAATAATAATAATAATAATAATAATAATAATAATAATAATAATAAGAATAATAATAATAATGAATTTTATAAAGCGTAATTCCAAACTAAAAAGTCTTATAGTATAGTGTAGATTGATAGAACAGAGTAGAAATGAGAAAGAACAAAGGAGAAAGACAGCGACAGTAAATAAAATTTTTTCTCATCTTTGTCTATTTGAGGTGTTTTTTTTTGTTTTGTTTTTTTGGGTTGATCGTAATTATTATTATTTTTTTTTTTGGTGTGTGAATGCGAGAGTATTGCGCTTTGAACCAATTTTATAATAGGGAAAAGCGCTATTTAAATATCATTATTATTAACTATTATTATTACAAACTAACCTGATCCGGTTTCTAGTAGACTGCCAGAAGACCCTGATAAAAAAAATCTATAAAAATTTTATAAAATAAATTACTGGTGGGCTTACAGACGTGTGCATTATGAAATCAAAACAATCCCACATTCTGCTTCTATTTGCTTTTAAAAATTTGACAAACGATTGCTATGTCTATAGTAATTTGTGCATTTTGCTAATTCAAGCCTAAACATTGTCGGTCAGTCCTCACCCATTCTGAACGCAAAGAGATATAATCTAACACAACGTGATCGAAGCGGGCATGATCGAGGGTGAAATAAGATTACCTCCTCAGAAAGTAAAAGGCCTATGTCAGTCAAAACAAGCCTATATCACTGATCGATAGGCTAATTGGGTACCAAACAAACAGAATTTGACTTCATTGAATACATACAAATGTACAAGGGACAAAACCCTAATATCCTAAAGTTTTATAGTTTTATCCCAATTTTGTTCAAAACATGAGGACTCAGGCCTATAAAAATATTAATTAAAAGGGTGTATGCCATATTGGCATGTGGGGGAGAAGGGAAACGTGTACGTGTGTTTATTTTATTTATTTATTTATTTAATTATTTATTTTGGCCCAAGGGGAAGGGAAAGGGATGTCCCATGCTACCTTAGAACCCCACCTACTCCCCCATGTAATCCGCCCCTGCACACACACAAATTTGATTTGAACATTTACGAAATCTTACCGAAATCTTCCCCTAACATATCCGCCTTCACTGTTAATAAAAATAATTATCCTCCCAGTTATAATATCATTAAATTATATATTTTAATTTGTTTCATTGAACGTCGATTCACATTAAACAAATTTTTTCATTATTTTGTTTTGCTGCTTTTGTTTTTCGATATTGACGGATGTCGTCACCACTTGATGAAGGAGGGTTTGTTTGGTAATTCAAGTTGTCTGACAGTCTTACCGCAGTATAGGCTGCCTGAAAAATTCTGTTGCTTTGTGTCTTACCATTATGGGCTACCTGAAATATTCTGTTGTTTAGTGTGTTAACAGTGCGGAAAACATCAAATATTCTGTTGTTTAGTGTATTAACAATACGGAATACCTGAAATATTCTGTTGTTTAGTGTATTAACAGTACGGAATACCTGAAATATTCTGTTGTTTAGTGCAATAACAGCGGGGGCTACCTGACATATTCTGTAGTTTAGTGTGTTAACAGTACGGGCTAGCTGAAATTATGGGGTACCTGAAATATTCTGTTATTTGGCGTGTTAACAGTATAGACTCCCTGAAATATTCCGTTGTTTAATGTGTTAACAGTACGGGCTACCTGAAATATTCTGGTGTTTGTTGTGTTATTATTATACTCATCAAATTCGCACTTTTGTTCCAGGCTTTAGGCAAAGTAGGACGGGTGACCAAAGTTGACAAAGACACGGGGGACTTGCGGGTGGATTTTAACGGCTGTCATTTGACCTTTAGCCTTGCCGCTTGCATCCCTGTTGCTGCGGATGCTGTTGTGGATACTTTGAGCGGTGGAGAAGACGCTGGAGGTACCGGTAGCGGCGACGGCGGCGCTTGCGCAGGAGGAAACAGTTTCTCCACGAATACTATTGGCAAGGAAACATTTTGCGAATACTTTTTGAAAAAAACATTATTTATTTATTTATTTATTTTTATGTATTTAAAATTTGTTTTGTTTATAATATTAGACTATAAGTTATCTATATCTTGGTAGTGTATTGTGCAGATGTGTCCACTCGAGATGATAATAACACACAAGCAGCGAAGCTCTACCTATTTGAACTAACAAAAACTATATACATTTGAAGAAAATAAGCAATTTCAATTTTTGAATACCAAATTGGTACTAAAAGAGAAAATGCGTAATAAATACAACATTTAATATATATTAACATACACACTTGTGCCAAAGATAGTCTTCGCTTATACACTATTTACAAGCACACTGACAAAGACAGTCTTCAATTATGCACTATTTACAAGCACACTGACAATAATCATACCCAATCTGTCTATTTTTTTATATTTAATACCTTTATTTATTTCTTGTTATCCCTGTTGACTACATCAGATCCTGGTAATCTAGCTGTGTACCAACAGCTGCATGACCTTTTCAACGGCAGGTCAAGCAAAGGTCAAGGACGCAGCATGTCGTTACTGTATGCCGCCATCGAATTCGGAGACGAGGACAAAATACGAGAGATGTGCCGCGAAAATCCCGGAATGGTAGGTAGCTTGATTTCTTTCTTTCTTTCTTTCTTTTATATTTTTGGTGATTTTATCTCCGTAGTTTCTAACTCTTGCAGGTGAATCCAAACCTATTCTTTCTTCCCCTTTTCCATCTTCTTCCGGATGATCTAGATCTGATGATGTAGACCTACATGCTTTCATTCCAGCATTTATTTTTGCTCGTTTGTGTCTTGTAAATACATATATTTAAAAAAATGTTTAAAGTAGAGACTTATGACAGAAGACCCAGAAATATTGGAATAAGCTGAAGCAAATTGAAATATTTTTTGAAATCTATAGAATCCACTTCATAACATAATTTGTTTGTTGATTACGTTCTTTTCTTCTTCTTCTTCTTCTTCTTCTTCTTCTTCTTCTTCTTCTTCTTCTTCTTCTTCTTCTTCTTCTTCTTCTTCTTTATCCTCTTCCTCCTCCTCCTCCTCCTTCTTGTTGTTCTTCTTCTTGTGTCCGCTTGTATTATGGACAACCAATCAAGCCAACCATCAGGGTATACTCGCAGCAGAGCGTTTATTGTTGAACTGCAGAAGCCTAATTTTTAACGAATTGAACAAGGAAATTCCCTTGTTGACCTTCCCTGGACAGATAAACGGTGAACATAAAGGCATAACGCCTTTAATTTATGCGGCACTGCGGGGACAACGTCGGTGCGTGCTGACGTTGCTGGATCTTGGCGCTGACGTCAATAAAACACCAGCTGAGGACAACAGGCGGACACCGTTGGTTGGTTGTCTCGAAGGGTAGGTAGATGGTTTGTTATCTTACCAATGGATTGTATAAGTCCTGCCCACTCAACCCAACACGAATGGTCCCACCGCCGTAGCTCAAGTGGTAGAGCGTTCGCCTGGCACACCGATGACCCAGGTTCGAATCCCGTGGTGGGCGATATAAAAGGTGGCCATTTTCACTGTCCATTTTAGCAGTATGATTGCTCTTGTGGTTCAGTGTTGATTTAGGTCCCTACCCCTCTTTCCCTGGGATGGTTATCCCCGTCTGCCATATCGCCAATGGTGGGTGTAGACGTTAAACCTCAATGTTCGTTCGTTCAACACGAATTTTCCCGAAATCCAATATAACCCAACCTAATGTAAACTTGTAGGTCTTCTGTGCACAAAAACCTCCATGGCACGAGGATATCCTGTTTTGGATGTCAACGTTTCAAACAGTTAACAGTTGATGAAGAGAGATGCAACTTATTTGTTGGTTGGTTTGCTTGGCGCGGTAGGGTTGCACAGCTGGTTTGTGTGCACGTTAGCAATGTTAGCAACGTCGGGAAGGGTTCATACTTGGATGGGTGGCCATTGTTTGGAAGGCGACCGCCAAACGACACAAAAACAAGCGCACGACATACCCCAGTCCGCCCAGCTGTAAATGGATAGCACCTGGATCTGTTTAGAACGAGGGAAGGTTACATAGCGAGGAAGAGGAGATAAGCGCCGTTCTCTTTAAGCTCGCCTAGAGAAGAAATAAAAGAAGGTCCCATTGCGGTCGACCCCAGCGACCGGAAGGTTAACGGGGGGACACCTTTACCGGTTGCTTGCATTTCCAAATGACTGCACAACCGCTGAGTGTTTCAGACCAGCATGAGATCAAGTCCCAAGAGTAGGTGCAACATTGCGGAAGGACCTGCTTTGTAGATTATCATTGCTAGAGTGAAAAGACTACGGTGTGTGTAGGCTACTGCTCATTGAGTGTGGTTTTGTCTTGCCCCTTTTAGGAAAAGCGAAGAAATCGCCGACATTCTGTTGGCGAGGGGTGCCAGTACGACTCATCTGTATGGAGATGGGCACACGGCTGCCCATCTGGCTGTCGTCAAAAACAAAGTAGTCGTCCTGAAGGCACTGGCGGAGTATGGGGCGGACTTGAACGTTAAGGTATGGAATGGGTGATTTACGAAGAGCGCGCGCGCTAAGTAGGCTACAGATGCTTGGCATGGTTATGTGCACGCCATATTATGTTTATTCACGTTAAAGGCGAAACAACGTGTTCCTCCTCAACCTGCCTTCGGCTCAGTACCTAACTGTGCTCTTAAGGTGCTCTAACGTTAGATAGCTGTATACAGTGCAGCAAAGAAACATTTTCGTAATTTCTCCCAGTTTCCGAACAGTTAAGCTAAAACAGGGAAGGCTAAAAGAAATTGGACACTGAAATCTATCCTTGTTTGAAGTTTCATGTACACTGATGCAACATTTCAACACACACACAAACACACACACACACAGTATTCACCACAGCTATGACTAATTCAGTATCTGAAAATAAGTGGATGCCATTTAGTCAAAAGATACTATCAAGCTTAGGATTAGTCACACGTATGCCAGAATCAAAATACTTTTAGCATAAAAATGCTAAAATATTGTATTATACAAAAATTAAATGAAATATTTATTAAGTTGTGGTAAACAAGAAAATGGAATCTAGCAAACTCATATTTTAATACATGCGTACTAAATCATACACATTGCAAACGCACCTATTCGTAAAAAATAATATCAAGCACAGACAGGCATTACCAAGAATTAGATTAAGCGCGCATGAACTAGGAATTGAAAGAGGCAGATATCATAATATACCACAAGATCAACGCTTATGTTAGAAATGCAACCTACTTGAAACTGAACTGCATTTTGTAAACGAAAGTCAGATGTATAACGATAAAAGACAAACAAATACTAAAAACAATCGATAAATACAAAATTATAAAACCAAGCGATATTTTATGTAAGTGATACAGAAGACATCGAGAAACTACGCAGCTTTCATGATTGCTTCCAAATAAGAAACTCTGCTATTTAATTCATTATTATATGCTACATAGCGTCCAACTAGCTACTGTGATATTAACAGTTGTTATTCATAAGATTGTGTCAAATAACCTTCAGGATGAAATGGCAATACATTTTATATCTTGTTCTGTTTTGTTCAGAATTACTAAGTTATGTAAGCCCAATATACATGAAATGTCATCTCCTACAAAGCGACCGGCCTACACCGAAGCCCATGGACATTAACCAAGTACAATGGATCCTCCATATGAAAGAATTAGTGGATCGTCGATAGCTTACGGGTAGCTTATTACTGTACTAGCTTCAAATATTTAGGAGCCATTGTATCAGGAAGTACTCTCCAGGATCGCACAAAAGACTGCTGCCCTCTCTTGTCATCTCCATCTTCCTATACGCTTACGAAACTTGGACCCTCACAGCAGATCTACAACGAAGAGTACAAAACATGGAGATGATGTGCTACAGAAGACTTATACCCAGCACAGCACCAACGACGAAATCCGACAGACCATCACACAAGCCATTGGACAACACATTAACATGCTCACAGTGGTGAAGAAACGGAAGCTCCGATGGTATGGCCACCTCACCAGAGCATCATGCCTTGCAAAGACCATCCTGCAAGGCACGGTGCAAGGAGGCAGAAGAAGAGGGAGACAGAAAAAGAGGTGGGAGGATAACATTCGAGAATGGACTGGCTTGACATTGAGCGAGTCCATGAGGGTTGCTGACTACAGAAAAAGATGGAGCACGCTGGTAAAACGATCATCTGTGGTGCCCCAACGTCTTTCGAGTTACGGGATAGGATAGGATAGCTTATTACTGCTACCCCTAAGCTATCGGGGATACACTCATTCGCTCATATGGAGGATCCATTCTCCTTGGTTAATGCGCCTGTGAGTGAAGGTTAACCGACTGGCGTTTCACTTCAGGACGAAAGAGGAGACACGCCTTTGCACATGGCTATAGAGCTGAGCCGACAGAGTGCCATAGAACTCCTATTAGGACTTCCCCAAGTCAACATTCACATAGGCAACGCGCGCGACTTTGACATGGTACAGCTGTGTTGTTACGAGGACAACCCCAGGTAGGAACTTTCTTAATAATGAAAGAAAGAAGAAAAAGAACAGGTAGAAGAAGAAGAAGAGGAGGAGGAAGAGGAGGAGGAGGAAGAGGAGGAGGATGAAAAAAAGAAAGAAAAAAGTAAGAAAGAAAAAAAGTAATAATAGAAAAAGGTAGTTATTAAAAAAAATAGAAGAAGAAATAGAATGAGTAGAAGAAGAGGAAGAAGTAGAAGAAGAAAGAAGCAAAAAAAGAAGAAGAAGAAAGAAGAAGAAGAAAGACGAAGAAGAGAAAGGAAGAAGAAAAAAGAGGAAGAAGAAGATGATGATGAAAGAGGAAGAAGAAGAAAGAAGAAGAAAGAAGAAGAAGAAGAAAGAAGAAGAAGAAGAGGAAGAAGAAGAAGAAGAAGAAGAAGAAGAAGAAGAAGAAGAAGAAGAAGAAGAAGAAGAAGAAGAAGAAGAAGAAGAGGAAGAAGAAGAAGAAGAAAGAAGAAGAAAGAAGACAGACGAAGAAGAGGAGGATGAGCAAGCGTTGGCAAATTTAAGAAGGGATGGGAAGAAAAGAAATAAAGAAAAACAAGAAGAAGAGGAGGAAGAAAAAGAAGACGAATACATGTAGGCACGTTTAAGCGGGAAGAGGTAGTCCGCTGATTTTGTGAATAAGGTTTCCTATTTTGCACGGTTTTACGCTGCGTGGGGGGAAGGGGGGGGGGGTTGCTCACAATTTGCCTACAGTTTACAAAAAACAAACAAACAACTTTTCAGAGCCTTGGAGAAGCTGCTCGCACGTGACAACAGCCAACTGGACCGCTTGAGCAATGGGCGCAGCCCAGCCATCCATATCGCGGCCACCAACAACAACGTGGAGTGCATCAGGCTCCTTGTCATCAACGTCTGAACCCATTTTTCTATTATTCACAAGCACATTAAACTTCGGACACCTGTAGGCTTCTTAATGCGTGCGCCTGTAGGCGACGGATGGGAAGAGTAAAAAGCTGCTTAAAGAATAAGGGTGCAAACTAACTACAGGCACACGTGTATTGCTATGCCTGTGTTCGAACTAACACTGTTGCCATTTCTGTTTGAAATAGTGAAGCACAGGTTTTGTACTGCAGACCAACTACTGCAGAAGTATATCGAAGTTTATTTCATCTGTGCGAGTTTTGGACATGACTGTAGAGCTTTGGGGGAACAAAATAGACAACAATGAAATACTTGTGTATAAAGATAACTTCACATTCTGCATAATTTAAGTTGATACCAAGACCAAGCCAAGGTACATATTTTTGATTTGCAGGTAAAAAACAAACAAACAAACAAAACATTTCAAGGCTGTGAGAATAGACGGTCGGGAAAATGCCCCACGTAACGGCACGCCAAACTAATGCTAGACCAACGGTAATATTCAATTCATAGTTAACCTAGACTGCTGAAACCTTTCAGGGCGGTGCTGATGTGAACGTTCGTGGGAAAATTATGGACACAGCTCTACATAAGGCATGTCACATAGCTCAACTACAATCTGCAGAAGCCCTGATGGAACTGGGTATGTACAGAAGAAAATGAAGGAAAAAAGCCATGATACTGTCTTCGTTGACGATGACGAACGACGACCACCGCAACGATGACGATAACGATGATGACTGATTGATCATTGATGACGATGATGATGTGGATGTGTGCAGGCGCTGATGTTAACGTCAAAGACAGAGATGGAGATACCCCTCTCCACTTGGCAATCGGCGGATCAATCAAGGATTATGGAAAAGTATTCCAAGACCTATATGTGTGTGTGTGTGTGGGGGGGGGAGGGTGTGTGTGTGTGCGTGTGTGTGTGTGTGTGTGCGCGCGTGTGTGTGATTAGCAACTACACTGAATATCTGTGTTTTGTTACACTGAATTGTTTTTTTTTTGTTGTTATATTAACTCAAATAATCATTCAGTACCTCGATGACTGTTGATAGTGTGGCCTACGTAAATAAAAGTGAACAAAGCTTCAAAGATTCCATCGGGGGTTGTTTCTTGCAGAAAATTCTAAATTATCTAATTCATGAAATCTTGCAGGTTGAAGTTCTTATTAAGTAATTATTTTTATGTCTTTATTTTTATATTACGCTGTTTAGAAAGCAAATTTATGGAATAGTCGTTCTGGTCCATCCGCAATTAAAAGCTATTCACATTCTTGTTGCTGTGCAACTATTAACCGCCTTGTAAGATGTCCCATCTAGAGGCAGCTGAAAAGGAAAATTGAAGAATGAAGTTGTGTTTTATAATTGGAATTTTATTTGCGTCTTGCTGTCTTTGCTCTTTGAAAGTGGTTGTGTGAAAGAGGCCTGCGTCCTACAAATGAGTAGAGCTACACTGATGCTGTGATAGTCCGTTGTAACAACTGCTTAGTACCTGTTACACTGTTGTTGTTTTTTTTATCAGTAGTTGTTTCAGCCCCGATGCTTGAATCCTGATAAGTGTAACTCAGATTCCTTTACCCTCGCAACCTGTTCACTCAGCAACAAGGCAGGAATCGTCGTATGAAGTTTTCCAACTTTATCCAGCATACATCAACAACTGCATACAATCCTTACAAATCTCTATCAATAACTTTTTCAACTATCCTCTTTTATTTTTTTTTTTTTTTTTTTTTTTTTTTTAAATCAGTTTATAGTCCCCTCTCTTCCCGATAAGGATTTTCAGAGAGGAGACTCATATCCTCTTTTGAAACAGTGCGGCACTTATATAGTCTCTCTATACCCTAGAGAAAGTTTGAACATTCCAGCGTGACGCAATTACAGCCAATCAGAATAAAACTCGTCACCGGAACTATGCACTGTCTTACGTCATATAACTGTATTTAGGTTAGAAGAATCCCTTAGCTATCACTAGAATTATCTACATGCTTCGATCGATAGTAAACAAGTAATTCTAGAAAATTCTCCATTAATATCGACCAACGAAAATTATTATCAACGTTATACAAAGCTTCTTCTAACAACAATGCAAAATCAAATCAAAGGTAAATACACTCTGTTCTTGCATGCTTTGCAAAACAAAACGATCGGATCTATCGTGCGCGTCCCAAACGTAACAGTACCTGGTTCTGTTGGCTCCGTCCCTCCACAATGATATCGCTATGTTTCTGATTTGCCCAGGACGAAAAAGCCCAAGTAGAAGTGGCTTACCGAATTCAAATAAGCACCTTGTTGATAACTCGAGGAGCGTACGTGGATGCTGGCAACAACAAGGGCAGGCATCCCTTTCAATACGGCGTTCACGAGGTTCGTAGCGGAATCAAGGCCTTCATGAACCACAAGTTAGTAACGGTCTATACCTTTTATAACAGCATGACTGTCTATAAGCTGTTTTAATTTGCAGCGCTTGCGTGTTGATTAAAAATAAGGGTTTGACTATAATAGGCGACTGTTCAAATTGTGCCCGTCAGGGTTTCGAGGGGCAATTACAAGGTCTGTGTGTTTGTTACTCAATCAGCAAGATTTGTTGTTTGAATTTAATGGTAGTTGTATAGCGCTTTCCCAGCGGAAGAAGCGCTGGCCGTTGCAGGATCAAATTCAAGCCACACGAGGCGCCCACTTGCAACCTTTGGGCGCATAGTCTGACACCAAGACGACTGAGCAAAATCCTGGGCGCACGGGGATGGGGTGAAGGGATCTATTGCGTGCTGAGTGTATTTGTGTAGCCGGGCACTTACCCGTCTAGGACATGGGCGTCAGGATCTTTAAAGTCCATGCGATGGAATGCGCGCGTGCACAGACTAGACCTCGGTTTATACGCTCATCCGAAGGAGTAAAATGTACCTTTAAGACTGTAAGAAGTATTTTCTTGACAAGTTTTATGTTTGTTTCACAATTTTTCTGGAAAATGTTTGAGAAATAAAGGTAAGTTCTTTCCTTATTTCAGCCCGGACATTGTTCAGATGCACTCAAGGACACAAAAGGTCAATACCCTTTTACAATCCATGGGCGTGTCTCTTCTTGCGACAAAGGGGCAAGGTCTGCTGAAAGACGCTTTGCAAGGGGTGAGTCTTCCCTGCGGAAAATGCGGCAAAGATTCTGACGTCACGCTGGAGCCGTGTCGTCACAAGTGCGTTTGTAGCAGCTGCAGCAAAGACGTCATCACATGCCCTTTATGCGACGAATTTGTGAAAGGCAAAGTCATGGGGGACGTCAGTGGCAAGTGATCATTTGACAAACCTCTATGAAGCTCAAGAACCAAATTGAATATAAGGAAACAGTTTATTTATTTATTTATTAATTAATTAATTAATTTATTTATTTATTTATTTATTTATTTATTTATTTATTTATTTATTTATATTATGTCATCATTCTTATATAGCGCTTTTCCAGCACAAGAGCTGCTCAAGGCACTGGGAACTGGTCCCACTTGCAGCGTTTGGACGCGTTGTCTGAGGCTCAAAAACTGAGCACAATCCTAGGCCACCGGGGATGGGGGAGAAGGGCCCTAGTGCTTGCTGGGTGTACTTGTGTAGACGGCACTCACCCTCTAGGACATGAGTGTCAGGATCTTTATAGTCTGTGCCTTGGAATGCATGCGTGCACAGACTAGATCTCTTCTTAGTTTGACCCGGTCTAGCCCTCCAAAATAAGTTACAAAGTTTGAAGTCCACTGAACGTTTTAAATCAACGATATCCTTTCTTTTCCCCTTCCGATGTTGATCGGAACACGTTTGAATGGCTGCCACCTTGAATGTGGCATTGGTAGCCTAATACTAATAGATTGGAACAAGAGTCTTATGGTAGACTTTGACATAAATTATTCTTTAAAAAGAAAGAAAGTAAATGAGACTTGGCGTCATAGGCTACAACACTGGACCTCATGGTTTTTTTTTTTCAAATACTGGCGAATTGTTTACGAGTGTCGTAAAAAACAACAATAGTTTTTTTAGCAGTGAAGTGTAAAATGTTTTGCTGGGACCTGTTTTTCGTTTGCTAACAACTATATTCTGATCTTCAGTTTTTCGTATGAAAGATTGTGATACATACCTTGTAGCCTAAACATTTTTGTGTTGGCATTGTGATGATGACCTTCAATCAAGGTCTCACACAGAGCTTTCTCAGTTTTGTCAATGTTTGTATGTTAATATTGTGCTGTGTTAATAAACGCCAGAGTTGTGTAACCTAATTCGCTCATTTTATCTCGTTTTTCTGTGTGTATGCTTGTCTTTTGCATACAAGTCAATCATCACTTATGTTTGTAAATATCTTTCAAAGCTCACTCAAAAATATCACAGACAATATTGATTGTTATAATTGTTTTGTTTTTGTTTTTTAAAATTGAAAACAATAATAAGAAATAAATAAAACAAAATAAACAATGATAAAATTACTCGAGAGCAAATTACGTTTTCAAGAGAAACAATGTGAAACCCAGATCTAGAAAACAAGTTTAATATTTTTTTGGAGAGAGTTGGCTGGGAAGTACTAATAATAGAAATTACATACTGCTAACATTGTAAAAGTATAAAATTATTGGCTTAACAAATAGATATGAAAGTTTCATCGTACAGAGTATAAAAATCCAGAATAGAAATAGCCTCTAAGCACAATATTTAATCTCTAGTATGAAAAATCTACCACATATCAAAAGTGTGCATTCTTGAATAAAATTAGAATTACGGTGATTATTCTGGGCCAGAAATGAATATAATTGACATTAGAAAGAATGATTAATTTTGTATACGTCATGATCAAAGTTGTTAAATTCTGTATGTGAAATATAAACACGTCATAGTATTCATGCAAGCAGACAGAAGTTTTAAGTTTAACTTTCAATTTTAAAAACAATATTTTATTGTAGTTTAAGTTGGTTATTTTATACATGTATTATAATTTGAACTTGTGAGCAAGTCATAAAAAGTGTGAAATTAGTACATAAATGTCACCTATTTGGATCGGAGCCTATAATATGCAGAGTAATGGTAGTGAAAAGTTTAAAGATTTTTTGCGGCACACCAACATTCAAAACTACAATTACGTAAAAAGATGGCAGGAAAAATGATAAATATAAGTTTATACAAACGAGAAATATAAATAGGTAAATTAGAATAAATTAAATTCTGGCGATATTAAATCAACATCACATACTCTCATGTTTTCTTCTGTTCAATTCTTTTCCAATATAATTTTAATTTGTTTGAAGTGAGTGAAGAATGATGTAAAACAATCACTATTGCAGTTTATATTTTAAATTGATGGTATAGATCTAAAAAGGCCTATACACCGTACTATAAGTGTGGGCAATATTAAGGATACACATTTGCATCCATACAATAAATAGTAACACTCAAAATGTCCTTTTTCAAGGAATCCCCCGATGGTGTGCCGAGGGTTTCAGTATAAATTGTATTCCCACTTTCTGGAAATTTAGTGCTTTAAATTCCCACTGTCGCCGTCTTTTTCATTTGTTCTTTCTCATTCCTGCTCTGTTCTATCAATCTGCTATACTATCTTCTTCTTCGCTAGACCAGTCACCAACTTTTTTTCTTGAAAACTCTTCCGGGACAAGACGTGAAGACTCCTTATTTGTGTAAGGGGTTTATTAACCCCCGTTTTATTGTCCTTAACATATTTTTATCATAGGACGTAAAGCTTTGTTATCATCCTTATTTGTTTGTGAGGTCTGTTGGATCAGCTTGGGAATATTGGACGCTTTTTGCCAGGTGGTCACTAGGGCTTCCTATGATGTTATTATTTAGCCATGTAGGCATTTTATATGTATGTGTTTTGTTGATAATTTATAATGATGTTTGTATTCTATTTTGTTTTTGTAAACGGGGGTTCGATAAATTAGAGTATAGCCTCAGCGTCCCCTGCGTGGGATGTCTTTACTGTAAAGTGACTGGCTGGTGGAGAGCATTCAGTTTTACCACTAAGGTTGTTTCAGCAGATCTTTAATGCGGATCGGGGGTTGTCCGGTCCTGATTTGGCTCGGAAGAGTCCGCTGGACATAAAGCAATAATCATGTAATGTAATGTTTTCAAGGGAGGGGGGAAAGGTGAGCTTGGGTTGTGAAAGGGTCAGTGGTGGTGATGGTTGTGGTGAGAAGGGAGAGAGTGGGTGCATATAATAATAATAATAATAATAATAATAATAATAATAATAATAATAATAATAATAATAATAATAATAATAATAATAAGGGTATTTATATAGCGATTTTTTTTGTAATTACATCAGCTCAAAGAGCAGTTCGCACGCCTACTTAACGTTGACATCGAAATACATACGAAAAGAAGTTAAATAAAAACAAGGCACTATTACACTATGCAAAGACATAATACAAATACGAAAAAGAATATTTACAATTACAATTTTAAAGACGAGGGAGGGGGAGGAGGAGAGCAGTTAAGGCGTGAGTGGGCTGGGGGCGTGTGGTGTGACGGCGGTGGTCTGACTCACAAAAGAAGGAATGATGATGGTGATGGGAGACGAGATCACACATTTTTAGGGAAGAGATGAGTTTTTAAGTTGGACTTGAAAGTGGCTATGTTCGAACAGCTGCAAAGAGAGAGAGAGAGAGAGAGAGAGAGAGAGAGAGAGAGAGAGAGAGAGAGAGAGAGAGAGAGAGAGAGAGAGAGAGAGAGAGAGAGAGAGAGGAAGAGTTCCAAGTTGAAGGACCAAGCACTGAGAAGGATCGAGAGCCTACAGAGGAGGATTCAGGATTGATAGATTACCGTCCCCGGACACTTCAGCGTATAGGGGACTTCTACAGAGGAGAGTGTGTAGCGGGGTATTTATAACATGAAGAGGTCAAAGGAAGAACGAAGATTTCTATATAATTATACAGCTGCTGCATTCATGTAAAAGGCCACCTACAGGTTTTAAAGGAAAAAAAAAATCAAACATCAATAATGAATTAACTACTGAGCGCCTGCCAAAAATATATAGCTGTAGAACGTAGGCCTGTTATAATATTGACTGATTATAATTATGAAACCCAAATTAACTTAACAAGAGCCAAGTCTGTCATATATATTCAAACAAGTTCATGTTGAATTTATTTTATTTTATTTCATTTAATTCATTTGATTAACCTCTCTCTCTCTTTCTCTCTCTCTGAGAGAGAGAGAGAGAGAGAGAGAGAGTGTGTTTGTGTGTGTGTGTGGGCATGTAGAAACGACGTTCTGATGACACACACATGAAACTTCACATGGTTTCTTTTGACTTTTTTGGAAGGCCGCACTATTTTGATGTCAAAATAGTGCACCGTTGAGTTAGAGCTGTTTTAGCATTACGGTTAGGTTAAGGGTTAGGGTTTGGGTTAGGGGTTAGGGTTAGGGATAGCTTCAAAAAATCGAAAATGTCAAAATAATGTCAAAAAAATGGAAAGTGTGTCAAAATAATGTCTGTTTTTTTTTTTCACAACAGTCATGAGAACGTCGTTTCTACAAAAATGTGTGTGTATTTATGTGACTATGACGATGATGATGAGGCCAAAGGACAATGATTAATTCTAATATTAAAGTAGACTGTGTGCGGTGTTGTGTATGTGTGTTTGCTATCAAAAACACTTGTCTCCTGTGTTGTCTTTTTTCCCATTAAAATGTTCCCTGCATTTTCATATTTGTTTATGCACATGCTGTTACTATTTTGTCGTGTTGTTAAATGTTAGAAGGCCTCTCTCGCCTCTGTGCATAAAGGGTGTACATTAGAATCAATATGTGTGTGCGCGTGTGTGTGTGTATGTGCGGATGTGTATGTGAAGGTGTGTGTGTGTAAAATAAATCTGTGCATGTGGGAGTTGGAGAGAAGGGTACAATCTGTCGTAATAACATTGTTATTCGTAGTCATTGTGTGCGCTAATGTAAATGATATTATGTATGTCCGTGTGAGTCGTCCATTTGTATGTCATTAGGCCTACGTATTGCGTCTGTTTTTCACATAATTTGTTCTTGAATATAATCGATCACTTGTCCATGTCGGTATTTCGTTTACGTTGTTGAGAAATTCAAACGACTTTTTGACGCTATTTTATATGTTGAAATGGACCAATGGCCTTTTTCCAAAGAAACATCCGAATATCTCTCTCTCTCTCTCTCTCTCTCTCTCTCTCTCTCTCTCTCTCTCTCTCTCTCTCTCTCTCTCTCTCTCTCTCTCTCTCTCTCTCTCTCTCTCTCTCTCTCTCTAACTGGGTTTTCCGAGAAACCATACCCTGGTCTGGGAATTTACCGAAGCTAAAAATAGTATACGCTTCTACAACTTACAGCAACAAACCTACACAGTGTCATCAATAAGTCGTTCTATTACTCAAAAACTTGCCTTTGGTTGAGTTGTTCTTGTGTGAATTAAAACTATACACATCCAAAACAGCAGACGTTGGAACGTAACAGTAATAAACTACTTCAGGTAAGGAGATTCTTCAAGTAACATTGGTAGACATGACCCATTTCGATCTCATATTTTGCGTCGCTGTATATAACGAGTAGGAAGTTAAATCATAATATTAGGGCGAACAGCTTGGATTTTTGTGTGTTGTGTAGGTTTAAGTCTAACAAGATCAGTATCGACTTCTTGCATTTTTTGTTGAGAGTACAAATTATGTAGGCCTACTAGCGATCACAGATTTTCATAACGCCGTTTGTAAACCTACATACATAGGTTTTATTTTGTTTACAGAAAAAAAAAGACAGACAACTCGGACTGTCTAACATAGGCCTAATACCTGGAAAGATTAGTGTGGAAAATAAATGAATAGAACATCCCATTAATAGGTAATTAATTAAGATCTAGTTAATAGCTGTAATCATGGTAGAATTTGCGAGCAGTTATAAACGTGGTATATTTTAATGTAACAGTGTTCTTTAAATATGCATTGATTTACCTTTCTGTGTGTGTGTGGGTACCCACAAAAGCGCACAAATGGGTAGCAGACCTTGTCTTTTCTAGTAACAAATGGGTTTATTTGCTTGGAACCCACTTTTTTCCAGGACCCCACTTTTTTCTAAGTGCGCGGGAGTGCTCTTTTAGTGCATGGGAGTGCAGTTGTAGTGCATAAGAGTGTTTTAAGTACATAGGAGTGCACTATCCGGGACGGAGAAAATACAGTGATATTTGGAAAAGATTGAAGCAAAATTCGACCTATTTCGTCGCCTATAGGAGACGAAATAGGTCAACTTTCTAGAGAAGGGTTAGGGTAAGGGCTAGTTGCTGCGTTGCAACTAACCCTTGCCCTAACCCTTTTCCATCAAAAAATGACTTTCCGATTCCTACATTCTTAAATGAACCCATTTCTGATGTATTGCAAGTATGTGTGTGGGCATGTAGAAACGACGTTACAGTGACACACTCATGGAACTCCACATGGTTTCTTTTGACTTTTTTGGAAGGGCGCCCTATTTTGACGTCAAAATAGTTCCCTGCTGAGTTAGAGCTGTTTTAGGCCTATGGTTAGGTTAAGGGTTAGGGTTAGAGTTAGGGTTAGGGTTTGGGTTAGGGGTTAGGGTTAGGGTTAGGGTTAGGGTTAGGGATAGGTTCAAAAATTTGAAAATGTCAAAATAATGTCACGGAAATGAAAAGTGTGTCAAAATAATCCCTGTTTTTTTCACAACAGTCATCACAATGTCGTTTTTACAAAAATGTGTGTGTGTGTGTGTGTGTGTGTGGGTGTGTGCGTGTGTGTGTGTGTGTGTGTGTGTGCGTATTAGATGTTGTGATTAAAGCTTATCTGTGATATAGTAGGCTATATACACATGTCCATTCTTGATACTTGACATGTCCATTGCGATTGCGCTTAATGTTGCAACTGTCTATGCAAGATCTTTTAATTGAAGTCTTAAAATGTGTTGGGCGGATTGTGTATGTGTTTGTGACTGTCTACCAACATAGGAGCAATGTCCATATGCAATGTATTTTGTCATTTGGCTGAATACATTCTGTATTATGTATTCTGTATTCAGTTCCTTGTATTAAGTATCACCTATTGGTTGGGAACCGCGTTGTATGCATGCCTTATTGTTCAGTAAGTTGTACATTGGTCGAGATGAAATGCGCGATTGTTGTTGTTGCTCAACGTGTTGTAGTCAGTGTCACAGTGTTGTATGGGATGGGTACCCCCTTGAGGGTGCCGTGGTGCTGTATAAATAATATCCCCACTTTGTGGAAATTTAGTGCTTTAAATTCCCCATGTTGCTGTCTTTCTCCTTTGTTCTTTCTCGTTCTTACACTTTTCTATCAATTTACTATCTTCTTCCCTAGGATAGTCACTCACCTTTTTTTCTTGAAAACTCTCCCGAAACTTCTCACTTGTGTATGGTCACTATGGTCAGTGCAGTCCTCCATAACAGCGTCATCGGGAACTGGTTCAGAAAAACAATCGGTGTGCGTCAAGGATGCCTACTCTCTCCAACACTCTTCAACATATTCCTAGAGCGCATCATGTCAGATGCCCTTGCAGATCACGAAGACACAGTCAGCATAGGGGGTAGAGCAATCTCCAATCTTCGTTTTGCGGATGACACTGTGGATTGCCTGGAGAGGAACAAGAACTTGAACAGCTGGTACAGAGGCTTGACACCACCTCCAGAGCTTATGTAATGGAAATAAGTGCAGAGAAGACCAAAATGATGACCAACAACACCAATGGCATCAACACGGACATCAAAGTCCAAGGTCAATCCCTCAACACAGTGCATAGCTTCAAATATTTAGGAGCCATTGTATCAGACAATGGATCCCGACAGGAAGTCCTCTCCAGGATCGCACAAACAACTGCTGCCCTGACAAGGTTGAAGCCCATTTGGAAAGACAGGACCATCAGTCTACATTCCAAAGTAAGACTGCTGCGTTCCCTTGTCATCTCCATCTTCCTATATGCTTGCGAACCATGGACCCTCACAGCAGATCTCCAACGAAGAATACAAAGCATGGAGATGAGGTGCTACAGAAGACTTTTGGGCATTTCCTATACCCAACACATCACCAACGACGAAGTCCGACAGACCATCACACAAGCCATTGGACAACACGTTGACCTGCTCACAGTGGTGAAGAAACGGAAACTCCGATGGTATGGCCACGTCACCAGATCATCAGGCCTTGCAAAGACCATTCTGCAAGGCACTGTGCAAGGAGGTAGAAGAAGAGGGAGACCGAAAAGGAGGTGGGAGGACAACATTCGAGAATAAACTGGTTTGACACTGAACGAAGCCATCAGGGCTGCTGAGGACAGAGAAAGATGGAATATGCTGGTTAAACGATCATCTGTGGTGCCCCTACGACCTCCGAGTTACGGGACAGGATAAGATAGGATAGTGTATGGTCACTATGGCTTCCTGTGGTAATTATTATTTAGCAATGTAGGCATTTTCTTTGTTGGTTGGTTAAGTAGATTAACGTCTCCGGACACTAGAAGCATATAGGAGACTTGGTTGATGAAAACCGATGAATTAAGAAGTCATTTTGTAGTAAGATGTATTCGATGAAAAAGAGGTCATGTTGCTATAAGAAAGTCGCATGAAGAGGAGCGCACGAAGCAGCTGCTACAATCAGATGAAGAAGTCATGTTGAATCAGGAAAGCCGCTAAAGTAAGAATGTCTGGAGGAAGGAGGAGCGCATGGATGCGCAGTAGGGTGCAGTAAGAGTGCCGAGCAGGACACGGGGCCGGTCCTGAAGTGCCGATGTGGCTCGTGTAGAAGTGCCGACGAGGCCGCAAGAAGATGCCCAAGCAAGGCCGAAGGAGGGAGGGTAGGCGAACGCAGGGAGCCACTGGCGGTGAAGCACCTGTTGTCCGGAGGTCGCCACTCTCCACAGGGAGCCCTACGTCGCCCAATCGTAGAGAAAGATGGAGGGCAGCCGTAGGCAGGGCAGGCGGAAGTCAAGCGAAGCGGGCCCACAACGCAGCACGACCGTCGCCGATACCGACGGAGCCCTATGGAGAAGATGAATTTTGAGGGTTGAAGTAGAGTGACGTACCGGGATCTCCCACAGTCGGTGACAACAGCTTCGACTTCCGGACTAACACCGCCGGACAGGCCCCCAACCATACCGACAGTGCGTCCTCCTGATCTAGGCATGCTGGGCCGCTGTGGGACTGAACGTCTCCGTGAGCAGGTGTGGGCTCAAAGAAGCCTAAGGACCGCCGCAGTGGAAAATGCTGGTCGGCAACCGCCGCAGTGGAAAATGCAAGTTGGCTAGGCTGGCTGAACAGCAAACCGCCGCAGTGGAAGATGCAGGTTGGCAGATGGTGAAGAAAAAGGGTGCCCAACACCTCAGCGAGTGGTCAATGCTGAAGCTCGAAAAGACAGACTCCGAGTCTGCCAGCCGAGACTGACAGACCCGTCCTTGCCTGTCGCTGTTCAGCGAATCGTGTGAGTGAGTGAGTGAGTGATTTTCTTTGTGGGTTTGTGTTAATAGTGTATACTGCTGTTTATCTTCTATTTTATGTTTGTAACCGGTAGTTCGATAAATTAGGCCTGCACAGAGCTTCCCGTAGCGTCCCCTTCATGGGATGCCTTTATTGTAAAGTGACCGGCTAGTGGAGTGCCTTCAGTGTGTTGCTTTTGAGGTTGTTTCAGCAGATCTTTTATGCGGATCAGGTGTGAGTCCTCTTTTAACCAAGTTGTGAGCCGTTAGTGGTTGTCTATCTTGCTGGATTAATAATGATTGTGGTCTTGCTATGACCGCTAAAGGTTCATTGGACCGTATTAAAAAAAAAAGGGGGATGGGTAAGTAGCTGTGGTGTGCGAATGGCGCCTCCTGTATCGGCCAACGGTTTGAACATTTCTTGAGCTGAAAAAACCCTCAATATATAAAAACTATTAAAATAATTTAATTAAATGGACGCTTTGTATTATATTTATTTATTTAATTATTTATTAATTAACGAATGTCAGAAATTGCGACCAGCAAGATCTACAGTTTCGATCAAAATTCTTCAAAGATGACTGTTGTGTTCTAATGTGTTTTGTTTTAATTTAACGATTGACATGCCTATGCCTATAAAGATCAATCGATTGATTGAATTAATGATTGCTCAACTGTTTGCATGACTCACTGATGAAATGATTTTAGGACATTTTATTATTATTATTATTATTATTATTATTATTATTATTATTATTATTATTATTATTATTATTATTATTATTATTATTATTATTATTATTATTATTTTAAGTTGGACTGTATTTGGTATTCATGTGGGCAAAATTCTGGCTGCATTCTCAGTGAAAGCGTTGCAGCCACAAGCTGGAGTGGCGCCACCTGGGGTGGAGAGTAAATGGGCGGGGCAAGAGAGGGTCACGGGATCTATATAATGCGCATGTGAAGCAAGTTTTTTTTTTCCGGCATTCGCCCGTCTAGGATATGAGCGCTAGGAACTTTTTCAGTCCATTAATCGAGAAACTGATAGATTAACTGATCATTTATTGATAAATAATTTAGTCATTGACTGTATGTTTGCTTAACTGACTGATTCATTGACTGAACAATATACTTTGTTTTCAAAGGAATGCATGAAGAAGAAGTGGAGGGCTTGCGCGTGCTTCGTGGGCCTGACTGGGAGAAAGGGGAGGAAGATGGGGGAGAGGGGTATCTAGGGACAGTCACCTCGTTGCTAGGCAACGGACAGGTGCTGGTGGTGTGGGACATGGGACATCAGAGCACGTGCAGGACGGGACAGGAAGGACGGCACGACCTCCGTGTGTGGGACAGCGCCACTGTCGGTAAGTCAATCATGCAGTCGCCCAAAGGAAGGGTGGAATGCTTGCGGTTTGAAATGCGATGTGGAAAAATAAGGAAAAAGAATGTTGAGGAGGAAAAGAAGAAGGAGTTGGAAGAAGAAGAAGAAGAAGAAGAAGAAATGCAACAACAATAATAAAAACAACTAAGGCAAAACATGTGTTTTGAACAAAAAAGTGAAAATCGGAACAACAAACAGACCAACCGACCGACAACCGGAGAAGTATTAAATGATTTCCCATGAGTTGAAGTACCAAATTTGAATCTTAAGGTCGTGTCCGAGCGTTCTAAAAGATCCTCTGCTGTATTGAGCGCTACAAAGTTTAATTTTATGTAGCAATTTAATTATTGATACAGAACTAAAAAAAAAAAAAAGAAAAAAAAAAGAAACACACAAACCATGCGAATCTGATCAACCTCGAATTGAATGGACATTGAAGTTTAACGTATACATCCACCATTGGCGATATGGCAGACGGAGATAGCCATCCCCGGGGATCAAGGGGTTGGGACCTAAATTAAAACGGAATCACCAGAGCAATCATACTGCTCAATGGACACTTTGATTTTGCCCATCACGGGATTGGAACCTGGGTCATCGGTGTACCACTTAGGCTACGACGATGGGCTTCAACCTCGATCAACCTCGATACAAGGTCACTGGAGCTGTCCAAAGTCGTTTCATTTGTTTACTTTGAACTGACCTTGACCCCAAACTATGACAGATAAAATGTCCCAACTTGTAGGATCATAGCTTGATCTTTCCTGTATGTCACGGTTTTGCCTTCATCTTCAAGGTCAAGGTAACGTTTGGCCTAAAAAAAACATTTTAAAAAATGGGTCATCGCGCTGTGAATGGCTGTTTCATCCATATAGTATGCATAACATTGGGTTATTTCATCATACATGAACATCAGAGGCCACATGAAGGTCAAGGTCCCCAGTACAGCGGATTTAATCTGGCTCAACAAACTAATTGTATCCTCTTTTCATCCAACTAAGATGTCATTCCAGGTCCCAAACGATTCACAACCGAGGCCAGAGCTCCACAAAAAAGTCTTAAAGTAGACCACAGGGTTTGAAGTCTCTTCTTTTGTCTGTGTAAATTCGTAGGCCTCCTACATACTATACAAGGTGTACGTATAGTATGTAATTGAGGCCTACGAAAGACGAGATTTCACAGCCTGTGAGTAGACCTCGTTGATGACAACTTTTGCTGGAGCCAGCGAAATAGCGGCCGCCAAAGAAGCGCGTGCTACAAAACGATCGCATGTATACAACCGGCTTTTCGTGTAAACTTCTGCAAAATAATTGTTCTTATTTCATTCAATTTATCGAGTATAGCTTTACGCGCGATCCTCCATATTAATCTCGACTTCAAATGAAGTTTTTCTACCGTCTTTTTACACTGCAGACGACGAAGTGCCTGCATCCTCTATCTTCGTTTATGACGCCACATTCGATGGTATTTGACCTCAGCTATTACGCGTTTTTGTAGTGCCTGTGTGGCGCCAATGAATATTTTTATTATTTAATTTTACAACTATTAGGACTACCTATAGGCCCTACTGGCCTATACTTTGAATATGTTATTCTAGGGAATTTTATCATGCACGCGCTTTAAGTTTCAATTCTGTTGCATTGTTTTCCTTCCGAAAATGCAGATTTACTTGGCTATAGTCACTGGATGGCTGAAAGTAAAAAAATAAAACATGGATGCTTTTATCTTGGTAGGAATTCATCACCCTGGCACGCAGTGCTTTGAATGTGAAGAGAAAGACATCTTTGGCACCCTGTGGCGTTGCCAAGACTGTGCAGGATGTGACCTTTGCTCTCACTGTTACTGTGACGACAGACACGATTTGAGTCATCGCTTTCTGCGCATTGACACTCCTGGAGGTCAAGGGTAGGTAGCCATAGTAAATTAAAATAGTGTAAAATAGTGCGTGTGAGTGTGTGTGTGTGGGGTGGGTGGGAGGGTGGGGTGGGTGTGGGTGTGTGTTTTTTGTAGTGTGGTGTTTTGTGTGTGTTGTACATGTATAAGTGAATGTTTAAATAATGTATTGAGAGTCAGCATTGTTTTCCTTCTGTTTCTGTGTTTGTTTTGATAAGACGTAGATAGATAGATAGGTTTAATTAACACTTTGCCAAACGAAGATTCAGAATGTTTAAAGCCTATGTCTGACGACCAACGTTTTGATTGCAATCATAAGGAAAATCATGACTTGAGTCACTGATTTAGTGAGACTATCACCCAGTCATCTCAGTCAAATCAGTTCGCAGCGTGGTTTAATAATAATAATAATAATAATAATAATAATAATAATAATAATAATAATAATAATAATAATAATAATAATAATAATAATAATAATAACAGGCAATTTATACAGAGCTTTCCAAAATCACAAAGCGCTTTACACAAACAAATGTAAACACGACATGCGTACATTGGTCAATAACACACAACCACATACACATCCCAACACCCCCACCCCCCAAAAGAAAGAAAACAAACAAACAAACAAAAAAACACTCACTCTGGGCGCCTAAGAAAAGGTCTCTCTTAAAAGATGCGTCTTCAAGTTCATTTTAAAAGACGCTAGTGAAGGACTGTGACGGACGGACCGAGGTAGCTAGTTCCAGGTCTGAACGGAGAAGAAACTGAAGGCTCGACCACCGTGTCTCACCCTGTGGTATTCTGGTACACGGAACATCCTTTCATCTGCAGACGAGCGGAGAGAGCGAGAAGGAACATAGACAGTCAAAAGTTCGGAAAGATATCTAGGAGCAGTTCCAGAGATGATGTGGTAGCAAAGACATGCGAGGTTTTATATTTAATTCTTTGTTCAACTGGGAGCCAGTGTAGTTCTTGAAAGAGAGGCGTGCAATGCTGTGATTTCCGTGCTTTGAAGATGAGTTTAGCTGCAGAGTTTTGGACTTGCTGAAGAGGTCCAAGGACTTTCTGTGTGCAACCCACAAGGAGTGAATTACAATAATCCAATCTAGACAGAATGCATGCGCTAACTAGTGTTTTTGTTGCTTCTTGTGTGAGATACTGTCGAATGGAGCTTATGCGTCTAAGTTCAATGTATGCAATCTGACAAGTTTTTGCAATGTGTTGCTGAATGGAGAGACCCTGATCGAGAAAAAAACCCAAGGTCGCGAACCGTGTCAGAAAAAGAAATAGAAATAGTTCCAACAGTGATAGTTGAGGGAAGAGAAGAGGGGTCTGCAGATGACGGAGAAACACGGAGAAGCTCAGTTTTGTTATCATTTAGCTTGAGGCGGTTGTTTAACATCCACGATTTTACCTCAGTAACACAATCTTGAAGTGTCCGAACTAAATGATTATAGTTAGAAGGAGAGTCAGAGTGATTAAGTTGGGTGTCATCAGCATACATTTCGTGGCGGACAGAGTGTGAGTTAATGAGACGTGAGAGAGGAGAGGTGTACAGAATAAACAGAACAGGGCCAAGCACAGAGCCTTGAGGAACGCCAAAATCAAGCGGTTTCCGATGATTTTCCACGTTTAGAACATGCTCTAATTCCGACTAACTGATTGCGAGTCATTTAGCAAGGGAACCGATGAAACGCGCTACTTTGATCACGTGATCTTGCGGAAAATGACAAGGCCATGACAGGCACGCTAGGAACGTTGAGTGTGAAAAATACCTGTTAAGTAATATAGATGATACAGTCACATGATGATGAATGTTGATGGAATATATTGTCCTTTTCGCTGAACTTAGCAAATGAATTCCTAGCGTTAATGTAAAAATTCTTCGTCGCTGCATTTCACACATTTTGACTTTGGGCGCAGCAAGGGTAACAACTCTTGTGCTTTTGTTTATGCACAGTGACTGTGCGCATGTTTACCAAATTCAAACGTTTTAGTGTCACTACTGATGACTCGCAGCGGTAATCCTCTCATTCAAATCAGAAAACCTGTACTGTCATTATGATTGCAGTCAAAACGTTGGTCAACAGACCTAGGCTTAAGACAAACAAGGACACCATCTGTTGCAATTCAGCCATACTATTTTGTTTTCAAAACAGTCAGCCAAAGCAAAAACGGAAATCCAGTGTCAAGGTCAGAACCATAGGCTTGCATCCTGGGGCCAAGGTCGTCAGGGGAACACACTGGCAATGGGGAGACCAGGACGGAGGTGAAGGGTCAAAGGGCGAGGTCAAGGACTTTGTCAAGGTCGAGACGGCTGGCTCCTTAAGAAATCTGGTGCAAGTGGAATGGCCCAACGGTGCGATTAATGCTTGCCGTTTGGGTTTCCATGGCAGAGTAGACTTGAAGTGCGTGGAAGAAGAAACTGGAATGTTCTACTACAGAGACCATCTGCTGTTGCTGGGTGAGTTACGTTCATACGTTGTCGGTGTATTTCTCTCACTAATTTCCTTGTGCGAGTATTAATAACGCCCGGAAACATGCACTTAATAGACGAAGGTCTGTACGGATAGCTTGCTTTAACATACCAGGAAGATGTTTCTTTCACATTCAGTTCCGCCTCTTTTAATGTTTCCTTTTTAATGTTTCCTGTCTCAACATTTCCGTACATGTACATTGAAAAATAAAATATTGAATAGTCATAATCTGTAATATAACCTTTCCATTTGTCGATTGAACCAAGCAGTAGTTCATATCTTCTTTTTCTTCAGACACTACAAAACCATTATTGGCTTCCCAGGGAGGATCTCAAGGTCAAGCAACAGTGGTTGTTACTCCTCCACCATCTGGAAACCCAACTGCAGCATCTGCTAACCATCCAGAAGGTTCTAAACCGCCAGTTGTGTCTCGTACATCGAACTTAGCAGATCCTTCTGCATCATCTAATCTTGTAACGATATCAAACTGCATCAAAGACCCTCGTTCGAAGCTAACGTCTGAGCAAGCTGCTACTAATGGTTCAAGTGGATACGTCACCTCGGACAAAGGAGAGATAACTTCCACTGTCCAAGGAAAGGAAGAAGAAGAGTTACCGTTATCTGTGGGAGACAGAGCGGCGATCAAAGTGGACGAGGAGAAACTTAAAGCACTTCAGGAGGCCTGGGGAGGTTGCACTGCCAGAATGATCAGAGTGAGTGTTTGTCTAACAATGACTACCTATGTTCCTACACACCTGTCTTATCTCTCCCATCATTCAGCGTACACTGATGCATTCACTATGTTTGAGCATTTTATGCGTGTGTGTCATTGAGTGAGAGAGAGAGAGACAGAGAGAGAGAGAGAGAGAGAGAGAGAGAGAGAGAGAGAGAGAGAGCGAGAGAGAGAGGGAGAGAGACAGAGACAGAGACAGAGAGACAGAGAGAGAATATGTGTGTGTGTGTGTGTGTGTGTGTGTGTGTGTGTGTGTGTGTGTGTGTTGTATTGGCCAGTGGATGCGTGCGTGGAAGCGTAATTTTTTTTAAAACCGTGTTTTAGTGCATCGGAAGAACAGGGGAGGTAACAGCTATAGCTGCCAATGGCATGGTGTCTGTCAGGTTCGGGGACGCCAAGGTCAGCTACAGATTCAACCCTCACGTCCTGATCAAGGTACAGTTGTGGCTAAGCGTTGAATCTTTGGGAATGAATGAACATTGATGCGTAATGTCTACATTCGCCATTGGCGATAAGGCAGACGGAATCGTTTGGAAACTACTAGGCATTTTGCTTGAACCATTGTGGTTGTCGTCGTCCTCATTATTAATTATTATTTCAATGTTTGTCGTCGTTGTTTAATTATTGATGTTGTTTTGCTGCCATTATTGTCGTGATGGTGGTAATACAGATTGTTGTTGTTGTTGTTGTTGTTGTTATTGTTGATGATGATTTCTCTGTACTAAACATCGCCCTCCTGAATTAATATATAAATTTTCCAGTTTTGATTAAAATAGACATTTTGTCGCTAGTTACTTCCCTTGGACATCTTCGCGCACGTAAGTGTTCAGTCCTCATAACTTCGGGCTAAAACGCTGGACTGTTTGTGTATGCTACAATGTTGTTGTTTTTTTATTATTAGTTAATTCAACCCCGATGCTTGAATCCTGAGAAATGTAACTGAGATTCGTTTATTCACGCAATCTGTTCACTCAGCAACAAGGCAGGAGTCGTATGAAGTTTTCCAACTTTATTCAGCGTTCATCAACACTGCATACAATCGCTCAATCGTTCTTTTTTTTCACTTTCTCACTTCTTCTCTCTACTACTTTTTTTGAAACAATTCGGCACTTATATAGTCTCTCTATACTCTAGAGAATATTCGAACATTCCAGCGTGACGCAATTACAGCCCATCAGAATAAAATTCATCATGAGAACTATGCAGTGTCTTACATCATATAACCTTATGTAGGTTAGAAGCATATCGCAGCTACCACTAGATTTATCTACATGCTTCGATCGATAGTAAACAAGCAGCCCTAGAAAATTCTCCAACAATATCGACCAATGAAAATTATCAACATTATACATGTATACAAAGCTTCTTCCATCTACCACGCAAAATTAAATCAAAGGTAAATAAACTCTGTTATTGCATGCTTTGCAAAACAAAACGATTGGATCTATCGTGCGCGTCTCAAAATGTGAGCTCGTCTTGTTGTTGGTATTGCAGGAGCTGCTTGCGCATGGTGTCATAGTCAGTAATAATATTATACGTGTTGGCCTTTCAGGTTGACGGCAAGTTGACAGAAGGGTGTAAGGTGCGAGTGCGAAGTGATGGAGAGCTGCAGAAGGTGCTCAACGCCACTGTGGGATGGACGGCGGAGAAGGAACAGGTAGGACTATAGAGCTACAATACATTTGAGAAGCCCCCTGGAGCCAAAGCTTCCTGGCGCCAAAGCTTGATTAAAATAGCGTAACAGCTTATTCTGCCCATCCCCTAAGCTAAATTTCTGTAATGATGCATACTCTTCCCCTTTTTTCAGATCTTATCTAAGCCAGTGGAAAATGGTTGCGCCTAATTTGTGTTGCCGGACGCAAGATGTGCAATTTCCTTGAGAAATAGGATCACAGTTACGATGACAGATTTTCGATTCAAAAATCACACGTCATTCCGTTCTTCATCTGATAAATCAGAATGACATTGTATTGTGCTTAGTTACTATGCCATTATTTTTTTTAACGTGCCTTGTTTAATTCGCAAATGACGGATATCCGCTTTCATCCCTCCATTTTGTTTTCCTACCTCCCTTCAGTAGTGGTAATGGATACAGTCTAAGTAAAAGTTTAAAAATAAAATTCGTTTTTTTTCCGTCTTCTATTAGCGACTTGTTTTTACACCAAATCTTCGAGCGATGAATGTGTTTCTTGTTGTTGTGTAGGTCTATGTCTGTAACATGTGATCGTGTTTGTTGGTTACAGATCGCCCTGCTTTGAATCTGATTTAAGATTAAGGCGCGTATAGGATCCATTCTTCTTCTTCTTCTTCTTCTTCTTCTTCTTTTTTTTTTTGGTTGCAGTTTATTATTCCTTTCTATCGGGAAACTCTGGGCCGCCTCCCCCGGGGAAGGCGTAGTCGCAGCCAGTGGCGCGCCCAAACCCTACCTACCTAACATTATTTGTGAATTTTTGGAATTTTTGCTGGGGGAGCAAACCGGAGTACCCGGACAAAACCCCGGAGAGGTTGCCCGAGTCGAAAGTAAATAATATTCGGAGAAACATAACGCCCAGATGCTGGCTCGAACCCACACCTGTCGGACGTCATCTTCTTCTTCTTCTTCTTCTTCTTCTTCTTCTTCTTCTTCTTCTTATTTGTTATTCCAGGCTTTAGGCAAAGTTGGACGGGTGACCAAGGTGGACAAAGACACGGGTAACTTACGGGTGGATTTTAACGGCTGCCATTTGTTCTTTGCCCCCTCTTCCTGCATCCCTGTTGCTGCGAATGCTTCTGTGGATACCTTGAGTGGTGAAGGGAGTGGTGGAGGAGCCAATGGAGGTTTCGGCAGCGGCGGTGGTAACAACGATAGTGGAGATGACCTAGCCAGTATAATTTCAATGGGTAAGATCAGTTACGTAAATGTGTGTGTGTGTGTGTGTGTGTGTGTGTGTGTGTGTGTGTAGGTGTGTGTGTGTGTATGTGTGTGTGTGCACTTGCATAAACGTACAAATGGGTACAAAACCTTGTCTTTCTTAGTTACAAATGGGTTCATTTGCTTGGAACACACTTTTTTTCCCCCAAGACCCCACTTTTTTCTAAGTGCGCGGGAGTGCTCTTTTAGTGCATGGGAGTGCATGAGAGTGTTTTAAATACAAGGGCTGGGAAGGAGAAAATCCAGTCACTTTTCGGGCAAATTTTAAAGAAAAGTCGACCTAGTTCTTCCCCTACAGGAGACGAAGTAGGTCAACATTTTAGAAGGAAAGAGCCAACTTTGCATCAGAATCTGACATTTTTAGAAGAATGTTGCCCTCTTTCCGTCAACCCCCCCCCCCTCCTCCCCTACTTTCCAATTCCTGCATTCTTAAATAATCCCAGTTCTGTAGGTCGTCATAATGTAAAATACACAGAACACGTGTTAATTACTATTATCACCCTGTAAATGCACGTTTTAGCGCTAGTAAGCCGCCTTAGTCAGAATTAAGCATGATCACGTAAAAATTGTAATTATCCAGTGAAAATTGTAATTATTATGTGATATGTGACAATTTTCGGTTTTGGCGCATTTTCGGGTTGATCGCTAGAGCCAGAACTTAAAATTAAACGTGATCACGCGAACATATTTATAATTTTTCGATGATAATTGTAATTATCACTTGACAATTGTAATTATAGCATGATATTTGTAATTACTATTCCATGATATTTGTAATTATCAGGTTTTTGCGCTAGTAGGCCGTCCTAGATACCTACCAACCAGTGCCATGATCGGCCCTAGAACGGTGTGGAAGAGAAGAAGGTTCAGGGTGGGGTGGCGTAATTGACA
Source organism: Oncomelania hupensis (assembly GCA_036898135.1). Classification (NCBI taxonomy): domain Eukaryota; kingdom Metazoa; phylum Mollusca; class Gastropoda; order Littorinimorpha; family Pomatiopsidae; genus Oncomelania; species Oncomelania hupensis. The sequence continues at coordinate 10,240,481 of CM072524.1, read as the reverse complement.
CACTGTGCTCAGCGTTGTTCAAGTTAACGTTTTGGGTTGTAATAAAGGTATCCCATTGTACGCTATAGTTGCTCTGTTTGTGCTTTTCACAGACACTCAGAATCTTACCATGTTCCGTCAGCTGCGTGAACTTTACCTTGGAAGAGGTGAAGGACACAGCATGAGGGCACTGTACACTGCCATTGAGGTTGGTGACGTCGATACAATACGAGACTTGTGCCAAGCTGATCCTTCAATGGTAAGACAAAATCTTAGAAGAAAAAGACCGTTATGTCTAAACGCTTCCAATGATCCGATATAATTTGACAAATATAGTACTACTTTTTTGATGGGGGTGGGAGGAGGAGGTGTTTAGGAGGTTGGGTGAATAAATGGGGTGGTGGGTCAGGATGGGTCAGTGCACCTGCTCTCAGGTTTTCTCCGATCCCATCCCCAACTGATTCCTTCTGATTTATCCTGGAACACTAAGTAGAAAGTGTAGGCAAGACGCATGCATTTAGGAGAAAGAGAGAGATTAGAGAGAATCAGTGGTAAAATTCTCTCTTGCGGCCCTGATTCGCCTCCTTGCTGTCCTCTGGACCCTATAAACAATAATTAACTAACTAACTCTCCTGGCGTGCACACAAACCCTGGCTTGGTTTCTAGGTTAAGACTGGAGATTTTCTTCACAGACGACTGTTTTCGGTATTTTGTCAGTGCGCTTCATAATTATGTAAGTTGAAGTCTTGGGCTGTCTGCGTGAGATTTCTGATTTGAGCAAGTACCATGAGTAATTCTTGATTCTGTTAACTGCAGTATTTCAAAACAATTGCTCTTCCTTACAATTATAAGTAATGTCCGACCGCAGGTGGAAAGAGAATACCAAGGCATCACCCCTTTGATTTTTGCGTCACTGCGGGGACGTCGTCCGAGCGTGCTGACGTTGCTGGACCTAGGTGCCGACGTCAACAAGAGCGCCGCTGATGACTCTAAGAAGACTCCCATGTCTGCCGTTCTTGAAGGGTATGAACATGTCTTACTGCTTGTGATCAGAAACTTTCCAAAATCCTTCGGTATAACCTCAAACACATTACATTGCCCAGTCAGTTTAGCGCCCCGAACACGTCCCTACGACATGGAATTGTGCGCTATGCAAGTGGACATTGCATTGGATTGTTGCTGTCGTGGCTTAAAGCAGCCAAAAGACAGAATGGTTCAGATGACAAGTAGGCCTATATTGCGTAGTGGTCAGCATCCATCCCAGAGCACCTAAGTGGTTATGTATACAAGAGGATGGTGGACTGGGCTTAACTGAGATTGACTATAGCAATTTACTGTAGGCCATACATTCTGCATCCTTCTCATCCATTCATGCAACTCTGTATATAATGAAAAAGGCACAAAATAGAGTTCTTTGACATGATACAGGAAAAGATAGGTTCCGTTTCTCGATTCATATTCTCTTATTCTTTGTAGTTTGACTCAGAAACAGTAACTTACAAAAGGACATGATATTTTGACGTGGCTAAAAGCTCTCTTTAATCTAAGGATTGCTTTTGTTTTAATGCGACACAATAAGGTATAAGTTTAACTCCTGTGATGGGTAATACAATTTGTTCAAAGTATAGCCTATTAACTGTATCTGGTCTTGATGAAGATGTATAGTACATTATTCAAAATTGGATTGCACTCTATTTCCACTAATGGTAATGGATACAGTCAGTCTAAAACGAAACAAAAATTTCAAAACTAAAAAAGCGAATTTCTTTCTGTCTTCTAACAGCGACTTGTCGTTACATCATACATGTATGTGTGGGTGAGGTGAATGTATGCTTACGTTTGTTGTCAATATAGGAGTGTTCATAACATGTGAGCGGTTATGTTGGTTACAGATCGCCGCTCTTTAATGGCTGATTAAGGAATAAGGCTGGTATAAAATCTATTATTATTATTATTATTATTATTATTATTATTATTATTATTATTATTATTATTATTATTATTATATGTTTTAAAAATTATTTATTTTTTTATTTTTTTAATGTGTTTATTTATTATTTAATTAATTCATTTATTTTTTGTTAGAGAAAGTGAAGAGATCGCCGAGGTCCTGCTGGCGCGAGGGGCTCATACCACAATGACTGCAACAGCTCTCAATTTCTCGCTGGCTCACCTGGCCGTCCTGAGGAACAAAACGGTTTACCTCAGAGCTTTAGCGAACTACGGGATGGATTTCAGTGCCAAGGTATTTTTTTTTCTTATTTATTAATTAATTTATTTATAAAAGGTGATAATGAAAGGTGTCCACGGAACCTTCCGGTGGTTGGGGTGGGAAGCGTTTGGGACCTTTCTTTTCTTCTAGGCTAGCCTAATTTAATGAGGGCCATGCCTATCGCCTCCTCATTCGTTGCTTTATCTTGCCCGGTGTTCTAAGCAATTCCAGGTACCAATTCTCAGCTGGGTGGACTTGGGTACGGGGTTTGTCGTGCGCTTGTTTCGATCTTTTTGTGTCGTTTGGTGGTTACCTTCCGAGCATCTAAGTATTAACCCTTCTGCACTGCAGCCCCACCCAATTTAAATCAACTTCCTCCCCAACGTCTCAACCGTTAGAAACAATATTGGGCCCTCAGCGCGGTGTGCGTGCTTCTCAATGCCGTCTCCGGTTGCCTAGTGTCCAAACTGGCAATACCAACACAAAGACATTGGGATTTCGCGCCTTCTCAAATGCCTCTCCATTCCGCTTGAACCACCTCCCACTCTTTTTGAAGTCAAGTAATTCTGTGGAGGCCTTCAAGAGAGCCCTGACGACACATGTTTCCCAAAGCCCAGCAGTGAACTCTACCCTTTGTGAAACTGCTAATATTTTGTACATAATTGGTCATTCGTTTTTTGAAGCATTTGGTGGCTGTTCTGTTTTCTTTTCTCTGCTAGCGCATTGAGCATGTTATTATGGGTAATCGGCACTCTGTAAGACTACATCATCATCATCATCATCATCATCATCATCATCATCATCATCATCATCATCATCATCATCATCACCATCATCCTCATCATCCTCATCAGCTCTCTCCAATCTCTCTGGAAATAGACTTTGGGCTTTCCGCTTCCCCATCACCCTGGCAATCCTATCCCTCTAGAAATTGAGTTTAGTTTGTGCCCCACATCTAAACAATAAATAATTTACATCCCCCACTTTCTATTAAAATGGAGTAGGTCTCCCACCTTCCTTAGAAATGAGAGAGAAGAGAACAATTTTATTGAACAAAGATAAAAAAGTAAGCACTAAGAGTGCTTTTTAAAATTTATTTATTTTTACCTCTTGCCCTTGGGGCTTGTAACAATAACAGTTAGTATAACGAAATAACTTTATAATAATAACAACATAATGTAACAATACAAGCAAGACACACAAAACTTCATAACAATAACATAATGTAACTATACAAGCAAGAACTGTGCGCACACAAACGCGCACAATGGTCTTCCGCAAAGCTGTCGGGGATCCACTACCGCCGTGCTATCGACGATCCACTCTGTACGCGGTTAATGCCCCTAGACTTGTGGTTGTTTACAGGATGCGAAAGGCAACACGGCTCTACATCTGGCAATAGACCGCAAGAAGCACCGCGCTGTGGAGATCTTGGTCAGCCTGCCTCAAGTGGACATCCACATCGGCAACAGTCGAGATTTCAACGCTATTCAGTTTTGTTGTCTGGTGAACAACCCCAGGTAAGGACGTCGTTTGTGAGGGCGCCTTCCAACTTTGTATGCGCTATAGTGTATATTATGTAGGTCTATAAGATGGCATTCATTCATTGTGATGATCATCATCGTCGTCGTTATCGTTACTATTGTGCGATATTTCAGAGCGCTGGAGCTGCTGCTTGCACGCGATTGCAGTCAGGTGGAGAAGTTACGCAAAGGCCACAGTTCAGCCCTGAGGATTGCCACCTGCAATGACAATGTGGACTGCATCAGACTGCTCATTTTTAATGTAAGTAACTATTGGACGTACTAGTTGTAGTAGTAGTAGTAAATGTAGTAGTAGTAATAGTAGTAGTAGAAGTGGCTGCGGCTTCCCCGCAATTGCAGTCGCGTATAGATCTTCTACTAAGCTTACTACTAAACATCACAGCAATAACCCTGTCAACCCATACTATAGATAATATGCTAAGCTAGATCTTCGTAAAGAACCGGTGAAGACAAAGAGAGGAAAGAGATGAAATGGGCATTGCCCTTGTAAATTGAAAGCTGGATGTAAACAAAAAAGGATATCCTTAACACTTTCCTTTCAATACGAACAGGTTTAACGGGGAAACGTTTTCTTTATGTAGGTACGTGAATCCAAGTCAAAGTCAATGCATTCTTTATTCCACAATAAAAGAAAATTTTTTGGTCTCTAATACACATGAACATTGAGGCGCGCGCGCACACGCACACCCACACACATACACGCATTGATTGAATGGTTTTATTCATTACTAATTATCGTGCGTGGTTGATTGCCATGATAGGGCGGGGCAGGTATCAACCGATATGGCAAGGACAAACAGACGGCGTTGCATGAAGCGTGTCATAGCGCCAAGCTGCAAGCTGCGGAAACCCTCCTGGAACTTGGTGAGATCGCATTTCATTTCAGAACTTGGACAAGACAAACCAGAGCAAAATAATGATGATAAACAAATCGCTGCCGCCGTATCTCATTAGTACGTAATAGTACATAGTATCGCATTATTACGCAAAATTATATTTTATCTCATTATTTACACCTGATTATTAGCCTACGTACAAATGAGATACGACAGTTTTATTTCCGGCCGTCGAACTGATGATTTTAATTGTCCACATGGATGCCATCACCTAAAGATAGGTATTTAGCAGAGCGAAGGGAGCGATGATACAAGTGTAGAGACATACTGCACAATGTAAGCAGCTTACACGTAGTTATAACTTAATTGTCAATGCTAATAATGGAAGAAGGCCTCAATGACCTTTGACAACTCCCAAACAGGATTTCAGCTATACCCTTGTGCTGTTGGAAGCTATTCTAGTGAAGCATTAGCCATGGTGAGTTGCAGGTGCTGATGTGAATGTGCATGATGAAGATGGTCACACCCCTCTTCACCTCGCCATTGGCGGGCCCGTCCGAGGTTACAAAAAAGTAAGTCACTGCCATCTCCCTTTTCTGATTGGCTTTGTATTGGTCTTAACGCTGTAAATCGGCGAGGGAGAGAGGAAAGGCGTTTTAAGAACCTCAATTTTCTCTGGGCCAGCCTAATGAGGACCGTGCCCATCGCTTCTTTAAACCGAGCCAGCTAGCCATTCGCAGCTTGGGTGAACTGGGGGGTGCAATGTGTTTTTGTTTTCATTCTTTGGGTTGTTTTTGGGGCGGTTGGCTTCTTCCACGTAGGGTCGCCTATCCCAGGAATACTTTGAAATAGTTAGGAATCAGAACGAGCCAAATGTGTCGCGTGCGATATCTCAAGAACTACTGAACGGATTTTGAGCAAACGTCGTAGAAACATTATCTTGGTTAGTGTAGTGGCGGGCCTCCTGAGCCATCATATTCTTCCCCAAAGATCAATGTCACCGGGGTCACTTTCTTTTCTAAACACTTTTTGCTCTGTATCTCCAAAACAGCTGGCCCGATTGTTTTGTGTGGGTATATTGGTACTTCAACCCATGGCCAGCCATTCAGTGTCAGTCCGTTGAAAGAGAGAGAGAGAGAGAGAGAGAGAGAGAGAGAGAGAGGGGGGGGGGGGAGATAAGATAAGATAAGATAACAATTTTATTTTGCAAGGCTGAAAGAGTAAGCGCTGGATGCGCTTTTTTACACCTTGCCCTTGGGGCTTATAGCATAACTACTAACTACAACAAATTAATGTCATAACATTAACACCATGGAACAATAACAAATAAACAAGGTCATCATTAGATAATATCATTTTCCCAAAAAATTATCGTTGTTAATATCTATTAACAACAATTAATGTTTATTTATTTTGTTTTATGTGTTTTAGGAGATGTGTTCTAAATTATGTAAATTTATATTCTTGAGTGCGGAGGTCTTCAGGAAGGTTATTCGCCAAGTGGAACCGGGAATAAGCAAGACTAATTTTGAAGAGATCAATTCTTGGAATTGGAAATATTAATTTTGTAGACAATCTGGCAGTTTTTCAGTTTTTTGTTGTTAAAAAAAAATAGAAGAACGATAGGAAGTTGCATTGCCAGAAAGTGTCTTGTGCATGAAAACCCCTTTATTAAATTTTAGTCTGTCGGCAAGAGGTAGAATATTGATCCGTTGTAGTCATCCGGATATATTTTTTGTTTAAGAATAACTTGTTTAATTGTGTATGAATTCTAAATAAATGCTTCATTGCATTGCCACTAGCAGAATCCCAACTAGAAGTATAATCAGTAAATGGTTGAATATGACCGGAATAAAACAGTTTACGAAAAGGTAAATTTAAAATATGTTTAATCTTTGATAATTGATAAGTCCTTTTAGAAATAATTTTACTAACATTTAACATGTTTCATCCAAGACAAATTATTGTCTAAAGTTACACCAAGAAGTTCATGACACTGTACTTCATCAATTCTGTTATTGCAAATTTTTAGTGGAGGAAGTTTTCTAGATAAATTGTGCCTTTCTGTCTTGTTGTAATAAGCATGGATTTTGTTTTGTCTGGATTGAGGGCTATGTGATTGGATTCAGTCCATTCCTGCAGTTCACTAGCCCCTTTTGTAATAAGGAGGATAGATTAAGCAAGTCTGTAGTTTGAGAGTGAAGACTCATCAGCAAAGAGGTTTAATCCTTCATAATTTTATTTAGCACAATCATGGCCATTTCGCTGGTGTCAGTGGCTCAAATAAGCAAAATAGAAGTATGAATATGAAGGGGGAGATCATTTATGATTTATGTAAATAGAAAATAACAAAGGTCCTAAAATAGAGCCTTGCGGTACTCCAGCTGTAACAATGTCAGATTGTGACTTTTCGTTATTTACATAAACACACTGTTCTCTGTCAGAAATAAACAAATGTAAAATTTCAAGTGATTTAGAATGAAAGCCATATAATTGTAGTTTAAGTAAAAGGTCATGGTCTAGTACATCGAAAGCTTTGGCGAAATCAACAATATAAAACATTCAGCCCCCAATAATCGCCGCAACTTCTGCTCCACGTGTACTTTCAGACTGATTTTGACCTGGACCTTCGCTGTCTCCCCTTCCTCTACAACGTGGTTGTTGCAGTTCTCTATTTCGCCTTGAAGACTTGAGATCCGATGTTGTAACATTTTCAAGGTTTTCTTTGTCTGGCCAAGAGATAGTGGGCGGCTGCGCGGGATAGAACTACGCACTGGGAAACGAACGTTGTTTTTTAACAATTACGCACTGAGAACTGACATCGACATCAACCCAGTCTTCATCATCAGTTGCTGTGGTGTTACTGTTAGCAGGACAGGGACCATAAACTGACAAGATTACTTGTTGTTAAACTAGGGAGGGGTTGAGAATAACTGACATGTTGGTTTATATGTGTAGCACAATCATGGCCATATCGCTGTTGTCAGTGGCACAAATAATTAACACATTGTTATCAGAGCTTGTATGAGTCATGTATCACACGCGCTCGTTTATGTTTATTTGGTCTCTGAACTCACCGGAAGTCTACATGACGCTTTAGTTATTTTTTAAAATCACGTAGGGCTTTAAAAAAATTATTTATTTATTTATTTATTTTTAAATTTACGAACACAGATGAGGTAACTTTGATTCGCATCCCTTTCTTGACAACAATGCAATCTGAAAGCAGAGAAACCGCCGAAGATGCGCAAAGAGCACTGAGTTTTTATAAAGTTCAGGAATGCTAACACTTAGAGAAACATAGTCACAACAGAGATGATTCACATATCGAAGTATAAAAGTTCGCAAGAATCTTTCCATTACAGCATGACAACCATGGCGGAACAAAGGGAAGTCACCGTCTCAAAATCCCGTAGCCTAAAAGAGCAAAACTACAGTCAGTCATCAGAAATAGGAGTCACATTTTTGAAGTCCAAATTTTTCATAAAATGTAACAGTACGAAATTATTTCACAAAACATAGATGGTCTCACTGAATAAATAATCACATTGAGCCGACAACATTTTGACTTTGAAAAAAAAAACAAAAAAAAACAAACACGCGAGACAGAGAGATGGAAGAGAGAGAGAGAGAGAGAGAGAGAGAGAGAGAGAGAGAGAGAGAGAGAGAGAGAGAGAGAGAGAGAGAGAGAGAGAGAGAGAGAGAGAGAGAGAGAGAGAGAGAGAGAGAGAGAGAGAGAGAGAGAGAGAGAGAGAGAGAGAGAGAGAGAGAGAGAGAGAGAGAGAGAGAGAGAGAGAGAGAGAGAGAGAGAGAGAGAGAGAGAGAGAGAGAGAGAGAGAGAGAGAGAGAGAGAGAGAGAGAGAGAGAGAGAGAGAGAGAGAGAGAGAGAGAGAGAGAGAGAGAGAGAGAGAGAGAGAGAGAGAGAGAGAGAGAGAGAGAGAGAGAGAGAGAGAGAGAGAGAGAGAGAGAGAGCACATGTGTGTTGTATTAACCCTCAGTAGTTCCCATTTTTCTATGTATTCTATACGCAGACTGACGAAGGAGATTTGGAGGTGACTTACAGAATACAGATCGGAAACATGTTGATAAGTCGTGGTGCTTTCGTGGATGCTGTCAATCACGCAGGCAAACATCCCTTCTGTTACGGCGTTCCCGAGGTTCGCAATGGAATCAAGGTCTTCATGATGCACAAGTTAGTATATGGCCTGAGACAAATACTTCCTTATTTATGTATTTATGGTATTCTGTATTATGGAGCGCCTTTATCAGTTTATTGAGTTTTTATCTCTATCTGTGGGTGTTCGTGCGTGTAGGTGTGTGTGTGTGTGTTTGTGTGTGACTGTGTGTGTGTGCGTGCGCGCGCGCCTGTTTAAATGTGGAGGGTGAAAGTTGGCTTGAAAACTTCGAACTCATTTGTCTGTTCGAAAAAGCTCTATAAATCCGAATATTATTATTATTAATATAGTTTTTGTTTATTATTATTAAAAGGAACGACGTGTGTGTGTATGACTGTGTGTGTGCGTGCGCTCGCGCGCCTGTTTAAATGTGGAGGGTGAAAGTTGGCGTGAAAACTTCGAACTCATTTGTCTGTTCGAAAAAGCTCTATAAATCCCAATATTATTATTATTATAGTTTTGTTTATTATTATTAAAAGGAACGACGTGGTCATTAAAAAAAAAAAAAAGATTCGTTTGTCTTTTAAACAAAGATTAACGGTGAAGTACTCACCTTCAGTGCAAAATTCCGTTAGCCTTCATTTTCTAGCGAAAATTTCTTAGTTGCAACATCGTGAAGGTCTGTACGTGGTATTTTAGGCAAACAGTAGGCTTTTTAGAACTTTCCACAATTAGTTTGTCGTCTTCAACTTTTCGGTAGGCCTAATTTATTCATAAAAGATTTCAACTTTTCGGTAGGCCTAATTTATTCATAAAAGATCTAATTTAATCGTTTCAGCCCGGACATTGTTCAGATGCAGTCAAGGACACAGAAGGTTAATACCCTCTTACAATCCATGGGCGTGTCTCTTTCTGCCACAAAGAGGCAGGGTCAGCTGAAAGAGGCTTTGCAAGGTTTGAGTCTTCCCTGCGGAAAATGCGGCAAAGAGTCTGACGTCACGCTGGAGCCGTGTCGTCACAAGTGCGTGTGCAGCAGCTGCAGCAAAGACGTCGTCACATGCCCTTTGTGTGGCGAACTTGTGAAAGGCAAGGCTCGTGGGTGAAGTCAGTGGAGAATAATCATCTGACAACCTTCGTGAATCACAAGAACTAGATTGAAAAGAAGTAAACGGTTCAGTAACACCTTGATAATAGTATTGGATGCAGTCAATTAAAAATTAAAAAAAAACAAAAAACTAAATAATACCCATTGGATTTTTTTTTCGGTGTTTTAATAGCAATTGTCCTGCCTGTACACAACATATCTGAGTGATATATGTGTTTATGTTGTGTGAGTGAGAGTGTTTGAAACTGTATGTTGGTACATGGTATGAATCGCCAAGCTTCATACCTGTCAAGGGGTTTTCGGGTTGTGGTGTAGCACTAATAAAGAAAAACCATTTAACAGAAAAACCATAGCAAATGGAGGTTTGGTGTAGCACTAATGTGAATCACGCGATTCGCAACAAAACTGGAAACTTCTGCACCCAATATAAACACACACATCCAATGTGTTTACAAATTTATTGTAAAATCTTGTTAATGCACAACACTTTAGCTATTACCATTATCATTATAAACATTTTCATGGTGTTTTTTTTCAAAATAAAAGTGAAAATGCAAAAAAAAAGAAAAAAAAGATATAAAACATACAGACAGAAAATAAGCTAGGCAATCATAAAACAAAACAAAAACAAGGGAGACAATCACTGACACAGGAAAAAGCAGATGAACTTTTTTCCCCCAAACAAATTTGCTTATTCATAAAACATGGTTTACAATGCCAAGAAAAGAACTATTACCATTGCACAAAAGCTTATACCAATTAATTTAATAAAAATATAACTAAATGGCAGCTGATATAATATGAAAGTAATCAAAGAGAAATGAATAATGTTAATGACACAAAGACTGATCGTAGACTGAAGTTCTGAACGAACACGTGTTGCGGAGTGTCTTTAAACAGAACTCGACCGGAACAGACTACTTTCGCGCGAAAACCCCCTTGGTTAAAAAATATTATCGTCACTTTTGAAAAAGTGCGTAGCAGCTTTGTGATACGCCGTAGCAATGGGAAAATGTTTAAAATGCGTAGCGCTACGCAAAAATCCGTAGCACTTGACAGGTATGAAGCTTTGTGCCTAATTGACTGGTGATTTGGGCAAAAGAGCGTGTAGTACTACATGACATCCATTCTTCTTCTTCTTATTATTATTTTTGGAACGTTTACTTCTTAAAAACATAAAGATGAACTACGAGTGCAAAAAATATCGCATGTTTTTATTATTATTATTATTTTTAATTATTATTATTATTATTATTATTATTATTATTATTATTATTATTATTATTACTACTACTACTACTACTATTACTACTATTATTTGTATAACTTTTCCTTCTTAGAAACATGAAGATGAACTTCGAGTACTGAAATATTGCTCGTTTATGTTATACCAGTTCGGCTCGCTTTTGGTGTAAAATTCTGGAACAGCGCTACCGCGCCTAAATTGAGTCGGTACTAACATATATTCATTCGTTTGCTCTTATCAGTCCCTGAATGTGAAAAGAAGGAAATCATTGAACAGTGTAACCCAATGTTTGCTGCAAAATTATTGGCAAACTCCAGATCTCCGTGTGCAAAAGGGCCCTCAGCATCCGAGATCTTCCTACTTACTGTGTTTGATGCTCTGCCTTCTGGAAGGCGTCTGCGTAGCTTAAAGTGCCGGACTATCCGTTTCCGTTCCAGTTTTCTTCCGACTGCAGTGACCGTGATCAATTCAAATCCTATCCTATCCTATCCTGTCCCATAACCCGAAGGTCGTAGGGGGCACCACAGATGATCGTTTAACCAGCATACTCCATCTTTCTCTGTCCTCAGCAGCCCTCATGGCTTCGCTCAGTGTCAAACCAGTCCATTCTCGAATGTTGTCCTCCCACCTCTTTTTCGGTCTCCCCCTTCTTCTACCTCCTTGCACTGTGCCTTGCAGAATGGTCTTTGCAAGGCCTGATGATCTGGTGACGTGGCCATACCATCGGAGTTTCCGTTTCTTCACCACTGTGAGCAGGTCATCGTGTTGTCCAATGGCTTGTGTGATGGTCTGTCGGACTTCGTCGTTGGTGATGTGTTGGGTATAGGAAATGCACAGAAGTCTTCTGTAGCACCTCATCTCCATGCTTTGTATTCTTCGTTGGAGATCTGCTGTGAGGGTCAATGCTTCGCAAGCATATAGGAAGATGGAGATGACCAGAGAGCGCAGCAGTCTTACTTTGGAATGTAGACTGATGGTTCTGTCTTTCCAAATGGGCTTCAACCTTGTCAGGGCAGCAGTTGTTTGTGCGATCCTGGAGAGGACTTCCTGTCGAGACCCATTGTCTGACACAATGGCTCCTAAATATTTGAAGCAATTCAAATACTTGATAAAAAAACAACCGCTTTGCTCGGGGTGTCTAGCAGCGAAAGGTGTGAGCTGGTCGCCTGTCAGTGTAATTTGTTAGGGGGGTGGTTGGTTGCTGTGGAAGTGTGGTTGTAGTGCAATCTTCATGAAGATGGTTGATCAGAACTTTTTTAATTTTTAAACAGCGATAACTAACAGTGTGTGTTTGTGTGTGTGCGTGCGTGTGTGTGCGCGTGTGTTTGCGCTATAAAATGGTTATGTACTTTAATTCACATTTTATGATAGATGGTTTATCGCATGAATTTTTTTTTCTTTCAATAAATCTGTGTTGTAACTATGGTGATTGTTATGACAATTATATTATCCTTATTGCTGTAGTCTTTTTGTTTCATTGTTGTGATAATTTAGCAGCAGGCGTGTGTGTGATGTGGGATGTTTACTACATATACTATAAAATTAACAACAATTTTTTTTATTACAGTAAGGTAAATGTTTACATGTGGTGCTCTATTATGTTAACCTAATGTCAGTTTTATAATGTAAATTTAAATGTGCATGAGGGGAGTTGCCAATATACGTGGTCGACATCTAGTCTTTATGTGTGCATAATGCATTTTTAAAGTTTTAGCCTCCCCCCCCCCCTCCCTTTCTCTCCCCATGGAGGTACCGGGGGTTTCTGTATAAATAGTATCCCCACTTTCTGGAAATTTAGTGCTTTAAATTCCCAATATCTCATTTGTTCTTTCTCATTCCTACTCTGTTCTATCAATCTAATATACCATCTTCTTCGCTAGACCAATCACCCACCCTTTTCTTGAAAACTCTTTCAGGGCAAAACTCCTCATCTGTGTGTGAGATATGTTGGATCAGATTGGGAATATTGGACGCTTTCTGCCAAATGTTCACTAGGGCTTCCTATGATATTATTATTTAGCAATTTAGGCATTTTATATGTATGTGTTTTGTTGATATTTTATAATGATGTTTGTATTCTATTTCGTTTTTGTAAACGGAGGTTCGATAAATTAGAGTATAGCCTCAGGGTCCCCTGCGTGGGATGGCTTTATTGTACAGTGACCGGCTGGTGGAGTGTTACCACTGGGGTTGTTTCAGCAGATCTTTCCGATCAGGGGTGAGTCCTCTTTCAGCCAAGTTGTGGTGTTGATTTTGTGGTCCTCATTCGGCTCTTTGCAGTCTGCTGGACTCCGTAAGCAATGAATAACTAACAGTTTCAGCCTACCTTATGTATCTCAAGTCTGAATGTCTAGAATTTATTTGAGCAATGTTTAATACCTGTCATTATTCCTTGTAACGTTGGTTGTTTTATTAAAGTCTTCTTCATCGAGATGATAAGGCGTACGCACGCAACTAACGTACGTACGCACTCACCCACACTCGCACCACACACATACATATAAATATCTCATTCCATTAACCGGGCCACTGTAGAATCATTACATTACATTACATCATTATTGATTTAGGTCCAGCGGACTCTTCCGAGCCAAATCATGACCGGACAACCCCTGATCCGCATAAAAGATCTGCTGAAACAACCCTAGTGGTAAAACTGAAAGCTCTCCACCAGCCAGTCACTTTACAATAAAGACATCCCACGCAGGGGACGCTGAGGCTGTACTCTAATTTATCGAACCACCGTTTACAAAAACAAAATAGAATACAAACATTATTATATATCATCAACAAAACACATGCATATAAAATGCCTACATTGCTAAATAATACATCATAGGAAGATCTAGTGACCACCTGGCAGAAAGCGTCCAATATTCCCAAGTTGATCCAACAGACCTCATACACAAATAAGGAGTCTTGTCCCGGAAGAGTTTTCAAGAAAAAAGGTAGGTGACTGGTCAAGCGAAGAAGAAGATAGTATAGCAGATTGATAGAACAGAGCAGGAATGAGAAAGAGCAAGTGAGAAAGACAGCGACAGTGGGAATGTAAAGCACTAAATTTCCAGAAAGTGGGGATACTATTTATACTGAAACCCCCGGCACCCCAATGGGGGTACTGTAGAATCAATCAAAGCCTTTGCTAATCGAACACTTACATCAAAGCTTATGTTATCAATAAAATCGATAATATGAACATCAGTTGGCAAAAATGGACGAATATGACTGCATTGAAATAACACTTTGTTTCGGAGAAATAGATCACAATTTCACATTTTTACAATAATTGGTTTTAATTATTCTATGTACCACGCTTGAAACTTGTCTGGCAATTCTACAAGGTTTATGATTGTCGCGATTGAGTTTAATCTCTTTTATATATATTATACATATGTCGATTATGATTAATGATGATGATGATGATGCAAAAATTCCACACAAATTACTTTACGTATCGGCAATTAATTAAACATTTGAAGTGGAAACAATTAGGGCGAATTCATCTATGTTCATGACCAGAATAGGTTGTAGTCTATCTATGAATGAATGAATGAATAATTTATAAAGCGCGTAAATATTTCCACGCCGACGGGCATGACCGCAGCGCATATAATCTTGGAGGAGAAAATGCAAATCGTAAATAAAATCAGGAAACACAGCAAATAGGTGTGTGTGTGTGTGTGTGTGTGGGGGGGGGGGGAGTGTTTGTGTGTGTGTGTGCGTGCGTGTGTGTGTTTGTGTGTGTGTGATATAGATCACATTGAAAATAATTTCTGTTGGTGGAAACAAACTGAAACGATTATACATTTGCGGTGCATATTAAACGTTTTGTTGATCACTGTCGGCAGCATAGCGGACGGTGCCCTCATCATCACTGGCGTCTTTAGAGCAACTGTCGTCTTGGTCGTGACTGATGTAATCAGAACGTATGACGCCTTCCCCCGTTCTTCTCGATTTTTCGGTGTGCTTCATACATCAGAGGCTCGATGTCTAACTGAAACGCATCTTCGTTGAGACCGCATGGTCTTCTGAATGCGTTAGTTCCTCCAGCATAGATCCACTTGTTGGCGACTGAAGGAAAGAAAACAAGTAACGTGCTTGTTTAGTTCGAAAATTTCCGAAGGACCTTCTCTGCTCAATTTATAGAGGAGAATAAAATGTTTGGGTAGTAGTTGTCTGGCGTTAAAAAGCAATGGGAATAGAATTTAATGATAACATATTGGATCTAATCCTTATTAGAGCTATCTTCAGAGGAATATACTGGAAGAAAGATCTATCCCCCATTTTCTGCTGCCAAAGATGTGCATTTGAGGAATTAGGTACAGCTAGGTGGCCGTTTTACCCGTCTTCTCATCTCAACTTGTCAGTGTACCAGCTGGGCTTGCAGACAATCAAGTAAAGGATTTTCAATAGTATGAGAAGACCGCCTTTACTGGGCACACGTTTGTCTATTTCTTAGATCTAAACAGGCATTACATTACATTACATGATTATTGCTTTAGGTCCAGCGGACTCTTACGAGCCCAATCAGGACCAGAGAGACTTTATTTTAAAATATTATAAAATGTTTCAAATCTTAAAAAAAAACACAATCTAAACAGGCAGTAATTTTTATAATTTTAGAGATAGTTAGGGGTACGTTAGTAAAAACACCACATATTAGGTATCAGTGCATAGATTTAAATGAAATAAAATGCAAAATGAACAAAAATAAATTCTCTTTTGATAATCTACCTATTTATTCTTCTCTTGTCATGTCTTGTTTTTTATTACTCCATTCGTAAACAAAAAATTTTTTTTTTAAAGTCCAAAAAACAAGCCTCCTCTCTTTCACTGTCCTGCCAGTCTGAAAGATCGGATGCATGCACGCTACTGACACTAATGTCAGTACCAATCTCTTCCTCCAACTCCAAGTCCATTTCTCTCACTTTAATGTCTGATAAATGGAAGCCTGTAAACTCTTCTTCATCAGTCGAAGAATCCAAACCATCCATTTTAGACACTCACACAAGAAAAATTTGAAAAAAAAAATCGAAAAAACGGACGCATCACAGAGAAAACTTGTGGAAATGCAGTTGAATGTTTTCATAACAGAATAAACCGGAAGTCAATTGCCGGAGGTCTCGCAATCTTTCAAACAACGCGAGATTATAACCACATGGTTGATACGGACGCTTTCGGGCGTTTCGCTTGTTTAGACCTTCGGCCTTTCGGCCGCTATGCCCAGTAACTTATTAAGTCCTCAGGAATTAAAAAAACAAACAAACAACAACAACAATAACAACACACTTCTTCATGCGAAGAACGTATCCGCAATGTGTCTTGTTGGCAAAAGAAATGGAAAGGAACCGAACATTTTGAAAGAGAGAGAATGCATACTCGGAGAGAGAAAGAGAGAGAAGGAGGGAGGGAGGGAGGGGAGGAGGACATGTAAAAGGAAAGGTGGGTTGTCTTACTCCATTTGGTGCCAATAAGAACAGGACAGCCAGCATGGTAGGAGGCACCTTCGGAGTACATTCTCGTGTCAAAGTTGTACCAGAACAGAGCCATGCCCTGTCAACATTTCGTTTATGCAAAGTGTCGGGGAGAGAGCAACGTAACTCGACTAAGTGGATTTATTTTTCAAGTACATGTACATGACTACAACAACAACAACAACAAATTAAAAACACACAATAGACAACAACAACCAACTATTAAACCAGCTATAAAATCTGGATACAACAGGAAGTTATTGTTATTTTCTGTTAACAAAACAAATGATAATTCCAATCACAGCAGTATTATTTCCAGATATCATGAGGAAAAAAACCAACAAAACACTCCTACAAATGATCATTACAAGCGAAACATTTTTGTGAAATAAAACGATAGAACTGTGTGATTTTTTTTAAATTCATAACTATGACGTAGTTCGTTCGAGGCATTTAGAGTACCAAATTTAGTAATTTAACAAAAAAGTACTCAACCAACAAACGTTTTTCGTGTCCTGTTTTGTAATTTTTACAGCTGTTCTGTTTTGCATTTTGGGATCACTGATTTGTTGAACAGACTGACTGTGCTGATTCATTGGTCGCTGGAAACCACTTTGAATAGACTGTACTGACAGATTGTTCATTGGAGACCAGACTGTACTGATTGATCGTTTATTGAGACCACCAAGTTATTGAATAGAACTACTTTTGTGTTCTAGTATGCAATAATTATTATTTTATTACCATTTAATTTTGATGCCGCGTGTCTTGCAATTTGGCTTTGGCATTACAATGTACTTGGTCTACGAGATCATATAGTTTTCGTATTCATATGTGAATGTACTGATAGCTTGGTCAACGGAGTACTATAGTTTAACGCACTTTCCCGGTTAGACAAAATAATTATGTGATTAACTCTACCTTTTGGGGCGCGACCGAGATGTTGCCTCGAGTAAAAACAGTGTGACCTCCCTTTTCCACGTCAGTCAGCTGTAGCAAATGGAAAGTAGACACCCAAATATTAATGATACACATTTTCTGTATGTCCCTCTGTCTGTCTGTCTCTCACACACACAGAAGAGGAGAAGGGTGGGGTTGGGGTGGGGTGGGGAAGGGAAGAGAAATTTGACATACACATCAATCATTTAATAAAATCGACTCGTGTGAGTCACGCCATTTGGGATACTACGAATCGTTGGTCATCACCACTCTAGGCGGAAATATAATACTTAATCCGGGGACAAGCGACACTAATAATAATAATAATAATAATAATAATAATAATAATAATAATAATAATAATAATAATAACTTCTTTAGTACGGTACACATACATAAATGAGAAAAGTCACCAGTCTGTCTCCATACGGGCTTATCTCATCATCAGGGTCCGTATTAGTGATGTTACTGGCTGTGTCAGTGTCGTTACTGCCTATTTCGGTGGTATCACTGTGAACATCGCTCGTCTGTATATTTTCCTGGAAGAAAAAAATAAAATAAAATAAAACAAAGACATTACACGAACAACTTTAACACACACACACAAAATCCCAGACATATAAATAAATCCAAATGAATAAAAAATGCGGGCTGCTTCGCCTTTTGTATTGAGGGCTATGGTATAAGTGGCCACGGAAGTATTTTGCTGATGACATAGAAGTCATGAAGGAACTCCACCCAGTAATGTGGCAGGTATTGCAATAGTGCAGAAATGAGGAGCGTTGCTCTCAAATCAAGTCATGGGTGACTTCTAATCGTCTAAAACTCAATAACGATAAGATCGGCGGTAGGATGCTGTGGCTCTGAAGCCAGTTGTCGAAAGGTTGCCGTTAATTAAATCGAAAGAGGTTCTTCAGAGATTGTCCTGTCTAATACTGGCAGGGACCTTGGTCTTCTGTTAAACAGCGATCTCACCATGGTCCCCCATATTAACTTATTAGTCAAGACGCGCACTTTCTGTTTATGGAGACTTGGCAAATTCCGTTCGTACTTGCTCAAGAGATAGGTAAATGCAGTAGCAGTGTCACTCAAACAAAATATACTGGATTGCTGCAACAGCTGCTTGTGTGCTTGTACTACAAACCAGCTACAGAGGCGGCAGAAAACTGCAGTTCACATCGTGTCTCGTTAAAAAAATATGCCGGATCGTATCACACCAGTACTCAAGGATTTGCATTGGCTATCGGTCCCAAAACGAATTGATCACAAGTTAATGTCACTGGTATATACTCCTGCCTTCATGGCTCAGCAACCAACATAATTTCAAGAACTTGTTCATCAACGTGTCTCATCTCGTTCACAACGTTCATGTTCCCAGTCACTCTTTCAAGATGCTATCGCATACAGGTAAAAATTGGTGCCATATCATTTGAATGTGCAACACCACAGAAGTGGAACAATGTTGCGCGGCAATGATCGATTCAGCTCCGGTGCTAGAATCTTGTGTAACTCGAATTCTTATCCATGCAGCCCATTCGCTTAAACCCCGGTAAGACCTACCGATTCTCATAACATTTACCCGGTCACACGCTGCAACGAGTTGTACAACAAACTTACGATAAAATCTCAAGCAAATCCATCGCATATTCAGCTCCAGAGGATAGAACATGTTCTAATTCCTGCGATGAAATCATAAGTACGGACCAATCAGAACGTGCTGTGGCGTCCTTGACATTGGCGACTGAAGAAACTTGCCGATACCACAACACAAAAACTGGAAAAAGTTGTCATCGGATCAAAGAGCAGAATCAATAAGCCCCGAGTGTCTCGATCCATCCTCCCATAGCTGTCCCCCATACGCTTCAAGTGTCAGGGGACATTAATTTACCAGCGACCATCCTCCCGATCCATGGTCCTACCCGCCATCGACAGAAGTTTCCGCCTCATCTGCTATTAAAACTGCTAAAAATGGCAACCAATCTTCTCTTTCACTCTCCGAAATCGAACTGTTGGCCATAGCTTTTACAATATGTAGCGTCGTAGCAACAAAGGAGAGTTTTTAGATTTATGTCCCCGGACACCGAAGCATATAGGAGCAAGGGAGAGTTCAGTTCAGTTGTTGTTGTTTGTAGATTATAGTCACACGACACTTGCGCATATAGGTGACTACTGGACCGATTTATACTGACACCAGCGGGCCAGTTGTTGGTAAAGGGGAAAATAATATGATCACACGTTCGCTACAGGAACAAGGAAAGTGACCTAGGAGCGAGCCGCAGCGAAAGTCAACTTCCGCCTCTGTTGTATGGAATTAATGTTAGCGTGTGACCGGTTGCTTCGTGCGACAGTCCTGAGATTAAATCGCATGGAACAAATTATATATTTTAATCGGTAGGTCTGACCGGGGCTTTCTGAGTAACCAGGCAGAAGTCGAGTTATGAACTTTTCCAACAGTGACTCAGCTAAAGACGCAGTACACATCAACTGCATACACAATCTCCTGAAAAAAATAAAATAGAATACAATATAATACAATCCACACATGCAGACATTGCTGTTTATTTAACCAGTCTTATACCGAGCTTTTCCAGCGCAAGAGCTGTTCAAGGCGCTGATCGATGCCTGAGGCGCCAACCTGCAACCTTTGGGCGCATAGTCTGACGCAAAGACGACTGAGCACAATCCTGGGCGACCCGGGATGGGGTAAGAGATGTAGTGCGGGCTGGGTGTATTTGTGTAGCCGACACTCAACCCACTAAGACTCGAGCGTCAGGATCCTAAAAGTCAAAGTTATGGAATGCATGCGTGCACAGACTAGATCTCGGTTACATTACATTACCTTACATGATTATTGCTTTGGGTCCAGCGGACTCTTCCGAGCCAAATCAGGACCCGTATAGCCGAATCTGGACCACAAAATCAAGACCACAACTTCGCTAAAAGAGGACTCGCCCCTGATCCGCATAAAAGATCTGCTGAAACAACCCTAGTGGCAACACTAAAGGCACTCCACCAACCGGTCACTTTACAATAAAGACATCCCACGCAGGGGACGCTGAGGCTATACTATAATTTATTACAAAAACAAAATAGAATATAAACATCATTATAAAATATCAACAAAACACATACATATAAAATGCCTACATTGCCAAATAATAACATCATAATAAGCCCCAATGACCACCTGGCAGAAAGCGTCCAATATTCCCAAGCTGATCCAACAGACCTCACATACAAATGAGGAGCTTTGTCCCGGAAGAGTTTTCAAGAAAAAATGTAGGTGACTGGTCTAGCGAAGAAGAAGATAGTATAATACATTGATAGAACAGAGTAAGAATGAGAAAGAACAAAGGAGAAATTAAGACAGCCACAGTGGGAATTTAAAGCACTAAATTTCCAGAAAGTGGGGATACTATTTATACTGAAATCCCCGGCACCCCCACGGGGAATAGATCTCGGTTTATACTCTCATCCGAAGTAGTAAGGGCGCAGTGCCTCAGGGTATTTTTATTTTTGTAATTGTTGCTAATAATAGTAATAATAATAATAATAATAATAATAATAATAATAATAATAATAATAATAATAATAATAATAATAATAATAATAGCCCCGTTGACGGCCTGGTAAAACTAAACCAAAATTTTTTTTTATTATTTTCACGTCACCCGGACGGTTCAGTGACTTCAGCTCAAACAGCGAGTGATAGGATTCAAACTCAAACTAAAATACTAATAGAAATACCAGATGAACAATTATACTCTTTTATTCAACACACAACCACACTGGAATATGGGAAATCTAACCCTACCCAAACCCTTAACCGGTTCCCACCACCCCAATAATTAACAATCAATCACCTCCCTTGATTAATCCGTAACCCCTTAGACACTGGACACAAGATGCCAACACAAACAAGATAATAATTATAAAAAGGTAAAGGTAAAGGTAGTCCCGTAGCCTTGTGCCGTAGGGGAGCGTGATGTTGGAGATCACACTTATCTTGGGCCAGCGTAATGAGGGTGATGCCCATCTCTCTCCCTGGCTGCTTTACCTTCCCCACCCTTAAGAGATTAGGTACTCAGTCACAGTTAAGTCAACTGAGGGCGTTGTTATTTGTCGCTTCACGTTTTGTGGTCACCCATCCAAGTGCTAACCGCACTGGACGGCGCTTAACTTGCGACACAGTAGCGAGTGCTCCAACCACTGCGCTATCCGACACCCCACAAGATATAACAATATGAAAATAAAGATGAAGTATTACAACAGATGGCTTAGGTATGCAATCACCAAGATTCGAAAGAAATGTATTAATTCATATCAAACTCTTTTTACAACAACCTAATTCCTTATTCAATATAAAGCTTAACTAACTCGTCTGAAATTTGCACAAGTATTTTGCCGTTTCACCACTGATTTCCAGAAAATCACCACACTGTTCCAAACTATCACAAACTGTAAAGAGTTACTGTTTTAAATGTTCACTAAGTATTTAGTATGTTTTTATTTGCGTGTAATGTGTGTATAATTGAGAGTGTGTGTGAGGCCCTGAGTACCATGATCCAAGTAGCAGTGGTCCCACAAGCGAGTCGTCTTGCCGCCTCCCGGTAGTATTAGTAGAAGTACGCAGAACGTAGCAACAGAAGTGATAGTAGTAGTACGTAGAAGTAGAAGTAGAACGTAGAAAGTGGTCAACAAAATAAACTGTCTTACTAAGCTATCCCTTTACAATGTAAACATAACATGGGAAATAACTCCTTCCTCTGTCCGCCATTTGAACTGAATAACTCCTTCCTCTGTCCGCCATCTTGAACTGTTTATTTATGCATTACAACAATTCACATTTCTTCTATAATTTATACTAACTTCTCATGAAAATGATTACTATACAAATGCATTATAAATCCATTCCTAATCAACAACCTTGATTCAACCTCTCTCGTATTTATCGCCCCTCTTTCATATTCATCACCCCTCTAGCATACTATAATACATCATCACCCTTGACACAACCTCAACAACATTATTCCATTATACATTTCCAACAAGAAAATCATATTAAAAAATACTATTTATCAAAATACCCCTTTTCCCCTCATCCATCATCATTCATTCGTGTACGCATGCTCAGAGTAGCCACTAAAGAATTAGGTTACTGGGCACTACTCACCTTCAGTTCTCGGCCTGTGAAGATACAGACACACAAAACACCACAACACAACACAGTCTGTACGCGAGTCGATGGTTCGTTACTACTGTCTGATCATGATCTAGGACACCCTAGCATCGGGGAGTTGCCTAGGCCTTGGGCGGTCTCTAAAAGAAGAGCACACACCCTTAGGAAGTTGCTCTACACAGAGAACAAACACCACTGTGGCAGCAGAAATCTTCCTAACTGTGGTAAAAGTACTTTATTAACACAATTTCGACAACACACTGGTAATTCTTGCCCTTCTTAAGGAACAAGACCTCGGGTGTTTCTAACACAAAACACAACCCTTATAAACGGACCCTGATTGATTGATTGATTGATTGTTGCTTTAGGTCCAGCGGACTCTTCCGAGCCAAATCAGGACTGGACAACCACCGATCCGCATAAAAGATCTGCTGAAACAACCCTAGTGGGAAAACTGAATGCCCTCCACTGGCCAGTCACTTTACAATAAAGACATCCCACACAGGGGACGGCTGAGGCTTTACCCCAACTAATCGAACCCCCGGTTACAAAAACAAAATAGAATACAAACATCATTATAAATTATCAACAAAACACATACATATAAAATGCCTATATTGCTAAATAATAACATCATAGGAAGCCCTAGTGACCACCCGGCAGAAAGCGTCCAATACTCCCAAGCTGATCCAACAGACCTCATACACAAACAAGGAGTCTTGTCCAGGAAGAGTTTTCAAGAAAAAAGGTAGGTCGTTGATCTAGCGAAGAAGAAGATAGTATAGCAGAGTGATAGGACAGAGCAGGAATTGGAAAGAGCAAATGAGGAAGACAGCGACAGTGGGAATTTAAAGCACTAAATTTCCAGAAAGTGGGGATACTATTTATACTGAAACCCCCGGCACTCCAACGGGGGTACTGTTGCCGCAGTGAATCGGTCATGCCTATAAAGGAAAGACAGGTTTTCAACTGGGGCTTTCACTTTTCCCTTTATAGGTTAGAACAATCTACAGTGGCAAGATTGCTCATGACCCCAAGGGGTAAACGGACTCTACACTTATCCTATAATAGTTGCAGTCACAGCTTGTCCAATAGTTGTCCGATCACAATCAATACCGACTTGACTCTGACACTTCAACACCGCTTTCCCCAGCCCAAAGTTTAAGGCACAGAAGTCTGTTGTGTTACTAGCTACTATCGAGCTCTAAGTAAAGCACCAAAACCCTCAATTCCTAGCATACACTTCGCAATTCAGAACGCTGACCCATACTTTCCACACAGCACTCTCATAGATATGAAACTTTAAACTATGTACATCTTGACTCAGCATATATTTAGCATGCGTCAAACTCGTGTCGTCACATTATTATTATTATTATTATTATTATTATTATTATTATTATTATTATTATTATTATTATTATTATTATTATTATTATTATTATACTCCAGGCCGTCAACAATCTATCAACAAAATAGAAAAAAATACAGAAAGTTCAAGAATGACGCAATCAACAACCAATAAAAATAAAATCTCGTATTGGAATTATCACCGTCTTAGGTCAGAGAATGTTCTACAGCCTTTCTAACTGTAATCATCTGTTACTAAGTAGATCTGGAATCTGGGATCAATAAACCAACATTTCCTAAGGCCCCTTCAGCAACAGCAGGGATCAAAAGAAAACGAGAAGGGCAAATTCCATAAGCGTCACATACTCCTTATGGAATTCGCAATATTTGACATGAAAATGAGTGCCCGGAAAAAAGAAAATGAAATGGTGGAATCTCAATCATAACAAAATGACTGCTACAATCATTGCAAGTCTGCCTAAAAGGCATGCAACAATTAGTAGAGAATCGTCCTCTTTGACTTCTGACTACTGGCACCTAGTCTCTTTAAGTACAACATTGAATGGAGCAAACGTGCGAGTGTGTGTTCATATGTGTGTTGTGTGCGTGCGCGTGTGTGTTTGTGTTTGTGTTAAGGGTGAATCCTTGAGGTCGTGTTTGCTCTGCTGGTGTTTTGCCTCACCAGCATGTCATCATCATCCACACCGACTGGATTATCCGTATGCGTTTTGTAATGACCTCCCATGCCGTACAGAGCCATCTGCACAATCATTCAAAACATGCCAAATATTATCACATTATCTGCACAATTATTCAAAACATACCAAATATTATCACTCTAGAACTAATCAACAACATCATCATCATCATCATCATCATCAACATCATCATCATCATCATCATCATCATCATCATCATCATCATCATCATCATCATCATCGCTCTCTACACCAATGATAGTGGGAGTTCCAGCGATGATTCGCAGGTCAAGTTTTGTAATGATGCAGCAATAGTAGACACGGCTTTTAACGGACAGTGCACATGGATGCCTTCACACCTGGGACGATAAAAACCACCAAGAACTCAATGCCAGTAAAGCGAAAGAGATGGGTTGACTTTCTTTTCTTTTTTACTCCAGGCCGTGTACTGGGTTTGAACCCCTGCCTGTACAGGCTGCAACGTTATGGCCTGACGTTCCATTACACTGCGTACACCCCTGAGCCAAATACAATCCCCAGCGTATACGTACTGCATCATATCATATGGTATCGCGTCATGTCGTATCATATCGCATCGTCTTGTGTCGTAACCCATCATCATAATTATTGTAGGCCTATCGTATCGTATCAAGCATTATTTTTAAATTTATGAAATAATTTTATATCGTATCTTATCTCACCGCATCTTTATTGAGTCGTATCTCATCGTATAGTATTATATCTCATCGCATTACATCACACCGTATCATATATGTTGTGTGTTGGTTGTTATATTGTAACATAGGCTAATAGTGTACTATCGCAAATACCTGATAAGCCTCAGAAACCTTAGCGACAGTTTCGTTTTCGTCGTTGCTGTGCGGAAGTCCGAGCACCTGCAGTCCCGTCATGCCCTTGATCCGCGTGGCCACTTTGTCTGCTGCCTTGCTCTCTCGGTCACCAATCCATCCTCTATAACCACAAGCAATGGCTTCAAAGCAACAAGCGAAGTCACTGTAATAACCACAGGGCTATACAAAGTGAATATGGGGACGCTTGAGTCTGTCAGCAAGAAACATAAACTGTTCCGGATGTGGCAAGGTACACAGACGGATAAGCATAGTGTGTTAAAGCTAGAAACCAGGCTAGGACAGCATGCAGAAAGGTCTAAAAGGAATGGGAGGCAGAAGTTGCAGCCACAGCAAAGTCAGACCCGAAGGCCTTCTGGAACTATGTGAAGTCAAAGACAAAGATAAGATTATATATTTCCGACCTAAAGAAAGCCGATGGATCCAGGACGAAAATTGGCATTGAGAAGGCTGAACTGCTGACAATATTTTTTGGAGAGTGCATTTACTATTGAGGAAGGGCAAGTTCCAGAGCTGTCAGATAAAGACTTTGATGGAAAACTAAGCGACATTGTGATCACCAGAGAGACAGTGCAGAAATATCTCTAATGCGTTTTGTTAGATCAGTTGGCAAATTCCCTTCTCCGCCTGTTTAGGTTGTCACTGAAAAAAGCCCTGCTACCAGACAAATGGAAAGAAGCTTGGGTGACATCAAATTTTTTAAAAGCCAACAAGTTATTGGCATAGTATGCAAGAACTTGGAGAAAATCGTGAGAGAAAGCATAATCTGATGGAGCTACTCGGGTAGAACCGACTGATTAGCTGACAACAGCATGGCTTTATTCCTGGGCGCTCATGCACAACACAGCTTCTTGAAGTGTTAGATATCTGGACGAGCATAATTGGTTGAGGTATGGTGGGGAGGAGGTGGGCGGTGGTGTTGACGCAGTATACATGGACAATATGAAGGCGTTCGACACAGTGCAACACCGAAGGTTGTTTGCCAAAATTAGATCATGCGGTATCAGGGGATAGAGGTTAAGAGTGGATTGCGAACTTTCTCGCAGAGAGGCAGCAGAGAGTGGTGATGAGCGGAGTTTACTCTAGCAGTACGGCAGTCAGCAGCGGCATAACACAAGGCAACGTACTTGGCCCGCTGCTCTTCTTTATCTTCATTAACGAGCTTCCAGTCATCATTAGATGTACAGCATGCAAATATTTTTGAAGTTGACACAAAACTGTACTCCAGGAGTGGTACAGATGATTGACCCAGTAACCTACAGAGCGACTTGGATGAGCTACAAAGGTGGTCAGATAGATAAATACTAAAGTGTGAAATGTAGTGTGTGAAACTGGGTGCACGAAAGTCAGAGGCAACATGCTACATGAAGGAAAGGGCGCAGAGAGATCAGCGACAAGTTTGACACTAGGAGAGTGAGAGGTAGAGAGAGACCTGGGAGTGCTGGAAAACTGACGTCTCTCTTTCAAGGAACAGGTGGTGCAAATGACGTCCAAGGCAAACAAGATTGTGGGAATCGTTCGAAGATTCATTGACCACCTGACAGAAACACTTTCACCCAACTATAAAAAATCTTTGTGCGCTCCGTCCTAGAATATGGGCATTGTGTCTGGCAATCCCACCCCAAAACGCTGGTGGGCGACATAGAAGATGTGCAGAGAAGAGCAACCAAGTTACTGGTTTCACTGAGGGATAAGCCATATCCAGAAAGACTGCGAGCATATAGAAGAAAGCGTGGAGACATGATAGAGGTCTGTAAGTTCCTTCATCAGTACTATAACGTGCAGAAGTCAGAGTTCAAGCGGTCAACAAACAATATGTTACGAGGTAATTCTTTGAAGCTATGAAAAGACTGATACAAGCTGAACGTTCGGGGCAAGGTCTTCTCCAAGCAAACTGACCTTCCAGATATGGTAGTGACTGCCTCACAGGTGAATCTTTTAAAAAGTAGGTTTCACTCTCACTGGAAAAACCTACCATCTCTGTACGATCCCGAGTGAAAAACTGACTTAAAGTAACCCTGCCCAATTCGCAGGTTTGCCATTTAGTAAAGTTTAAAGTACACTGTTTGTAGAACGACGAAAAGGTCATTCATGGCCTCAAGCGCCGGTCAAGTCAAGTCAAGTCTACATGATTTTTAAAGTGTACATATCAAACAGAGCAAGAAAGACTCAAGGCGCATATTCTGTTAGTTTACAGAGTACTGACCATCGGATCGACATGTGTATAAAAGTTTAAAGAATATTTTGTTTACTTTTTTTTTTAATTATTATTATTTTTAACGCTTGTCACGTGTACTAATGATACGACTCTTTAACTTACCGCTAAGAAACAGTTACATAAGAATTATATCTATCTATCTATCTATCTATCTATCTATCTATCTATCTATCTATCTATCTATCTATCTATCTATCTATCTATCTATCTATCTATCTATCTATCTATCTATCTATCTATCTATCTATCTATCTATCTATCTATCTATCTATCTATCTATCTATCTATCTATCTATCTATCTATAGATATATCTATATCTATATATCTATATATCTATATAGATATATGTATGTATATATATTTATTTATTTCATTTGATTAATCGACCAGTAAAGGTGTCAACCTCAGCAGTTATAATTATTAAAAACAAGCCTGCATTTCTACTTTGACGTACATTAAGTATTAACAATCTACTTACACGTCATTGGTACGTATCAACGGATAAAAATTTCCCGAATTCATCATTACTCTGCCTTCGTACATCTGAAAGCACACGTACACATAAGTATTGAGTTTTAGATACATTCACTTGAATTGTTCTAAAATGGCGTTCTGCCCGCTGAAGGAGCTGATGAAGCCGCTGGCAAGATCAAAACAGAATGATAATAATAATTTTAAAAAACAACAACAATAAATAAATGAAAAACAATAATAATAACTAAATTAAAAAAAAATAAAAAATAATAATACATTGTTTTTATAGCGCAAAACCAAACTTAAACTTGCTATAGGCGCTGTCATGCAGGTGCACATACACTCGCAATAATAAATATGTAAACAATATGGTACAGCATTATGAGATTGAACACGTTGAACTTCCTAAGATATAATAACAAACATCACCTCCAAAAATAAAAAACCAACATGTTTAATACATACACACATAAACGCACCCCCACACGCACACACACAAACTCACACACAATACACACAGTACACACACACACACTACACACAGTACACACACACACCTACGCACACACACACACACACATAAATGAAGCAATGATAAAAATAGCTCAAAGCAAAAAGAGGTGCAACATATTGACACGAAACCAATATTCAAAAACCATACATAAGAATTTATTTTATAAAACTGAGTCCTATCGTATCCTATCCTATCAAATCCTATCCTATCTCCTATCCCGTAACTCGAAAGTCGTTGAAGCACCACAGATTTTAACCAACGTATTCCATATTTCTCTGTCCTCAGCAACCCTCATGGCTTCGCTTAGTTCTCGAATGTTCTCCTCCCGCCTCTTTTTCTGCCTCCTTGCACCGTCCTTGCAGGATGGCCTTTGCAAGGCCTCATGCTCTGGTGACGTGGCCATACCAACGGAGTTTCCGTGTCTTCACCACTGTGAGCATGTCATCGTGTTGTCCAATGGCTTGTGTGATGGTCTGTCGGACTTCGTCTCTAGTGATGTGCTGGGTATAGGAAATGCCCAGAAGTCCCCTGCAGCACCCAAATCCCCATCACTGCCGGTCTGCCGCGAGGGTCCATGCCTCGCAAGCACATAGGGGAAACCAGAGTAACATTTAACTAAAAATTATTTACAAACCATACAGTGCCAACCCCAATAAACAATAAAAAGACTTGTACAGTCAGCGAAGCATTTAACCAAGAACATTACACAAAAGACAGGGGTGAACACACACACATACATACACACACAAACACACCCCGACACACCCAAACACACACCCACATACACACTTTTCGATCACTCACTCACACACTGGTTGTTCTGGATCTAGAAGTATTTGGTAAAGAGGTAGGTTTTGAGGCTCTTTTTGAACATGGCAAGAGACTGGGAGGACCTGGAGGTTGGAGGGCAGAGAATTGCAAAGAGTTGGGGAAAACACAGAGAAAGACCTCCAACCAAATGACTCAAGCGAATACCTGGGAACTGATAGAGAAGCTGCAACTGGTGAACGGAGTGATCGAGCAGGTTGGTTGGGGCAGAGAAGTTGTGACAGGTATGAAGTCCTGACAGGAATCAGTGTGCAGGCAGGTAGGCTTTAAAAGCAAGGAGAAGCAACTTTGTAATCGACACGAGCCTTTACAAGCAACCAGTGTAAGATTTTCACAGCGGAAGTTGCACTAGAATGACGAGGTTGACGAAGGACAAGGTGAGCAGCACCGTTCTTAATGCGCGGAAGTCTGGCAAGTTTATTATGAGGAAGGCCAGCCAAAAGTGAGTTACTGTAATCAAATCGAGAAAGAATGAAAGAGACAGCAAGCTTGTTGGGGGCATCTGTAGTGAGATACTGGCGTATTTTGTCCAATCTTCGGAGATGGAAGTTCAGAGCTTTGCACAGACTATTTATCTGCATCTCCATTGCCAATCTCTGATCCAGATAGACACCTAGATTTCTGGCAGACTTGGAAAATTCAATTTGATGATCTGAGACAGCCACTGAGTGAGTTGAGGTCTGCTGCAGTCCGCTCCGTTAAACCAATCAATATGAGCTCTGTCTTTTTGTCATTAAGTTTGAGTTTGTTCGTGCTCATCCAGCTAGCCACGGAACTGATGCACTTAGACATGTCCCGAGCAAGTGCAGGAACCCAAGGAGGAGAAGAATAAATGATAAAAGACGTTGGAAAGCATTGATAACAGAACTGAGTGGTTGAGTGTACATTGTGAACAAGACATGGCCAAGAACTGAGCCTTGTGGCTCTCCATACTCCAAGGGTGAGGGAGCAGACCTGACGTTGCCAACAATGACAGATTAAATGCGGCAGGAGAGCTTAAGAATGAAACCATGCTAAAAACATCCCAGTACAGCCAAAGCGCACTTCCACACGGGCGTGGTCAGTGGTGTCGAACACAGCGGACAGGTCGTAGCGATAAGATCGATACCCTACCCCGATCCGCCACCAGCAGGATCTAACTCATGCTGCCCAAGACGCCAACTTTGTGCTTGATACGCCCCAGACAACTGAGCAATTCTTGAACGATTGAAGTGCTTGTGGGAGGTCTTCCTGTCTCTGGCACTCCTACGTCAAGCATAGCACAGATTAGACCTCAGTATATATTTTCGCACAAATCCAATCAGTATTGAGTTATGAGCCTAAACATCAAATCAGCATTAACTGTTGAATTATGAATCGACCTATCAGATCTGTGTTGAGTTATGAATCTGTACTCCAAAATCAATGTTGAGATATTGCACACCAATTCAGTGTAGAGATATTGCACACCAATTCAGTGTAATAAGTTTTGAGTTATATACCTAAACATCTACTCACTGTTATAAGTTATATTATACCAATTCAATGTTAAGTTATATTATCTATACACCAAGTCAGTCTCGCCGGCAATTTACGATACAACTTACACGCGCACGCACGCGCACACACAAACACTAACACATACACTAACACATGCAGGCACAGAGCTTGGATTTGAACTTACGTATTCCCTGACAGTGTTTTTCATTTCCTCTATCTCATCGTCGGTAATCACATCGTAGAAGAGCGAGACAAAAGGCGATTGGGACAGGATCTCTTCCTTGTAGCGGACGTACGGGGTGTACAAGTCTGCTTTATAGCGACAGATGTGGTACCCATACTGCACCGCCTAAACACACACAGCAACAACATTAGCGAAGGAAACGATAACAACGACGACGATGACGAAGATCCAAAGCAGCAACTACAAAGGCAACAGCAATAACGCAGAGCATTTCAATGGTTCTTTAGTCAACCAGTGCATGGAAGAGAGTTAAAGAAGTTGCGAAGTTTCCAAATTCATTGATAGCCCTCCTGCATTTACGTCATAGTCTTCTCCTCAATGACTCGGTGCATGCTGGTTTAAAAGAAGCGGCTACTAATCTACTTAGGGAAGGGTCTCCGCAGTAAGTAGGTTAGTGTTGGGACCAGGGCATGGCAAAACTCCGATATTTTTACTGAAATGTTTGGTTCGTACCGGTATTCTGTACCAATATACCGCCTGGAATTCAAACCCTGTTGTATACGGCTTCACGACAGCTTGTTTCCCTGAATCAACTTGAATTAAATGCCAGCGTTTGTACGCATTATGTAGTCTACTCTCCTTCTTTATGTGCCATAACAACTGTTGAAATTCGTGTTCAGGCTATCCCAGGCGACAGTTCAACTAAAGTAGAACACCAGAAGATTAAAAACGTGTACGTTTTTATCAGATTCTCCTTGAAGACATTACATGTATTTGATATTTCTTTTTTACAAAAATCTTCCCAATACTGTTTCTTTGCTGATGCTATAATTTTATTACAATTAATTTTTGCACATTTCATGTGCCTATGTGCGGAAACAGATCTACATTTTATCCAATTCTTAAATGTATTCTTTTTTTCCTTAACTGCATCTGCACATGCTTGATTCCACCAAATATTACCACTGTGTTTTTTCTTTACAGAATTTCTCTTAATAGGTATAGACTTATTAGCTGCAGACAATATTGTTTTTGTAAAACCTGTACAAATTTCATTAATATCTTCATTTTGTAGAAAGTCATCTTCAGAGTACAATAAATGCATTTGATACTGATTCCAATCTGCACGAGAATAAATATATTTTGGTATAATATCATCTTCTATTTGTACCTCTGGCTTTTCATTTATTACAGTTACAACTGGAAGATGGTCACTACCTAATGAATCAGAGTCCACTTCCCATATACTGTCTATTGCCAAATCAGGCGATACAAACGTTAGATCAATGGCAGAAGGTTGGTGGGTTGCTATGTCAGGAATCCTTGTTATTTTACCATCATTTAACAATATAAGACCAGAAGTAATGATATTTTCAATAAAACGACTATTTGTATTATAATTACATCCTTTATCCCAAAGTGTTGAATGAGCATTGAAATCACCAACTATAATCCAATTTTCATTTATATCAATTGATTGTAACCATTCAGTATTAAAATCATCTGGTCCTAATGGATAATAAACAGACGTGATATTAACATACATTTGATCATGTATTTTTACTTTCACGGCTACTGAATACACATCATTTAAATCTTTTGGAATGGGAGACTTGCATGTGACGTAATCCAAATCTTTCCTTATGTATATCGCAACGCTAACCTTTGTATTCTGTTTAGTAAATGGTGTTACCGGCGGAAAAAAGTAGCCTTCGATCTTAGGAAGTTTCTTCCTTTTTACATTCAATGACTGCAGTGCAAGAACATGATGTTGGTATGTTACTACATATTGTTGTAAAGAGTGTACATTTGTGGATATAGATCTGCAATTCCACTGAACAATACTAAATTTATCATCAATCATAAATTTAAGATTTTTTTTTTAAAGAATGTTGTTCAATTATGACAAAATATTTCTGAACATCAGTGACATTAACTTCATTCCTTTTTGATTCAGATGAATGCAGTCTCTGTAAAAGGAACGGTTTGTAGCCCCCGTTTTTGTGAGAAAGGATACACTGTGGTCCACAAAGTGTACATTTTCTTTGACACATGCTGCTCTCATTGCAGCGTTGGAGGCATCACCCTTCTTTCTCAACTGACCTCTTGGGGGTACTATAGATGACAAACAAATGTTTGCTGCAGGGAATGTTGTCTTGACTACTTTTATCATCTTTAGCCAGTCCTTCATGTTAATGTTTTTTGTTTTGCAGCTGTTGATACCTGCATGAATAATGACAGATTCTATTTTTCCATTTGCAGGTACATCATCCAACCATTGTACAATGTCTTCAATTTTCATACCAGGAATGCAGACTAGCTGACCTTTGACGCCTTCAACAGCAACTTCTTCCATTCTGATGCCACTAATGACGGAGTCTCCTATAATGAGTTGTTTAGTATCTTTGGCTACTTTACTATGCTTTAGCCTTTCAAAAGGAGTACTGGTGATGTCACTGACACATCTCATGTTCAGTTTAGAAACAACCGGATATTCGACAAATGTGTCACAAGGAGTAGAACATGACACTGTCTCTGATGATGATTCCTCACTTGTTATCGCAACTGACACCTGTCGTACATTGTGTTTACACAGTTTGATCAGCTGCTCTGCCTTCTCTCTTTCAGAGTGTACAATGCTTGCTGTTGTTGATTTATGTTGAAAAAGTGTTTTGTAGATTGCAAAAAGTCTGTCGATGTTTGTGTCTTGCTCACTAATTATTGGGACAGCTACTTTTTCCAAAAACTCTGTAAAAGATGGTGTTGAGGTTGCAGTTTGTTGTGCAGCTACTTGAGCATATGTATTTTTAATTTCTTTTTCAGGACGTTTCTGCTGTACTTTCTTAATAGCCTCTTGTATGCTCATTGAGCATTTTGATCTTTCTGTGAGAGCATTTTTTAGTAGCACCTTTTTGTCGCATCCACGATAGGCAGCTGAGTGCTCACCTCCACAGTTTACACAGTGAGGCTTGGAGGCGTTGCAGTTTTGCCTTGCGTGATATCCTCCGCATCTGCAACATCTTTGTTTTGCACAGCAATGTTTCAAGGTATGGTTTAATCGCTGGCATCTTGTACACCGTAGAACTGGAGGACAATATGGATGTACCTTAAAAGTTTTGTCATTTTATGTCAATGTTGCAGGCAATTGGTTTGATGCAAATACTATTCTTGTAATGGTGTGACTTGATTTTTTCGCAATGATATTCTTATATTTGATTATGTTTTCATTGTTCTTTAGAGTGTGTGTATTGCTTAGTCCAAATACTACTCCTTCAGTTGTTTCAGTTGGAATAACACACTTTACATGTGCACCCCCGATGTCAGACAGTGATAATAATTTGTCTTGTTGTTGCTGAGAAACACAATGAACATACCAGTCTCCAGAACGCAGTTTACTAACAGAAGCGACACTACCTACAAAACCTTGAAATGGAAATTTACTTGATACAGGAAGTTTCTTCAAAGTTACATTTCCCGTATGTTTATCCCGTACTAGTACAGGAAAGTTTTGTTTACATACATTGTCTTTTGAGTATTTTATACTTATTTGCTTTTCAGGTGTAGTAACTATAAATTCCGTTTCATTTTCAAGAATGGTCGATTTCTTGTCTATATTAAACTGTTCCCGAAGGCACTGCATCCTTATTGTACATTTTGTGATATTTATGTAATTTTGAAATATTTTATCAAGCGCGTATGTTGCGTCACTAAGATGAAACAACAAACTACCACATGTGACGTGTACGTAGTGTTTTTTTTTTAAACACTAAATGTTTACGTCATTTCCACTCTGGTCACACACAATGACGTATTTCTTCCTTTTATTTTATCCCATGACGAACACCACGCGATCACATTCTGGAAGCAGTGATCGAAGAAAACTGGATCCCAGAAAACGAACAATAGTTTATAGCAGCACACAGGCAAGTACAACACATGTTCAAACCAAACGAAAAATAAATAATTTTAAAAAAAAAAGAAAAAAAAGAAATTCATCCGGTTGGGTAAATGATAAGAAAACATTTGATTCAATTTCAAGCGTTCTAGAACGTCAACTGGCTCCGAAATTGATCAGTACGCCCCACCTCTCATATCACCGACACAATCCCACAGTCATCCTAGTTGGAAACACTTTTCAATCTGGCTGATGGCAAACACACTTCCTTCAGTGACAATTTCACGAGAACGAAAAACGATGCTTAACGTCCTATTGCATGAGCGTTAAGGACGATCACCACGTCGCCACCCTGACAACAATGATCATCATCATCATATCAAAAATGAGATCCAACGGATCTTGAATAACTGTTTCGTTTATTTCACGAGAACCAAGATCTGTTTTTCTTTTATAATGAAACAGATCATTGCACCATTTCAGGAGCTCAGGTTGTGAAGATCCTTTCATTTTCATGACCGGAAGTGAACAATAATGTTCAATAATGTTTGGAAAAAAGTTAAAGAAATGAAAAATGGCTTTCAGCTTCCTAAGTGTCCCATAAAAATAACTAACAAACTATTTTCTTCGCCAAAGGAGAAATCTGAAGAATTTGGAAAACTTTTTGCAAATGCAAGCAATACTAGTAGTCTAATTAGAGATGAGTTCGAAAAAAGAAAACATGAAGAAAAATCTGAACATTATAAAGAACCTAGTTCAGATAATTCTTTATTTATGAATTCTATGATATCAATAACAGAGGTTACAGATGCTTTAAATTATTTTGGCACTAAAAAATCTGCAGTTGGTCCAGATGGGTTATCATACATTTTGCTAAAACACATGCCTTTAAAATGGATACAACATTTTCTCACTATTATTAATAAATGTTGGGAAAATAATGTGTTGCCTGATATTTGGAAAACATCAATAATTATTCCACTTTTAAAAACAGGGAAAAATCGACACGAATCCTCAAGTTATCGCCCCATTGCATTAACATCGCATGCTGGTAAAATTATGGAAAAAATTATAATGAATAGATTATCATATTATTGTGAAAAAAATAAAGTAATTCCAGAAAATCAGGCTGGTTTTAAAAAAGGGAGATCAACAGTAGACCATTTAGTGAAATTAACAACACACATTAAGAAACAATTCGCTAGAAGGAAAAATATATTAGCTACATTTTTTGACGTTAAAAAGGCTTATGATCGAGTTTGGCATGCTCGACTTTTATACAAATTAAAAACTATAGGGCTTTCTGGAAATATTTTTCAATATATTAAAGAGTTTTTGCATGGAAGAAAAATAATGGCCAAAGTAGGTCACTCTTATTCTTCTACATATAATATTAACATGGGTATACCACAAGGCTCTATAATTTCACCTCTTTTATTCACTATTTTGTTAAATGACTTACCTCAATTTGTAAGTAATAAAATTCATCTAGTTCAATATGCTGACGATATTGCAATATGGGTAAATGTATCTTTAAAACGGAAAACTTCTATATATGAAATAAAACATATTCAAAAGATATATCAAAATGAACTGAACAATATTGATATTTACATGAAGGATAATGGATTGGAATTATCAGAAGAAAAAACAAACATGATCTTGTTTAATAATGGGATTAACCCCAAATGTTTGCCAAAATTTTATATTGGTATCAAAGAATTGAAATATGTACAGGAAATAAAATTTCTCGGGGTATATTTTACATCTAAATTAAGTTGGAAAAAACATATACATTATTTGTTGGAAAAGGCCGTTAAAAGTTTAAATTTAATAAAGATTATAAGCTTTCAAAAATGGGGACGTGATACTAAAACTCTTATTCATCTTGTGTGCATGCTTGTTAGATCTAAATTAACGTATGGACAAGAGGTATATTTTTCAGCACCAAAATATTTACTGAAACAACTCCAGAGTATGGACAGTAAAGCAATTAAAATTGTTATGGGTATTCCAGTACATACAAAAACTGACGATGCTTATAAAGCAGCTGGAGTATTACCATTAAATGAGTGGAGAAAATTATCATGCGCTAAATATATAGTTAGAGCCTCTGCTGTAGAAAATTTCACTGACACAGAACTAGAAGTAAGATCTGATTTAGATTATCCAAAAAGAGCACAGGGTATCAGTTATTTACAAACAATAGCATCTTATACAAATGAACTTTTACAGGGGTCAAATTTATTTCCTAAATCAATCTCTAAAAAAATACCACAAATGCCTATACCAATCTGGGAATTTAAGCGAGCAAACTTTGATTTTGAATATACTGCTATACGGAAAAAAGAAAATGGATTATTGTTAGCAACAGAAGCCTATGAACGTATAGATAACAAATATTATTCCTATTTGCGAATTTATACTGATGGTTCTGTTTTAGATACAGGCCAAACCGGGGCTGGTTATGTTATACCTGCTTTAAAAATTAGTGAATCCTTGTATTTAGGTAAAGATCGTTCAATTTATACAGCCGAACTTACCGCAATTCTTATGGCATTACATAAAATCTTGAGTCAACAAAAGACCTTTTTTAATATCTTATTATGTGTAGACTCCAAATCTGTTCTGCAGAGTCTGGACTCTAATATTTATAAAAGCAGAGGTGATATTATATATGAAATAAAATATCTTATACATTGCTTAATTATCAATGGCACAAATGTTCAATTTTGTTGGATACCATCTCATTGTGGTTTAGATAATAATGATTGGGCAGACAGGAAAGCAAAAGAAGGGGCGAAAAATCAACACAACGTTAGCCATATTGATATCCCCTTATCAACAAAAGAAATTTATAGTATAATAGAAAATAAAATAAAAAATAATTTTCCTTTAAAAAATAATATATAGTGATAATTCACAGTATCCTCGAACAATAACCTCTTTAGCACATCGTCTTGCTTTAAATTCTTGGAGGACAAAATATTGCAAGGATATTGTTTGCATTTGCAATGAAAATTTAACTATAAATCATATCATTCATGACTGCAGTGTAATAACACAATATATTCCACAGAACATTCATAATGTTCAAAATAAAGATAGTAAATATTGGATAACCATCGCTAAATCTATAATTTATAGTCCTGTAGGACATTTGTTATAAAAATTGCAAGTTTATTCTGATTACTTCGTATATGACAATCTCACAAAATTGACTTTTCTGTCAATGCACATTTCGCAAGTTTGACATGTTCCATAGTAAGTTTATTTTATTTTATTTATTTATTTTTTTTTTAAAGAGTTTTAAAATATTGTTTGAATACTTAATGTTTATTTAATTTTATTTCATGTTATGTTACTGTACCATTTTGTTTAAATGTTATTTCCTTTCCCCCATCCATGTAGCGCATATCCTTTTCCCCCACCTTCCTTTTATTTTCTTGTCTAAAATCACTTCGGTGAATAGACGTTAAATGAAATAAACAAACAAACAAACATCTCCTTGAAGAATAATTGCTTCCGGTTCCTCTCGTGGAGTGCCTGAGTTTCCTGTGTGTACCGGTCCGCGGCGGAACCGGTACCGAGTGATCGGCGCACCGTAGAATACCGGTATTTCGTAATAGTAGTAGTAAGCGCCTCTTGGACATCCACGAGCGAATCAAATTCTGTATTAGTTTTAATTTCAACAAGTTTGCATTAATATATCATTAAGGAACTACAAAATACCTGTGCACCACAGCATAACAACAGTCCACACAGACCTAAGTGCACGCACTAAAATTCTATTTTTGTTCACATGCATGCGATGTTGTGGTTGTATCACTTCATTACCCAACGTAAGGGCCGTATCTGCAGGCAAAACGTGGCAACGGTACCCTTACCACTCGTTCATGTTGGTCCCGTCTGCAGAGATGGCCAATAGCATTGTGATCGGCAAGCACGCTCCTTGTTTCTGTATTGTCGAGTAACTGTGAATCGTTCAACTCGTGCTTCATCATCTCATTCATGCGGTCTACTGTATAAGGAAAATAAATGCAGTGGGTTAGTTCT
This sequence comes from Oncomelania hupensis, assembly GCA_036898135.1. NCBI lineage: Eukaryota > Metazoa > Mollusca > Gastropoda > Littorinimorpha > Pomatiopsidae > Oncomelania > Oncomelania hupensis. The sequence continues at coordinate 10,201,286 of CM072524.1, read as the reverse complement.
AATAATTAGCGTGGTAAATGTAGTAGTTTGAAACTATGTACTCCCTTTCTGAGCTTTAGGGACTTTTTCCATCTTCTCTCTCTCTCTCTCTCTCTCTCTCTCTCTCTCTCTCTCTCTCTCTCTCTCTCTCTCTCTCTCTCTCTCTCTCCCCCCTCTTACAAGGGATGGGCCATACAAACAAGATACACAGAACATACAGTTGTAGCGAATACCCTATTTGGTAGTCCTTACTACGGCTTGGTCATGTGCTGAAGTATCCGCAGGATCACACCAGAAATCATCAAAATCAGTATAGCCGATTTTGAGAAATAGAGGACAACCTGACAGGCCGACATTTGACAGGCTCGTTCTGATTCCCGACCAAATAGAGAACAGAGAAGAAGAGGAAATCCTCCCAATTCTCCGAGAAGAAGTTGAGGCAGCAGTGAAATCGCTGAAGAAGGGGAAGTCAGCGGGAGTAGACAACATACCCGCGGAACTGATTCAAGCAGGAGGAGAATCGATGATTGACGCACACACCATTATCTGTAACAAGATCTGGCAGAGTGGGGAGTAGCCTACACCATGGACCCAATCGCTTGTCATTACTCTTCCAAAAAAAGGCAACCTTCAGGAATGTGAAAATTACCGCACCATCAGCCTCATCAGCCATCCCAGCAAGGTCCTCCTGAAAATAATACTCAACAGGTTGAAACCCCAAGCTGAACAAATCATAGCTGAAGAACAAGTTGGATTCAGGGCAGAGCGAAGTACCATTGATCATATTTTCAACCTCAGAATAATCTGCGAGAAACATTTACAGAACCAACAATATCTATATTATGTGTTCGTAGACTTCAAGAAGGCGTTTGACCGAGTCAGGCATGCAGCTCTGTGGGCAACTATGAGAGTGTACAACATCAGCCCTAATATTATTGAAGTCAACAAAAGCCTGTATGACAAGGCCATCAGTGCAGTCCTCCATAAAAGCGCCATCGGAAACTGGTTCAGAACAACAATCGGTGTGCGTCAAGGATGCCAACTCTCTCCAACACTCTTCAACATCTTCCTAGAGCGCATCATGTCAGATGCCCTTGCAGATCACGAAGGCACAGTCAGCATCGGGGGTAGAGCAATCTCCAACCTCCGCTTTGCGGATGACATTGATGGATTGGCTGGAGGGAACAAGAACTTGAACAGCTGGTTCAGAGGCTTGACACCACCTATAGAACCTATGGAATGAAAATAGGTGCAGAGAAGACCAAAATGATGACCAACAACACCAATTGCATCAACACGGACATCAAAGTCCAAGGACAATCCCTCAACACATTGCATAGCTTCAAATATTTAGGAGCCATTGTATCAAACAATGGGTCCCGACAGGAAGTCCTCTCCAGGATCGCACAACAACTTCTGCCCTAGATAGGTTGAAGCCCATTTGGAAAAACAGGACCATCAATCTACATTCCAAGCTAAGATTGCTGCGCTACCTTGTCATCTCCATCTTCCTATACGCTTGCGAAACATGGACCCTCACAACAGATCTACAACGAAGAATACAAAGCATGGAGATGAGGTGCAACAGAAGACTTCTGGGCATTTCCTATACCCAGCACATCACCAACGACAAAGTCCGACAGACTATCACGCAAGCCATTGGACAACACGATGACCTGCTCACAGTGGCGAAGAAACGGAAACCCCGATGATTTTGCCACGTTACCGGATCATCATGCCTTGCAAAGACCATACTGCAAGGCACAGTGCGAGGAGGTAGAAGAAGAGGGAGACCGAAAAAGAGGTGGGAGGACAACATTCGAGAATGGACTGATTTGATACTGAGCGAAGACATCAGGGTTGCTGAGGACAGAAAAAGCTGGAGTACGCTGGATAAACGATCATCTGTGGTGTCCCTACGACCTCCGAGTTACGGGATAGGTTAAGATAGGATAGGAAATACAAAGGTTAATAGCTTTGGTAAATACGCTACAACCACCACTACTACTGCACTACTATTACTCCTGCTGCTGTAACAAAAACAACTATTACTACTGCTGTGGCTGATGCTGCAGCAAACGGAGTACATAGCCAAATACCTAATACTACTTCCGCTCAATAATCATCAGTCTCCTCTCTGAAAATCCTTATCGGGAAGAGAGGGGACTATAAACTGATTAACATAACAACTTACTTCCGCTGCTGCTGCAGTTTACAGAGCGCTCTTACCTGGCGCAAAGTACACTACCGTCAAATAAATACTTAAGTATTAATAATTTTGGAGAAGGCCGAAAATTTCTTGATTTTAAAAGTTGCACCAAACGCTCAAAATGATTTTGAGAGGAAAACGGAATTCGGATCCTGGTAGAAAAAATGTTCTGTTGGCCGCTGATATAACCAAAGAGCTTCTATAAGACGCTCTTTGATATAACTATTGTAATGGTAAATGTTTTTAAAGTACCGAGATCGACGGGTCTTTAAGGCAGGGATCAGAAACCTTTGTTTATAAACTCATGGGGTCCAGAAAAACGCAATTAACCTTTTGTACCGGCGTGAAAATTCTGGATCGATTTTTAGAAATGAGACATCGTTAGAGAGGAAATGGATTACTCTTTATGCTTGAGGCACCTATTTCCTAATGAGGTATCCAATTTTGAGTTATTTTCCGCTATACACAAATTCACATTTTAGCACTATTTCTAAACCCCCATTCTATTGCCACTATAATAGAGACCTGAGGGATTAATATAATTCCAAATAAATTATTGCATTTCGAAAAAAGAGAGGTGGCTTTCAACGACTTTGTAAATTACATGCACACTGAAGCACTTCAGATAAGCAAATGTAAACTCACCTGTGATACCAAGAGAAATAGCCTCCCTGCGCACCTCCTCAACTTTCTCACTTTGATTCAGCTGCAACAGAGAGACATGGAGTTAACTAGTGAAGTTACTTTCAGATGAACGTTACAACACACAGTATTTTCCTGGCACTCCGATTCAATAACCGGTATTGGATGCAGTCTGTTTAAAAAAATTCTGCAGTTGTTTGTGCTATCCTGGAGAGGACTTCCTGTCGGGATCCTTTGCTCGATACAATTTGACCTAAATATTTGACGATATGCACAGTATTGAGGGATTGGCCTTAGACGTTGATGTCCATGTTGATGCCATTGGTGTTGTTGGTCATCCTTTCGGTCTTCTCTGCACTTATTGTCATTCCAAAGGTTCTGGAGGTGGTGTCAAGTCTCTGTACAAGCTATTCAAGTTCTTGTTCCTCTCCAGCCAATCCATCAATGTCATCCGCAAAACGGAGGTTAGAGACTGCTCTACCCCCTATGCTGATTTTGCGTTCGTGATCAGCAAGGGCATCTGACATGATGCGCTTTAGGAAGATGTTGAAGAGTGTTGGAGAGAGTAGGCATCCTTGACGCACGCCGGTTGCTGTTCTGAACCAGTTTCCGATGGCGCTGTTGTGGAGGACTGCACTGCTAGCCTTGTCACACAGGCTTTTGATGACTTCAATGATGTAAGGGCTGATGTTGTACACTCTTATAGTAGCCCACAGAGTTGCATGCCCGACTCGGTCAAACGCTTTCTTGAAGTCTACAAACACATGATATAGATATTGTTGGTGCTGTAGGTATTTATCGCAGATTATTCTGAAGTTGAAAGTGGTACTTCGCCCTGCCCTGAATCCAGCTTGTTCTTCAGCTATGATTTGTTCAGCTTGGGGTTTCTGAGGCTGATGGTGCGGTAGTTTTTACACTCCTGAAGGTTACCTTTTTTGGGAAGAGTGATGACAACCGACTGGGTCCATGGTGTAGGCCACTCCTCACTCTGCCAGATCTTGCTACAGATAATGGTGAGGGCGTCAATCATTGCTTCTCTTCCTGCTTGAAGCAATTCTGCGGGTATGTTGTCCACTCCCGCTGACTTCCCCTTCTTTATTGATTGCACTGCTGCCTCAACTTCTTCTCGGAGAATTGGGAGGATCTCTTCTTCTTCTATGTTCTGGGGATATGCTAGAACTGATGGGTCTCCGCTAGGTCAGAGTAGTACTCCGTCCATCCATCCAAGACTTCTTGTTCTTCTGTAAGGAACATGCCAGATTTGCTTTGGGCCGTGGAGACCTCGGGCTGTTTAACACTTGTCAGCCGCTTCACAGTCTGATAGGCCTTCTTGCTGTTCTTCCTGTTCCGACGGTTCTCTATTTCTTGGCATTGATCTTCTATCCAGTTCTCTTTTGCTGTGTGCATGCATTTTAGGATGTCACTTTTGATTTTTTGATAGGCATCAGTTCCCTGTGAGGTGTCCCTTTTCTTTTTCATTTTTCTTCTCTTACCACACAGGCCCAAACGTTCAGGTGTGATCCACGGTTTCTTCTTTGGACGGTGCTTGCCAAGGATCTCAGTGGCTGCATCAATCACAGCTGAGTTTAAGGTTGTGGTCATTGACTTCTGCTTCACCATCTCCCAAAATGAGCAGTGGTGCAAATGCACCTGGATGATGGTGATGTTGAAAGTGGCTGCTCTCAGACGGATGGTAATGGGTCTACTGGAGACTAATCGGCAACCCATTACAATTGCTGAAATGTCTTTGTGGACCAAAACACCAACGCCTTGTTCGTGCCTGTCGGTCTTGTTTCACCTAGGCCTTTCCAGCGCAGTTCGCTGATACCTACAATATTCCATCGATAGTGCTCCACCTCGTGGGCCAGTTCTTCCAATTTTCCCTCCGCAGTTAGGGTCCTGACATTAAAGGTTCCCATGATGATGATGTCTCTCGTGTAGATCTTGCTAAGTTGTTGTTGTTGTTTGTAGATTATAGTCACACGACACTTTCGCATATAGGTGACTACTGGACCGATTTATACTGACACCAGCGGGCCAGTTGTTGGTAAAGGGGAAAATAATATGATCACACGTTGACCAATCCTTGCTAAGTTGTCCATGAGTAACCCACTTATCACCTCCATCCTGGTGGGCAACGGAAGGCGCGGTCCTTGGTTACCCGGGCGAAGATCGATCCGGTATGGAGTGAGTGGTTCTTTTAATCTTGGGCATTAAAGACCTGGCGGGACCCAATCCTCTCCAGGTTGTTGGTCACAGCCGAAATCCACGAGTACAGTGTGGCTCGCCATTGCCCCGAGGACGTGGCCGATGAGCCTATAGTAACGTCAGATTCCTCCGCCCTGGCCGGTGACTTCTGTGTAGAAGACTTTCGCCCAGTGATGCCGTGCTGACACCACCACTGTTAGTCACCTCTTACCACACGCCAGGAAACGTTGGGTCTATTCTATTCAGTGCCCGAACCCGTTAGATTTATCAGCGATTAATAATTCAAGAAATATTCTCGGACCAAAAGTATTTTAAATAGAAAACTAGATGCAGTAACATCTCCCGAGTGTATCTGTATTCACAAACTGCTCCATTGTCTTTGCTAACATACATAACAACAACGTCGCCATGTTGCCGATTTTGAATACCATGAATTTTTTTATCCTGTGACCTTGGCCATGAAGTGAAGTCATTGATTCACTGATCAATTTTAAGGTCTCTTGGATATATACCATCCTTCCCTTCCAAGTTTGGTTGTGATAGATGAAGTAAGTTCTGAGTATTTAGCGACTTTAAAGTTTTGCACGCGGACGAACGGACAATAAAATAATTATATATTTATATATAAGTGTAGCCGAGCAGAGTATTTGACTCCCGTCTCTCGGCCACCACCTTGAGAACACGGCCCAACTTGAGCTGTCATTTTGTATTTACTCCTCAAGCTTGAACCAGTCGCCTCTCTTTCCGCTACAGATCCCACAGCTCAAATCGAACCATTTCCTCATGGTTTCCCAGTTCGCAACAGATATGTCTGGAACCGACACTGACTACGCCCAGTCAGTCTCCATTCAATAAAAAAAACCTGTCCTCAACAGTTACCACGGTCCAGCATCAGCCTGTTACCGGTCGTTGTGCACCACATGTAGTATTTGACTCCCGTCTCTACGTCACTACCTTGAGAATACGGCCCGACCCGGTTCAGTTCAGTTCAGTGGGTAGATTACAGTCCCCGGACACAGTGCGTATAAGGGACTTAACTGTTACTTTTACTTTATCCCTCGTAAAAAGGACATAAAAATATTTGCCCTGCAAGGCGGTAAAGCGTGTTGATAGTAAGCCGGATTGCCGGCTACTAGTGCCACGACACTCCATACAAGCCATTGCCACTGACTTGCATAAAATGCCTGCCGACAATGTAGTCCTGCTCACCACCAAAAGCAGAATGAATGTCTACGGAATTAAACTAGTTTCAAAACAACATCGTTAAAATAAATTATTAAATTGAAAATAAATTCATTTTTTCAAGAATGGAAATATGGCTCACCTTTGGAAATAAAGAGAGCCCCGGAAGGATTTCAGGATCTAGAGCTGTTATCTTAACTGGACTTAGTGTTGAAAGTACACTCACGAATTTGTGCGCTCTCAGAAGCAGTCCGAAAGTTCTTGCACTCCTATTGTAAACTTTGTCCGAGTGATCTCCCTCGGAGAAGTTTTTCTGTAGCATAAAGGACGCCTGCCTCAGCCACTTGCAGCTTTCTTCATACAGGCTGACGTTGAAGGCCATCCGACCTATCTGAAACACGAGAACGAGAGAGAGAGAGAGAGAGAGAGAGAGAGAGAGAGAGAGAGAGAGAGAGAGAGAGAGAGAGAGAGAGAGAGAGAGAGAGAGAGACAGAGAAAGAGAGAGACAGAGACAGAGAGAGAGACAGAGAGAGACAGAGAGAGGAATAGACAGACAAAGACAGAGGAGTTGACCTTTGTTTAAGCTCTGCAAATGAATGAAAATGGGTAACGATTATTGCGAGGGGATGGGGAGAGGGGGGGAGGAAGAGGGAGGTGAAGGGATTCTGCGGCAGGTTAGGGGGGGACTCGGGAGGGGGAGGAGTGGGAGAGAGTGTATATGTGTGTGTGTGTGTGAGAGAGAGAGATAGAGAGAGAGAGAGGAGTTCTCGTGTGTGTTTGGGAAGGTTATATTCGTGCGTTTGCGTGTGTTTGTGTGTGCACGCAGTTATATGCGTATGCAACCACTAAAAAAGGCATCGCCTTCATGCTGAACTTGGAGAACAATACAATTTCTGTGTACGAGTATTTGAACATGATAACTAACCTCAAAAACGTCCTCAACGTACAGAGGGGGTCCCAGATAACCTGAATAGTTGCCAGCAATCACGTCTGTGATGTCGAGTTCGTATATTTTTGTTAAAAGCACTATCGACGAGCAAGCGCCCGCATAATCCAATTTGGTGGGCAGTTCTGGTAGATCATTGTCAAGGTAGTCAGTGAAGTCTGTAATAAACACAGCACACAACATAACTAAACAAATATAGATAACCTACACTGAACACATGCATGAAGATACAGATAACCTACGCTGAACACATGCATGAAGATACAGATAACCTACACTGAACACATGCATGAAGATACAGATAACCTACATTGAAGACATGCAGGAAGATTCAGATAACCTACACTGAACACATGCATGAAGATACAGATAACATACACTGAACACATGCATGAAGATACAGATAATCTAGCTGAATACATGTACGAAGATACAGATAACCTACACTAAACACATGCATGAAGATACAGATAACCTACACTGAACACATGCATGAAGATACAAAGACAGACACTCAAAGACAGACCCTGCAGACAAACAACCAGACACATACCCACGTTTGCTTGATTTATTTTATTACTTTATTCACTTACTGTTTACTTAAAACAGTTTTTTGAAGTCTGTAGGACACAAACATATAATGTATAAAGGTTTACTTGGAATAGTTCTATGAAGTCTGCAGGACACAAAGACTTAATGTCTACAAGTTTGCTTGAAACAGCTTTATGAAGTCTGTAGGACCAACAACACCAATGGCATCAACACGGACATCAAAGTCCAAGGCCAATCCCTCAACACAGTGCATAGCTTCAAATAATTATTTAGGAGCCATTGTATCAGACAATGGGTCCCGACAGGAAGTCCTCTCCAGGATCGCACAAACAACTGCTGCCCTGGCAAGGTTAAAGCCAATTTAAAAAGAAAGGACCATCAGTCTACATTCCAAGGTAAGACTGCTGAGCTCTCTTTTCATCTCCATCTTCCTATACGCTTGCGAAACATGGACCCTCACAGCAGATCTACAACGAAGAACACAAAGCATGGAGATGAGGTGCTACAGAAGACTTCTGGGCATTTCCTATACACAGCACATCCCCAATGACAAAGTCCGACAGACCATCACACAAGCCATTGGACAACACGATGACCTGCTCACAGTGGTGAAAAAACAAACTCCGATGGTATGGCCACGTCACCAGATCATCAGGTCTTGCAAAGACCATCCTGCAGGAAAAGTGCGAGGAGGTAGAAGAAGAGGGAGACCTAAAAAGAGGTGGGAGGACAACATTCGAGAATGGACCGGTTTGACACTGAGCGAAACAATCAGGATTGCTGAGGACAGGGAAAGATGGAGTACGCTGGTTAAACGATCATCTGTGGTGCCCCTACGACCTCCGAGTTACGGGATAGGATAGGATAGGATAGGATAGGATAGGATAGGATAGGATAGGACAAGAACACATAATGTCTAAACGTTTAGTTGGAACAGTTCTAAGAGGTCCGTAGGACACAAACATAAAAAGTCTAAAAGTTTACTTGGAAAAGTTTTTTGAAGATTGTAGTACACATGCACGAAATGCTTGATCAGGTGATAGGCTTCGTTGGGGTGCAAGATCTTGGTGCGCTGTCCCTCACGCGTCTCGTTCCACGGCATAGGTTTTGCTTTCATACGTTCCGTGACAAATCTGCAATAAAATAAACACACAATTCCTCAAAACCTTAGTGTTCGTGTTTCATTGTTTTCGAAAACAGGTTTCTTCTACTCTAGTATTAGTAGTGTAATGTAACGTGCGAATAGTCTTGATGTAATGTAACGTGCGAATAGTCTTGGAAGACTTGTAACTAAAGGGAGGTTACTCAGTTGAATGGACATCAGAAGTGATTATAAGGCAGTTGAAGGGGTTGTTCGGGAGGTATGGGATACCAGAAATAGTGATTTCAGATAATGGTAGGCAGTTTTCCTCCTCCGAATTCGAATCCTTTGCCACCCAGTGGAGTTTCTCCCACGTGACCAGTAGCCCCCACTATGCCCAGTCCAATGGGGCAGCTGAAAGAGCTGTCCAGGAAGCCAAGAAGTTCCTACGTCAGAAAGACTATGATCTCGCTCTACTGACCTACAGAGCGACACCCATCCCTTCTCTTGTCCTGCCGAGTTGGCATTTGGCAGAAAACTACGTACCACTATGCCTACTCTGCCAGAAAGACTTATTCCAAACACTCCGGAAGCCATGGCAGTGAAGGACAGTGATCACTTCGCCAAGCAGCAGCAAAAGCTGTACTACGACAGGCGAAATGGAGCCAAACCATTGCAGACTCTTCAGCCAGGCGACAGCGTGCTCGTCAAGAAAGATGGCGAGAAAGGCTGGAAATTGCCAGCCACTGTGACAGGTCAGTGTGCATCCCGCTCTTAGAGTCTTATACAGTGCAGACAGAGAGTGGTGCACTACTTCGACGAAATCGGCGACATCTGATGGCGTCAAAAGCAGCCAGCAGTATTGACGCACCTGCAGATCAACGGCCGACAGCAACACAACAACCTGCAGCACATCCACAGCCAACGGACGCAGGAGATGATGCAGGTGACTCGTCTAAATCCACACCTGTAGTGCCTCAGTCAGGGCAACAGACCACTGAAGCATCAGGGGCGACAACTCGCAGTGGACGACATGTTCGAACACCAGTTCGTTTCAAAGACTATGTGGTCTGATCATCGAGACCATATCTTGTGTTTAATGTGGACTCGGGTGAAAGACCCCGCTCTCACTAAATTAATATTGCGTTTGAAGTGGACTCGGGTGAAAGACCCCGCTCCCATAAATCTATTATAAAATTTAAACAGAGACACGGATGGAAGACTCCGTTGTGCGAAAGAATGCTTTGTGTGTAAACAGTTTAACATATTCATCGTCGAAGTCAGTTTAATTAATTTTAATCAAATGTGTTTTCCTCTGAACTTGAGAAGGAAGTTATCTTATAAACAAAGGGGGATGTAATGTAACGTGCGAATAGTCTTGATGTAATGTAACGTGCGAATAGTCTTGGAAGACTTGTAACTAAAGGGAAGTTACTCAGTTGAATGGACATCCGGGGATTTTAGGCAGTTGAACGAAGACCTAGATCCAAATGGCTGTTACAACTTACTAGCTCTAATAAAGTTGTATTTGTGAACATCATCAACGTCTCTTTGAGTTTTATGCTGTTGCATAAAAGGACAAACATTACAAGTAGTATATATCGATTTTCACAAGTGTCTTGGTTTTTTCACTGTCCAGATAGTGTGTGATTAAAACTAAATATATATATATCATGGTACTTGACCAATCATAGTTGACAATGTTTCCAGTAAACAATGGAATATAAAAGTCGTAAGAATACACAGACTACTTAGGACTGTTGTTAACGTCTTAATTTTGTTGCATTCTCTTAATTCGGAGGGATTTGTTAAATAATTAATTATGAGGGGTTTGGTGTTAACTAATTAAGAGAAGCTTGGTGTTCAGTAATTGGGAATGGGTTCGTGTTCATTTATTTATTTATAGACAATATCTGTAAATACTTTGAAATAGGCGGGAATCAGAACGAGTCAAATGTAGTTGTGTCTGGCTGCTGGCGTCTGTCTGTTGAAAATCTTGGTTGTAAGCTATTTGTGTGAGTTTCTAGAAATACATGTGAATAGCTTGCCGTCTGATTTGTGATTAGATCTAATATTTGCAAAAACTGATTCTAAGCTTCGTGTCCGAGTTTTTCCAATGTCGTCTGCTATAACAGCAGTTGGCTTATCTCCTTTAAAATAGAGGCACAGGCGGCCAAAAGATTAATGCAGCGGTGCGTGACGAACATATTCAAAGACGTTGGAGTGAATTAACCAAGAGGGAGTATTGTGTGCCTGTGGTACTGAGTGGCGCATAATTACCGTGTGCGACTTTCATCGAACCCTTCTCTAGACTCGCGTCGTTTCGTTCAAAACCCAATGTCTTTTTAGGCTGCTTGCATAACGATCGGAGAGCTTTCGCCTCAATTATATAGTCTAATAATCTCTTTTATGATCACACTATTCAGTGTAAACGCTTAAACAAACGACTCAAACTCACGTTAACATCATCACCTCAATAATGTAGTCTAATAAATTATTATCTATATCGATTTCCACAAGTGTCTTAGATGTTCATTGGCCAAGTAGAGAGTGCCTAAAACTGATGTCGCGATGTCATTGACCAATCACAAATGGCAATATCTCTAGCAAAGCTTGGAATATCAAAGTCGTAAGGATGCATACACGGACTACTTACGACTGTTGTCCACGTAAAAGAGAAGAAACAAAAGGTCAATCCTCTATGGATTGAAGATGAGCTTATAGATTCTAAACTACCCGCCCTATTAACACCATTGATGAAGACGCAATTTTAATTCCCGACAAGGATTACTAGAAGGTGCTATACTAGCACATACAAATATTATCTGCTTCGTCGTCGAGCAAAAGCGAAAGTTCACGACCACATTGTTTGAACCACATGTAATGAATTTATGATTAATAATGCCTTCGATTAAGTTCACAAATCTATGGTTAGTGCAGAGGATAGAACTGTCTTCTTACTGCTATTTACTTCAGATACTCCGAACATAACAATAAAGCCGACGGAATGTCAAAATTCTTACTTCTGTGCGAAATGCTCAGGGCCGGATCACTTACTCTTGGAGGGGGGGGGGGGGGTTCCAAAATTTTTTAAGGGGTTAGGGGTGACAAAAACGTGTCCGCTCGAGGAACTTGAGTAGAATGAGGAACGTTTTACTTACCAACAGTGTCAACTAAATTAAGAGCTTTAAAAAAAACTCCATATATATTTTTTTTCTGACTGAGTGAGGTACATCGAATGGCCAGGGGGGGGGGGGGGGGGTTCCGGAACCCAGGAACCCCCCCCCCCCCAGATCCGGCCCTGATGCTAACAACAATATTCTCCATAAGTACCGCCATTTTTAAAAAAAAATGATAGCGACGTACGCAACGTCGTCAATTTCCAATCAGTGTGACACTATAAGCCTACTGTCAACATGACATGTAATGCTGCTTTCATTTTTATTTTTTTTTTATTTTACCTTATTGTCCCTTTTTTATAGGGAAATTCTGGGTCGCCTCCCCTGGGGAGAGCGTAGTCGCAGCCTGTGGCGCGCCCAAACCCAACCTACCTAACATTAGTTGTGATTTTTTGAAATTTTGCTGGGGAAGCAGACCGGAGTACCCGGAGAAAACCCTCGAGACGTTGCCCGAGTCGAAAGTAAATAATATTCGGAGAAACATAACGACCCGATGCTGGATCGAACCCACACCTGTCAGGCGCCATTGGTTTCTGGCCTGTGGACAAGGCAAGTTAGTCCCACCTTAGCCCACTTGGCCACAACGCTCGCTCAAACTGACTACATCTGCCAAGAATATTTCAGTGTTTATATAATGCGAAGGCGTTAAACTTGAAAGTTGGTTGAGAATAAAATGTGCTTCAAACGTGTCCAATGCGTGAACTACTTTGTTATGGCGCATTCTTTGGAAAGTGTTGTGTGAAGTGGTCTTTGACATAGGCCTATGAGCAGCTTTATGTTTTGACAATTTTCCCTTTTCATATTCTGATTTGATTAAACAGATACATAAATGTTATCAGCACCTTGGCGTGGAATATGAGATATGTCCAAACTCGATCGATTCAATCTTCCACGAGCCGAAGTTCTCGTTGGACATATCTCATATTTCACGCCGAGAGAGCCGATAACGTATGATGTGTCCATACTATTTTGTGTATAGGTTAACAAAAAAAGACTCAAACTCACGTTTACATCACTTTCATCGTCATCGTCTACAACAACATTTCCACTATAACCACCAGCACTTTCACCATCACCCCCAGCTCACATCATTACCACATTCAACAAGGAAAATATCAACATCAACAACAAAATTGACAACGATGACTATTTCTATTAAACACTACTGACTGAGAGAGCTTGAGCAGTTTGGCGAATTCGTCACTGATGTATTTCTGCAGACTGTTGAGCAAGGATGCCTCCACACTGGCATCAGACAGTATCGACAGCTTCTCTGACGATGAGAACACTCTAGCGTGGCCACACGGCAACATCGAAGACAGCAAGACGCAGAACCACAGCACCACAAGATTCCGGCGGGACGAGTTCCACCGCATTCTTCTTTCAGGAAGATTGGCTAGTTCCGCTTTCTTGTGTTTCTTGCGTTTTCTGTCACGATTTTAATATTATACGTCTTTGAGATGGTATTTTATTTTAAGTAAATTTTGATGTGCAAGGAAGCTTATAAAGTCCTATTAAAATAATTCTGAATTAACAGCTGCTACACTACATCAAATATAAAATTGAAAGCTCTAGTTAGACACAAGCTTGAATACATTTCCGAACGATTACTGTACAAATACTTTATCTGTTTACACAATAGTGTGTTGTTGTTGTTGTTGTTTTTTTAAAAGCACTTTCTGTCCTTAGTCAATGAAAGAAATTTAACTTATGTTATTATTTTAAATTAGAACAAAGATAAGAGAATGTGGTATTAGAAGAACACGAACAACAACGCTACCCCACAAAGGACGCCAAAGCTTGTACCTTTATCTGTTTACACAATAGTGTGTTGTTGTTGTTTTTTTAAAAGCACTTTCTGTCCTTAGTCAATGAAAGAAATTTAACTTATGTTATTATTTTAAATTAGAACAAACATAAGAGAATGTGGTATCAGAAGAACACGAACAACAACGCTACCCCACAAAGGACGCCAAACTTGTACCTTTTCTGTTGTGGTCATCACTGATTCACCGTAGGCCAATGATGTTCATACGACCAATAGCGCAAAGACTTGTGGGAAAGCAACGTGTACATAAAGTGTACATACGTGGATGACGCGGCACACTTTCCAAGCCAGTTGAACTTTAAGTTGAAGCTTGTTAGGTTTGAACTTGAATTGAACTTGATAAATACGAACAAGGCACAAAGCACGCAGGCATTTTGTAGTGCCACATGTATAACGAGATGAAAAGGTCTAGCCTATTCGGTTAGGAAGATCGAATACTAGCCTCCAGATTATATGACAGGACGCTATAGTTCTTGGTGATGGAGGAAATATCTCGGTTATTAATTAGTGTTGGGACGGAACAGGAAAAAAAAACACCAGCCTGTACATATATCTTAAGTTCGTACCGGTTTCTTTTTGTAATGAAATTAAATTTATACTTTAATTACTGCTAAACATTCTAGACCATTCCTTTGTGCACTTTCTCACAGGTCAACATTGTTGTGGTTCATCATTTTCTAAACATGTTTTTCGCTATATCTCAGAATTGACTGAACCGATTTTGAGAATATTTTGCTTGCCGATAGGCCAGAAATTGGCTCACGATTCCATGTTTTTTTTTCACTTTGCTTCTTTGGAATAAAGACGAATCAAAACATCACCAAGAAAATTAACATTAAAAAAAAGTTTTGTTTTTGTATCGATGTCTGGAAATGTATTTGAATGGCTTGCTATAATGATTTCGGTGTGTTTGCATGTCCTGAGCATTAAAAAAAAAATTATTATTTTGTTTTTGTTTTTTGGGGGGCTAATGTTAAACCATTACTTATTTCTGTAAATTTCTCTCAACGCTCATGGAAGAAACAACCGAGGTTAGTTAGTTAAATAGATTAACGTCCCCGGACACATAAGCGTATAGGGGACGATGAAAATCCAGCAGTATTCCGAATTTATAGCGAAGTTTAGAGAGGCACGGTGGTCTAATGGTAGTGCTTTGGCTTGCGGATCTGAAGGTCCCTGTCCGGGCCATTGTGTTGTGTCCCTGGGAAAGACACTTTACTCCCGTTTCCTACTCCTTCGGATGAGAGTATAAACCGAGGTCTAGTCTGTGTGTCGCATACATTCCATCATAACGGACTTTAAAGATCCTGGCGCTCATGTCCTAGACGGGTGAGTGCCAGTAACAAGAACACACCCAACATGCACTTGGTCCTTCTCACCCATCCCTGGCTGGCCAGGATAGTGTTCAGTTGTCCGGGCGTCAGACCATGCGCCCAAAGGCTGCGGGTGGGCGTCTCGGGCGGTTTGAGTTAGATCCTGTATCGGCCAGCGCCTAGAGTCTGGTCAAGTACGGCGAGATAAGTGCGCTATAAAAATCCTCTTTAATAATAATAATAATAATAATAATAATAATAATAATAATAATAATAATAATAATAATAATAATAATAATAATAATAATAGCTGTTTTTATTTATTAATAACAATGGATGAAAAGTGACAAAACACTCGACAATAGATGACTAAATGGCATTTTCAAGAGCAAACATCCCATGAAATCAAAATGGCAATGATCTACTTCTACTACTACTCCAACTAATTATAAAATTAATAATGATAATAACAAAAATTTGTAAGTAAAAAGAATTGTACACACTGTCCTATCCTATCCTATCCTATCCTATCCCGTTACTCGAAGGTCGTATGGGGCACCACAGATGATCGTTTAACCAGCGTACTCCATCTTTCCCTGTCCTCAGCAACCCTGATTGTTTCGCTCAGTGTCAAACCAGTCCATTCTCGAATGTTGTCCTCCCACTCTTTTTTCGGTCTCCCTCTTCTTCTACCTCCTTGCACTGTGCCTTGTACACACTGCTATTCATTAAAATACGGACTTACTGTATAGCCTTATCTGGATGCACATAAACACTCACTCCTCACTTAAGAATGTAATATATGTGAGAATAAGTTAAGATGTGCATTTATTAGTTGGATCTCCTCTACTCCACCCTATAAATCCTGATGAAATTGTTGGTGGACTAAATGTGAACTCCCCCACACACCCTAAATACATCACTAGCACACAGACAGACAGACAGACAGACAGACATGCAATCTATATTGTAGTGTCAACCGAGTTTAAAGCACACAAAAGGAAGAGAACCAAATAATGAAAGCTGAGTAATAATTAAGTTAAATGGAAATATTTGTGTGTTACTCATTTATTGTCTATTATCCACCTAAGTGATTTAGACATTGGAAATAAATTAATAACAAAACGAGCATATTATTGAACACATGTAAATAATTAACTATATAAAAAAAATCAACTCATTAACAAGAACAGCTAAGAAATTAAATAACTATCTTTCTCTCTCTTTCTCTCTCTCTTTCTCTCTCTCTCTCTCTCTCTCCCTCTCTCTCTCTCCTCCATACCTCTATGATTTAGTTTACACATACTATAGTCACTGGGAAAAAAAAACAAAAAAAAAAAAACATTCTACATAAATCTTCCAACAGATAAATAAATAAAACATTTTGCCAACTGTAAACAAACTGAAAAATTTAAATCACTTAGAATCTTAATGTTTGCCATTTCCACTGGTAGCAAAAAGTCAAAATCAGTGCATTTAAACAGTATATGAACCAGTGAAAAGGCACAATTACATGAGCAAAAAATATTTTTTACAAAATTTAGTTCGTAATGAATTTAAAAGAATTCTATATGCTAATGTTATAACAGGTCTAGAAAAACCAACATGCAAGGAATATTGGGGTGAATAATTGTATTTTTTAAAAATTACTTTTTCTATTCTATTGATTGCTTCTTTGGTAGATAGAGATATGTGAACAGTAACTGAATTCAAATTCAGAGCCCCATTCTTTGCCTCTCGATCTGCCCAGTCATTAAATATAAAACCACAATGTGATGGTATCCAACAGAAATTAACTTCTGTTCCATTTATAATCAAACAATGAACAACATGTTTGATTTCAAAAATTATTTCTTGCCGTTCCTTGTTATTTGTAGTATTCAAAGCCTGTAAAACAGACTGTGAATCCACGCAAATTACTATACTATAGAAAGCAGTAGGCAAACTAGCAAGTTTATTTAAAGCCATTAAGATAGCTATTAATTCTGCTGTAAAAATTGAAAATCCTTTTCCTAAATGAAATGACTCACATATTTTCAAATCAGGAATGACAAAAGCAGACCCCGCGTTTTCTGATTCTAATACAGAACCATCAGTGAAAATTTTTAAACTATTATTATATTTTTCATTTAAATTTATGCGAGCATCTATGACTACCATATCTTTATCTGAATGTTTTGATACAGAACTATAATCATAATCAAAATTCGCCTTTTTAACTCCCAGGGTGGGATAGGAGGCGTTATTACACGTGTAGCAACTGTTTCATGAGTAATTTGACATTCCTCAAGAAGCTCTTGTGTAAAAGTTGCTATGGTAATAAGGCTTCTAATGTGTCTAGCTCTTTTAGGAAACTCAATATCAGATCTAATACAAAGTTCCTGGTTAGTAAAATTATCTACAGCTTTTGATCTTATTATATATTTAGTGCACGCTAATTTCCTATATTGATCTAATGGTAATACACCTGCTGTTTTATAAGCATCTATTGTTCGAGTGTGTACAGGAACTCCAAGAGCAAATTTTATGGCTTTACTGTCTAAACTATATAATTTTTGAAGATGGCAACGTGATGCAGAAAAATAAACTTCTTGCCCAAAACATAATTTTGAACGAACCAAAGCACATGCTATGTGAACCAAAGTCTTCACATCTTGCCCCCAAATCTGCTTGCTAATGATTTTAATTAAATTTAAACTTTTTACTGCTTTTTGTAATAAATATTCAATATGTTTTTTCCAATTCAACTTAGAAGTTAAATACACTCCTAAAAATTTTACTTCACTCACATATTGTAGTTCTTCACTGTCCAAAAATATCTTAGGCATAATTCTAGGACTTTGACCATTATTAAATAATATCATATTTGTTTTTTCTTTCGATAATTCCAAACCATTAATCTTCAGATATTTACTTATATTGTCTATTTCAATCTGATAAACTTTATTAATATGATTGATTTCAAACATTGACGTTTTCTTTCTAAGCGAAACATTACACCACAAAGCAATATCATCAGCATACTGAGCTAATGTAAATTTGTTACTAACTACTTTTGGTAAATCATATATCAATATATTGAACAAAAGAGGTGACACAATAGATCCTTGCGGAATCCCCATATCTGTATTATGAGAGCTCGAATATGAATTTCCAACTTTGACTTTTATATTTCTTCCTTGAAGAAAATTTTGTATATAATTATATATATTCCCAGAGAGTCCTATCTTTTTTATCTTATACAATAACCTAGAATGCCATACTCGATCATACGCTTTTTTAATATCAAAAAAGGTCGCTAGTACACTTTTTTTCTTAGCAAATTGCTGTTTTATATTTGTAGTTAATTTAACTAAATGATCATTGACTGACCTGCCTTTCTTAAAACCAGCTTGATTATTTGGTATAACGTTATTTTTATCACAATAATATACTAACCTATCTAGTATTATTTTTTCCATGAGTTTAGAAACATGAGACGTTAAGGCAATTGGTCTATAACTAGCTGGATCAGATCGAGGCTTTCCTGATTTTACAATCGGTATCACAATAGACGATTTCCATACATCAGGCAAAATCCCAGTTTCCCAACATTTGTTAATTATATTATGCAAACAGTGCATCCACCTTAAGGGAAGATGAGATAACAAAGTGTATGATAATCCATCAATTCCTACCGCAGAGTTTTTCTTACCCAGGACATCAATAGCATCTTTAACTTCAGAAAATAAAATTTCAGAATTAATAAATAAACTACTATCAGGCAAAGGGTTAGTAAATTCTTCTGTTTGTTCAGCTTTATTTCTTTCATTTAATATATCTTGTGGCAACTCTTTAGAAGTACTAGTTTTTAAAAACAATTTAGCTAATTCCTCTGCCTTATCACTAGGAGATGCAAATTCCTTACCTACTATTTTAATAGGACAATTTGGAAGCTGGACACTTTTTTCATTTCAGTTACTTTTTTCCATGTTTTCCTTGCATCTTGCGATGTTACAATTTCTTTCGTACTAAAGTTTAACCAAAATTGTTTCTTAGCAAGAGCAATAACTTTGTTACAATTAAGTTTTGTACATTTCATCTCTTTAAATGTAATATCATTTTTATTTTTTAACCATTTTTTGTAGGCAATCGTTTTTTTTAACTGCTACTTCACAATTTTCAGTCCACCAAATGTTTCCCTTATGATTAGTCTTACATGTAGTTCTTTTCTTTGGAATAGAATTACTTGCTGCTTCGTGAATTAAATTAGCAAAAGTTGCATATACATTATTGATGTCGTCACATTTTATAAAGTTAGTTTCATATTTCAAAAGATTAGATTGAAATAAATCCCAGTTAGCACGTCCATAAATATATTTTGCTACTGTATCAGCTTCCAACTGTATGTCTACTGTTTCATTAAATAATAATATTAAAGGGAAGTGATCACTACCAAGTGTATCAATTTCAATGTCCCAAGTACAATCAATAGCAATATTGGACGAAACTAATGTCAAATCAATTGCTGAAGGACGATGTGCAGAAGAGTCAGGGACACGAGTTATTCTTCCATCATTCATAATTATTAGAGAAGAATCCAAAATATTGTCAATTAATCGATAATTCGAAACACCCGTATAATCATTATCCCATAATGAAGAATGAGCATTAAAGTCTCCAGTTATTATCCATTTCTCAGATCCATCAATGTTTCGAAGCCAGTCACTATTAAAATTATTTGGACCCTTTGGATAGTAAACAGACATCACATTTAAACAAATATTAGAATTCACTTTCAACTTTATAGCCGATGAAAACACGTCAATCACAGTTTGTCCAACTGGCGAAGTAATAATGCTATAATTCAAATCATTTCTGACGTATAAAGCTGTGTTGATTTTACTGGACGACAGTTCTGACACAGGAGGATAATAATATCCATGAAGCTTTGGCAGCTTTCCTCTTACAACGTTCAAAGATTGTAAGCATAACACATGAGGACTATGATCTTTTAAAAAGCTAACAAGATATTGTATGTTCGTAGCAAGTGACCTACAATTCCATTGAAAAATATAAAGCTTTTCTTTATTCATATGATCTCTCTCTCTCTCTCTCTCTCTCTCTCTCTCTCTCTCTCTCACTCTCTCCCTCAAAGTAAAAGGAAAAATAATAATATAATAAAGAGTTATTGTAGGAAATCTATATGAATTACACAACCAGAAAACTTATGAAAATCACAAGTTATGTTGCAGTAATTATTAAAACAATTCTACAGAGAAGACATGGTGATGAAATTGTGATAAATATAAAACAAGGTATTTTGATATCATGTTATCAATTTAAAAACCAAAAATAAATAAATAAATCAATCAATAAAAATTAAAATTGAAATAAATACAGAAATAAATAAATTAAATAAATAAATTATATGGAATATTAATTTTAAAAAAAAAATTACATTAAAATAAACATATAGTGTCACAACTGAACATTCATCGCCATGTTCCAGAGGCTATCCGCTGCCCTCGCCAGTCCCACCAGTCTTGCCTGAAAACATGACTACGAACGGGTCGTCGAGGGCTTTGCCAAAACAACGAATGAATGTGTCGTCCAAGGTTCCTAGCTAGAGCAGCGGATCCCCTCTGACTCGGATGGATGCCGTCTCGGTTTCTAAGCGAAGGATCTAGCAGCTGATCATGACTGATGAATGTAATAAATCGGTCTTTCATTTCTATAACTTCTTTGAACAAAACTGCATTGAACAGATCACGTTTTGCCAACAATTCTGGGTCCTTTACTGGGGCAATTCTGCTTACTACTACCCGAACCTTAGGGCGCTGCTGTCGTAGAGCTCGGATGGCGCTGAGTATGTGACTATATGTGGAAATATTTCATTTACCAACCACGATTAGACTGGTATTAACATTAAAAAGGGAAAGGTATTCCCAAAACATTTCGGTCGTTAGAGAGTGAGAGAGAGAGAGAGAAAGAGAGAGATGCGTTTGCGGTCTCTCTTTTCTCTGTGCCAGCTTAATGAGGGGGCCCACCTCCTCTGTCTTGCTGCTTTACCTTCCTATTTCCTAACCAGAGCCCGGTACTCATTCACAGTTGGGTGTACTGAAGCGTGCTGTGTTCTTGTTTCATTATTATATTGTGTTATTCAATAGTTGCCTTCCTAGCATGGTCAGCAATCCTATCCTATCCTATCCCGTAACTCCAAAGTCGTTGGGGCACCACAGATGATCGTTTAACCAGCGTACTCCATCATTCTCTGTCCTCAGCAACCCTCATGGCTTCGCTCAGTGTCAAGACAGTCCATTCTCGAATGCACTCCTCCCATCTCTTTCTGTCTCCATCTTCTTCTGCCTCCTTGCACCGTGTCTTGCAGGATGGTCTTTGCAAGGCCTAATGATCTGGTGACGTGGCCATACCATCGAAGTTTTCGTTTCACTGTGAGCATGTCATTGTGTTGTCCAATGGCTTGTGTGATGGTCTGTCGGACTTCGTCGTTGGTGATGTGCTAGGTATAGAAGATGCCCAGAAGTCTTCTGTAGCATCTCATCTCCATGCTTTGTATTCTTCGTTGTAGGTCTGCTGTGAGGGTCCATGTTTTGCAAGCGTATAGGAAGATGGAGATGACAAGGGCTCGCAGCAGCCTTACCTTGGAATTTAGACTGATGCTCCTGTCTTTCTAAATGGGTTTCAACCCTGTCAGGACAGCAGTTGTTTATGGGATCCTGGCGAGGATTTCCTGCAGGGACCCATTGTCTGATACAATGGCTCCTATAATTATATTTGAAGCTATGCACCCTGTTGAGGGATTGGCCTTGCACTCTGATGTCCCTGTTGACCCCATTGGTGTTGTTGGTCTTCTCTGCAATTATTTCCATTCCAAAGACTGTGGATGTGGTGTCAAACCTCTGTACCAGCTGTTCAAGTTCTTGTTTATCTCCAGCCAATCCATCAATGTCATCCGGAAAACGGAGGTTGGAGATTGCTCTACTCCATATGCTGACTGTGCCTTCATGATCTGCAAAAACATCTGACATGAAGCGTCCCAGAAAGATGTTGAAAAGTGTTGTTGAGAGTAAGCATCTTTGACGCACGCCGATTGTTGTTCTGAACCAATTTCCGATGGCGCTGATGTGGAGAACTGCACTGGTAGCTTTGTCATACAGGAATTTGATGATTTCAATAATGTCAGGCCTGATGTTGTACACTCTCATGTTTGCCCACAGAGCTGCATGCCAGTTTCGGTCAAACGCATTCTTGAAGTCTAAAAGCACTGGTACTTCGACCTGCCCTGTATCCTGCTTGTTCTTCAGCTATTCTTTGTTCAGCTTGGGATTTCAACCTGTTGAGTATTATTTTCAGGAGGACTTTGCTGGGTTGGCTGATGGTGCGGTAATTTTCACACTCCTGAAGATTACCCTTTTTTGGGAAGAGTGATGACAAGCAACTGGGTCCATGGGGTAGACCACTTCCCACTCTGCCAGATCTGGTTACAGATAATGGTGAGGGCGTCAATCATCGCTTCTCCTTCACCATCCAACTGCTGCCACTACTACTACTACTACTACTACTACTACTACTACTACTACTACTACTACTACTACTACTACTACTACTACTACTACTACTACCACTACTACTACTACTACCACCACTACTACTACTACTACTACTACTACTACTAACGAGGGAACTGCACCCGTTAGTGTCCAGCACTTGTTACATTTACTTTTTCTTCCTTCCCGTATTGATGGCTCGCTCAAAATTAATTAGCCAAAGGACTGTTACATTTTCATAAATGAGAATCCCATGAATTCTCGTTTATTGTTTGGAGGGAACACTGATAATAAAAAGCCGAATGTTGTTAACTTTGTTTGTTGAATAGCTTTTGCCTATCTGCTTTTGAGCAAATAGTAACCAAGTTGTTTACACCTCAGCTACACAACAAGCAGCCATTACACGTGAGTAAGAAGGGCATACTATGTATTAACATCAGAACATCCCGTTATGAAGCCATTTCAAAATAATAGCATTGTAAAGGCAATTTCAGAACGACAGTTTTAAAACGTATTCCCATTGATGCTTTTAAAATGGCTACGAAAATCGAGCCCTAGCTGTTAACATCTTTTAGTTCAGGAGTTTGGAGTTCGATATCGGCGAGTGCACTGTTTGGGGAGACTGAGCCAGCCGGGAGATTCAGTATAAATAGTATCCCCACTTTCTGGAAATTTAGTGCATTAAATTCCCACTGTCGCTGTCTCATTACATGATTATTGCTTTAGGTCCAGCGGACTCTTCCGACTTCCGAGCCAAATCAGGACCGGACAAGCCCTGATCCGCATAAAAGATCTGCTGAAACAACCCTAGGGGTAAAACTGAAAGCTCTCCACCAGCCAGTCACTTTACAATAAAGACATCCCACGCAGGGGACGCTGAGGCTGTACTCTAATTTATCAAACCCCCGTTTACAAAAACAAAATAGAATACTGTGTTAAATATGGCATGTACATCAATATAACAAAGACAAAGATCATGATATTCTCCAGGGGTAAAGTAAGAAAACTTCCTGTGTTTAAGTTCAACGGGGAAAATGTTGAAATTGTTTGGAAGTATAAATATTTAGGAACTGTTTTTAATTACAATAATAAATTTCAAAAGGCTATTAAAGCTCAGTGTGTGTCAGCTGACAGAGCATTGTTTGCGTTGTTAAGGAAGTGTAGAAAACTTGATGTACCGCTAGATCTACAGTTAGAATTGTTTGATAGTTGTATCAAACCTATACTACTCTATGGCTGTGAAGTGTGGGCGTTTGAAAATATGGACATGTGTGATAGATTACAGTTAAAAGTTTTGAAAATTATACTGAACGTGAAATCCACTACACCAACATGCATGGTGCTAGGAAAAGTTGGAAACTTCCCTGTGTCCCTTGACGCTAAATGCAGACTACTCTGTTTTTGGTTTATGTTTTTGGTTTAAGCTGTGTGTCGATTGTTACAGCAATGCTGTCAAAATATTGGTCCTTACGTTACGCCTATGTCATGCCTTATATTGTAACTCCGAATATAAACTACCCCGGTTGAGCTATGTACACTGTTTGCTTAATAACCTTGGGTTAACTTATATGTGGACCAATGGTTGTAGATATTCTCTTAGCCAATTCAAGATGATTGTAAAACAACGAGTAAGAGATCAATTTTTACAGTCATGGAAAAGCAATATGTATAACAGTAACGTTTGCATCACGTACCGCATTTTTAAAGAGAATTTTTGTTTTGAGGATTACTTAACCCGCTTATCTCCCTTGATGAGAAAGAATATATTGAAATTCAGACTTAGCAATCATAAGTTACCAATCCAGTCACAAAGATATATAAATGTGCCACGGGAAGAAAGGCTGTGCCCTTTTTGTGACCTAAATGAAATAGGTGACGACGAATTCCACTATCTGTTCCCTTGTTCAAATTCCTTACCGGAAGAAAATAGAATTTCTTGTTTACTTCAATATTTTTGGCCTCACCCAAACGTCTTTAAATTACAACAGCTGATGAACTCTAAGTCAAAGTAAAGGCTATTGGATTTGAGCCGCTATATTAACATTGTTTTTTCATTACTTAAATAATAAATTCTTTTTTCTTGTTGTTGTTTGACCTATCAAGTGCATTTTTCAGCAGATCAGATTTTTCTTCCTGGTCTCGTCGTTCTTTTCTCGAATGTGTCATGCTCGCACTACTCATAAAAAGTGTTGTTTAGTTTTTTTGGTCTGTTGATAAATAATGAATTAAGAATGCTATAGTTTATTTTTGGGGTAAATGTGTGTGAGTGTGTGTGTGTGTAGGCGTCAATCTACGCATCATGTGGGAGTGGGAGTGGCAAGACTATAAAAATAAAAACAAAAAAGAAGTGGCATCAGTCCTCACATGATCCAAGATGTTTTCCTCGCTCATACCTCCACTCCAAAATGCTGGTCCATGCTCAAATCCCGGTATCAGGTGATTCAGTATGACAAAAAGCCCTGCTTTGATAAATTTACTGAGATGGTGACCAACGCCCGACATAAAGTTGCTTTGGATGACGACAAAGTCATCATCACGGCTGCATACAAACTCATGGTGAGTCAATTTTTTGTTAATATTTGGGTGTGTTTTAAAAAAAATGCATGTGAAAAAACTCATATTTATGCTGAAAAAGAAAACGCGGATCCATGCGCGATGAAAGTGTTGTGCATGCATGTATGCTTGGTGTATGCGCATTTTTAATACTCTGCACACGCATTTTGTACAACTGCATGTGAAAAAACTAATATTAATGCTAAAAAAGAAAACGCAGACCCGTGCGTGATGAAGGTGTTGTGTGTGCATGTATGCATGTTGTGTGCGCATTTTTAATACTCTGCACACGCATTTTGTATAACTGCACGCGAAAAAACTAATATGTTGTGTGCACATTTTTAATACTCTGCACACGCATTTTGTACAACTGCACGTGAAAAAACTAATAATAACGCTGAAAAATAAAATGCAGACCCATGCACGATAAAGATGTTGTGTGTGTGCATGTATGCATGTTGTGTGCACATTTTTAATACTCTGCACACACATTTTTTACAACTGCACGCAAAAAAACTAATATTAACGCTAAAAAATAAAATGCAGACCGGTGCACGATAAAAGGTGTTGTGTGTGCCTGTATGTGTGGTGTGCGAGACACACACACACACACACACACACACCCACATCTTATTACTTTTAATCAATGACAAGATGGTAGAGTGTGCTGGGTGTGATAGGAGAGGGGCTGAGGGTGGGGTGGGTGGGTATGTGAATAAAAGGATGGAAAAAAAAGTGATAGCTAAATCAAAAAAGATGGTTAAAGTTATAAGCTGACTAATAAAAGAACTGTGATCATCAACTGTGGGACCGGCCATGGCGGAGTTATAAGATCATCAACTGGGGAAAGGGGGAGAGAGATAGAGATAGAGAGAAAAGACAGAGAGAGCGAGAGATAGAGATAAAAAGAGAGAGATAAAAAGAGAGAGAGAGAGAGCGAGAGAGAGAGAGAGAGA